>JACGWO010000002.1:19007642-19607642 GCA_034509735.1 Sesamum alatum
GTTAAATCAAATGGTTTGATTATTCCAAGCCTTCCATCCGTAATAATGTAATGAGGAAGCTACTTTCCTCTAAAGCATGGTCTCACGAGTCGTGGCACATTTTTGGAATGAAAGAAAGCTGCATTATTGTTACGAACAAAGGAATATGCTCTTGTTTCCCTGTCTCACGAGTCGTGGGGGGCGACAGTTGAGATATGATTTGGTTGATGGGTCGGGCCTAACGCCGAATTAACATGATTCGCTTGGAGTCCTCGGAATCATGTGAAAGAGGTGAGGCAAAATATCTTGGGAATCTCATTGGATGAGAATGCTATTGGATACCTCCCACAAAGCTTTTTCTATGTGAATCGTAAAAGCGGGGCATGGAGAATTGCGTTTGTAGATCCCAAGCCCACTAGGAAATGGTTTTCCCGAAACCCCACTTGAGAGTGGTGGGCTTTCGTAGAAATAGTGGGAGGGTTAATGACTAAAGACCATGTCATAAACTTGAATTTAATATTACAATTCGTTTGCTAATTTCTGCTTTGCATTTTGAATGTAGATGTCTAAGAACCCGTTATCTATGATTATGGAGACTAATAAGTTTAATGGAACGAACTACAACGATTGGCTGCGTAATCTGAGGATTGTCCTCGATTACGAAAACCAGGCTTTGTGTTCTGGATAAGCCATTTCCCGTAACCTTGCCGGAAGGTTCCTCGCCAGAAGAGCGTTTGACGTTCGAAAAATGGCATGAGGATGACCGCAAGGTACGCAGCATCATACTGGCATCCATGACCAATGAGATCCAGAAGCAGTATGATAGGTTGGACCATGCCAACGCGATAATGCTCCGCTTACAGGATATGTATGCAGTTCCGGATAGGCATATTAGATATGCCGCCACAAAAGCATTTTTCGGCACCAAGATGACTGAAGGATCCTCTGTACATGAACATGGGATCAAGATGCTTTCCCTTGTGGAAAAGCTCAAGGATCTCAAAGTTGGGCTTGATAATGATACATATATAGATGTGATCCTACAGTCTCTTCCTCCCTCTTATGACCCTTTTTGTCGTGAATTACAACATGAATGGGCTTGAGAAGTCCATACACGAGTTGATTAACATGTTGACCCAGTTCGAAGCAACGACTAAAAGGTCTGCGCCGGCGATACTAGTTGGGGAGGCTTCGACCTCTAAGGCGAAAGGCAAGAGGGCCGGATGCTGGAAGAGGAAGAAGGGAAAGGCAAAAGCCGCTGCTAGCACTCAGAGCGCTCTTGTTGCCCCAGTGGGGATGGGCAAAGGAAAGGGAAAGGTTGGACCGCAGCAATCGAGGGAAAATGATGTTTGCATGCATTGCCATGGAAGAGGGCATTGGAAGAGGGACTGCCCCAAGCTCCTCTCCAATCAAGGTATATTTGTTATTGAGGTTAACATGATTACTAATTCTGCTTCTTGGGTATTGGATACCGGTTGTGGAGCTCACATCTGCAATGATTTGCAGGTGCTGAAAAGAAGCAGAAAGCTAAGTAGGGACGAGGTCGTGCTGAGGCTTGGTGATGGCAAGGCTATTGCTGCTGAAGCTGTAGGTCTAGTCCACTTAGTTGTTAGTGATCAAGTTAGGATAGAATTAAAAGATTGCTATTATGTACCTAGCATGATCAAGAATATAATTTTCAATACCGTTGTTGGACAATGCTGGTTTTGATTTCATGATCAATAAAAATTGTTTTTATTTGATGAAGAATGGTTCTTCACATCTGCTAGGTAAACTTCATAATGGTCTTTATATTCTTCAACAGCGTGATTTGATCATGACTGCTCAAAACAAACGGAAAATGGATAATCAAGAAAACGCACAGATTTGGCATGCAAGGCTAGGTCACATCTCTCAAGACAGGATTAGGAGGTTGGTGGACTCAAAGAGTCTAGAAATAGATTATTTGGACCATCTACCGGCCTGCGAGTCTTGTCTAAAAGGGAAAATGACCAAGAAGCCCTTTGTTGGACAAAGCATGCTTGCCAGTGGTTTGTTGGATTTGATCCATTCAGATGTCTGTGGGCCACTAAATACACAGGCCAGAGGAGGGTTTTCTTACTTCATAACTTTTACCGATGACCACTCACGGTATGGTTATGTTTACCTTATGAGGTACAAGTCTGAGGCCTTTGGAAGGTTTAAAGAGTTCAGGCTTGAAGTTGAAAACCAAACTAGTCGCAAAATCAAAGCCTTCGGTCGGACCGAGGTGGTGAGTATTTGAGTGGGGAATTCTTGGATTACTTAAAAGAGAATGGGATTCTCTCTCAGTGGACTCCTCCCGGAACGCCACAACTGAACGGCGTCTCTGAAAGAAGGAATCGAACCTTGTTGGACATGGTTCGATCCATGATGAGTTTTACTGAACTGCCCTTATCCTTCTGGGGTTATGCTCTTGAGACGGCAGCCAAGTTATTTAAACATGGCGCCTTCTAAGACTTTGGCCCAGACGCCATATCAGATATGGCATGGCAAGCCTGCTTCCTACAAGTACTTGAGAGTGTGGGGTAGCCCTGCATACGTCAAGAGACTAGTGGGAGACAAACTGGACTCCAGGTCTAGTTTGTGCAGGTTCGTGGGTTATCCTAAGGAAACTGCGGGGTATTATTTTTATGATCCTTCCGACCAAAAGGTTTTTGTCTCGAGAAACACAGTGTTCCTGGAAAAGGGTTTTCCAACGGATACCCGTCGTGAGGAATTGCTCCTTGAGGAATCAAGTGAGGCAATACCTCAAACGGATGCAACGACATCATCTGCACCTGTAGTTCCCACTGACGATATTCCTGTCATCCGAAGGTCGACTAGAGTTTCCCATCAACCTGATAGGTATGGGTTTCTGGGTGTGACCGGTCAGTTGGACAATGATCCAAAGACCTACGGAGAAGCAATGTCGGACATTTTTCGGGAAAATGGGTTGAGGCCATGAAATCCGAAATGGACTCTATGAGTTCAAACAAGGTTCGGACCTTAGTAGATCCACCCAAGGGTGTCAAGCCCGTCGGGTGTAAATGGGTCTACAAACGTAAGCTTGGAGCTGACGGGGAGGTGACTACCTTCAAGGCCAGGCTTGTGGCAAAAGGTTATACTCAGCGGCCAGGGGTCGATTTTGAGGAAACCTATTCGCCCGTAGCCATGGCTAAGTCTATTCGGATTATGCTTGCCATAGCTGCATGGTATGACTATGAAATATGGCAGATGGACGTGAAAACGGCCTTCCTTAATGGATTTGTTGAGGAAGAGATCTATATGGATCAGCCGGAGGGTTTCACATCTGTTGGGGAAGAGCAGAAGGTCTGCCATCTCCAAAGGTCCATCTATGGTCTCAAACAAGCTTCCCGAAGTTGGAATATTCGTTTTGATGAAGTCATACGGGGTTATGATTTCATAAAGAACGAGTTTGACCCTTGTGTATACAAGAAGGTCAGTGGGAGCTCAGTTGCGTTCCTAGTGCTTTATGTGGACGACATCTTACTCATTGGGAATGATGTAAAGATGTTAGGTGACACTAAAGCATGGTTGTCCACACAATTCTCCATGAAGGATTTGGGTGATGCTTCCTACATCCTAGGCATCAAGATTATCCGGGATAGATCTAAAAGGATGTTAGGAATGACCCAAACCTCGTATGTTGAGAAAGTCTTGAAGAGATTCAAGATGGAAAACTCCAAACGAGGATTCCTTCCTATGAGGCATGGGGTTAAACTGTCCAAGAAGCAGTCTCCTAAGACTGATGAGGAAGTTAGAAGGATGTTGGACATCCCCTATGCTTCAGCCGTAGGCAGCATACAGTATGATGTGCAGTGCACAAGGCCCGATATTGCTTTCGCTTTGAGCGTTACGAGCAGATATCAGGCTTGTGCCGGTGAGGCTCACTGGACTGCAGTCAAGACCATTCTTAAGTACCTGAGAAGGACTAAAGATATGTTCTTGGTTTACAGTGGTGGAGAGTTGATTCTGGAAGGCTACAGCTATGCTAGCTTCCAGCCTGATGAGGATGATGCCAAGTCTCAATCTGGGTTTGTATTCAGGCTGAATGGTGGTGTGGTGGCTTGGAAAAGTTCCAAGCAGGATACTACAGCTGATTCCACCATGGAAGCTGAGTACATAGCGGCTTCGGAAGCAGCTAAGGAGGCGGTTTGGATGAAATGCTACATCCAAGAGTTGGGTGTAGTGCCTAGCATTGCCGAGTCAATAGTTATCTTTTGTGATAACAACGGGGCTATAGCGCAAGCGAAGGAACCGAGATCTCATCACCGATCCAAACACATTCTTAGACGCTACCATCTGCTTAGAGAGATGGTGGGAAGAGGTGACGTTCGGATGGACTGAGTCACATCGGCAGAAAATACGGCAGATCCGCTGACCAAGCCAGTGTCGCAGGTTGCTCATACTCAGCATCTTGGGAAGATGGGTTTGAGAGTCATGAGTGATTGGCTTTAGGGTCAAGTGGGAGATTGTTAGAATAGGGTGACCGGAAAGCCAATTAGATTGGTCTTGATGTAATCTATTTCTGATAATGTCATTGTAATTGTAATATTCTTATATGAATAAAGTGAGTATTCATGTTTGGAAGTCTCATTTGTTGTGCTCGCTATTTATGTTTATTCCATTTAACATCACAACAAAGCCCACAGGCCAAACGAACAACCCATGTAGTTGGGCTGCGCATTGGATGGCAGCTATGAAACTAACTTCTAAGGGTTAGGTCTGAAACGTTCCAAGTCGACGACCTTGAGACAGGGCATCAAGAGTCCTATACAGACTTGCACTAATGATTGCATTCATTAGATGAGTGTCGTGTTTCATCGGCGACAGACGTTGGACGTCTATGCAATATTAGTGGGTAGTTGACAAGGATTTCAACTGACTGAACTGACTCGCGGTAATCGTCATATGGAAGCCTTGGAGGCTTGGTCGGTATGACTGGCATTCCCGGCTCCGATAGTACGAGATTAGTCCTCGGACTTGAGGAATCATGGCAGTCACATGCATATGATCACTGTATCTAGCATCTGGCAAGAGATGTCAGTATCTGGGATACGTTCATCATAAGCCTTATACAGTGCAGTCGGAATATGTATTGAGGACGGTGGATTCCAAGATAGGATCCGTCACCTGTCAGTATATGACAGTCGAGTCTCCTATGCACTCTGAGACAGTTTAAACTCTTATAAGTCTGTGGCCACAGCGATTGGTCGAGTAGGGAATGATTTCCTACGTCGATCGATAGAGTAAACGTGCCTCGAGTTACTGAGCATAGTTGTCTAGTCCAGGATGGGAACCGACGCCCAATTCCATACCCTAGACTTAGACGGGAGACGGATGATGGAAGGACCGTACTCGTATGGATTCGGGAGCCTAAATGTTCACGCCAACATTCACCTAGTCTCTAGTGCCATGGACCGTTGCTAGACGACCACCCATGGTGACGGGCGTTTTTCTGATTAATGGTTAATCGGAAAAACAATTAATTAAATTGGATTTAATTTATTAATTGTGTTGGACACAAGCCCAAGTCTAGCTGAGGGTGAACCTAATGAGTCACAAACAAATCACTTTGGATTTAGCGGAGTTAATTTGGAATTAATTCTAGAAGAAGCGAAGAAATTTAATCGGATTAAATTTATTCAAGAGAGAAAATAAATGATTGGATCATTTATTTAGAAATCCATTTGATGGATGGTCAAGAATTAATTAATTGGATTAGTTAATTTTTTGGACTAAGGACATTTAAATTAATTGGATTAATTTATTGGATTTTGGCTAGAATAGTTGATTGGATCAATTATTCTTAATTTGGACTTATGTTTATTTAATTGGATTAAATAAATAATTGGGATTCAATTGGATTGAAATTAATTAGATTAATTAATTCCCAATGGATACATGTTTGGACTTTATTTAATTTGATTAAATACAAGTCCAAAAACCATGAAGGTCCAAGTCCATTTTTTCATGCAAGTTGAAGCTAGTTAAGGAGGAGTTTCAACTCTTCCACATATGAACATGATGAGCACGAAAATTTGCTGATTTGTGGGTGGTTTTCTCTTGCTATCATGTGTAGTGGATGTGCTAGAAGTGTGTGTATGTGGAAGTTGCCTTGGAGGTTACTTATGTAGGTGGTTTTTGAA
Source organism: Sesamum alatum (assembly GCA_034509735.1). Classification (NCBI taxonomy): domain Eukaryota; kingdom Viridiplantae; phylum Streptophyta; class Magnoliopsida; order Lamiales; family Pedaliaceae; genus Sesamum; species Sesamum alatum. The sequence continues at coordinate 19,013,792 of JACGWO010000002.1, forward strand.
CACTACATTCTACATACACAAAACTACTTTGCTAGACACAATTCACTTAACTTGCTTCGCTTTTTGCTGGAGTTTTTTAGCCAAATACTCTCTGAAAATTCTCTCTTTTAGTGTTCATACTTCTTAGAGAAGATTGAACAAAAACATTCCAAGGTACACTAATCAATAGTGCTTTCTTTGGAATTGTTTCTTCTTCTTTGTTTCTAATTTCTATCTAGCAATAGAGTAGAAATAATCCATAGTGTGGTGTGGAACACATTAGAGGAGTTCTACGCTGAGCTCTCAAGTGGACGAACGAAGAAAGAAAAGAAAGGAATAACGCACGAACCCGTTCTACATAAACGAACAAAGGTTGGTTTCCTTTTTACATTTTTGTATAACTTTCTTCTTCTCCTTTTAAGCCACATGTCCAGCATGTTTTATTTTGTTGTTTATGCTTTGACAAATACCGAACGCCCGGGAACTTCAAAGGAAACACCCCTTTGAATCCGGTTTAAATTATGTCTTAAATTTACAGTTTTTACGCTTCTGTTGCGTTCCCGGGCCGTACCCGATTCTTTCACAACCTTCATCACCCGTCGATGAAATACGACAGCAGATGCTTAGTGCAAGTCTCAAAGGGAATCCCGGTACCCATTTTCGAGATTCCTTGACTTGGAGATTTCCGGATTGATTCGGTAAGACTGATTTCATGGACCTACCTCCAAGCGTAGTCCCAGTCCCCGAAATCGATTCTGAGTCCGTGGGCTTTGTTTGCGTAGTGAACAGATATGTAATAGCAGATACAAGTGAACGTAAACAAAGTGTTGCCATATGAATTTTCACTTCTTTATTCATAAATGTTTTATCAAACACCTGAAATTGTCTAGACATAGGTTACATATTCCTGCCAAAATTGGCTTACATGGTCACCTATTCTAACAATCTCCCACTTGACCTTTAAAGCCAATCGCCCATATGTCTAATCCCCATCTTCTCAAGATGTTGCGTATGAGCGCTCTGCAACATAGGCTTTGTCAGCGGATCTGCTGTGTTGTCTGCTGAGTGGACTCGGTCCACCCAGACGTCACCTCTTCCTACCATTTCTCTAAAAAGATGGTAGCGTCTAAGAATGTGTTTGGAACGGTGATGAGATCTCGGTTCCTTTGCTTGCGCTATGGCACCGTTGTTATCACAGAAGATGACAACAGGCTCGGCGATGCTAGGCACCACACCCAATTCTTGCATGTAGTTTCTCAATCAAACCGCTTCCTTAGCAGCTTCTGAAGCTGCTATGTATTCAGCCTCTGTAGTGGAGTCAGCAGTGGTTGCTTGCTTGGAACTTTTCCAAGCCACTACTCCTTCATTGACTTTGAATACGTAACCCGATTGAGACTTGGCATCATCGTCATCAGACTGGAAGCTAGCGTTGCTAAAGCCTTCCAGGATCAGCTCTCCATTGCCATAGACTGAGAACATTTCCTTAGTCCTCCTTAGGTACTTAAGGATGCCCTTAACAGCATTCCAATGTGCCTCTCTTGCGCAGGACTGATATCTGCTTGTTACGCTCAAAGCGTACGCAATATCAGGCCTAGTGCAGTGGACCGCATATTGGATGCTACCTACGGCAGAAGCATAGGGGATGACTTTCATCCTTTCAAGTTCCTCATCAGTCTGTCGGGACTGTTTCTTGGACAACTTGATCCCATGCCTCATGGGAAGGACTCCTCGTTTGGAGTTGTCCATTCGATATCTCTTTAGGACTTTCTCCATATACGAGTTTTGGGTGAGTCCTAACATCCTTTTTAGATCTGTCCCTGACAATCTGGATGCCTAGGATGTAGGAGGCTTCACCCAAGTCCTTCATGGAAAACTGGATTGACAACCATGCTTTTGTATTTCCTAACATTCTAACGTCATTACCAATGAGTAGAATGTCATCCACATAAAGCACTAGGAACACTATTGAGCTCCCACTGACCTTCTTGTATACACAAGGGTCGGATTCGTTCTTGATGAAGTCATAACCCCGTATTACTTCATCAAATCGAATGTTCCAACTTTGGGATGCTTGTTTGAGGCTATAGATGGACTTCTGGAGACGACAGACTTTCTGTTCTTCTCTAGTTACTGTGAAACCTCCGGCTGATCCATATAGATCTCTTCTTCAACGTAACCGTTGAGGAAGGCCGTTTTCACGTCCATCTGCCATATCTCATAGTCATACCATGCTGCTATGGCGAGCAGGATCCGAATGGACTTAGCCATGGCTACTAGCGAGTAGGTATCCTCAAAATTGACCCCGGGTCGTTGAGTGTATCCTTTAGCTACAAGCCTAGCCTTAAAGGTTGTGACTTCTCCATCAACGCCAAGTTTGCGCTTGTAGACCCACTTACAGCCCACTGGCTTAACACCTTTCGGTGGATCTACAAGACTCCAGACTTGGTTCTCGCTCATGGAGTCCATTTCGGCTTTCATGGCCTCAAGCCGTTTCCCGGAGTCGATGTCAGACATCGCTTCTCCATATGTCTTAGGATCGTTATCCAAAAGATCGATCGCTCCTAGAAAGCCATATCTCACTGGAGGTCTGGACTCTCTAGTGGACCTATGGAGAACGGGAACGTCAGTGGTGACTGTGGGCGCTGACTGTATTGGAGCCGGCGGTTCAGGGACCGGGGCTGGCCGTTCCTGAGGTTGTCTTTCATGCCTGGCATGTTGGACTCCTCGAGGTTGGTCAGCCCTTCGGCTATCTATCCTGAATCCTCTGAGTGAGGGTTCCGCGGCTACCTCTGATGGTTGTACTCCATCACTTGATTCCTCAAGGATCAGCTCATCAGGTTGGACATCCTCTGGGAAGCCTTGCTCCAAGAATACTGCATTTCTTGAAACAAACACCTTTTGTTCCAAGGGGTCATAGAAGTAATAACCCGCAGTTTCCTTAGGGTATCCAACGAACCTGCATAAGCTAGACCTAGATTCTAGCTTATCTCCCACTAACCTCTTGACGTATGCGGGGCTACCCCACACTCTCAAGTAGTTGTAGGACGCAGGCTTTCCGTGCCATATCTCATATGGCGTTTGGGTCAATGAACTGGTAGGCGCCAAATTCAACAATTTGGCTGCCGTTTCTAGTGCATAGCCCCAAAAGGATAAGGGCAATCTGGTAAAACTCATCATGGACCGAACCATGTCCAACAGGGTTCGATTCCTCCTTTAAGAGACACCATTTAACTGTGGTGTTCCGGGAGGTGTCCATTCTGATATTATACCATGTTCTTTTAGATAATCTAGGAACTCCGTACTAAGGTATTCACCGCCTCGGTCCGACCGTAGGACTTTAATTTTGCAGTTGGTCTGGTTCTCCACTTCAAGTATGAATTCTTTAAACCTCTCAAGAGCTTCAAACTTGTACCTCATTAGGTAAACATAACCATACCGTGAATGATCATCGGTAAAGGTTATGAAGTAGGAGAACCCACCTCGAGCCTGTGTCCTTAGTGGTCCACATACGTCTGTATGGACCATGTCCAACAGACCTGTGGCAAGCCTGCTTTGTCCTACAAAGGGCTTCTTGGTCATTTTCCCTCTTAGACAGGATTCACAAGTTGGTAGATCACTCAAGTCCCCAACCTCTAGGTTCTTTGAGTCTACCAACCTTTTCATCCTATCTTAGGATATGTGACCTAGCCTAGCGTGCCACAGACGTGCGTTCCCGTTATTATCTAATTTTCGTTTGTGTTGAGTGTTGAGAACGAAATTCGTTTGTTGCAAGATATAGAGCCTGTTATGCAATGTACCAAGTAGATGAGCAATTCCACACCTCATCAAATAAAAGCAATTTTTATTGATTCTAAACTCATAACCACTATTGTCCAACAATGAAATGGAAATGATGTTTTTAATCATACTAGGTACAAAATAAACTTGCTCTAAATCTATGCTAATACTATCACTAATCACTAGAGTGGCGGATCCTACTGCTTCTGCCGAGATGGCCTTGCCATTCCCAAGCTTTAGGATCATGTCCCCGCTACCCAGTTTTCTGCTTCTTTTCAACACCTGCAAGTCATTGCAAATGTGAGCTCCACAGCCGGTATCTAATACCCAAGAGGCAGAATTAGTGACCATATTAACCTCAATCACATAAATACCTTGGTTCTAGAAGAGTTTGGGACACTCTCTCTTCCAATGCCCTTTCTCACGGCAGTTGATACATATGTCATATGCCTTCGACTGTTGCTTGGAGACAACCTTTCCCTTTCTTTTGCCTTTCCCCTCTTTGGCAATGGGAACACTCTTAGTGTTCGTAGATGCTTTGACGGCCTTTCCCTTCCCTTTCTTCTTCTTCCAACGTCTGGCCCCTTTGCCTTTCGTATTGGAAGTCGAAGCACCTCCAAACAATACTGAAGGCGTGGACTTCTTAGTCGTTGCCTCGTATTGTACCAACATATTAATCAACTCATGAATGCCCTTCTCAAGTGCGTTCATGTTGTAGTTGATGATAAATTGGTCGAAGGAGGCTGGGAGTGACTGAAGGATCACATCTATGTACGTTTCGTTATCGAGACCTGCCTTTAGGTCCTCGAGCTTTTCCACTAGGGTAAGCATTTTAACCCCATGCTCTTGTACAGAGGATCCTTCTGTCATTTTAGTTCCAAAGAACGCCTTGGTCGAGACATACCTAGTATGCCGGTCCGGGACTGCATAGCAATCCTTAAGGCGAGCCATAATGGAAGGGACATCGTCTAGCCTTTCATATTGCTTCTGAATCTCATTGGTCATCGAAGCAAGTATGACGCTACGGACCTTCCGGTTATCCTTATGCCAAGTCTCGAACGTCTCACGTTCTTCTGGCGTGGATCCTTCCGGCAAGGTCCTAGGGAGAGGCTCGTCCATGACGTAGCCTTGGTTCTCGTAATCTAGGACTATCCTGAGATTGCGCAACCAGTCGTTGTAATTTGTTCCATTGAATTTGTTTGTCTCAAGAATGGTTGATAGTGGGTTCTTAGACATTTTAAATCTACATTTAGAAAACAACGCGCGATCAGCAGAAAATAAAGACGGTGGTTTGATGAAATAATTAAATGCTTAGTCTTTAGTCATTTAATCCTCCCACTATTTATACGAAAACACGGTACTCTCAAACGTGATTTTCGGGAAATCCTTTCCTAGTGGGCTTGGGATCCTCAGCGATTTTTTCCCATACTCCGCTTTTACGATTGGCATGGAAAAGATCCTGTGGGAGGTATTCCATACCATTCTCGTTCCACGAGATTCCCAAGATTATTGCCTCACCCTTTTGCATGATCCCGAGGACTCCAAGCGAATCATGCTAATTGGGCGTTAGACCCGACCCAATCGACCGAGCCATGGACCCACTAGTACCCCCACGACTCGTGAGACAGGTAACAGCAGCCCATTTTTCGTTCATGACATAGTACAGCTTCTTTTTAAGTACAATAACGTGCCACGACTCGTGAGACCACACTATTGACCTAAAACAGCTTCCTCACTATGCCACGGATTGGAAGGCATGGACGAACTCCTAGAGTTCATGTCCACTTTATCTAGGGTCTAATATTTCAACATTGGTCCAACCAATGTGAGAGTAGTGAATGACCGAGATCTCATAATATATATGCATACATTCATCCATAATGCATAAATAAAATCCATCCATAGCAGTTATATGATAAATAAAAGCCATTCATCCATCATAATAACCACATGCAAAATTAAAGCCTAGCACGCCCCTGTTGGATGATCACGAGCCCGAATCCTATGCGATCCACTGAGCCCGCAGTGGATCTATGGTCAATCTAGGGTTGGTCCTATACTATTACAATAATAGTAACCCAATCATCATGCTGATGGGCCTTGGTCTCTTTTCTCTTTCTTCACTTCATGGAAAACTCCAAGGGACCTCCGGTCTGGGCTCTCCATGTGGTCCTTCCTTCTTCTCCACCAATTACAAAAAGAAACCTCACTCCTAGTCTACTCTCATTACATATTAAAAATAGAAACCCCAGCGAAAAACCCGGGGGGAGTACATAAGGAGGGAGGTAGAAAGCCTTATTATTCCAAGGCACTAGAAAGAGAGAAGGAGAAAGCAGTTAAAGAGGCACACAGGCCCAACAGAAAATTAAACCATACATCCGGTCTAGGGCTCGTGATCATCCATTTCCATCCAACACACATAATCACATGATCCAATCACATAATTACAATATACCAATAATTCATGATTTCCAATCATAATAATCCAAAACAGAAATAAATGATCATGTGCGCAACGTGTGAAAAATAAAACACAAATATTGGTAATAATATTTTTTTCGTTTTAGGAAAACCTTTCCTCATTATTTTAAGTAAAATAACCCCGGGATTCCAAATCCAATTTATTTTACTCCTAAAATAATGTCTTTAGGAATTTAGGCAAAATTGAACCCAAAAACGAATTTTCAGAATTAATTCAAAATTAAAACTGAAAAGTAAATAAAAAAAAAATTAATAATACTAGGGTTTCAAAAAAAACCCTAACTGCAGCAGCCGTGGCGGCGGCCTGGCCGGCAGCGCGCTGCGCGGCCTGGTGTTCCGGCAGGCCGTCGCGCGCGCAGGCTCCTCTGCCTCGTGCGCGCCGGCCTGCTGGTCGCCAGCCGCGTGCCTGCGCTGTGCGCAGTGCGCGCGCGCAGACGCGCACTGGGCACGCGCGTGCAGACGCCTCCGTCTGCGTGCGCGCGCGCCTGGCAGCGCGCCTGGTGCCCGTCCGCACGCGGGCTCTCCGCCCGACAGCCTTGCGCCCGCGCGCGCGCAGACACCCTCGTCTGCCCGCGCGCAGCCATCCTGGCTGCGCGCTGCCCTTACGCGACCGGCTGGGCGGGCGCGCGCAGGCTACCCTTGCCTGCGCGCGTCTGCCCTGCCGGCAGCGCTCGGCTGCGCGCGCGGCCAGCCTTCCCGGCTGGCCGGCTGTGGCGTTTCTCGTTTTCAGTTCAATTTTCCCCCGTTTCCCAAGAAAAACAGAAAAATACCAACATTCAGAATTTCACACGAATTAAAAGCAATAAAACAACATGCTTTAATAATCAAGAAAATCAAGATTCAATTAAAACATGCTAAATCACGTTTCATGCTTAAAACGCACATAAACCCTAGGCCTATACACCGAACCGGGCTCTGATACCACTGAAAGTGATTGTGGATCGTCCCGGGAAAAGCGCGAATGCGGAAGCGCGGTATAATTAAAATTAAATATGGAATTTAAACATGCTTTTAAATTAAAGAACACGTTTCAAAGGGTGTGCCTTTGAAATTCCCGGGTGTTCGGTGTATCTCATGAATAATAAAACATAAAAGAATCATGGAGGCCATAGGGTAGAAAATTAAAAGGGACGAAAAACATAAACGAGACCTACCCGTTGTCGTTTTCGTCTTCAACGGCTACACGCGTTGTTCCCCGTTTTGCACCAAGATCTCGTTCTTGAGACCCTCCAAATCGTGACACACGATCCACCCACGTATCTTGCACGTCGTGCTAGCAACGAACAAGTTTATATTTTGGAGTGGATGAATCAATAACACATTATGAATTAATGGTATTGATTCATCAAAGTTCTAATGTTCCAAGAACAAGAGAACTAAGAGAAAATAATTTTCTTGAAGTGTGTAGAGAGAGAGGGCGGACGAGAGAAGGAGAGAGAGAGCCGAAAAGTGTGTGTGTGTTGTGTGTGTGTTGGAGTTTTCATCATCCTTCAACTTGTAGGATGCTAGGGGTTTATATAGAAGAGGAGTCTAATCCTCTTTAAACTCCTCTTTCAAGAACTCTATTTTGACTAGGATTTTGACCTAGTCAAAGTCCTAGTCAAAGTAGTGTTTTGACCTAGTCAAAACAATCCTAGCCATCCATCTCTCCCATTCATCTCACCGTTGATTTAATTTAATTTAATGGAATATTTTAAAACCTATTTAAATATTTCCAAGAGGCTAAAATAAATATAAATATTATTTAAGCCCATTAAATAAATCCCTTTGATAAATCTAATTTATCAATTTAATTCCTTATATCTAATAGAAGGAATTATTTCTCCAAGAAAAATAAAGGACCCGATTAAATCCAATTTAATCATTCCTTCACTCCAATATTTAATTCCTAATTAAATATCTAAATGTGTGTGGATAGTGTGTGACTCTTTAGGTTCACCTTTCAGCTAGACTTGGTCGGATTCCTAGAATCCTTCCGTTACCATGGGTGGCCATCTAGCAACGGTCCATGGCACTAGAGACTAGGTGAAATATTCGGGGATGAACATTTAGGCTCTAACAGTACACTTGTCCTTCTGTCCTCGGTCTCATCACTTAGAGTCTAGGGCACGGATAATGCAGGTACCCATTTTGGACCTAAGTGTCGGTCTGTCCTCACTAAACGCCGCAAGGGAATCCTTCCCTTCTGTTCAGTTACTGTGGCCACAGTTTTAGGGACAAGACCTAGAGTATACATGAGACTCAACTGCCAAAACCTATTGACAGGAGACAGATCCTTTCTTGGAAACTACTGTCACTTTGCACACCAGAACTGTACTAGACATGGCTTATGACTACCAAAGAGAATTCTGGCAATCTCTCACCATATCTAAGATACAGCTCTAACGTACAGGTAAACTGAGCAATTCCTCAAGTCAAAGGACTTGGCCTGTACCGTTGGAACCGGGAATACACGTCATACCTTGCTGACCATACTCAAGGTCCTCCGTAAGACGGTTCCCGCGAGTCATCTCAGTCAGCTGTGTCCTAGCATGCTAACCCACTAACACTGCTTAGACGACCCTCGTCACCCGTCGATGAAACACGACAGCAGGTGCTTAGTGCAAGTCTCAAATGGAATCCCGGTACCCATTTTCGGGATTCCTTGACTTGGAGATTTCCGGACTGATTCGGGAAGACTGATTCCATGGACCTACCTCCAAGCGTAGTCCCAGTCCCCGAAATTGATTCTCAGTCCGTGGGCTTTGTTTGCGTAGTGAACAGATATGGAAAACAAATATAAGTGAACACAAACAAAGTGATGCCAAATGAAATTCACTTCTTTATTCATTAATGATTTATCAAACACCTGAAATTGTCTAGACATAGGTTACATATACCCGCCAAAATTGGCTTACATGGTCACCTATTCTAACAACATCAAGATCGTGTAGGCGTCCCACGCCTATCGTCAATGAAACACGGCACTCATCCAATGAACACGACTCTTGATGCAAGTCTTTATAGGACTCTCGATGCCATGTCTCGAGGTCCTCGACTTGGAACGCTTCAGACCCAACTCTTAATCAGTTAATTTCATGACCACCATCCACTGCGTGGCCAAACTGCATAAGTTGTTAATCGTGGTCTGTATGCTTTGTTGCGATATATGTAAAACACCATTTTAGCATATGGAAAATAAGCGCAACAAAGAGAATACCAAAGTAACGAAATGCTCATTTTATTCATTACATAATATTACATTACATTAAGTTGTCAAATAGGTTACAAAATGCCAAATCTGTTGGCTTTCTGGTCACCTATTCTAACAATCCTTCCATCCACAACAATATTATGGTAGCAAATTTTGCACAGAAGTTATAAAATCGGTGAAGCAGCAAGATAATTATCAAACCAAAACTGTTAGAATAGGTGACCATGTAAGCCAATTTTGGCAGGAATATGTAACCTATGTCTAGACAATTCTTTGGTATTTGATAAAATATGTATGAATAAAGAAGTGAAAATTCATATGGCAATACTTTGTTTACGTTCACTTATCTGCATTTACATTTCTGTTCACTACGCAAACAAAGCCCACGGACTGAGAAACGATTTCGGGGACTGGGACTACGCTTGGAGGTAGGTCCATGAAATCAGTCTTACCGAATCAGTCCGGAAATCTCCAAGTCAAGGAATCCCGAAAATGGGTACCGGAATTCCCTTTGAGACTTGCACTAAGCATCTGCTGTCGTATTTCATCGACGGGTGACGAAGGTCGTCTAAGCAGTGTTAGTGGGTCAGCATGCTAGGAAGCAGCTGACTGAGGTGACTCGCGGGAACCGTCTTACGGAGGACCTTGAGTATGGTCAGCAAGGTATGACGTGTATTCCCGATTCCAACGGTACAGGCCAAGTCCTTTGACTTGAGGAACTGCTGAGTTTACCTGTGCATCAGGTCTGTATCTTAGATATGGTGAGAGATTGCCAAAATACTCTTGAGTAGTCATAAGCCATGTCTAGTGTAGCTCGGGTGTACAAAGTGACAGTAGTTTCCAAGAAAGGATCTGTCTCCTGTCAAAAGGTGTTGACAGTTGAGTCTCATATATGCTCTGTGTCTTGTCCCTAAAATCTGTGGCCACAGTGACTGAACAGAAGGGAAAAGGTTTCCCTTGCGGCGTTTAGTGAGGACAGACCGACACTTAGGTCCAAAATGGGTACCTGCATCTTCCGTGCCCTAGACCCTAAGTGATGAGACCGAAGACAGAAGGACAAGTGTACTGTTAGAACCTAAATGTTCATCCCCGAATATTTCACCTAGTCTCTAGTGCCATGGACCGTTGCTAGATGGCCACCCATGGTAACGGACGGATTCTAGGAATCCGACCAAGTCTAGCTGAATGGTGAACCTAAAGAGTCACACACTATCCACACACACTTAGTATTTAATTTGGAATTAAATATTGGAGTAAAGGAATGATTAAATTAGATTTAATCGGGTCCTATATTTTCTTGGAGAAATTAATTCCTTCTATTTGATAAAAGGAATTAAATTAATAAATAGGATTTATTAAAAGGGTTGATTTAATAGGCTTAAGAATAAATTATAATATTAATTTATTATATTATATTTATTTAGCCTTTTGGAATATTTAATAGGATTTAAATATTCTATTAAATTAAAATCAACGGTCGAGATGGAAAGGGGAGATGGAAGGCTAGGATTCGTTTGACTAGGTCAAACACTAGTTTGACTAGGACTTTGACTAGGTCAAAATCCTAGTCAAATTAGGTTACTTAGAGTTTGAGTTTAAAGAGGATTAAACTCTTCCTCTATATAAACCCCTAGCTTCCAACATTTAAGTGATGATGATTCTTGAAAAACACACACAACACACACTCTCCCTCTCCTACCTCTCGTCCGCCCCCTCTCTCTTTCTCTAGCAAGAAAATATTTTTCTTAGTTCTTTTTGTTCTTGGAACATCAAGAACTTAGACGAACCAATACCGTTAATTGATAACGAGTTATTGATTCGTCCACTCCAAAAAATAATACTTGTTCGTTGCTAGCACGACGTGCAAGATACGTGGGTGGATCGTGTGTCACGATTTGGAAGATCTCAAGAACGAGGTCTTGGTGCAAAACGGGAACAACGCGAGTAGCAGTTGAAGACGAAAACGACAACGGGTAGGTCTCGTTTAAGATTTTCGTCCCTCTTTATTTTTTTTAACTCTATGGCCTCCATGATTTATTTGATTATTTTATGATCATGAGATACACCGAACGCCCGGGAACCTCAAGGGCACACCCCTTGAGCGTGTTCTTTAAATTAAAACATGCCTTTTATTTTAATATGTTTATTTTTACCGCGCTTCCGCATTCGCGCAATTCCCGGGACGATCCACCGGATTTTTCTTTCAGCGGTATCAGAGCCCGGTTCGGTGTATAGGCCTAGGGTTTATGTGTGTTATAAGCATGAAACGTGAAATTGGCATGTTTTTTTATTAAATCTTGATTGTTCTTGATTTTAAGCATGTCGATTTTATTTTTGATTCGTGTGAATTTACGAACGTTGGTGATTTTCTGTTTTTCTTGGGAAACGGGGGGGAAAAATTGAACGGAAAACGAGAAACGACGCAGCCGGCCAGCCGGACGCTGCCGGCAGGGCAGTCGCGCGCAGGCAAGGGAGGCTGCGCGCAGGCGCGCGCGCACGCAGACAAGGGTGTCTGCGCGCGCGCGCAAGGCCGCGCGCCTGCGAGTCCACGCGCGGACGGGCCCTGGGCGGCGCCACCAGGCGCGCGCGCGCCTGGCAGGCGTGCCCAGTGCGCGTCTGCGCGCGCACTGCGCACGCACGGCCGGCAGCCAGCAGGCCAGCGCGCGCGCAAGGCAGGGGAGCCTGCGAGCGCGGCGGCCTGCCGGCATGCCGGGCCGCGCAGCGCGCTGTTCGCCAGGCGCGCGCGCACGCAGGCAAGGGGCCTGCGCGCGGGCGCCCGGCCAGGCAGTGCCTGCGCGCGCAGGAGCGGCAGGCTGAGCCTGCTGCCCTGCGCACGTGCCGACGAGCCGCCGCGGCGGCGGCGCGGCCGCAGCTGCTGCTGCTAGGGTTTCAAAACCCTAGCAGTATTATTCTTTTATTTTTAATTATTTTCACTTTTAATTTTGAATTAATTCTGAAAAATCGTTTTTTGGTTCAATTATGCCTATTTTTCTAAAGACATTATTTTAGGAGTAAAATAAATTGGATTCGGAATCCCGGGGTTATTTTACTTAAAATAATGAGGAAAGGTTTTCCTAAAACAAGAAAATATTATTGCCAATATTTGCGTTTTATTTTTCACACGTTTTGCACATATTCATTAATTATTTTGGATATTTATGATTGGAAATCATATGTTGTTGGTACTATGTAATTATGTGATTGGATCATGTGATTATGTGTGTTGGATGGAAATGGATGATCGCGAGCCCTAAGACCGGATGTATGGTTTATTTTCTGTTGGGCCTGTGTGCCTCTTTTACTGCTTTCTCCTTCTCTCTTTCTAGTTGCCTTTGGGATCTCATTGGATGAGAATGGTATTGGATACCTCCCACAAAGCCTTTCCCATGTGAATCGTAAAAGCGGTGAAGGACAAGCGGATCCGCCCGGGAGCGCGAGCGGAAGCGAGAAAGTCGAGAAAGTGCGTAAATTTAAATCAAATTCAAAATACGCAAATCCCAAGGGTGTACCCTTGGGTGCTCAACCGGGCGTTCGATGTAGGATGTGTAAATATTAAAACATATATTTAAACACATAGGGCATAGATATACAAATGAAATCAATCAAAGCGTAATAAACCGTTACCTTTGATTGTTTAGCGTATGCTCCCGGCTACTAGCGTTGTTCCTTCTCCGGAATGCTCACGAAATCCAAACGTATGGATTCTCCAAAGGTGATCCACACCACACCGGAAGAAACACACGTTCTTCTTGCTAGAAAAGAACGGGTTTAGGAAGGAATCGGTTTAAGAGAAGAACACTATGAATTAGTGTTCTCTTAAACTTACTTTGTTCTTCTTCTTGATTCAAAATCAAGTGAAGAACACAAGTGTAAGAGAGAGAGGGAGCACGAAAATTGAGAGAGAGGAGAGGATTTTTGTCTTCTCTTTTTCCTAGAAAAAGATGAATAATGAATCACTTATGCTAGGTGTTGTATATTCTAATATATATACATAATTAATGTGATTATTGGAATGTGTCTAGGTTCATCCAAGGATGTCTAGATTCATTCCAATCAATCACCATCAATTCTTCAATCAAGCCTACCAAAATTTATGGTATGATCAAATCATACCAAAAGGGAAGAGCTTGATTGGAGTTGATTTGTCTCTTTCCAAAAGAGACAAGTCAACATACCACCTAGCATGAAACATGGCTGATTTTTGCTTCCTCCAAGGGAGCATGTCGGCCATATTTAATTAAGGAAGAAGTCCAACTTCTTCCTATTCCAAATTAGGAATTATTTCTCCTCTCGGTATAATTTAACGGACCGGGTTTTATCGTAATCCAATTACGACGATCCCAATATTAAATCCAATTTTAATGTCCACTTAAATTATTCCCGTTGATCTTTTTAATCCAATTAAAAGATCCAACGTCTCAACATCTCAACTTTCCATATTTAATCGAAAATCCAATTTACCGATTAAATGAAAGCCCGATACAATATCGGCCCGTCCATCCAATGGACTCTCCCTTAAGTAATCCAATTACTTATTTTATCCTTCGAGATTGACTCCAAGTTGATCTCTCAACCTCCTCGGTGATTTGTGTGTGACCCTTTAGGTTCACCCTCAGCTAGACTTGGGCCCGTGTCCCACAAGGGCCCGTTACCATGGGTGGCCGTCTAGCAACGGTCCATGGCACTAGAGACTAGGTGAATTGGCATGAACATTTAGGCGCCGATTCCGTACGGTACGATCCTTCCGTCTACCGTCTCCCGCCTTAGTCTAGGGTATGGAATTGGGCGTCGGTTCCCATCCTTGACTAGGCATCTATGCTTAATACTCGAGACCACGTATGCTTCATTGCGTCGACACAGGAAACCATTCCCTGTTCGACCAACCACTGTGGCCACAGCTTCAAACAGCATGAACGTGTCTCCGAGTGCATAGGAGATACCTCTGTCACATACTGACAGGGGACGGATCCTCTTCTTGGAATCCACCGTCCTCGCTACACATTCCGACTGCACTGGACAAGGCTTATAATGATCATCTTACAGAATGATCACCTCTCGCCAGATCCAAGATACAGCCGTCCTGTGCACGTGACTGCCATGATTCCTCAAGTCTGAGGATTACTCCCGTACTATCGGAACCGGGAATCCAATCATACCGACCAAGCCTCCAAGGCTTCCATATGATGATCCCCGCGAGTCAGTCCAGTCGGCTCGACCCCAGTCGACCAACTCCCATCAAGACCGTGTAGGCGTCCCACGCCTGTCGCCGATGAACACGGCACTCATCCAAATGAACACGACTCTTGATGCAAGTCTCAATAGGACTCTCGATGCCCTGTCTCGAGGTCCTCGACTTGGAACGTTTCAGACCCAACTCTTAATCAGTTGGTTTTCATGACCACCATCCAATGCGTGGCCCAACTGCACGAGTTGTTATCCATGGTCTGTGGGCTTTGTTGCGATATAAGTTAAAAAACCGTTTTAACAAATGTAAAGTGAGCACAACAAAGTAGGTACCAATAGTGACGAACACTCACTTTATTCATCACATAATAATATTACAATTACATCGAGTTGTATAATAGGTTACAAATCGCCAAACCTATTGGCTTTCTGTCACCTATTCTAACAAGCGGGGCATGGAGAATTGCGTTTGTGGACTCCGAGCCCACTAGAAATGGTTTCCCGAAAAACCCTACTTGAGAGTGGTGGGTTTTTTGAAGAAATAGTGGGGGGTTAATGACTAAAGACCAAATCTTAACTTGAATTCTATATTATAATAATCTACTAAATTTCTGCTTTACATTTTTGAATGTAGATGTCTAAGAATCCGCTCGCTGTAATTTTTGAGACTAAATAAATTTGACGGAACAAACTATAACGATTGGCTTGCGAAATCTGAGGATTGTCCTAGATTTTGAAAACTAGGCTTACGTTCTGGATAAGCCACTTCCTCGGGTCTTGCCGAGGGTCCTCGTCAGAAGAGCGTTTGACGTTCAATGAATGGCAGGAGGACAACCGCAAGGTCCGCAGCATCATACTGGAATCCATGACTAATGAGATCCAGAAACAGTATGATCGGCTGGATGATGTCAGCTCGATAATGCTCCGCATGAAAGACGTTTATGCGGTACCGGGACCAGCATATTAGATATGCTGCGACGAAGGCATTTTTTCGGAGCTAAGATGACAGAAGGGTTTTCTGTACACCAGCATGGAGTGATGATGCTATCCCTAGTGGAGAAGCTCAAAGACCTCCGAGCTGATCTTGAAAAAGAAACGTACATCGACGTGATCCTTCAGTCTCTTCCTCCCTCTTTTGACCCGTTTATCGTGAACTATAACATGAATGGGCTTGAAAAAGACCTTCATGAGTTGATAAACATGTTGGTCCAGTACGAGGCAAACGATTGAAAAGTCTGCGCCGTCCGGTATTGGTTGGGGAGGCTTCGACCTCAAGAGCGAAAGGCAAAGGGGCCGGACGCTGGAGGAGGAAGAAGGGTAAGACAGAATCAGCCGCTGCAAGCGCACAGAGCGCTCCTGTTGCCATGCTGGGCATGGGCAAAGGAAAGAGGAAGGCGGTTCGGCAGTCAAGGATTGCAAAAGATGTTTGCATATATTGTCGTGAAAAAGGGCATTGGAAGAGGGAGTGTCCTAAACTCCTCTCCAACCAAGGTACATTTGATTTGAGCTTTAACATGATTACTATTCTACTTCTTGGTATTGGATACCAGTTGTAGAGCTCATATCTGCAAATGGTTTGCAGGAAATGGGAAGGAGTAGAAGGCTAAGACGGAGATGGTTCTAAAGCTAGGCAATGGCTGGTTGTTGCTGCAATTGCTATAGGACCAATTAGGCTTAGCCAGTGATCATGTTAGGATAGAGTTGATAGGTCACAATTATGTAACCTAGCATGATCAAATTATGTTTTTCTATTGTTGGACAATAAGGATACATGTTTTTGATCAATGAAAGCTCTTTTATTTGACAAAGAATGAAATATTCTTGTCTGCTAGGTTGTTTGCATAATTGTTTCCAATACTATCCATAATTAGATTATGAATGCTCAAAACAAATGATGAAATGGATAATCAAGATAAACTCACAGATTTGGCATGCAAAGCTAGGTCACATTCCTCATAGATAGGATAAGGAGGTTAGTAGATTCAAGGAGTCTAGAAATAGACAATTTGAGCCTGCTAGCTTGCAAGTCCTTCCTGAGCAGGAAGATGGCCAAGAAGCTCTTTGTAGGACAAAGTATGCTTGCTAGTGGTCTGTTGGATTGGATCCAGTCAGACATCTGTGGGTCACTGAGTACACAAGACCAGTAGAGGGTTCACAAGTCTAAGGGCCTTTGGAAGGCTCAGGGAATTAGATTTGAAGTGGGAATCAAACTGGTTGCAAAATTAACCTTCGATTGGATCGAGTGGTGTGTATTTAGTGTGAGCTCTTGATGTATCTAAATGGGAATGGAATTCTCACTCAGTGGAATTCTTCCTGGAACGCCACAATTGAACGGCGTCTCTGATAAAGGAGGAATCGAACTTTTGTTGGACATGGTTCGATCGGTGTTTTCACTGAACTACCTTGGCCCATCTGGGCGTGTTCTTAAGACAGTGGCCAAGTTGTAAAACATGGAACTTTCTAAAGATCGTGGCCCAGACGCCATATTGGATATGGCATGGCAAGCCTGTATCTTACAAAGTACTTGAGTATGTAGGATGGTCTTGCATACGTCAAGACTAGTGGGAGGCAAACTAGGTCTGCGCAGATTCATGTGTTGTCCTAAGGGAAATTGGATTTCAAAGGATAAACCGGTGTAAGGAGTAGCTCCTTGAGGAATCAAGTAGAGCGACACCTCAGTATGATATAGCAAACATCATTTGTAATCAAGTTTTCCTACTGACTATATTCCAGTCCTCCTAAGGATGACCAGAATATCCTAGATACCTGAGAGGTACAGGTTTCTGGGTCAGTCCTGTCAATTGGATTATAATCCAAAAGACATAAGGAGAAGCAATGTTGGACATTGATTGAATCAATGGCTTGAGCCATGGAATTCGACATGGAATTCAAACTAGGTTTGAAACTCTATGTAACTGGAATATTCGTTTTGATGAGTTCATGTGGGTATGACTCGATCAGTAACGAGCTTTGAGGGTCAAGTGGGAGTTTAGTTGTGTTCCTAGTGTTTAAGTGTGTAACGTCTTATTCCTTTGGAATGAATTTAAGATGTTAGGAAAACACTGAAACACAGACGTTGTTCACGCAATTCTCCATGAAAGGAATTGGATTCCCTATATATAGGGTTAAGCTGTCCAAGACTCAGTCAGGTTGACTGATGAGGAAGCTTAGATGTTTGACATCCCCTACGTCTTTGCCGTAGGCAACATGGGTATGTTGTATGGTGCATTGGACCTGATGTTGTGTATGCTTTCGGCATAACGACGGAAATCGGGTGTGTACCGAGGAGGCAGTAGACTGCTGTTGAGAACAGTCTTTTATACCTGAATAAGGATTAAAGAAGTGTTCTTGATGCAAGTTCAATGGAGAGTTGATTCTGGAAGGCTATAGCGATACTAGCTTCCAGGATCATGTGAATAATATCTAGTCTCATTATGAACATATATTCAGGCTTAACGGTAAGGTGGTGGCTTGGAAAGGTTTCAAGCGGGACACCACGACGGACCATGAAAGTTGAATGTATGGCAACTTTAGAAGTTGCTCCGGAGAGTGGTTTGGATGAAAAACTACATCCAATGGTTGGGTGTGGTGCCTAGCACGTGCTAGCCAGTAGTTACCTTGGAGGATAACAACATGGCTGTAGCGCAAGCTATAGGACCGAGATCTCATCATGGATCCAGGAAAATTCTTAGACAGTACCATCTGCTTGGAGCAATGGTATGAAGAGGTGACGTGCGGTTGGACCGCATCATCTTGGCAGAAATAAGGTAGACCCGTGAGACCGAGCCGGATATCGCAGATTACTCATGCTCAGATAAGTCTGAGCAACATGGGTGATTGGCTTTAGGTCAAGTGGGAGATTGTTAGAATAGTGACCAGGAAGCCAATTGGATTGGCGGTTTTGGTACTATTTAGCAATCTTTATTGACTTGATGAATATAGTAAGTATTCATCCGTGGCACTATGTGTTTGTTGTGCTTACTGATTACGTTAAACGATGTTTTAACGTCACAACAAATGCCCACAGACCAATTGTATAACCCATGTAGTTGGGCTGCGCATTGGATGGTAGCTATGAAACCAACTTCTGAGGGTTGGTCTGGAATGTTCCAAGTCGAGGACCTCGAGACAGGCATCGAGGGTCCTACAGAGACTTGCACTAAGGATTGCATTCATTGATGAGTGCCGTGTTTCATCGGCGACAGACGTTGGACGTCTATGCAATATTAGTGGGTTAGTTGACGTGGGTGTTAGCTGACTGAACTGACTCGCGGGAATCGTCATATGGAAGCCTTGGAGGCTTAGTCGGTATATGACTGGAATTCTCGGCTCCGATAGTACGAGATTAGTCCTCGACTTGAGGAATCATGGCAGTCACATGCATATGAAGTTGTATCTAGGGTCTGGCAAGAGATGCCCGTATCTGGATACGTTCATCATAAGCCTCATCCAGTGCAGTCGGAATATGTATTGAGGACGGTGGATTCCAAGATAGGATCCGTCACCTGTCAGTATATGACAGTCGAGTCTCCTATGCGCTCTGAGACGGTTTAAGCTCTTTAAGTCTGTGGCCACAGCAATTGGTCGAGTATCGGAATGGTTTCCTACGTCGATCAATAGAGCAAACGCGTCTCGAGTTATTGAGCATAGTTGTCTAGTCCAGGATGGGAACCGACGCCAAATTCCATGCCCTAGACTTAGACCGGGAGACGGATGATGGAAGGACCGTACTCGTATGGTAATCGAGAGCCTAAATGTTCACGCCAACATTCAACCTAGTCTCTAGTGCCATGGACCGTTGCTAGACGGCACCCATGGTGACGGGCGTTTTCCGATTAATGGTTAATTGGAAAATAGTTAATTAAATTGGATTTAACCAATTGTGTTGGACACAAGCCCAAGTCTAGCTGAGGGTGAACCTAAAGAGTCACACACAAATCACTATGGAATTGGTAGAATTAATTTGGAATTAATTCTAGAAGAAGCGAATTAATTTAATTTGGATTAAATTAATTCAAGGAGAAAAATAAATGATTGGATCATTTATTGGAAATCCATTTTGATGGATGGTCCAAGAATTAATTAATTGGATTAGTTAATTTTTGACTTAGAACCTTTAAATTAATTGGATTAATTTATCGGGTTTCGATTAATTAATTGATTGGATCAATTAATTAGAGTTCGGACTTATGTTTATTTAATTGGATTAAATAAACTTATGGGCATCAATTAGATTGAGATTAATTGGATTAATTAATGCCCAATGGACTTTGTTTGGACTTAATTTAATTAGATTAAATAAAAGTCTAAGACTAGTAGTCCTAGTCCATGGAAAAATTCAATTTATAGCAAATGAAGGAGAATTAAAATCTTCCACATGTGAGGCACATGTGACAGCCTTTGTATGATTTTTGTGGGTGGTTTTATTTGCTATAATGGTGCATGGTTATGTAGATAATGGTGGTGTATGTAGGTTACTTTGGAAGTTGACAAGAGAAGTTGAATTTGAATTTCAACAACTCTACTTACACAAACCATTTCACATAACTTGCATGCTATGTCTTGCACGAAATTTCCATTACGAAACTCTCCAAAAACCTCTGGAAAATTTCTCCTTTTTGAGTTCATACCTTTTGGAAAGGTTTGAACTAAAACATTCCAAAAAGCACTAATCAATAGTGTTGTTTTGGATTGTTTTTTTCTTCTCTTTTCTCTACTTCTATCTAGCAATAGATTAGAGACATACATTCCATAGTGTGGTGTGGACAAATTAGAGGGATTCTAATTTGGATCCTCAAGTGAACGGAAGGAGAAACGGAAAGGGAACAACGCTAGAAACAAACCGATTCTACGTGCAACGAACATAAGGTTGGTTTTCTTTATGTTTTCATGTATCTTTTGTTTACTTCCTTTAGCCATATGTCCAGCATTCTTCTCCTCTTTATTTTATGCTTTGACAAACACCGAAACGCCCGGGAACTTCAAAGGGAACACCCCTTTGAACCCGTTTAAATTTATGCTTTAAATTAACGTTTTTTACTCTTCCGTTGCGTTCCCGGGCCGTACCCGATTCTTTCAGCTTCAACTTCTAATACGAAAGGCAAGGGTGCCGGACGTTGGAAAAAGAAGAAAGGGAAGGGAAAGGCCGTCAAAGCAGCTACGAACACTAAGAGTGTTCCATTGCCAAAGAGGGAAAGGCAAAAGGAAAGGGAAAGGTTGTCTCCAAGCAACAGTCAAAGGCATATTGACATATGTATCAACTGTCGTGAGAAAGGGCATTGGAAGAGAGAGTGCCCCAACTCTTCTCGAACCAAGGTATATATGTGATTGAGGTTAATGTGGTCACTAGTTCTGCCTCTTGGGTATTAGATACCGGCTGTGGAGCTCACATTTGCAATGACTTGCAGGTGTTGAAAAGAAGCAGAAAACTGGGTAGCGGGGACATGATCCTGAAGCTTGGGAATGGCAAGGCCATCTCGGCAGAAACAGTAGGATCCGCCACTCTAGTGATTAGTGATAATATTAGCATAGATTTAGAACAAGTTTATTTTGTACCCAGTATGATTAAAAACATCATTTCCATTCCATTGTTGGACAATAGTGGTTATGAGTTTAGAATCAATAAAAATTGCTTTTTATTTGATGAGGTGTGGAATTGCTCATCTACTTGGTACATTACATAAACAGACTCTATATCTTGCAACAAACGAATTTCGTCATCAATGCACAACACAAACGAAAATTAGATAATAACGGGAACGCACGTCTGTGGCACGCTAGGCTAGGTCACATATCCCAAGATAGGATGAAAGGTTGGTAGACTCAAAGAACCTAGAGGTTGGGGACTTGAACGATCTACCAACTTGTGAGTCCTGTCTAAGAGGGAAAATGACCAAGAGGCCCTTTGTAGGACAAAGCAGGCTTGCCACAGGTCTGTTGGACTTGGTCCATACAGACGTATGTGGACCACTAAGGACGCAGGCCCGAGGTGGGTTCTCCTACTTCATAACCTTCATCGATGATCATTCACGGTATGGTTATGTTTACCCGATGAGGTACAAGTCTGAAGCTCTTGAGAGGTTTAAAGAATTCAGACTTGAAGTGGAGAACCAAACCAACTGCAAAATTAAAATCCTTCGGTCGGACCGAGGCGGTGAATTACGGAGTTCCTAGACTATCTAAAAGAACATGGTATAATATCAGAATGGACACCTCCAGGAACACCGCAGTTAAATGGTGTCTCTGAAAGGAGGAATCGAACCCTGTTGGACATGGTTCGGTCCATGATGAGTTTTACCAAATTGCCCTTATCGTTTTGGGGCTATGCACTAGAAACGGCGGCCAAATTATTGAATTTGGCGCCTACTAGCACATTGACCCAAACGCCATATGAGATATGGCACGGCAAACCTGCATCCTACAACTACTTGAAAGTGTGGGGTAGCCCCGCATACGTCAAGAGGTTAGTGGGAGATAAGTTAGAATCTAGGTCTAGCTTATGCAGGTTCGTTGGATACCCTAAAGAAACTGCGGGTTATTACTTTTATGACCCCTTGGAACAAAAGGTGTTTGTTTCAAGAAATGCAGTATTCTTGGAGCAAGGCTTCCCGGAGGATATCCAACCTGATGAGCTGATCCTTGAGGAATCAAGTGATGGAATCCAGCCATCAAAGAAGCCGCGGAACCCTCACTTAGAGGATTCAGGATAGACAGCCGAAGGGCTGACCAACCTCGAGAAGTCCAACATGCTAGGCATGAAGGACAGCCTCAGGAACAGCCAGCCACGGTTCCTGAACCACCGGCTCCGATACAGTCAGCACCCACAGTCACCACTGACGTTCCCGTTCTCCGTAGGTCCACTAGAGAGTCCAGACCTCCAATGAGATATGGCTTTCTAGGTGCGACCGATCTTTTGGATAACGATCCTAAGACTTATGGAGAAGCGATGTCTGACATCGACTCCGGGAAATGGCTTGAGGCCATGAAAGCCGAAATGGACTCCATGAGCGAAAACCAAGTTTGGAGTCTCGTAGATCCACCGAAAGGTGTTAAGCCAGTGGGCTGTAAGTGGGTCTACAAGCGCAAACTTGGCGTTGATGGAGAAGTCACAACCTTTAAGGCTAGGCTTGTAGCTAAGGGATAACACTCAACGACCCGGGGTCGATTTTGAGGATACCTACTCGCCTGTAGCCATGGCTAAGTCCATTCGGATTCTGCTCGCCATAGCAGCATGGTATGACTATGAGATATGGCAGATGAACGTGAAAACGGCCTTCCTCAACGGTTTCGTTGAAGAAGAGATCTATATGGATCAGCCGCAGGGTTTCACGGTCACTGGAGAAGAACAGAAAGTCTGTCGCCTCCAGAAGTCCATCTATGGCCTCAAACAAGCCTCCCGAAGTTGGAACATTCGATTTGATGAAGTAATACGGGGATATGACTTCATCAAAACGAATCCGACCCTTGTGTATACAAGAAGGTCAGTGGGAGCTCAATAGTGTTCCTAGTGCTTTATGTGGATGACATTCTGCTCATTGGTAATGACGTCAGAATGTTAGGAAACACAAAAGCATGGTTGTCAACCCAGTTTTCCATGAAGTACTTGGGTGAAGCCTTCTACATCCTAGGCATCCAGATTGTCAGGGACAGATCTAAAAGGATGTTAGGACTCACCCAAAACTCGTATATGGAGAAAGTACTAAAGAGATATCGAATGGACAACTCCAAACGAGGATTCCTTCCAATGAGGCATGGGATCAAGTTATCCAAGAAACAGTCCCCACAGACTGATGAGGAACTTGAAAGGATGAAGGTCATCCCCTATGCCTCCGCCGTAGGTAGCATACAATATGCGGTCCACTGCACTAGGCCTGACATTGCATACGCTTTGAGCGTAACAAGCAGATATCAGTCCTGCGCAGGAGAGGCACATTGGAATGCTGTTAAGGGCATCCTTAAGTACCTAAGAAGGACTAAGGAAATGTTCCTAGTCTATGGCAATGGAGAACTAATTCTGGAAGGCTTTAGCGACGCTAGCTTCCAGTCTGATGACGATGATGCCAAGTCTCAATCGGGGTACGTGTTCAAACTCAATGGAGGAGTAGTAGCTTGGAAAAGTTCCAAGCAAGCAACCGTTGCTGACTCCACCACAGAGGCTGAATACATAGCAGCTTCAGAAGCTGCTAAGGAAGCGGTTTGGATGAGAACTACATCCAAGAGTTGGGTGTGGTGCCTAGCATCGCCGAGCCCGTTGTCATCTTCTGTGATAACAACGGCGCTATAGCGCAAGCAAAGGAACCGAGATCTCATCACCGTTCCAAACATATTCTTAGACGCTACCATCTTCTTAGAGAAATGGTAGGAAGAGGTGACGTCCGGATGGACCGAGTCAACTCGGCAGACAACACAGCAGACCCGCTGACAAAGCCTATGTCGCAGAGCGCTCATACGCAACATCTTGAGAAGATGGGGATTAGCATATGGGCAATTGGCTTTAAAGGTCAAGTGGGAGATTGTTAGAATAGGTGACCATGTAAGCCAATTTTGGCAGGAATATGTAACCTATGTCTAGACAATTCTTTGGTATTTGATAAAATATGTATGAATAAAGAAGTGAAATTCATATGGCAATACTTTGTTTACGTTCACTTATCTGCATTTACATTTCTGTTCACTACGCAAACAAAGCCCACGGACTGAGAAACGATTTCGGGGACTGGGACTACGCTTGGAGGTAGGTCCATGAGATCAGTCTTACTGAATCAGTCCGGAAATCTCCAAGTCAAGGAATCCCGAAAATGGGTACCGGGATTCCCTTTGAGACTTGCACTAAGCAACTGCTGTCGTATTTCATCGACGGGTGACGAAGGTCGTCTAAGCAGTGTTAGTGTGTCAGCATGCTAGGAAGCAGCTGACTGAGGTGACTCGCGGGAACCGTCTTACGGAGGACCTTGAGTATGGTCAGCAAGGTATGACGTGTATTCCCGATTCCAACGGTACAGGCCAAGTCCTTTGACTTGAGGAACTGCTGAGTTTACCTGTGCATCAGGTCTGTATCTTAGATATGGTGAGAGATTGCCAAAATACTCTTGAGTAGTCATAAGCCATGTCTAGTGCAGCTCGGGTGTACAAAGTGACAGTAGTTTCCAAGAAAGGATCTGTCTCCTGTCAAAAGGTGTTGACAGTTGAGTCTCATATATGCTCTGTGTCTTGTCCCTAAAATCTGTGGCCACAGTGACTGAACAGAAGGGAAAAGGTTTCCCTTGCGGCGTTTAGTGAGGACAGACCGACACTTAGGTCCAAAATGGGTACCTGCATCTTCCGTGCCCTAGACCCTAAGTGATGAGACCGAAGACAGAAGTACAAGTGTACTGTTAGAACCTAAATGTTCATCCCCGAATGTTTCACCTAGTCTCTAGTGCCATGGACCGTTGCTAGATGGCCACCCATGGTAACGGACGGATTCTAGGAATCCGACCAAGTCTAGCTGAATGGTGAACCTAAAGAGTCACACACTATCACACACACACTTAGTATTTAATTTGGAATTAAATATTGGAGTAAAGGAATGATTAAATTAGATTTAATCGGGTCCTATATTTTCTTGGAGAAATTAATTCCTTCTATTTGATAAAAGGAATTAAATTAATAAATAGGATTTATTAAAAGGGTTGATTTAATAGGCTTAAGAATAAATTATAATATTAATTTATTATATTATATTTATTTAGCCTTTTGGAATATTTAATAGGATTTAAATATTCCATTAAATTAAAATCAACGGTCGAGATGGAAAAGGGAGATGGAAGGCTAGGATTCGTTTGACTAGGTCAAACACTAGTTTGACTAGGACTTTTGACTAGGTCAAAATCCTAGTCAAATTAGGTTACTTAGAGTTTGAGTTTAAAGATGATTAAACTCTTCCTCTATATAAACCCCTAGCTTCCAACATTTAAGTGATGATGATTCTTGAAAAACACACACAACACACACTCTCCCTCTCCTACCTCTCGTCCGCCCCCTCTCTCTTTCTCTAGCAAGAAAATATTTTTCTTAGTTCTTTTTGTTCTTGGAACATCAAGAACTTAGACGAACCAATACCGTTAATTGATAACGAGTTATTGATTCGTCCACTCCAAAAAATAATACTTGTTCCTTGCTAGCACGACGTGCAAGATACGTGGATGGATCGTGTGTCACGATTTGGAGGATCTCAAGAACGAGGTCTTGGTGCAAAACGGGGAACAACGCGAGTAGCAGTTGAAGACGAAAACGACAACGGGTAGGTCTCGTTTAAGATTTTCGTCCCTCTTTATTTTTTTTAACTCTATGGCCTCCATGATTTATTTGATTGTTTTATGATCATGAGATACACCGAACGCTCGGGAACCTCAAGGGCACACCCCTTGAGCGTGTTCTTTAAATTAAAAGCATGCCTTTTATTTTAATATGTTTATTTTTACCGCGCTTCCGCATTCGCGCAATTCCCGGGACGATTCACCGGATTTTATTTCAAAAACATACTTACTTGCTGTTGGATAGAGTGTCCACATAAGACAGGAGGGGAGTGATCTGAGGTGCGGCGTGTGAGAACTGAGGTAGTACGTATTTGGCCAATGCAATAGCCATCAATCATTCACAAAAAGACGGTTAAATAGTTTTCACAGGCTAAGGTTTCCCTCACTACGGTTATGCAATGTAAACCGCTCACCCTACATTGGTAATGTCGGCAAACCCGTTTCCAGAATACACGAGTGGAAATCCTCCATAGTTGGCGGAGGTCTCCAGATGCTCCACAACCCTCACTAATGTCCAAAACCGTATTAAAAACAAACGAGCATGAGCAATGCTCCTCCCCAACCGAAGCCCCGATCTGAACAAGCAAAGCCCAGAGGTCCCGTCGGCCACTAACATCGTGCGACCTATAAACCACAGAAACATGGCAAGCCATATGTAACCTACGGATACGCACACAACAATGGACAAGTTGTGCATGCACATTTAATATATCAACATCAATTTTAGAATCACCCCATGCAAGCCAAATACGATTACCAAGGCCAGTATAATCAACAAACCAACTATCGCCATCTAGTCAACAACCTCGACCGAACATGCATACTATTCTGTTGTGCTACTCTAGTCTCTAGTAAACCAATAAATTGTAAATGATACTAACTCAACAAGTCATCAACCGCCACTTGGTGATCCCGGTGATTGATCCCCCGAATGTTCTAGATTGTTGCTTATATCATGGATCACCCAAAGAGGGGTTGCATTGTTTAGCTCCCCAAATAATGCCGTCCACCTCCAGATCATTCGAACCAAGCACATCAAATGGATTATAGATGACCAGCTCTTGTCCTTACTAAAGACATCAACACTTGCTCGGGGAATCACTACGTCCACCACACAATCACGAAATTTCGACGATGAGGCTGTTTCCTGACGTGGAGGCTCCATCATTGGTGGTTGCGTCCTCAATTTTGTTGTTGCTGGTTTTTGCACAAAGACATTCATAGACTATTTCACCAATTTCGTACTTGTCTAGCATGTAGATGTAGAGTGTCCCTACGATCGGCACGTTAACTACTTAGCTGGCACCCACTCGTATTCCACATCCACATGACATGGAGTCTCACTACCATCCTTCGAAGGAATCGAGATCACAATATGCTTAGGTAGTTTTGCATTAAAGTCCAACATAATTCATACACGAGCGAAGTCCAGTCTCGTGCATGCTTTAGTAATGGATTTCATCTAGTGGTCGTCCCACCCCACTACCCATAGTATTAAGGCCCTCGTCAGTCCAAAACTCAATGGGAAGGTAGCGCAGTTTAATCCAAACAGGAACCTGTGTTTCGGCATCTTTCCTAAGAGCCATGCACGGCGCCCATCGCTTTACAATAATCAGTTGTCCTTGGAAGAGCCATGGACCCCCATAAGTTACTTCTTCCATGGCAGCTACTATCTTCAATTTCAAGAAATAAAATCCGTTCAATGTCACTATCACCTCTTTCACCGCGGGCCACACGGATTAGACATAGGTTTCCAAATGGTGGAAGTAAGGTTTTCGACCTAGGAAGTAACCCACCGCCATTGCAGACCAGCAGCGGGAGCCCATCTGCATCATCTCCAAGGTAGGTCTCACAACAATTTTCACCTTGTTGTACAATAGGGGATGAATTTCAGTGTCTTCAGAGAAGAGTTATTAAACAGAGTCACAAACTTATCCTCGGGGATAGGCACCCAATGGGCATGAAGTTGGACCTACCAATATACAATCTGGTGGCTGGCGGAGTAGGCGATGTGAATTCCATATTAGCCGCCACGAGAGAAGGAGGCCTACGGTTTACGGGCTCCACATGCTCAGAAACCCTAGGAATCGACGGCGCTACTTTGATTAGCATTGTCAGTGCCACCGTTGCCTGTTCAGTCGTCGGGAGTCAAGGAAACGCCTCCTGGCTAGCCAGAGTGCAGTCAGGGGTGGGCGGTATGGCGTCAAGTCATGAGAAGAGACCGACTTAAGGCCCCATCATCCTCTTTTTTAAACCGTCGGACATCTCCGTCAAACTTGGCAATCCACTTCTCCTTTAGAGAGTTAAGAACTTCCATGGATGTTGAGTCACCAATATCAAGAACCTGAGTCGCAAGGGAGAGAAATTCATCAAAGTTGAAGTGCCTGCGAACTCTCATCATCGTGTCATCATCAGCTGGCTCCCCCCTCGGTCTATCACTGGCAGCGCCCTTGTTGCCGCCACCAAGGCCATCAATATGTGTGATCTTATTCGCGCTAATAACCTATTTCTCCTTTTTTTATCTGAAACCAAATCTCGATGATCGAAGAAACTTCGGGCTTCTCTGAATTTGAATGGTACTTCGGTGGATGCGGAGGGCTGCAGTAGTGGCCTATTGTTGATATAGAGAAAAGATGTTGATGTTACTCTTCTGAGTTAATCCCGCTATCATTTTGATGTTCAAGTTGTTTTGGGAGGCATTTCACAAGTTTCTATGGTGACCTGGAGGCCAGTCATCGCAAGTTGGGTTGGGATATGCTAGAATCACTACAAAGCAAGTCCTCGTTGCCTCGATTGTGTTGTAGAGTTCTTAACGCAATCTTATTTGACCACGAGAAGGAAAGTCATCGTCCGATCTCGAGTGGTTGTTTAGGGACTTTCTTATGGTTTTGTTTGATGTGCATCTTGAGGATTTTAGATTGGAGGGCCCCTGCTATACTTAGTGCAATCGACGACTATGACCGGATATTGTGTGTTGAAGGCCAGATAGAGCAGTGGGAAGCCATGCATGGAGAACTCTATTTCCTTCCTATCAAGTCCACAACCAGCTTGGATACGTTGTTTTTGACTCAGAGTATCGGAAACAGGCCCAACCACATTATTTTTGGTTTGAAGCTTTATGCGCCCACTTTTTTACTTTGCTCCCACGTTTTATATCCCAAAACATGTCTACTAGATCTCAAGTGTAGAGATCCTCTAACGACGTCCACACCACACAGGGAGAGGTACATAATTCTTTGCTAAAAGAAATCAAACCTAGGAAGAAGAGAGATTGAAAGGACTATACTATGAGATTGGTATATCCTCTTCAATCAAGTATTGTCTTCAATTGATCCTTGATCAAGAATTACATATTTAGGGATAGGTAGAGGGGAGAGAGGGTCCAAGAGCTAGAGTGAGTGAGAGAGAGAGAGAGCGAGAGACAGAGAGCGAGATCAAGTGTGTGTTTGATTGCTAGAATGCAATAATAATGAGAAGTCATGATAGGTTTTGCAATGTATATATATATATACATAGTTAATGCAACTATAGAAATGTGTCTAGATACATTGAGACGTGTCTCGGTTTATTTCTAATCATCGCCTAATCAAGCCTCAACTAACAAGGTATGATCAAATCATACCAAGTAAGGGAACCTTAATCAAGGATGATTTGTTCCTTTCTAGAAGGAACAATTCTATTCCAAAAAAGGGCCTTGGCCGATTTTATGCTCTTCCAAAGAGCTAAAACTTAGCCACTTCTCATTATGGGAGGAGTCCAACTCTTTCCCTTCCAAAAGTGGAAGTCAACTTGCCTATTGGGCCATAATTTAATAGGTTGGGTCTTGTTTTAATTTAATTAGAGCAAGCCCAATAAATCCAATTTAATTCAAAGCCCAAAAAAATTATGCCCCAAGTCTTTCAATCCAATCAAAAAACTTAAGCCCGTCATACTCTTAATTAATAAATCCTATTTATTAATTAGTGTAAGCCCAATGCAATATTGGGTCATTTCATCCAATGGGCTATCTCATGAACAAATAATCCAATTATTTATTATCTTATGTAATTAACTTTAAGTTAATTCCTTCACCTCCTCGGTGATGTGTGTGTGACTCTTTAGGTTCACCCTCAGCTATACTTAGCCTCGTGAAGCAGAAATCTGTCACCATGGGTGGCCATCTAGAATGAAGAACAAGCAGATCCGTTCGGAAGCACGAGCGGAAGTGAAAAATACATAAATTTAAATCGCATAAATAAACGCATAATCTAAGATCCTAAGGGGTATACCCTTGGGTGCTCAACCGGGTGTTCAATGTAGAATGTATCAACATTAAAAACGAATATTGTACATAGGGCATAGATATAAAACATAAACTACTAAAGCATAAAACTAATGATACCTTTTGTAGTTTAACCCTTATTCGGTTACAAGCTTTGTTCCTCTCCAGAAACGTTCACCAAGTTCACAGCGTATGAGCTCTCCAAAGGTGATCCACACCACACCTTAAGAGATCCTCGTTTTCCTTGCTAGAAGAAAACGGATCCAAACATACTTTGTTCTTCCAATTGATCCTAGATTAAATGAAGAACACAAGTAAAGAGAGGGAGAGGTGGCCGAGAGTTTAGAGGGAGAGAGTGTGTGAATTTTTTTTCTTCTTTTCCAAGAAAAGATGAATAATGAATCTCATGCTTTGATGTTAGTATATACTCATATATATACATAATTAATATGATTATTGGAACGTGTCTAGGTTTATCCAAGGATGTCTAGATTCATCCCAATCAATCACCATCAATTCTTCAATCAAGTCTACCATCTCTTAAGGTATGATTAAATCATACCAATCATAGCGACCAAGCCTCCAAGGCTTCCATATGATGATCCCCGCGAGTCAATCTTGTCGGCTCGACCCCAGTCGACCAACCCATCAAGATCGTGTAGGTGTCCCACGCCTGTCGCCGATGAAACACGACACTCATCTAATGAACACGACTCTTGATGCAAGTCCCTATAGGACTCTCGATGTCCTGTTTCGAGGTCCTGAACTTGGAACATTTCAGACCCAACTCTTAATTAATTGATTTCATGACCACCATCCAATGCGTGGCCCAACTACATGAGTTGTTAATCGTGGTTTGTAGGCTTTGTTGTGATATATGTAAAACACTATTTTAGCATATGGAATATGAGCGCAACAAAGAGAATACCAAAGGTAACGAATACTCATTTTATTCAATACATAATATTACATTACATCAAATTATCAAATAGTTTACAAAAGGCCAAACCTATTGGCTTTCTGGTCACCTATTCTAACATTCTCCCACTTGACCTAAAGTCAATCACCCATTGACCTCAAACCCATCTTATCCAGATGCTGAGTATGGGCAACTTGTGACACGGGCTTAGTAAGTGGATCTGCTATGTTTTCTGCGGAGCTGACTCAGTCCATCTGAATGTCACCCCTGCTAACCATCTCTCTGAGCAGATGGTAGCATCTAAGAATATGCTTAGATCGGTGATGAGGTCTCGGTTCCTCTGCTTACGCTATGGCCCCGTTACTATCGTAGAAGATAACCACTGGCTTAGCGATGCTAGGTACTACACCCAACTCTTGGATGTAGCTCTTCATCCAAATAGCCTCCTTAGCAACTTTCGAAGCTGCTATGTATTCAGACTCTGTGGTGGAGTCAGCCGTGGTAGCCTGTTTGGAACTCGTCCAAGTAACCACGCCACCATTTAGTCTGAACACAAAACCAGACTGAGCCTTGGCATCATCGTCATCCGACTGGAAACTAGCGTCGCTATAGCCTTCCAGCATCAACTCTCCACCTCCGTAGATCAAGAACATGTCCTTATTCCTTTTTAGGTACTTCAGGATAGTCTTGACCGCACTCCAGTGTGCCTCCCCGGCACACGACTGATATCGACTAGTCATGCTCAAAGCGAAAGCCACATTAGGTTTAGTACACTAGACAACGTACTGAATGCTGCCTACGGCTGAAGCATAGGGGATGTCCAACATCCGTTTAAGCTCCTCATCAGTCTTAGGAGACTACTTCTTGGATAACTTAATTCAATGCCTCTTAGGAAGGAATCCTCGTTTTGAGTTCTCCATCTTGAATCTCTTCAAAACTTTCTCAATGTACGAGGACTGGGCCATTCCTAACATCCTTCTAGATCTATCCATGTGGATCTTGATGCCAAGGATGTTGGATGCCTCGCCCATATCCTTGATGGAAAATTGTGTTGACAATCAAGCTTTAGTGGTTCCCAACATCTTAGCATTATTCCCAATGAGCAAGATGTCATCCACGTAAAGCACCAGAAATGAAACTGAGCTCCCACTGATCTTCTTGTATACACAAGGATCGGACTCGTTCTTGATGAAATCATATCCCCATATGACTTCGTCAAAATATTTCTTCCAGCTTCGGGAAGCTTGTTTGAGGCCATATATGGACCTTTGGAGATGGCAGACCTTCTGCTCTTCTCCAACAGATGTGAAACCTTCTGCTTGATCCATATAGATCTCTTCCTCTACGAAACCGTTGAGGAAGGCGGTTTTCACGTCCATCTGCCATATTTCATAGTCATACCATGCTGCTATGGTAAGCAGTATCCGAATCGACTTAGCCATCGCTACAGGCAAGTAGGTTTCCTCAAAATCGACCCCAGGCCGTTGAGTGTAACCCTTCGCCACAAGCCTGGCTTTGAAGGTTGTAACCTCCCCGTCAGCTCCAAGCTTACATTTGTACACCCATCTATACCCTATGGGTTTTACCCCTTCGGGTAGGTCCACTAGGGTCCAAACTTGGTTTGCACCCACCGAATCCATCTCGGATTTCTTGACCTCAAGCCACTTATCCGAATTGATGTCCAACATCGCTTCTCCGTACGTCTTTAGATCATTTTCCAACTGACCGGTCAGGCCTAGAAATCCATACATATCCGGTGGTTGGGATACTCTGGTTGACCTATGGAGGACTGGAACATTATCAGTGTGGAACCACCAGCTCAGATGTCACTGCCGCCTCATGGGGTACCTCACTTGATTCCTCAAGGAGTACCTCATCGCGTCGACTACCCGATGGAAAACCCTTTCTCAAGAACACTTCGTTTCACAAGACAAAAACCTTTTGCTCGGAGGGATCATAGAAATAATACCCCGCAGTTTCTGTCGGATACCCGATCAACCTACATAAACTAGACCTTGAGTCCAACTTATCTCCCACTAATCTCTTGACATATGCGGGGCAACCCCACACTTTCAAGTACTTGTAGGAGGCAGGCTTGCCATGCCATATCTCATATGGCGTCTAGGATATCTTCTTAGATGGCGCCAAGTTCAAAACTTTGGCTGCCGTCTCAAGAGCATATCCCCAAAAGGACAAGGAGAGTTCGGTAAAACTCATCATAGATTGGACTGTGTCCAACAAGGTCCGATTTCTCATTTCAAACACACCATTCAACTGTGGTGTTCCAGGAGGGGTCCACTGAGAGAATTCCATTCTTTTTTAGATAATCAATGAATTCTCCACTCAAAAACTCTCTACCTCGGTCCGATCGAAGGGCTTTCATCTTACGATCGGTTTGGTTCTCTACGTCAAGTCTGTATTCCTTAAACCTTCCAAAGGCTTCAGACTTGTACCTCATCAGGTAAACAAAAACTATAACCATGAGTGATCATCGGTAAAGGTTATGAAGTACGAGTACCCACCTCTAGCATGAGTATTTAGTGGGCCACAGACGTCCGTATGGATCTCCAACAGACCATTGGCTGGCGTACTTTGTCCAACAAAGGGTTTCTTGGTCATCTTTCCCTTCAGACAGGATTCGCAGGTTGGTAGGTGGTCCAAATCGTCTATTTCCTCACACTTAGAGTCCACCAACCTTTTTATCCTATCTTTAGAAATATGACCTAACCTCCCATGCCAAATCTGTGCATTATCTTGATTATCATGTTTTCGTTTGTGTTTCGCAATCATAATCCAATTAGACTGTTGAAGTATGTACAGACCGTTCACCAATGTACCAAGCAAATGAGAAACACTATCATTTATAATATGAAAATCATTTTTTATTTGATGGTGAAAGAATATCCCTCCTTATCAAGGACCGGGATTCACACAATATTCTTTATCATGCTAGGTACCTAGAAACTATCGTTCAGTACAATCCTAACATGACTACTAATGGCTAACTGCATTGATCCCACGCCTTCCGCAGCAACGGTCTTGCCATCGCCTAGCCTCAGGATCATCTCATCCTTGGTTAGCCTTCTACTTCTTTGCAGTGCCTGCAAATCATTGCAGATGTGAGCACCACACCTGGTATTCAATACCCATGAAGCATAACTAGTTATCATGTTTACTTCAACCACAAACATACCTGGGTTGGAGAGGAGTTGTGGGCACTCCCTCTTCCAATGCCCCATTCCTTGGCAATGCATGCAGACATCATTTGCCTTGGACCGCTGAGAACCACGGGCCTTCCCTTTTCCTTTGCCCGTTCGCACCGGGGCGACAGGGGCGCCTGGAGCGCGAGCAGGGGCCGCAACCGTCTTCCCTTTTCCCTTCTTCCTCTTCCATCGTCCAGCACTCTTGCCATTCGCCTTGGAGGTCGAAGCCTCTCCTATCAATACCGCTGGCGCCAACTTGTGGGTCGTAGCCTCGTATTGTACCAGCATGTTGATCAACTCATGAATAGACTTCTCAAGTCCATTCATGTTGTAGTTTACAACAAACGGATCATAGGACGGAGGAAGCGACTGGAGGATCACGTCAATGTACGTGTCATTGTTAAGCCCAGCTTTAAGATCCTCGATCTTCACCACTAAGGAGAGCATCTTAACCCCATGACTCTGTACAGACGATCCCTCAGCAAGCTTGGTGTCAGAGAATGCTTTTGTGACGACATATCTAATATGCCTCTCCGGAACCGCATAAACCTCGTTTATGCGGAGCATTATGGCGGAGACGTTGTCCAGCCTCTCATATTGCTTCTGGATGTCATTAGACATCGAAGCCAATGTGATACTGCGTACTTTCCGGTTGTCCTCATGCCATTTCTCGAACGTCAAACGTTCTTCTGGCGTGGACCACTCTGGTAAGTTGCTCGGCGACGGCTCGTCCAAGACGTAGCCTTGGTTCTAGAAACCGAGGACAATCCTCTGGTTTCTTAGCCAGTCCGAGTAGTTCGTTTCATTAAACTTATTAGTCTCAAGTACCATTGTCAACGGATTCTTAGACATATCTACATTTATGAAATATAAGGCAGAAATTAGTAGATGACGGTAATATTATTGTTCAAGTTGAAGACATGGTCTTTTAGTCTTTAACCCTCCCACTATTTATACGAAAGTCCACCACTCTCAAGTGGAGTTTCGGGAAACCATTTCCTAGTGGGCTTGGGATCCACAAGCATGATCTCCATGCCCCACTTTTACGATTCACATGAAGAAGACCTCATGGGAGATATCCAATATCATTCTCATCCAATGAGATTCCCAAGATATTTTGCCTCACCTATTCGCATGGTTCCCAGGACTCCAAGCGAACCATGTTACTCAGTGATGGGCCCGACCCATCAACCAAATCATGCCTCAACTGTCGCCCCCACGACTCATGAGATAGGGAAACAACGAGTGCAATCTCTTTGTTCACAATAATTGTGCAGCTTTCCCCTAGTCCAAGTGTGCCACGACTCGTGAGAGCACACTTGGGTAGTGGTAGCTTCCTCACCACATTGTTGTGCATGGAAGGCTCGGACAGATCAAAATACCATTTTGATCCAAGTCCGTTCTAGGCCTAATATTTTATTTGGTCCAACTGAATGAGAGTTTATCAAACGACCGAGACCTCATCACATTCATGTTTTAGCATGCATAAATATCCAATATTCATTAGAGCGTTTAGATAAATGCGCTGCATGCAGAAAACATCGCATACCCTTGTTAGGATGATTACAAGCCCAACCTATACGACCCACTGAGCCCGCGGTGAGTCCAATGGGCCTTGTGGTGCTTCTTGTTTCACGGTTTGATGTTACACCTTGGGTCTCCGACTCCATGGGCTTGTCAAAAATTAAAACCTCACCAAACCTATCTACTCTAATTACAAATGAAAGTAATACATGGAAAATTAATAACGAGCCTTAACATCATGAGGCTAAAATAACGGGAGATGATAGTCCTAAAACAAGAGGCACACAGGCCCCACCCAACAGAAATGTAAATGAAACAACATACATCCATACACAAGGTCTAGGGCTCTTGTGATCATCCCATGTTGATTCCATTAATGCATATAACACAATTATTCCAAATAATCATGTTTTACCATGGATATTCAAAATATCCAAGTGATGTCCAACATCACAAGGTACAAATACATAAATAATATGCAAAGTTCAAATATCAAATTTAACATACATTAGATACAATGCATCAAAATCAAATATGCAAAATTAATTCATTTTAAGAATAATGCACAAAAATTCCAAAATATCCAATTTTTCAGAAAACGTCGAAAAACAGCACAAAATGGCACAACCATTGTGCCAGCTGGCCGCCCGCACGCACAGGGCTGTGCGTGCGCACACGCCCCTCTGCAGCATTGGCCGAAGCCCAGCGCGCGCAGGCGCCTGCCTGCGCGCGGCACAATGTTCATGGCCGCCCCTGCCAGCACGCATGCTAGCAGGCATGCCGGCCAGGCCGCGCGGGCCCTGCCACTCAGCCCGCGCGCGCCCAGCCTTGCGCCGGCCATCCAGTTTCCAGCCTGTAGGGGCGGCAGCCAATTGCTACTGCTGCTGTCCTAATTTTAACGTTTTTCCGACTTTTCTTTTCACCACATAATATATAACACAAACAGAAAATAAACATGCAATTATTAAGATCCAATCTTAAACAAATCGCATGTATAATGTCCATCAAACTCAAACAAATGAACAATCATAATTATTGATACATTCATACAATCATACATGCTTATAAAACAGTAAAAGAAAGTACATCATGTTAGAATAGGTGACCATGTAAGCCAATTTTGGCAGGAATATGTAACCTATGTCTAGACAATTCTTTGGTATTTGATAAAACATTTATGAATAAAGAAGTGAAAATTCATATGGCAATACTTTGTTTACGTTCACTTATCTGCATTTACATTTCTGTTCACTACGCAAACAAAGCCCACGGACTGAGAAACGATTTCAGGGACTGGGACTACGCTTGGAGGTAGGTCCATGAAATCAGTCTCACCGAATCAGTCCGGAAATCTCCAAGTCAAGGAATCCCAAAAATGGGTACCGGGATTCCCTTTGAGACTTGCATTAAGCATCTGTTGTCGTATTTCATCGACGGGTGACGAAGGTCGTCTAAGCAGTGTTAGTGGGTCAGCATGCTAGGAAGCAGCTGACTGAGGTGACTCGCGGGAACCGTCTTACGGAGGACCTTGAGTATGGTCAGCAAGGTATGACGTGTATTCCCGGATCCAACGGTACAGGCCAAGTCCTTTGACTTGAGGAACTGCTGTGTTTACCTGTGCATCAGGTATGTATCTTAGATATGGTGAGAGATTGCCAAAATACTCTTGAGTAGTCATAAGCCATGTCTAGTGCAGCTCGGGTGTACAAAGTGACAGTAGTTTCCAAGAAAGAATCTGTCTCCTGTCAAAAGGTGTTGACAGTTGAGTCTCATATATGCTCTGTGTCTTGTCCCTGAAATCTGTGGCCACAGTGACTGAACAGAAGGAAAAAGGTTTCCCTTGCGGCGTTTAGTAAGGACAGACCGACACTTAGGTCCAAAATGGGTACCTGCATTTTCCGTGCCCTAGACCCTAAGTGATGAGACCGAAGACAGAAGGACAAGTGTACTGTTAGAGCCTAAATGTTCATCCCCGAATATTTCACCTAGTCTCTAGTGCCATGGACCGTTGCTAGATGGCCACCCATGGTAACGGACGGATTCTAGGAATCCGACCAAGTCTAGCTGAATGGTGAACCTAAAGAGTCACACACTATCCACACACACTTAGTATTTAATTTGGAATTAAATATTGGAGTAAAGGAATGATTAAATTAGATTTAATCGGGTCCTATATTTTCTTGGAGAAATTGATTCCTTCTATTTGATAAAAGGAATTAAATTAATAAATAGGATTTATTAAAAGGGTTGATTTAATGGGCTTAGAATAAATTATAATATTTATTTATTATATTATATTTATTCTTTTAGCCTCTTGGAATATTTAATTAAATTAGAATCAACGGTTTAGATGGAGAGGGGTGATGGAAGGCTAGGATTCATTTGACTAGGTCAAACACTAGTTTGACTAGGACTTTGACTATGTCAAAATCCTAGTCAAATTAGGTTACTTAGAGTTTGAGTTTAAAGAGGATTAAACTCTTCCTCTATGTAAACCTCTAGCTTCCAACATTTGATAGATTGATGATTCTTGAAAAACACACACAAAACACACACTCTCTCCTCCCCTCTCTCGTCCGCCCTTCTCTCTCTCTCTCACCAAGAAAATATTATTTTCTTGTTCTTTTGTTCTTGGAACAATTGAACAAAGGAAGATCGATCCCGTTAATTCATAACGCGTGGTTGATCTATCCTCTCCAATATAATACTTATTCGTTGCTAGCACGACGTACAAGAATACGTGGGTGGATCGTGTGTCACGATTTGGAGGATCTCAAGAACGAGGTCTTGGTGCAAAACGGGGAACAACGCGAGTAGCAGTTGAAGACGAAAACGACAACGGGTAGGTCTCGTTTAAGATTTTCGTCCCTCTTTATTTTTCAACTCTATGGCCTCCATGATTTCTTTTATTGTTTTATGATCATGAGATACACCGAACGCCCGGGAACCTCAAGGGCACACCCCTTGAGCGTGTTCTTTAAATTAAAAGCATGCCTTTTTATTTAATATGTTTGTTTTTACCGCGCTTCCGCATTCGCGCAATTCCCGTTACGATCCACCGGATTTCTTTCATATATAAACCTCTAGCCTCCAAACAATTGAAGGATGATGATTCTTGAAATCACACACACAACACACACTCATCTCCCCCTCTCCTACATCTCGTCCTCCTCCCTCTCTCTCACTCTCCAAGAAATTATTTTGTTCTTTTGTTCTTGGAACACTAGAACATTGATGAATCAATACCGTTAATTGATAACGTGTTGTTGATTCATCCACTCCAAAAAATTATACACTTGTTCGTTGCTAGCACGACGTGCAAGATACGTAGGTGGATCGTGTGTCACGATTTGGAGGGTCTCAAGAACGAGATCTCGGTGCAAAACGGGGAACAACGCGAGTAGCCGTTGAAGACGAAAACGACAACGGGTAGGTCTCGTTTTACTTTTTTCGTCCCTCTTTAATTTTCAACTCTATGGCCTCCATGATTTCTTTACATGTTTTATGATCATGAGATACACCGAACGCCCGGGAACCTCAAGGGCACACCCCTTGAGCGTGTTCTTTTAAATTAAAAGCATGATTTAATTTTTGTATGTTTATTTTTATCGCGCTTCCGCATTCGCGCAATTCCTGGGACGATCTACCGATTTCTTTCAGATCATGCAAAGCACATAGATCTATGCCCCTTACATCGAACTGGGCTCTAATACCACTTGAAGGACAAGCGAATCCGCCTGGGAACCCGAGCGGAAGCGAAAAATACATAAATTTACTGACATAAATAAACGCATAATCTAAGATCCCAAGGGGTGTACCCTTCGGTGCTCACCGGGCGTTCGATGTAGGATGTATCAACATTAAAAACGAATATTGTACGTATGGCATAGATATGAAACGTAAACTACTAAAGCGTAAAATTAATGATACTTTTTGTAGTTTAACCCTTATTCGACTACAAGCTTTGTTCCTCTCCGGAAACGTTCACCAAGTTCAAAGCGTATTAACTCTCCAAAGGTGATCCACACCACACCGGAAGAGATCCTCGTTTTTCTTGCTAGAAGAAAACAGATATAGGGAGGGTTTGGTTTAAGAAGATGAACACTATCAATTAGTGTTTTAAGCAGCATGAACGTGTTTCCGAGTGCATAGGAGATACCTCGGTCACATACTGACAGGGGATGGATCCTCTTCTTGAACCCACCGTCCTCGCTACATATTCTGACTACATTTGACAAAGCTTATAATCACCATCTTCCAGAATGATCACCTCCTGCCTGATCCAAGATATAGTCATCCTGAGCACGTGACTGCTATGGTTCCTCAAGTTTGAGGACTACTCCCATACTATCGGAACCCGGAAAATCCAATCATACCGACCAAGCCTCCAAAGCTTCTATATGATGATCCCCGCGAGTCAGTCTAGTCGGCTCGACCCCAGTCGACCAACCCATCAAGATCGTGTAGGCGTCCTACACCTGTCGCCGATGAAACACGACACTCATCCAATGAACACGACTCTTGATGCAAGTCTCTATAGGACTCTCGATGCCCTCTCTCGAGGTCCTCGACTTGGAACATTTCAGACCCAACTCTTAATCAGTTGATTTCATGACCACCATCCAGTGCATGGCCCAATTGCATAAGTTGTTAATCGTGGTCTGTGGGCTTTGTTGCAATATATGTAAAACACAATTTTAGCATATGGAAAATGAACGCAACAAAGAGAATACCAAAGGTAACGAATACTCATTTTATTCATTACATAATATTACATTAAATCAAGTTGTCAAATAGGTTACAAAAGGCCAAACCTATTGGCTTTATGCTCACCTATTCTAACATAGAAATAGTTCACGACACTAGAGACTAGGTGAATATTGGCGTGAACATTTAGGCTCCCAATTCTCATATAGGTACGGTACTTCCGCCTCCCAGCTAAGGCATAAAATTGGGTATCAGTTTTCATCTCGGACTAGGCAACTATGCTTAGCGCTTGATACTACATTCGTTACATTACATCGACACAGGAAACCATTTCCTACTTGACCAATCACTGTGACCATAGTTTTAAAGAGAATAAACGTGTCTCTAAATGCATAGGAGATACCACTGTCACATATTGACATGGACGAATCCTCTTCCTTTTTTTTTGGGGGGGGGGAGGTAAATTCCATTGAATGAAAAAAGTGTTTTACAACTCATACAAGCTCGAACAATCCGAGCAACAAAAGGCAACAAAAGCACAAAACTCAACCATCTAAGAAAGACTATCCTTCGTGCCATGCAATTCTCCATAGGTGGTAAAGGATGGATTTTTGCAATGAATCCTTAAGGTCATCCACAAGGATCCTCCTTCCCACCTGCTCAACGATCAGATCAACCAGCACCTTCGGAAGCATTGCCCGTCCCTTTCCAGCCAAGAATCAATTGATCCTCGCCCATTCCTTTCCAACTAAAGGTGATATACTAGTGAGCCAAGGCAAGGTTTATAAGATGTTGCAACCATGTGTTGCCCCCTCCAACACCAGCTAGCCCACATGACGCCATGCTGCCACTGAACATATAGCCATGGAGATCTCACCTATAAGTGTAAAAGAGCCAACTTCGTGAGTAGGAGAATTGAATGAAAATTTGCACATGGGTCTCAAGTTCCTTTAATCTACATAGGACACAATTCGTATTACTCACAGCAATCCACAAGTGATCAACTGTTCAAAGATGCTCCCTAATTGCGAGCCATGATGAACAAATTTCTGGCGAGTTGGAATTTTCCTTGCAATAACGGGGCCTAATGAACAAGGATACCATGTGGCCGGAAAAGATCATAGGCCTCTACCGTGGTAAAGCAGCCTAAAGGGGAGTCCCCGCGAACTGAATCCTACTCATCATGTATTGAGGGAGTTGTTGGGTGATCTTAATAACCTCAATGGCTAAAGATGCTGGCCAGTGCCACTCTCCAAAATCCAACACTTCTTCCAATTGAGCATAAAAAGGTGTGCCAGTGACCAATGGTCCCCTTGAATATCTCAAGCTAATTTCAAATGGATCCATGGGTCTTGCCACACATAGAAATGTTGCCCAGTCCCAACCATCCACTGATCCTCTTCTGAACTAAGGCCCATCCACTTATCCTCTTCTCAACTTTTTGGAGCAGTGGTTGGTAATCTGTAATCGAGATCCTTTTAGCCAGCAAGGGGAGCCCCAAGTACTTGACAGTGAGATCGCCTACCAGAAAACCCTATCCAACTCAAATCTGGCACCGTTGATTTGGATAGAATACCGCTACTTTTGTGTGCATTAACTCACAGCCTTGAAGGCCCTGCAAATTCCTCCAAGGTACGCTTAAAAAGGGTAATTAATTCTGCTTCTACCCGACACAATAGTAATAGATCATCCGCAAATACAAGCATCACTATTGCAAGTTCCTTACACTTCCAATGATAGTTGAAATGCCTCCTGTTGCGCAATATTTAGCCCTAAGCAGAACCTAGAGCATTTCCATAACTATGATAAACAGGTAGGGGGATAGGGGGTCCCCCTGCCTCAAGCCTCAGACCCCTCCGAAAAAATCCGTGAAGGCTCCCATTAAGGCTAACAAAAAAAGAGGCTGTCATAACACATTCCTCAATCTAGGCTATGAACAGCGGGGGGAATCTGAATAACTCCAGAGTTGCTACAAGGAAGTTCCATTCCACTTAATCGTACACTTTAGTAATGTCCACCTTTAGGGAACACCTAGGTGGGAGGTTCCTTTGGTTGTAACCTGCGAACAATTCTTGGGCCAAAAGGATATTGTCACTGATCCGTCATCCTAGAACAAAGGCGTTCTAGGTGGTATCAGTAATGTGTCCCATCACCCCTTGTAGCCGTTAACCAAGATCTTGGTGATAACTTTGCAGAATACATTGCAACACATAATAGGTTTGTAATCAGATACTCTAGTGGACAGCTCCACTTTAGGATTAAGTGTTAATACAGTTGCATTCAGCTGCTTCAACATCTTTCCATTCTGAAAGAATTCTAGTACGGCACTAATGATGTCCTTCCCGACAACAGGCCAAGCCTTCTTGAGGAAGACAACAGTGGATCCATCAGGGCCAGGTGCTCTATCATCTGAAATAGTAAAGACAACTTCCTCCACCTCCCTGCTGTGAATTAATGCAATTAACTAGAGTGCCTCCTCATCAGTAAACTGGTGCCTAACCCAAGGTGCCAAGTGCTCCATATGAATTTGTCCCTGTTGTCTAGTACCCCTCAATAGCCTGTGAAAGAATCCCTCAAATTCCCCTACAATCATTTGAGGTTCCATTAGGATAGTTCCCTATGCATATTCAATCTAATATGCTCTATGAAGAGCCCTTCTAGCTTTGACCTTCCTAAATTAAGCCTTAGAGCAGACATCACCTTTCAGCCATCGCGACTTAGCTCGCTGAGTCAACATTGCTTGTTCCTGTCCTACTTCCTTCAGATAAACAATCCTACAAGCCTTCACCAGCAACCCAAATCAGGGGTTCCTAAACTGATGGTGGAGTTATT
Organism: Sesamum alatum; assembly: GCA_034509735.1. Taxonomy (NCBI): domain Eukaryota; kingdom Viridiplantae; phylum Streptophyta; class Magnoliopsida; order Lamiales; family Pedaliaceae; genus Sesamum; species Sesamum alatum. The sequence continues at coordinate 19,057,149 of JACGWO010000002.1, forward strand.
GTGCTTGGTCCAGAAAATGCTCAGCTATCACCACATTCTATGTCAAGTCGCCTTTTGCTTTCCTAAGTCTCCTAAAAACAAGATTGGGAAGAGGTAGCTGGAATTTGGTGAGCACGCCCATTCAGACCCCTGACATTCTGGCCTAATATTGGAATCATGGCTCAGTTCCTTGCCGGCTGCTGCAATTAGGGCCCCGATTGCGAATAATTCATCTTCTTCCATCTACAATTGTGCGAAAGAGTTATACAAATTAAGTGCTTTCCCTTCATCCTCGTTGGCAGTGGTGTTGGTAAGTCCGCATGATGTGGATGCCTTATCACTATAGTCCACACCTATCCACGACTCGCCAGCCGAGATGGGCTGCCACCTTGCAAATTCAGCCTATGTGGACTTCCTCTCGTCACTCCATCCGCCATATCACATGCCACATCAGCTGGCGAGTCAACCTGAGCTGTTGATGTAAGGCTGTTTTTTCTGCACTTTGCAAATGCAGTCTGCACTAGCGTCCCCCAATGTTTGACATGTAGTACATCGATTAGGTTTCCATTCAAATTCAACCTCCACCTTCAGAGGTTTCTCTTCACCATCTTCTTAAAGTCGCATATGTGTTTGGGAAGTGTAGAAGTGTGATGAAGCATTACACAAACTCTGGCATAATCTAGTCGGGAACATCTTCACGTGATTGTATTCGGGTACAATGGTTTCCTGATGCTACCATGCTTAAACCATCTTCCGTCCAAAGCTCTACTAGCAAATGCTTGAAGCTAAACCATACAGAGACCTACTTGAGTTTTTGTTTCTACAATACCAACCCTGGCTCCCATTTTTGCAATATAATTGGTTGGCCTTGAATAACCAAGGCCCCCCTTGAATTACCTCTTCCATTGCTGCAGTTGTTATAAACGTGAAGTAGTAGAAACCAGCGAAGTTGCTGTGACATCCTTGACCGAAGGCCATGTTGAACGTACCAACAGCCGTGCTTGCCCATCGTCGTGATCCCTGCTCAATCATATGAACCATAGGATGAACCACTATCTCTCCATTTCGAACAGTTGGAGGAATATATTTCAAAGTCTTATGCGAAGACTGGTTGAATGCTTCCTAAATACGCATCCCAACATGCAACAGGGACAAGTTAGGGTTGAGTTTGACTGCCCCAACGAAGATCTCTTTATCCTTATGCGAAGAAGATGTAGATGGAAATTAGATTTGGTCCCTCCCATCCGAATGAACTGGGTTTGTGGCCCTCTACAAGGGTAAAACCCTAGGAGTAGCGTAAGCCTCCTCAAGTGTTATATGAAAGAATCGGGTACGGGTCGGGAACGCAACAGAAGCGTAAAAACGTGAATTTAAAGCATAATTTAAGCTGGATTCAAAGGGGTGTTCCCTTTGAAGTTCCCGGACGTTCGGTGTTTGTCAAAGCATAAATAGCAAAAGAAAACATGTTGTACATGTGGCTTAAAAGGAGAAGAACAAAGGTTCATGTAAACGTAAAAGAAAACCAACCTTTGTCCGTTATGTAGAACGAGTTCGTGCGTTGTTTCTTCCTTTTCCTTCTTCGTATGTCCACTTGAGAGCTCAACTTAGAACTCCTCTAAGTATTGTCCACACCACACAAAGGATCCAAACTATAGTTTATTGCTAGATAAAATATAGTGAAGAGAAGAAGAAAACAATTCCAAAGCAACACTATCAATTAGTGATCTTTAGAATGTTTTAAACAATGTTTTAAAACCCGGACCATTCATTGAACTGGAAAAGCAAGTGGGTTACGGGTCACTGGTTCAACTGTTGGGTCAACAGTGGTCGGACCAATGACGTCATAAATACGCCATAACTAATTATTAATATTTTTAAAATAACATTAAATAATAAATAATATTAATATACTTGACAACCTATCATTTTTCTAAATTTCACTCTTTTTATTTGACATTAATAGTTCAATATGATATATAATTATAATAAAATAATTTTGAAAACAAACTAATAAAGATCAAATACAAGAAACATTGTACAAAGAAAAATATTTTGATTCTTTTTAGTTAAATGAGCAAAAAAAAAAACAAAAAGAACAAGAAATGAAGTAATGAACATTCTTTTATTTGACTAAAATCAATTAACAAATGTCACAAATCTAAAATTTAAATTTAAAAATTTCATACTTAATAGTTAACAAAAATAATCTAAGCTTAAGAGAAATAATATTTCCAAACTTAACAGAACTAATCTACGCTCAAACTTAAACATTTCCAACCCATCATTACTATCTAATCTACCCATCTTCTACAATCTACACTTCTACAATCTACAATATACACTATACAAGTATTGTCGGTGTTGTTGAATGCTAAGAAATTAAAAATGGGGGAGAGAAATTAGGGATTTTGTAATCCATTTATACAGGATATTGACCCAGCCGGTTCAATCAACCCAGCACCGGGTCAACTGGTTCACCGGTCGAACCACCGGGTCGAACGGTTTTCGCAAAAAAAAAAATAATTTTTTGCCTCGTCTGGTTTTCAAGCTTTATACGGCCCGTTTTGTGGCCCAGGTGGCGGTTCGGGGGGTCCGACCGGCCGGGCTGGGCTGGGTTTCAAAATATTGATTTTAAGTTCTTTTCTTTCCAAAAGAAAAGAACACTTAGAGAGAATTTTTATAGGTGTTTATGGCTTAAAATCTCCAGCAAAAATGAAGCAAGTTAGTAAGTAAATGTCTAGCAAAGTTGTTTTGTGTATGTAGAATGTAGAGTTCAAAAAACCACCTACATAAGTAACCTCCAAGGCAACTTCCACATACACACACTTCTAGCACATCCACTACACATGATAGCAAGAGAAAACCACCCACATATCAGCAAATTTTCGTGCACTTCATGTCATATATGAAGAGTTGAAACTCCTCCTTAACCAGCTTCAACTTGCATGAAAATTGGACATAGATCTTTATGTTTTTGGACTTATATTTAATCAAATGAAATAAAGTCCAAACATGTATCCATTGTGAAAGAAATCCGGTGGATCGTCCCGGGAATTGCGCGAATGAGGAAGCGCGGTAAAATAAACATATTAAAATAAAAGGCATGCTTTTAATTTAAAGAACACGCTCAAGGGGTGTGCCCTTGAGGTTCCCGGGCGTTCGGTGTATCTCATGATCATAAAACAAATAAAGGAATCATGAAGGCCATAGAGTTGAAAAAATAAAGAGGGACGAAAATCTTAAACGAGACCTACCCATTGTCGTTTTCGTCTTCAACTGCTACTCGCGTTGTTCCCCGTTTTGCACCAAGACCTCGTTCTTGAGATCCTCCAAATCGTGACACACGATCCACCCACGTATTCTTGCACGTCGTGCTAGCAACGAACAAGTATTATATTGGAGAGCATAGATCAACCACGCGTTATGAATTAACGGGATCGATCTTCCTTAGTTCAATTGTTCCAAGAACAAAAGAACAAGAAAATAATATTTTCTTGGTGAGAGAGAGAGAGAGGGGCGGACGAGAGAGGGGAGGAGAGAGTATGTGTTGTGTGTGTGTTTTTCAAGAATCATCAAACTCACAAATGTTGGAAGCTAGAGGTTTATATAGAGGAAGAGTTTAATCCTCTTTAAACTCAAACTCTAAGTAACCTAATTTGACTAGGATTTTGACCTACTCAAAGTCCTAGTCAAACTAGTGTTTGACCTAGTCAAATGAATCCTAGCCTTCCATCTCCCCTTTCCATCTCAACCGTTGATTCTAATTTAATGGAATATTTAAATCCTATTAAATATTCCAAAAGGCTAAAAGAATAAATATAATATAATAAATAAATATTATATATTATTCTAAGCCCATTAAATCAACCCTTTTAATAAATCCTATTTATTAATTTAATTCCTTTTATCAAATAGAAGGAATTAATTTCTCCAAGAAAATATAGGACCCGATTAAATTTAATTTAATCATTCCTTTACTCCAATATTTAATTCCAAATTAAATACTAAGTGTGTGTGGATAGTGTGTGACTCTTTAGGTTCACCATTCAGCTAGACTTGGTCGGATTCCTAGAATCCGTCCGTTACCATGGGTGGCCATCTAGCAACGGTCCATGGCACTAGAGACTAGGTGAAATATTCGGGGATGAATGTTTAGGCTCTAACAGTACACTTGTCCTTCTGTCTTCGGTCTCATCACTTAGGGTCTAGGGCACGGAAAATGCAGGTACCCATTTTGGACCTAAGTGTCGGTCTGTCCTTACTAAACGCCGCAAGGGAAACCTTTTTCCCTTCTGTTCAGTCACTGTGGCCACAGATTTCAGGGACAAGACACAGAGCATATATGAGACTCAACTGTCAACACCTTTTAACAGGAGACAGATCCTTTCTTGGAAACTACTGTCACTTTGTACACCCGAGCTGCACTAGACATGGCTTATGACTACTCAAGAGTATTTTGGCAATCTCTCACCATATCTAAGATACAGACCTGATGCACAGGTAAACTCAGCAGTTCCTCAAGTCAAAGGACTTGGCCTGTACCGTTGGAACCGGGAATACACGTCATACCTTGCTGACCATACTCAAGGTCCTCCGTAAGACGATTCCCGCGAGTCACCTCAGTCAGCTGCCTCCTAGCACGCTGACCCACTAACACTGCTTAGACGACCTTCGTCACCCGTCGATGAAATACGACAGCAGATGCTTAGTGCAAGTCTCAAAGGGAGTCCCGGTACCCATTTTCGGGATTCCTTGACTTGGAGATTTCCGGACTGATTCGGTGAGACTGATTTCATGGACCTACCTCCAAGCGTAGTCCCAGTCCCCGAAATCGTTTCTCAGTCCGTGGGCTTTGTTTGCGTAGTGAACAGAAATGTAAATGCAGATAAGTGAACGTAAACAAAGTATTGCCATATGAATTTTCACTTCTTTATTCATAAATGTTTTATCAAATACCAAAGAATTGTCTAGACATAGGTTACATATTCCTGCCAAAATTGGCTTACATGGTCACCTATTCTAACAATCTCCCACTTGACCTTTAAAGCCAATTGCCCATATGATTAATCCCCATCTTCTCAAGATGTTGCGTATGAGCGCTCTGCGACATAGGCTTTGTCAGCGGGTCTGCTGTGTTGTCTGCCGAGTTGACTCGGTCCATCCGGACGTCACCTCTTCCTACCATTTCTCTAAGAAGATGGTAGCGTCTAAGAATATGTTTGGAACGGTGATGAGATCTCGGTTCCTTTGCTTGCGCTATAGCGCCGTTGTTATCACAGAAGATGACAACGGGCTCGGCGATGCTAGGCACCACACCCAACTCTTGGATGTAGTTTCTCATCCAAACCGCTTCCTTAGCAGCTTCTGAAGCTGCTATGTATTCAGCCTCTGTGGTGGAGTCAGCAATGGTTGCTTGCTTGGAACTTTTCCAAGCTACTACTCCTCCATTAAGTTTGAATACGTACCCCGATTGAGACTTGGTATCATCGTCATCAGACTGGAAGCTAGCGTCGCTAAAGCCTTCCAGAATCAATTCTCCATTGCCATAGACTAAGAACATCTCCTTAGTCCTCCTTAGGTACTTAAGGATGCCCTTAACAGCATTCCAATGTGCTTCTCCTGCGCAGGACTGATATCTGCATGTCACGCTCAAAGCGTACGCAATGTCAGGCCTAGTGCAGTGGACCGCATATTGTATGCTACCTACGGCGGAGGCATAGGGGATGACCTTCATCCTTTCAAGTTCCTCATCAGTCCGTGGGGACTGTTTCTTGGATAACTTGATCCCATGCCTCATTGGAAGGAATCCTCGTTTGGAGTTGTCCATTCGATATCTCTTTAGGACTTTCTCCACATACGAGTTTTGGGTGAGTCCTACCATCCTTTTAGATCTGTCCCTGACAATCTGGATGCCTAGGATGTAGGAGGCTTCACCCAAGTCCTTCATGGAAAACTGGGTTGACAACCATGCTTTTGTGTTTCCTAACATTCTAACGTCATTACCAATGAGCAGAATGTCATCCACATAAAGCACTAGAACACTATTGAGCTCCCACTGACCTTCTTGTATACACAAGGGTCGGATTCGTTTTTGATGAAGTCATAACCCCGTATTACTTCATCAAATCTAATGTTCCAACTTCGGGAGGCTTGTTTGAGGCCATAGATGGACTTCTGGAGGCGACAGACTTTCTGTTCTTCTCCAGTGACCGTGAAACCCTGCGGCTGATCCATATAGATCTCTTCTTCAACGAAACCGTTGAGGAAGGCCGTTTTCACGTCCATCTGCCATATCTCATAGTCATATCATGCTGCTATGGCGAGCAGAATCCGAATGGACTTAGCCATGGCTACTGGCGAGTAGGTATCCTCAAAATCGACCCCGGGTCGTTGAGTGTATCCCTTAGCTACAAGCCTAGCCTTAAAGGTTGTGACTTCTCCATCAACGCCAAGTTTGCGCTTGTAGACCCACTTACAACCCACTGGCTTAACACCTTTCGGTGGATCTACGAGACTCCAAACTTGGTTCTCGCTCATGGAGTCCATTTTGGCTTTCATGGCCTCAAGCCATTTTCCGGAGTCGATGTCAGACATCGCTTCTCCATAAGTCTTAGGATCGTTATCCAAAAGATCGGTCGCACCTAGAAAGCCATATCTCACTGGAGGTCTGGTCTCTCTAGTGGACCTACGGAGAACGGGAACGTCAGTGGTGACTGTGGGCGCTGACTGTATCGGAGTCGGCGGTTCAGGAACCGGGACTGGCTGTTCCTGAGGCTGTCCTTCATGCCTAGCATGTGGGACTTCTCGAGGTTGGTCAGCCCTTCGGCTGTCTATCCTGAATCCTCTAAGTGAGGGTTCCACGGCTGTGTCTGATGGCTGGATTCCATCACTTGATTCCTCAAGGATCAGCTCATCAGGTTGGATATCCTCCGGGAAGCCTTGCTCCAAGAATACTGCATTTCTTGAAACAAACACCTTTTGTTCCAAGGGGTCATAAAAGTAATAACCCGCAGTTTCTTTAGGGTATCCAACGAACCTGCATAAGCTAGACCTAGATTCTAACTTATCTCCCACTAACCTCTTGACGTATGCGGGGCTACCCTACCCTACACTTTCAAGTAGTTGTAGGATGTAGACTTGCCGTGCCATATCTCATATGGCGTTTGGGTCAATGTGCTAGTAGGCGCCAAATTCAATAATTTGGCCGCCGTTTCTAGTGCATAGCCCAAAACGATAAGGGCAATTTGGTAAAACTCATCATGGACCGAACCATGTCCAACAGGGTTCGATTCCTCCTTTCAGAGACACCATTTAACTGCGGTGTTCCTGGAGGTGTCCATTCTGATATTATACCATGTTCTTTTAGATAATCTAGGAACTCCGTACTAAGGTATTCACCGCCTCGGTCCGACCGAAGGATTTTAATTTTGCAGTTGGTTTGGTTCTCCACTTCAAGTCTGAATTCTTTAAACCTCTCAAGAGCTTCAGACTTGTACCTCATCAGGTAAACATAACCATACCGTGAATGATCATCGGTGAAGGTTATGAAGTAGGAGAACCCACCTCGGGCCTGCGTCCTTAGTGGTCCACATACGTCTGTATGGACCAAGTCCAACAGACCTGTGGCAAGCCTGCTTTGTCCTACAAAGGGCCTCTTGGTCATTTTCCCTCTTAGACGGGACTCACAAGTTGGTACATCGCTCAAGTCCCCAACCTCTAGGTTCTTTGAGTCTACCAACCTTTTCATCCTATCTTGGGATATGTGACCTAGCCTAGCGTGCCACAGACGTGCGTTCCTATTATTATCTAATTTTCGTTTGTGTTGTGCATTGAGGACGAAATTCGTTTGTTGCAAGATATAGAGTCCGTTATGCAATGTACCAAGTAGATGAACAATTCCACACCTCATCAAATAAAAGCAATTTTTATTGATTCTAAACTCATAACCACTATTGACCAACAATGGAATGGAAATAATATTTTTAATCATACTGGGTACAAGATAAACTTGCTCTAAATCTATGCTAATATTATCACTAATCACTAGAGTGGCGGATCCTACTGCTTCTGCCGAGATGGCCTTGCCATTCCCAAGCTTCAGGATCATGTCCCCGCTACCCAATTTTCTGCTTCTTTTCAACACCTGCAAGTCATTGCAAATGTGAGCTCCACAGCCGGTATCTAATACCCAAGAGGCAGAACTAGTGACCATATTAACCTCAATCACATATATACCTTGGTTCGAGAAGAGTTCGAGGCACTCTCTCTTCCAATGCCCTTTCTCACGGCAGTTGATATATATGTCATATGCCTTTGACTGTTGCTTGGAGACAACCTTTCTCTTTCCTTTGCCTTTCCCCTCTTTGGCAATAGGAACACTCTTAGTGTTCGTAGCTGCTTTGACGGCCTTTCCCTTCCCTTTCTTCTTCTTCCAACGTCCGGCACCCTTGCCTTTCGTATTTGAAGTCGAAGCACCTCCAAACAATACTGAAGGCGTGGACTTCTTAGTCGTTGCCTCGTATTGCACCAACATATTGATCAACTCACGAATGCCCTTCTCAAGTGCGTTCATATTGTAGTTGACGATAAATTTGTCAAAGGAGGGTGGGAGTGACTGAAGGATCACATCTATGTACGTTTCATTATCGAGACCTGCCTTTAGGTCCTCGAGCTTTTCCACCAGGGTAAGCATTTTAACCCCGTGTTCTTGTACAGAGGATCCTTCTGTCATTTTAGTTCCAAAGAACGCCTTGGTCGCGACATACCTAGTATGCCGGTCCGGGACTGCATAGCAATCCTTAAGGCGAGCCATAATGGAAGGCACATCGTCTAGCCTTTCATATTGCTTCTGAATCTCATTGGTCATCGAAGCAAGTATGATGCTACGGACCTTCCGGTTATCCTTATGCCAAGTCTCGAACGTCTCACGTTCTTGTGGCGTGGATCCTTCCGGTAAGGTCCTAGGGAGAGGCTCGTCCATGACGTAGCCTTGGTTCTCGTAATCCAGGACTATCCTGAGATTGCGCAACTAGTCGTTGTAGTTTGTTTCATTGAATTTGTTTGTCTCAAGAATGGTGGAAAGTGGGTTCTTAGACATTTTAAAATCTACATTTTAGAAAACAGTGTGCGATCAGCAGAAAATAAAAGACGGTGGTTTGATAAAATAATTAAATGCATGGACTTTAGTCATTTAATCCTCCCACTATTTATACGAAAACACGGTACTCTCAAACGTGATTTTCAGGAAATCCTTTCCAAGTGGGCTTGGGATCCACAGCGATTTTTTTCCCATACCCCGCTTTTACGATTCGCATGGAAAAGATCCTGTGGGAGGTATTCCATACCATTCTCGTTCCACGAGATTCCCAAGATTATTGCCTCACCCTTTCACATGATACCGAGGACTCCAAGTGAATCATGTTAATTGGGCGTTAGACCCAACCCAATCGACCGAGCCACGGACCCACTGGTACCCCACGACTCGTGAGACAGGTAGCAGCAGCCCGCTTTTTTCGTTCATGACATAATGCAGCTTCCTTTAAGTACAATAACGTGCCACGACTCGTGAGACCACGCTATTGACCTAAAGCAGCTTCCTCATTATGCCATGGATTGGAAGGCATGGACAAACTCCTAGAGTTTTATGTCCACTTTGTCTAGGGTCTAATATTTTGACATTGGTCCAACCAATGTGAGAGCAAGTAATGACCGAGATCACAAATAAATAAATATCTACACATACATCCAAAATGCGTAAATAAACCATCCACAGCAGTTATACGATAAATAAACAGCCCATTCATTCATCATCATAACCACATGCAAAATTAAAGCCTAGCACGCCCTTGTTGGATGATCACGAGCCCGAATCCTATGTGACCCACTGAGCCCGCAGTGGATCTATGGTCAATCTAGGGTTGGTCCTATACTATTACATTAATAGTAACCCAATCATCATGCTGATGGGCCTTGGTCTCTTTTTTCTCTTTCTTCACTTCATGGAAAACTCCAAAGGGCCTCCCGTCTGGGCTCTCCATGTGGTCCTTCCTTCTTCTCCACCAATTACAAAATAGAAACCTCACTCCTAGTCTACTCTCATTACATATTAAAAATAGAAACCCCAGCGAAAACCCGGGGGGAGTACATAAAGAGGGACGTAGAATGCCTTATTATTCCAAGGCAACTAGAAAGAGAGAAGGAGAAAGCAGTAAAAGAGGCACACAGGCCCAACAGAAAATAAACCATACATCCGGTCTTAGGGCTCGCGATCATCCATTTCCATCCAACACACATAATCACATGATCCAATCACATAATTACATAATACCAACAACATATGATTTCCAATCATAAATATCCAAAATAATTAATGAATATGTGCACAACGTGTGAAAAACAAAACACAAATATTGGTAATAATATTTTCTCATTTTAGGAAAAATCTTTCCTCATTATTTTAAGTAAAATAACCCCGGGATTCCGAATCCAATTTATTTTACTCCTAAAATAATGTCTTTAGAAAAATAGGCATAATTGAACCAAAAAACGATTTTTTCAGAATTAATTCAAAATTAAAACTGAAAATAATTAAGAAATTAAAAGAAAAAAATACTGCTAGGGTTTTTGAAACCCTAGCAGCAGCAGCAGCTGCCGCCGCCGCCGCCGGCGGCTCGCCGGCACGCGCGCAGGGCAGCAGGCTCCTGCGCGCGCGCAGGCACGGACTGGCCGAGCGCGCGCGCGCAGGCCCCTTGCCTGCGTGCGCGCGCGCGCCTGGCCGGTAGCGCGCTGCGCGGCCCGGCATGCCGGCAGGCCGCTGCGCGCGCAGGCTCCCCTGCCTTGCGCGCGCGCTGGCCTGTTGGCTGCCGGCCGTGCCGTGCGCAGTGCGCGCGCAGACGCGCACTGGGCACGCCTGCCGGGCGCGCGCGCCTGGCGGCGCTGCCCAGAGCCCGTCCGCGCGCGGACCCACCGGCGCGCGCGCCTGCGCGCAGCCAGGCTGGGCGGGCGCGCGCAGGCCTCTCTTGCCTGCGCGCGTCTGCCCTGCCGGCAGCGTGCGGCTGAGCGCGGCCAGCCCTCCCGGCTGGCCGGCTGCGTCGTTTCTCGTTTTCCGTTCAATTTTCCACCCCGTTTCCCAAGAAAAACAGAGAAAATTACCAACATTCATAAATTCACACGAATCAAAAGCAATAAAATCGACATGCTTAAAATCAAGAACAATCAAGATTTAATATAAAACATGTCAATATCACGTTTCATGCTTATAACGCACATAAACCCTAGGCCTATACACCGAACCGGGCTCTGATACCACTGAAAGAAATCCGGTGGATCGTCCGGGAATTGCGCGAATGCGAAAGCGCGGTAAAATAAACATATTAAAATAAAAGGCATGCTTGTAATTTAAAGAACACGCTCAAGGGGTGTGCCCTTGAGGTTCCCGAGCGTTCGGTGTATCTCATGATCATAAAACAAATAAAGGAATCATGGAGGCCATAGAGTTGAAGAAATAAAGAGGGACGAAAATCTTAAACGAGACCTACCCGTTGTCGTTTTCGTCTTCAACTGCTACTCGCGTTGTTCCCCGTTTTGCACCAAGACCTCGTTCTTGAGATCCTCCAAATCGTGACACACGATCCACCCACGTATTCTTGCACGTCGTGCTAGCAACGAACAAGTATTATATTGGAGAGCATAGATCAACCACGCGTTATGAATTAACGGAATCGATCTTCCTTAGTTCAATTGTTCCAAGAACAAAAGAACAAGAAAATAATATTTTCTTGGTGAGAGAGAGAGAGAGGGGCGGACGAGAGAGGGGAGGAGAGAGTGTGTGTTGTGTGTGTGTTTTTCAAGAATCATCAAACTCACAAATGTTGGAAGCTAGAGGTTTATATAGAGGAAGAGTTTGATCCTCTTTAAACTCAAACTCTAAGTAACCTAATTTGACTAGGATTTTGACCTAGTCAAAGTCGTAGTCAAACTAGTGTTTGACCTAGTCAAATGAATCCTAGCCTTCCATCTCCCCTTTCCATCTCAACCGTTGATTCTAATTTAATGGAATATTTAAATCCTATTAAATATTCCAAAAGGCTAAAAGAATAAATATAATATAATAAATAAATATTATAATTTATTCTAAGCCCATTAAATCAACCCTTTTAATAAATCCTATTTATTAATTTAATTCCTTTTATCAAATAGAAGGAATTAATTTCTCCAAGAAAATATAGGACCCGATTAAATCTAATTTAATCATTCCTTTACTCCAATATTTAATTCCAAATTAAATACTAAGTGTGTGTGGATAGTATGTGACTCTTTAGGTTCACCATTCAGCTAGACTTGGTCGGATTCCTAGAATCCATCCGTTACCATGGGTGGCCATCTAGCAACGGTCCATGGCACTAGAGACTAGGTGAAATATTCAGGGATGAACGTTTAGGTTCTAACAGTACACTTGTCCTTCTGTCTTCGGTCTCATCACTTAGGGTCTAGGGCACGGAAAAATGCAGGTACCCATTTTGGACCTAAGTGTCGGTCTGTCCTTACTAAACGCCGCAAGGGAAACCTTTTCCCTTCTGTTCAGTCACTGTGGCCACAGATTTCAGGGACAAGACACAGAGCATATATGAGACTCAACTGTCAACACCTTTTGACAGGAGACAGATCCTTTCTTGGAAACTACTGTCATTTTGTACACCCGAGCTGCACTAGACATGGCTTATGACTACTCAAGAGTATTTTGGCAATCTCTCACCATATCTAAAATACAGACCTGATGCACAGGTAAACTCAGCAGTTCCTCAAGTCAAAGGACTTGGCCTGTACCGTTGGAATCGGGAATACACGTCATACCTTGCTGACCATACTCAAGGTCCTCCGTAAGACGATTCCCGCGAGTCACCTCAGTCAGCTGCTTCCTAGCACGCTGACCCACTAACACTGCTTAGACGACCTTCGTCACCCGTCGATGAAATACGACAGCAGATGCTTAGTGCAAGTCTCAAGGGGAGTCCCGGTGCCCATTTTCGGGATTCCTTGACTTGGAGATTTCCGGACTGATTCGGTGAGACTGATTTCATGGACCTACCTCCAAGCGTAGTCCCAGTCCCCGAAATCGTTTCTCAGTCCGTGGGCTTTGTTTGCGTAGTGAACAGAAATGTAAATGCAGATAAGTGAACGTAAACAAAGTATTGCCATATGAATTTTCACTTCTTTATTCATAAATGTTTTATCAAATACCAAAGAATTGTCTAGACATAGGTTACATATTCCTGCCAAAATTGGCTTACATGGTCACCTATTCTAACACATTGTGCATTAATTAATCTAATTAATTTCAATCCAATTGAAGCTCAATTGTTTATTTAATCCAATCAAATAAACATAAGTCCAAATTGTGAATAATTGATCCAATCAATTGTTCTAGCCAAAACAAGATTAATTAATCTAATTAATTTCAAGGTTCTAAGTCCAAAAATTAATTAATCCAAATAATTAATTCTTAGTGCAAGTCTCTATAGGACCCTCGATACCCTGTCTCGAGTCCTCGACTTGGAACATTTCAGACCAACCCTCAGAAGTTGGTTTTATAGCTACCATCCAATGCGCAACCCAACTACATGGGTATCTAATTGGTCTGTGGGCATTTGTTCCGACGTTAAAACACTGTTTAACGTAATTAGTAAGCACAACAAACACATAGTGCCACGGATGAATACTTACTATATTCATCAAGTCAATATCACTTTAATAAAAATTGCTAAATAGTACCCAAAACCGTCAATCCAATTGGCTTTCTGGTCACCTATTCTAACAATCTCCCACTTGACCTAAAGCAATCACCTATGTCGCTCAGACTTATTTGAGCCTGAGTAATCTGTGATATCCGGCTCGATCTCACGGGTCTACCTTATTTCTGCCAAGATTATGTGGTCCAACCGCACTTCACCTCTTCATACCAGTGCTCCAAGCAGATGGTACTATCTAAGAATTTTCCTGGATTCATGATGAGATCTCGGTCCTTTAGCTTGCGTTACAGCCACGTTGTTATCCTTCAAGGTAACTACTGGCTCAGCTGTGCTAGGCACCACACCCAACCATTAGATGTGCTTTTTCATCCAAACCATTTTCCATAGCAATTTCTAAAATTGCCATACATTCAACTTTCATGGTCTGTGGTGGAAACCCACTTGAAACCTTTTCAAGCGACCACCTTACCATTAATCCTAAATATATGTTCATACTGAGACTAGATATTATTCACATGATACTAGAAGCTAGTATCGCTATAGCCTTCCAAAATCAACTCTCCATAGAACGTGCATCAAGAACACTTCTTTAGTCCTTATTCAGGTATTAAAAACTATTCTCAACAGCAGTCTACTGCCTCCTCGGTACACACTCGATTTCCGTCGTTATGCCCAAAGCATAAACAGCATCAGGTCTAATGGACCAAACAACATATTCATGTTGCCTACGGCAAAGACGTAGGGGATGTCAAACATCTAAGCTTCCTCATCAATCAACCTTGACTGCGTCTTGACAGCTTAACCCTATATATAGGAATCCAATTCCTTTCATGGAGAATTGTGTGAACAACGTTCTTGTTTCAGTGTTTCCTAACATCTTAAATTCATTCCAAATGAATAAGACGTTAAACACTCTAAACACTAGGAACACAACTAAACTCCCACTGACCCTCAAGTTCGTTATTGATCGAGTCATACCCTGCATGAACTCATCAAAATGAATATTCCAGTTACATGGAGGTCCAAACCTAGTTTGAATTCCACGTCGAATCACACAGCTCTAAGCAATTGATTCGATCCAATGTCCAACATTGCTTCTCCTTATGTCTTTAGGATTATAATCCAATTGACCAGACCCACCCAGAAACATGTACCTCTCATGTATCTAAGGTATTTTTGGTCGTCCCTAGTAGAACTGGAATATAGTCAGTAGGCAAACGTGATTTCAAATGATGTTTGCTATATCGTACTGAGGTGTCGCTCTACTTGATTCCTCAAGGAGCTACTCCTCACACCGGTTATCCTCTGAAATCTAATTTCCCTAAGGACAACACATGAACCTGTGCAAACCTAGTTTGCCTCCCACTGGTCCCTTGACGTATGCAAGACCATCCCACATACTCAAGTAATTTGTAGGATACAGGCTTGCCATGCCATATCCAATATGGTATCTGGGCCGCAATCTTTAGAAAGTGCCATGTTTTACAACTTAGCTACTGTCTTAAGAACACACCCAGATGGGCCAAGGTAGTTCAGTGGAAACACCAACCGAACCATGTCCAACAAGGTTCGATTCCTTCCTTATCAGATACGCCGTTCAATTGTGGCATTCCAGGAAGAATTTCACTGAGTGAGAATTTCATTTCCATTTAGATACATCAAGAGCTCCCACTAAATACACACCACTCGATCCAATCGAAGGTTAATTTTGCAACCAGTTCGGTTCCAACTTCAAATCTAATTCCCTAAACCTTCTAAAAGTCCTTGACTTGTGAACCCTCTTCTGGTCTTTTGTATTCAATGACCCACATATGTCTGATTGATCCAATCCAACAGACCACTAGCAAGCATACTTTGTCCTACATAGAGCTTCTTGGCCATCTTCATACTCAGGAAGGACTTGCAAGCTAGTAGGCTCAAATTGTCTATTTCTAGACTCCTTGAATCTACTAACCTCCTTATCCTATCTAGATGAATGTGACCTAGCTTTGCATGCAAAATCTGTAAGTTTATCTTGATTATCCATTTTATCATTTGTTTTGAGCATTCATAATCTAATTATTGGATAGTATTGAAACAATTATGCAAGCAACCTAGCATACAACAATAACCATTCTTTGTCAAATAAAAGAAACTTTCATTGATCAAAACAATGTAATCCTAATTCTCCAACAATAGAAAAACATAATTTGATCATTCTAGGTTACATAATTGTGACCTATCAACTTTATCCTAACATGATCACTAATAGTTAAGCCTAACTAGTCCTATAGCTTCTATAGCAATAGCCCAACCATTGCCTAGCTTTAGAACCATCTTCGTCTTAGCCTTCTACTCCTTTCCATCACCTACAAACCATTTGCAGATATGAGCTCTACAGCTGGTATCCAATACCCAAGAAGTAGAATAGTAATTATGTTAAAGCTCAAATCAAAATGTACCTTGGTTGGAGAGGAGTTTAGGACACTCCCTCTTCCAATGCCCCTTTTCACGGCAATATATGCAAACATATTTTGCAATCCTTGACTGCCGAACCACCTTCCTTTTTCCTTTTCCCATGCCTAGCATGGCAACAGGAGCTCTCGGAGCACTTGCAGCGGCTGATTCTGTCTTACCCTTCTTCCTCCTCCAACGTCTGGCTCCTTTGCCTTTCGCTCTTGAGGTTGAAGCCTCCCCCACCAATACCGACGGTGCAGACTTTTCAATCGTTGCCTCGTATTGGATCAACATGTTCATCAACTCATGAAGGTCTTTTTCAAGCCTATTCATGTTATAGTTAATTATAAACGAGTCAAAGGAGGGAGGAAGAGACTAAAGGATCACGTCGACGTGCGTCTCTTTTCTAAGACCAGCTCGGAGGTCTTTGAGCTTCTCCACTACGGATAGCATCATCACTCCATGCTGGTATAACAGACGATCCTTCTGTTATCTTAGCTCTGAAAAATGCCTTCATCGCAGCATATTAATATGCCGGTCCGGTACCGCATAAACGTCTTTCATGCGGAGCATTATCGAGCTGACATCATCCAACCGATCATACTGTTTCTGGATCTCATTAGTCATGGATGCCAGTATGATGCTGCGGACCTTGCGGTTGTCCTCCTGCCAGTCATTTAACATCGAACGCTCTTCTGATGAGGACCCCTCCGGCAAGACCCGGGAAGAGGCTTATCTAGAACGTAAGCCTGGTTTTTGAAATCGAGGACAATCCTCATATTTCGCAGCCAATCATTATAGTTTGTTCCGTCAAATTTATTAGTCTCAAGAATTACAGCGAGTGGATTCTTAGACATCTACATTCAAAATGTAAAGCAGAAATTTAGTAGATTATAAAAATATTGAATTCAAGTTAAGACTTGGTCTTTAGTCATTAACCCCTCCCACTATTTCTTCAAAAAGCCCACCACTCTCAAGTGGAGTTTTCGGTAAACCATTTCCTAGTGGGCTTGGAGTCCACAAACGCAATTCTCCATGCCCCGCTTTTACGATTCACATGGGAAAGGCTTTGTGGGAGGTATCCAATACCATTCTCATCCAATGAGATCCCCAAGATATTTTGCCTCGCTTCTTCACATGATCGTGAGGATTCTAAGCGAATTATGTTACTCAGTGTTAGGCCCGACCCATCAACCAAATCATATCTCAACTGTCGCCCCCCACGACTCGTGAGACAGGGAAATAATTGTTAGAATAGGTGACCAGAAAGTCAATGGTATTGGCTGTTCTGAGAACCATTCGTCAATCTGTGAACAAGTAATATTATGTTAATGAATGTAGTAAGAATTCATAGGCATAAGTTTGTTGTACTTACTGCTTGCATCATTTCGATGTAACAACAAATGCCCACAGACTAAAATAACATTTCGGGAAATTGGAACTACGCTTGGAGGTAGGTTCATGAAATCAGTTTCGCCGAATCGGTCTGAAATACTCCAAGTCAAAGGAATCTCGAGACAGGGCATCGAGAATCCCCTTGAGACTTGCACTAAGCATCTTCTGTCGTGTTTCATCGACGGGTGACGAGGATCGTCTAAGCAGTGTTAGTGGGTCGGCCTGCTGGGGAGCGGTCGATTGAGGTGACTCGCGGGAATCGTCATATGGAAGCCACTTGGGCTTGGTCGGTATGACTCGTATTGTTAGAATAGGTGACCATGTAAGCCAATTTTGGCAGGAATATGTAACCTATGTCTAGACAATTCTTTGGTATTTGATAAAACATTTATGAATAAAGAAGTGAAAATTCATATGGCAATACTTTGTTTACGTTCACTTATCTGCATTTACATTTCTGTTCACTACGCAAACAAAGCCCACGGACTGAGAAACGATTTCAGGGACTGGGACTACGCTTGAAGGTAGGTCCATGAAATCAGTCTCACCGAATCAGTCCGGAAATCTCCAAGTCAAGGAATCCCGAAAATGGGTACCGGGACTCCCTTTGAGACTTGCACTAAGCATCTGCTGTCGTATTTCATCGACGGGTGACGAAGGTCGTCTAAGCAGTGTTAGTGGGTCAGCGTGCTAGGAAGCAGCTGACTGAGGTGACTCGCGGGAATCGTCTTACGGAGGACCTTGAGTATGGTCAGCAAGGTATGACGTGTATTCCCGGTTCCAACGGTACAGGTCAAGTCCTTTGACTTGAGGAACTGCTGAGTTTACCTGTGCATCAGGTCTGTATCTTAAGATATGGTGAGAGATTGCCAAAATACTCTTGAGTAGTCATAAGCCATGTCTAGTGCAGCTCGGGTGTACAAAGTGACAGTAGTTTCCAAGAAAGGATCTGTCTCCTGTCAAAAGGTGTTGACAGTTGAGTCTCATATATGCTCTGTGTCTTGTCCCTGAAATCTGTGGCCACAGTGACTGAACAGAAGGGAAAAGGTTTCCCTTGCGGCGTTTAGTAAGGACAGACTGACACTTAGGTCCAAAATGGGTACCTGCATTTTCCGTGCCCTAGACCCTAAGTGATGAGACCGAAGACAGAAGGACAAGTGTACTGTTAGAGCCTAAATGTTCATCCCCGAATATTTCACCTAGTCTCTAGTGCCATGGACCGTTGCTAGATTTCCACCCATGGTAACGGACGGATTCTAGGAATCCGACCAAGTCTAGCTGAATGGTGAACCTAAAGAGTCACACACTATCCACACACACTTAGTATTTAATTTGGAATTAAATATTGGAGTAAAGAAATGATTAAATTAGATTTAATCGGGTCCTATATTTTCTTGGAGAAATTAAATTCCTTCTATTTGATAAAAGGAATTAAATTAATAAATAGGATTTATTAAAAGGGTTGATTTAATGGGCTTTAGAATAAATTATAATATTTATTTATTATATTATACTTATTCTTTTAGCCTCTTGGAATATTTAATAGGATTTAAATATTCCATTAAATTAGAATCAACGGCTGAGATGGAGAGGGGAGATGGAAGGCTAGGATTCATTTGACTAGGTCAAACACTAGTTTGACTAGGACTTTGACTAGGTCAAAATCCTAGTCAAATTAGGTTACTTAGAGTTTGAGTTTAAAGAGGATTAAACTCTTCCTCTATATAAACCTCTAGCTTCCAACATTTGAGAGATTGATGATTCTTGAAAAACACACACACAAAACACACACTCTCTCCTCCCCTCTCTCGTCCGCCCCTCTCTCTCTCTCTCACCAAGAAAATATTATTTTCTTGTTCTTTTTGTTCTTGGAACAATTGAACAAAGGAAGATCGATCCCGTTAATTCATAACGCGTGGTTGATCTATCCTCTCCAATATAATACGTGTTCGTTGCTAGCACGACGTACAAGAATACGTGGGTGGATCGTGTGTCACGATTTGGAGGATCTCAAGAACGAGGTCTTGGTGCAAAACGGGGAACAACGCGAGTAGCAGTTGAAGACGAAAACGACAACGGGTAGGTCTCGTTTAAGATTTTCGTCCCTCTTTATTTTTCAACTCTATGGCCTCCATGATTTCTTTTATTGTTTTATGATCATGAGATACACCGAACGCCCGGGAACCTCAAGGGCATACCCCTTGAGCGTGTTCTTTAAATTAAAAGCATGCCTTTTTATTTAATATGTTTATTTTACCACGCTTCCGCATTCGCGCAATTTCCGGGACGAACCACCGGATTTCTTTCACGTATTCCCGGTTCCGATAGTATGGGATTAGTCCTCGGACTTGAGGATCACGGTAGTCCCCTACATACTAAGGTTATATCTTGGGTCTGGTGAAATTTGACCGGTTATATTACATGGTCATCATAAGCCTCGTCCAGTGCAGTCAGAGTATGTAAGAACGGTGTATTCCAAAGACAGGATCTGTCCCCTGTCAAAGGATATGACAGCGAGATCTCCAGTGCAGTCAGAGTATGTAAGATGGTTTAGACTCACAAAGTCTATGGCCATAACACTTGATGTAGTGGGAAAGGATTTCCTACGTCGAGTTAAACCTATCTCGAGCATTAAGCATAGTTGCCTAGTCAAGGATGGGAACCGACGCCCAATTCCATGCCCTAGACTAAAGGCCGGGAGACAGGCGACAGTAGGACCGCACCGTACGTATCGAGCGTCGGTAGGACCGCACCTGCGTATAACTCGGAGCTTAAATGTTCACACCAAATATTCACCTAGTCTCTAGTGTCATGGACCGTTGCTAGATGGCCACCCATGGTAACGGACTACTTTGGTTATGAAATAACAAGAAGAAGTCCAAGTCTAGCTGAAAGGTGAACCTAAAGAGTCACACCCGCTACACCAAATGAAAGGGAATTAATTTGGAATTAATTCTGGGAGAAGGATTAATTTAATGGAATTAAATTATACTTCTTGGAGATTCAAGCCTCGATGGATTATTTGGAATAATTGGCTTGAGTTCATAAATTAGATTTATCGATTTTATAAAGCATAGGCTTCCCTTTTAACTAGATTAAAAGGGAAGATTAATTAATGGGCTTGGTATATTAAATAGGATTTAATATAAAGTTCATGGGACTATTTAATTGGGGATTAAATGAAGTCCATTCCA
This sequence comes from Sesamum alatum, assembly GCA_034509735.1. Lineage (NCBI taxonomy): Eukaryota > Viridiplantae > Streptophyta > Magnoliopsida > Lamiales > Pedaliaceae > Sesamum > Sesamum alatum. The sequence goes on from JACGWO010000002.1 coordinate 19,077,901, forward strand.
TTAATTAATTAATGGGTATAGTATATTAAATAGGATTTAATATAAAGTCCATGGAATTATTTAATTTAGAATTAAATAAAGCCCATTCCATAAAGCCCATCAAAATGGATGGACAAGATTCGATCAAGAGATTGATGAGATGAAGGGCCAAGATTAATTTGACTTAATCAAAGCCTAGTTTGACTAGGATTTGACTAGGTCAAAATCCTAGTCAAAGTGTGTCTCTTTAGAAGAGTTTGAGAAGGAATAGGAAATTCCATCTTCTATAAATACTCAAAAAACACACACACACACACCTACTAATCTCTACAACTCTCATCTCATAATTCTCTCAAGAATTTCGTCCACCCCCTCTTCTTCTCTCCAAGAATTTTACTTTGTTCTTTTGATTTATTCAAGCTAGAACATAAGAGCCATTGATTGCGTTAATTGATAGCGTGTATCGATGTCTCTTCTCCCAAAATAATTTCTTGCTAGCACAAGGATTCTTTGCTTTCCGGTGTAGCGAGTGTCATGATTTAGAGGGTCTCTTCTTTGAGATCTTGGTGCAAAACGGGTAACAATGCATGTAGTCGAATGAAGACAAAACTACAACCAGGTAGGTTGTTTAATTTCATTTTTTCGGTTTCAATTCTATGGCCTCTATGTTGTGTTTTATTGAACATGAGATACACCGAACCCCCGGGAGAATCAAGGGCACACCTCTTGATTCGTTTATGTATGTTATGCATGATTTAAATTTCGTTTAATTATGCATTGCAATTTTATTATGCAATCTTTCGCGCTTCCGCTATTCGCGTTCATCTCCCGGGACAATCCACATAACGTTTCATTGGTATCAGAGCTCGATTCGGTGTATAGGCCTAGAATTCTGTGTTATGTGCGTTTAAGCATGATAAACATGTTTTAATTTACATTTATAGCATGTTTAACGTAGATCTTCATTGGCGTTTAATTTTGCATGGGATTTTAGATCTTGATTTTTTTGAATGTTTTTATACATGTTCTAGGGTTGAATTTATCTTATGGTTTAGAAAAATAGCATGAAAGTCGAAAAGGAGTGAAAAAAACGACGAACCGGAAACAGCAGCACGCTGGCCGCGCGCACAGGGGCGCGGCGGGCGTGCGTGCAGGCAGGGGCCTCCGCGCGCCCGGCCAGCGTGCCCAGCGTGCGCGGACAGCGCGCGCGCTGTGCCGGCCGCGCACGCAGGCAAGGACGCCTGCGCGCGCACTGCAGGCGCGGCCGTCTACGCTGGGCGCGAGCACTGTGCGCGCAGGCAGAGGCGCCTACGCGCGCGCCTGGCCGACCGGCTGTGCCGTTTTCCGTTTCTCTCCCGTTTTTGGCTCGTTTTTCCAAAATTGCTTTTACTGAATTATTTTTATGATATTTTCTGCATTATTCTGAACCCGTTGACTTAGAATATTTATTTTTTAGATTTGGAATTTCTTAAAGTAAATGTTGCTTTGTTGATGAGGAATAGGTTTCCTAACAAGATTTAAATTCTTGCAATTGTTGCACCAATGATCAATATTTAAATGTAAAATTTCGCTATAATTTCTGCATTTTATGATGTTGGACATCATGGTTATTTTATGGCTTGAGCATGAGTAGATCTTGACATGTATTAATATTGCACAAATGTTGGATTTTGGAATTCTTTAATATATGGGCATATTCTTGAATTGTTGGTTTTTGTGTTTCAGAAATTTAATTGCAAGAAAACATTTAAACATAAAAAATGGTGGTGGTTGGCAGGAAGGCCGCACGGCAGACAGCAGGCGCGCGCCTGGCCGGCGGTTGTGGACCGTTTTTTCAATTTTTCGTTGTTTTCGTTGTTTTCGTGCATTTTCAGATAATCTGATTTTTTTGTATAATTCTGGGAATTTTTCTGAACTAATTAACTTGGGGCATTTTAATTTTTGTTGAAATTTGTTATTTCATAGAATTAATATTGCCTTGTTAATTATGAAAAAGGATTTCCAACAAAAATCGTTGTGCATAGGTTGCACCATTATCCAATGTTTGGTGTAAATATTTTGCATGTAATTTCTGCATTTATTTTATGGTATGGGATATCATGGATATTTGAATAGCATGTTTTACGTGGGATATGCATTTGTGCTATTTGTGTTAATTGGATTGACGAAGGATGATCACAAAGCCCCTAGACCGAATGTATGGTTTATTTATATTTATTTGTTGGGTTGTGGCCTGTGTGCCTCTTTATTTTCCTCTCTTTCTCTCTCTCTTCTAGCTGCCTTAGAATAATAAGGCTTGCTCTCTCCCTACTAATGTACTCCCCCAAATGTTTAATTGAGGTTTCTTATTTTATGATGTAATGAGAGTAGAATAGTGGTGAGGTTTTATTTTTATAAATAAAAGCTGCAAGAGAAGACAAGCCTAAGGTGTTGGAGGCCCATGGAGGTAGCCATCAGATGGCCCACAGAGGATCCATGGAGAAGAGGCCTGGTGTAGGCCCACGATGTAGAGACCAAGAGATAAAGAGGACTTACAAGACCCATTGCATGTAATGGGTTATTAAACCTTGTAATAGCATAGGGCCTACCCTTAGATTGACCATAGATCCACTGCGGGCTCAGTGGGTCGCATAGGTTTTGGGCTTGTGATCATCCTACAGGGGCGTGCTAGGCTTTATTTTGCATGCGATGTGTTTTATATGCTTATGATTATTCTATATGCTTTATGCATGGTTACATTCATGCTTAGAATATTTATGCTATAACGCATGCAAAACACTTAATAGAATATTTATGCTATAACGCATGCAAAACACTTAATATGTGATGAGGTCTCGTTCTATCAAAACTCTCACTTGGTTGAACCAAGTTAAATATAGACCCTTAATAAATGGACTAAGACTCTGGGAGTCTGTCCAAGCCTTCCATCCATAGCAAAAGTGAGGAAGATCTTTTAGGTCGATAGCGTGGTCTCACGAGTCGTGGCACGACTATCGTGCTTACAAGAAGTTGCACTTTGTCATGAACGAGGAGTAGACTGTTGTTACCTGTCTCACGAGTCGTGGAGGTAGCAGTGGGTTTATGAATCGGTTGATGGGTCGGGTCTAACGCCCAAATAACGTGATTTGCTTGGAGTCCTCGGGATCACGTGAAAAGGTGAGGCAATTATCTTGGGAATCTCGTGGAACGAGAATGGTATGGAATACCTCCCACGGGTTCTTTTCCCATGCGAATCGTAAAAGCGGGGTATGGGGGAGATCGCTGTGGATCCCGAGCCCACTAGGAAAGGATTTCCCGAAAACAACGTTTGAGAGTGCCGTGTTTTCGTAGAAATAGTGGGAGAGGTTAAGGACTAAAGACCAAGACTTAACCAAAATATTACTTCATTCTGCTTGTTATTTTTTGTTTTTCATATTTGTGAATGTCTAAGAATCCACCAAACACATCACTAAGAGGCTTATTAAAAGGGAACGAATTACACGAATTGACTGCGAAATCTTAAGATGCTCTTAGATTTCCAGAACCTTAACTCACATAACCGGATGAGGACGTTCCTCAACCCTTGCCGGAGGGGTCGACAACTAAGGCAACGCTTGGCATTCAAAAGTTGAAGGATGACCACCGGCAAGTAGGATATAATGATGTTGGCTCAAACTATGCTTCGTTTGCATCATGTCTATATGGTCTCGGACCAGCATGTGGGGTAAAATGCAACGAAGGCATTTTTGAAGCTAAGATGACGGAAGGGATGTCTGTACAAAGAACATGGAGTGATGATGCAATCCCTAGTGGAGAAGCTCAAAAGATCTCCACGTCAGTCTTGAAATAGAGACGTACATTGACATGATCCTTCAGTTTCTTTCTTCCTCCTACGAACCATTAATTATCAAACATGAACGAGCTTAGAAAAGATCTTCATAGGTTGGTAACTATGTTGGCCTAGTACGAGGCAACGATTGCAAAATCTGCACCGTCGGTACTAGTAGGAGAGGCTTCAACCTCCATAAGCGAAAGGCAAGGGTGCCAAATGCCAAAAGAGGAATAAGGGTAAGGTGACATCAACTATTAAGCACTTCAAGTGTTGTTCCTTTACAACACAAGGTGGAGGTAAAGGAAAGAGCAAAAGGTTAAAGCAGTCAAGTTCATAGATTTCTAAGAACGTACGCATTCACTGTCGTAAAAAGGGCCATTGGAAAGGGGAGTATCCTAAACCTCTCTCCAATGTAGGTAAAATTTGATATTGAGTATTGACATGATCACTTTTACTCTATTTGGTATTTGATACCGTTCCTATCACTAATCTGCGGGTGGTTTGCAGAAAGTGAATAAGGACTTAAAAGCCAAGAATAGTTCTAGGATTCAACAATGGCAAGGTCCATTGCTGAAAAGGACTAGAGACTTGTTAGGCCCGTAAACGTGATCATGTTAGGATAGTTTATAGGAATTACGTAATCTAGTATGACCAAAAGTATGTCTCTTTGTTGGACAAAGGTTTTATTTCATACATATTTGATCAACAAAATTAATGAATATTGATTCATGGTTGCTAGTGTTTGCACGTAAATTCCTGAAATACCATCCCATAAAAGGTTTAATGGATACTCAAAATTCAAATTATCTAAATGGGTGAAACAAGACTAACTTACAGATTTGGCATTTGCAATAGCTAGGACGTTTTCTCTTATTAAAAGATAAGTAAATTTGAAAGTTCGATGAATCTAGAAATAGATGATTCGGATCGACTAAATTTACAAGTCTTTTATAAAGAAGAAAGTCCCAAAGCTCTTTGTTGGACAAAGTAAGGCTTGCCAAATAGTCTATTGGAAGGGGTCCAATAAGACAACTGTAGGTTACTAATACACAAGACCATAAGAGGGTTCAAAAGTTTAAAGGTTCTATAGGAGGTTTGGGAATTAGACTTATGGAGGTGAACCATAAATGGTTGCAAAACTAAACCTGTTTCGATTGGATCGAAAAGGCCGTGTATTTAGTGGGAGCTCTTGAGCATCCAAATTGAGAATGGAATTCTCAATGAAGCGTTTCCTGTAAAGGCCAAGTATGACGGTCTCTGATAAAGGGAACGATCGAGCTTCGTTGGACGAAGATCGATCGAAGTTTCACCAAATTACCTTAGCCCGTGAAGACATAGACTCGAAAATTGCCAACGTAAGGAACGTGGCACTTTGCTAGGAGTCACGCACAAGGAGTCATGGTTTGGCAAGCCTATGTTCCGACAAAGTCCTTGAGCACGTAGAAGGATCATACATGCGTCAAGGGACTAGTGGGAGACAAATTAGACTCGGTGTCTGGTTTGTATAGGTTTAAGACAGAATAATGCTAAACGTTAATTGCATTTCTTACTTAATTGATCATATTCCAGTCCCCTTAAGAACAAACCCGAACGTCGTAAGAGGTACGAGTGATCGGAATATGTTCGGTCTAAATTGGATAGAAATCCAAATGACCTACCGAACGTGATGTTGGACATCAGAGTAGGATTTATGGAGAGGAGCCATAGAATCCGCTAGGAAAACTCAAACAAGGTTTGAAAACACCGCATAACTGGAATATTCGTTTAGACGAGCTCATACGGTGCATGACTCGGTCTTAAACAACGTAGGTGATCAGTGGGAGTAGAAATGGAGTTTCAAGTGTTTAAGTGTGTAATGTCTTGATTCATGGATGAATTCAAGACATTAGGAATCACTAAAACACAAACCCTAACTCACGAAAATTATCCATGACATTTTAGGGTTCCCACATACATATCATGAATTGAGCTTTTCAAAAACTCAGTCATGGTAGACTGATGAGAAAACACAGATATGTAGAGGGACAAGTTGTTCGAGACTCAGTCATGGTAAGACTGATGAGAAAACTTAGATACTATGAATAAAGCATCAAGCTATTGAAGACTTAGTCACAGTGGACTAATGAGAAGGCTTGGATGTTGAGTATCCCCTACGTCTTAACCCTAGGCAAACATACGATATGTTTACTCAGGTGCATAGGAATCGATGTTGCGTGCTTCTTGCATGACTCAACAGAAATCAGTAACGCACTGAGGGGTTGAAGACAACGATCAAGAACGATCCTTAGTACCTGAATAAGGACTAAAGATGGGTTCATGATGCACCGTCTGTTGAGAATTGCTTTGGAAGGCTAAAGCGATACTAGCTTCCAAAGAATAAGTGAAAACTAGTTAGTCTCAAAGGTATGCACAGTCAGGCCCAATGACGAGTGCATCGGATAGTGGTCACTGATGAAGACCGCGTCCATAGGATGGACGTGGCGCCTAGCACGGCCTAGCCATGTTCGCCTATATGGCAGGCAACTTGGCTATGGGAGTATTGGCATGAGATCTCATCACAAGATCCACGAAAATATTCTTAGACAACCACCATCTCTAGGAGGCAATGGTGGATAGAGGTAGCACGGTTAGACCATATTGCTTCGCAAGGAAATATAAGCGGACTCACAATACCTTAGTCGGTATCGTAGATTACTCATACTCAGAGGATGCTGAACAAAGGGGGTAATTGACTTAATGGTCAAATGGGAGATTGTTAGAATAGGTGACAAGAAAGTCAATGGTATTGGCTGTTCTGAGAACCATTCGTCAATCTGTGAACAAGTAATATTATGTTAATGAATGTAGTAAGGATTCATAGGCATAAGTTTGTTGTACTTACTGCTTGCATTGTTTCGATGTAACAACAAACACCCACAGACTGAAATAACATTTCGGGAAATTGGAACTACGCTTGGAGGTAGGTTCATGAAATCAGTTCCGTTGAATCAGTCTAAAATACTCCAAGTTAAAGGAATCTCGGGACAGGGCATCGAGAATCCCCTTGAGACTTGCACTAAGCATCTGCTGTCGTGTTTCATCGACGGGTGACGAGGATCGTCTAAGCAGTGTTAGTGGGTCGGCCTGCTGGGGAGCAGTCGATTGAGGTGACTCGCGGGAATTGTCATATGGAAGCCACTCGAGCTTTGGTCGGTATGACTCGTATTCCCCGGTTTCGATAGTATGGGATTAGTCCTCGGACTTGAGGATCACGGTAGTCCCCACATACTAAGGCTATATCTTCGGATCTGGTGAAATTTTTGACCGGTTATATTACATGGTCATCATAAGCCTCGTCCAGTGCAGTCAGAGTATGTAAGAACGGTGTATTCCAAAGATAGGATCTGTCCCCTGTCAAAGGATATGACAGTGAGATCTCCAGTGCAGTCAGAGTATGTGAGATGGTTTAGAGACTCACAAAGTCTATGGCCATAGCACTTGATTGTAGTGGGAAGGATTTCCTACGTCGAGTTAAACCTATCTCGAGCATTAAGCATTAGTTGCCTAGTCAAGGATAGGAACCGACGCCCAATTCCATGCCCTAGACTAAAAAGGCCAGGAGACAGGCGACAGTAGGACCGTACCCGTACGTATCGAGCGTCGGTAGGACCGCACCTGCGTATAACTCGGAGCTTAAATGTTCACACCAAATATTCACCTAGTCTCTAGTATCATGGACCGTTGCTAGATGGCCACCCATGGTAACGGACTACTTTGGTTATGAAATAACAAGAAGAGGGTCCAAGTCTAGCTGAAAGGTGAACCTAAAGAGTCACACCCGCTACACCAAATGAAAGGGAATTAATTCTGGGAGAAGGCTTAATTTAATGGAATTAAATTATACTTCTTGGAGATTCAAGCCTCGATGGATTATTTGGAATAATTGGCTTGAGTTCATAAATTAGATTTATGGATTTTATAAAGCATGGGCTTCCCTTTTAACTAGATTAAAAGGGAAGATTAATTAATGGGCTTGGTATATTAAATAGGATTTAATATAAAGTTCATGGGACTATTTAATTGGGAATTAAATGAAGTCCATTCCATTAATTAATTAATGGGCTTTAGTATATTAAATAGGATTAATATAAAGTCCATGGGATTATTTAATTTAGATTAAAATAAGCCCATTCCATAAAGCCCATCAAAATGGATGGACAAGATTCGATCAAGAGATTGATGAGATGAAGGGCTATGATTAATTTGACTTAATCAAAGCCTAGTTTGACTAGGATTTGACTAGGTCAAAATCCTAATCAAAGTGTGTCTCTTTAGAAGAGTTTAAGAAGGAATAGAAAAAATTCCATCTTCTATAAATATACTCAAAAAACACACACACACACACCTACTAATCTCTACAACTCTCATCTCATAATTCTCTCAAGAATTTCGTCCACCCCCTCTTCTTCTCTCCAAGAATTTTAACTTTTGTTCTTTTGATTTATTCAAGCTAGAACATAAGAGCCATTGATTGCGTTAATTGATAGCGTGTATCGATGTCTCTTCTCCCAAAATAATTTCTTGCTAGCACAAGGATTCTTTGCTTTCCGGTGTAGTGAGTGTCTTGATTTTAGAGGGTCTCTTCTTTGACTGATATTGGTGCAAAACGGGGAACAATGCATGTTAGCTGAACAAAGACAGAACTACAACCGGGTAGGTTGTTTAATTTCATTTTTTCGGTTTCAATTCTATGGCCTCCATGTTGTGTTTTATTGAACATGAGATACACCAAACGCTCGGGAGAAATCAAGGGCACCCCCTTGATTCGTTAATGTATGTTATGCATGATTTAAATTCCGTTTAATTATGCATTGCAATTTTATTATGCAATCTTTTGCGCTACCGCTATTCTCGTTCATCTCCCGGGACGATCCACATAACGTTTCAACAAGAGCATATTCCTTTGTTCATAACAATAGTACAACTTTCTTCCATTCCAAAAACGTGCCACGGCTCGTGAGACCCACAAATAGGTGAAAGTAGCTTCCTTACTACATTGTTATGGATGGAAGGCTTGGAATAATCAAACCATTTGATTTAATTCCATTTTAGGCCTAATATATACTTGGACCATCCAAGTGAGAGTTATTATTTAGTAAGACCGAGACCTCATCATTATAAGTATTTTGCATGCTCAAGTTTTAAACATTCAATGTAAATAGATGCATTCCAAACGCATCACACATCAAAGCATTAAAATATTAAACACATGCAAAAGAAGCCTAGCACGCCCCTGTAGGATGATCACAAGCCCATTCCTAAGTGATCCACTGAGCCCCCAATGGATCTATGATCAATCTAGCGGTAAGCCTACACTATTTACAATTTTTACATCCCATTATCATTCTAAATGGGGCCTTGTAAAATCCTCCTTTGTTCTTCTTGACCTTCCACCGTGGGCTCCATCCACCGAGCCTTCATCTTCTTGGAAGCTTACATTTAATAAAATAAAGCCTCTTAACCTAACCTACTCTCATTACAAACTTAAAAGAAACCCAATCATAAGTCGGGAGGAGAGTACATTAAAAGAGAGGAAGAAAGCCTTATTATTTCAAGGCTAAAAACGATAGAGAGAAGAAAAACAAAGAGGCACGCAGGCCTCACCCAACAATAAATTAAACCATACATAGGCTAAAAAGGGCTAGTGATAATCTTTATTGTTTATCAAATAAACTACAACAACAAAACACATATATATCAAATATAAATATGCCAACAAATAAATCCATCCCATGCATTTATTACAAGATATCTAATATCTTACAATAAACATAATAAAGTGCAGAAAATAATATATTAACAATGCAATTGAAAAAAATGGATATCATCCATACATCCATGTATAAACAATTTTAGTTTCGAAATCATTTCCAAAATAATCTAAGGCATCAAAAATAATTTTAGAAAAATTCAATCTAACTAAAAGTTACAATATGCCAAAATTAATCACATTCGGAAAACAGTTAGAAATCAGAAAATTGAAATTTTTACGAAAAACGATGCAAAACAGCCCAGATGTCCCTAGGCCGGCCGCACGCGCGCACATGCGCTGCCCGCCAGCACGCACGGCCAGCGCGCGCAGGCCACTGCCTGCACTCGGGCCCGGTCTACGCGCTTGCTGGCCAGTAACCGGCCGACAGGCAGCAACAAGCAGACGGCTGCCTGAACGTTTTTCAATTTTTTTTTAAATTTTGCTGTAAAACTGAATATAAACATGCATTTACAAAAAAATCAAATTCTCATAAAATACATGGATATCCATAATTTCAAAAGCAAAATTAACACATATTTTTCATACATTTTAATCATGCTAGAAAATCATAAAAAAATGCTTTCCAAAGCGTTTTAAACACGTGCAACATGCTTTACACCATTATAACATGTAAATCCTTAAAGCCACAACACCGAACCGGGCTCTGATACCACTGAAAAGAATCGGGTACGGCCCAGGAACGCAATGAAAGTGTAAAAACGTGAATTTAAAGCATAATTTAAACTGTATTCAAAGGAGTGTTCCTTTGAAGTTCCCGGGTGTCTGGTGTTTGTCAAAGCATAAATAAAAAAAGAAAACATGCTGTACATGTGGCTTAAAAGGAGAAAAACAAAGGCACATGTAAACGTAAAAGAAAACCAACCTTTGTTCGTTATATAGAATGAGTTCGTGTGTTGTTCCTTTCTTTCCTTCTTCGTATGTCCACTTGAGAGCTCAACTTAGAACTCCTCTAAGTATTGTCCACACCACACAAAGGATCCAAACTATAGTTTATTGCTAGAATAAAATATAGTGAAGAGAAGAAAAAAAATAAATTCCAAAGCAACCCTATCCAATTAGTGATCTTTAGAAATGTTTTAAATTCTTTTTCTTTTCCAAAAGAAAGAACCACTTAGAGAGAATTTTTTCAGAGGTGCTTATGGCTTAAAATCTCCAGCAAAAATGAAGCAAGTTGGTAAGTAAATGTCTAGCAAAGTTGTTTTGTGTATGTAGATTGTAGAAGTTCAAAAAAAACCACCTACATAAGTAAACCTCCAAGGCAACTTCCACATTACACACTTCTAGCACATCCACTACACATGATAGCAAGAGAAAACCACCCACAAATCAGCCATCGTGTACTTCATGTGATATATGAAGAGTTGAAACTCCTCCTTAACTAGCTTCAACTTGTATGAAAATTGGACTTGGATCTTTATGTTTTTGGACTTGTATTTAATCAAATTAAATAAAGTCCAAACATATATCCATTGCGCATTAATTATTCTAATTAATTTCAAATCCAATTGAAGCCCAATTATTTATTTTAAATTCAATTAAATAAACATAAGTCCAAAATTGTAAATAATTGATCCAATCAATTGTTCTAGCCAAAAAACCTGATAAATTAATGCCAATTAATTTAAAGGTTCTAAGTCCAAAAATTAATTAATCCAATTAAAATTAATTCTTGGACCATCCATCAAATGAATTTAATCAATAAATGATCCAATCATTTATTTCTCTCTTGAATAAATTTAAATCCAATTAAATTTATTCGCTCCTTCTACAATTAATTGCCGAAAATTAATTCTGTCAAATCCAAAGTGATTTGTGTGTGACTCATTTGGTTCACCCTCAGCTAGACTTGGGCTTGTGTCCAACACAATTGTGTCAATATAAATTCAATTTAAGTAACTAATTTTTTGATTAACCATTAATCGAAAAAACGCCTATCACCATGGGTGGCCGTCTAGCAACAGTCCATGGCACTAGATACTAGGTGAATGTTGGCGTGAACATTTAGGCTCCCGAGTACCATACGAGTACGGTCCTTCCATCATTCGTCTCCTGGTCTACAGTCTAGGACATGGAATTGGGCGTTTCCCATCTTGAACTAATCAACTATGCTCGATAACTCGAAACACGTTTGCTCTATTGATGACGTAGGAAACCATTCCCTACTCGACCAATCGCTGTGGCCACAGACTTAAAGAGCTTAAACCGTCTCATAACGCATAGGAGACTCGACTTCTCAATATACTGACAGGGACGGATCCTATCTTGGAATCCACCATCCTCAATACATATTCCGACTGCACTAGATAAGGCTTATAATGAACGTATCCCAGATACGGACATCTCTTGCCAGACTCTAGATACAACCATCATATGCAAGTGACTGCCATGATTCCTCAAGTCCGAGGACTAATCTCGTACTATCGGAACTGGGAATTCCTAGTCATACCGACCAAGCCTCCAAGGCTTCCAATATGACGATTTCGCGCGAGTCAGTTCAGTCAACTGACACCCTTGTCAAGCTAACCCACTAATATTGCATAACGTCCAACGTCTGTCGCCGATGAAAACACGACACTCATCCAATGAATGTAATCCTTACTGCAACTCTCTAGGACCCTCGGTAACCACAATCTCGATGCCTGTCTCGAGGTCCTCGACTTGGAACGTTTTAGACCAACCCTCAGAAGTCGGTTTCATAGCTGCCATCCAATGCGCAACCCAACTACATGGGTTATCTAATTGGTCTGTGGGCATTTGTTGTAATGTTAAAACGCCATTTAACGTAATCAGTAAGTACAACAAACACATAGCGCCACAGATGAATACTTACTATATTCTCAATAAGTCAATATTCACTTTTAAAGATTGCTCATCTCTGGTCTACCTATTCTAACATTGTAATCATGCATGGGGCGGTCCTCTTAATCCATAGAAACCCTAAGCCGCCATAACTAGGGTTCGGAACTTCAAGGAGCAGCAGGCTCTGATCTGCAGACGTTGGATTGGGAAAGATCGTTCGCCTGGCCAGAAGCACTGGTCGGTAAAGTGTAGGGATCCGCTGGGTTCCATTGGTCACCAATCTATTGGTGGCCATGACACCACAAACTCACTATCAATTAATAAATTAAAAGCCAAAAATTAATGATAAATAATAGTAAATATTCCACATAAATGTTCCCAATTCAACTATTTCAACACTATTTTGTGTGATGAATGAAATGACTGACAAACATACCCTTAAATAGATAAAAAAATCGCAATTTTTCCTCCAAAATTGAGTTGACCGTTTGTTTTAATGGTCAACCTAACGGAAATAGTCAACCTAATGGAAGTTACTTAGGTGGAATAAAAATACAAATCTTGAGTATCAATTCTGATGATTTAGAAACATGTGATATAAAAAATGAAATAAAGCTATACATGACATACCAAGAGTGAAATTATTCTAACTAAGCAATATAGCTGTGCTGTCAAAAATGGACCTTGGGAGCCGAAGTCTCACTGGGCCCGATTAGCGTCCCTCCGGCAAACCCAAAACCCAAAAACCTAAAACCTAACACAAACCTGCAGAATCTCAGGGGCCTACAGTGGCACAGCACCCGCCAGCAACAGTACAAATTCACCTCCGAGTCCATATTGTAGAACGACAGTTCTCCTGTATCCTCCTATTCAAATCCCCCATACACCAGGTTTTCAAAAGATTAGGTTTTTACTCTAACGACTCTTCTCTTCTTCTGCCGCATTGGCTAGGGTTTGTTCCGTTTGTCCCTCCTTTCAATTTCACTCTGTTTCTTGCATTATTCATGGATTCCTGTAGCAGGCCATCGTGATTTCTGAGAATATTTACTGAAGCACAGTGCTTGAGATACGCCGTTCTGCATCTATCTATTCACCGTTGTCAAGGAAGTGAGAATGGCAACGTTTGAATCCGTTTGGGCTTCTGGGTTGATGATGACGCAGAGGACCCAACTCTTCTTCTTCCTTGCTGCACTAGCAGTAAAGCTGCTGGTCCTGCTTCGGCTGCTATTCGAGCCAGGAAAAGCTCCCATCTCAGGCTCAACCTGCGGCTAAGCTGCCCGCTAAGCCTCTTCCTCAGCTCAGGCCGGTATAGAAATTGTAGACCATTTGTTTATTTCAAACTATTTTGTGGTTCTCATGAGTGATTGCTGAAATTAATTTTCACAGCAAAAATAAAACTGAAGTGGAATATTTTTTTGATAAGTTTTGCGGTGGTTGTTGTGATTTATTAGAACTTTGCTTTACTCATATTTTATTTTATCTTTTAATCGGTTGGCTATGTACATTTGCTTTTCCCTGGGTGCTAGAAGCGCCATCTAAATTTTCTTCTTTGGATTTTGCTTCTCCTTTTTGTGTTTTGAATTAACGGTCCTCTGTGCTGTAGTTGGAGCACTGTTGCTGTTGTATGAACTTCATATATATATTTCTTTTGTTTAACTCCTAGGGTGTGGTTATGTTTCTTGAACTAGCCTCACTGAAGTATGTTATACGAATTATTTAAAAGAAGCAAGATTTCACGGATTGACAAAATTTAAGAGCTTTGATTGCGTGTGTCTCCTTGACAATTCTGTATTCTATTGATAAGAGGCATTACTTTCAGTCCGTGCTTTTATTTTATATGGTTAGAATGACGTTGTGATGCGGTATGGTGCCTTGTCATGTTCGAGCGACTCCCTTTTGTTACATATATTCTATATTATTTTATGTCACAAAGGGCAGGATTTGGAGTCATTCCATCTTAAATTGATGTGTTTTGTACTCAATGACTGCCTTGTTGTTGTTTAATTTCGGTTGTATGTTTTTGTATTTTGTTGTCAGCCTGTAGTTTAGAGATGGAGTTTTTCTTTCTGAGATAAACCTTTTCATTTGCGTCACTTTGTTTAGGAGGTATGGTATTCTTTTGCATGTGTGGCGTCAACAAAAATATTAGATGTTTTTTTTGTCTTCGTTTTTAGATACAAACAGCTTTTTATAAAGTTATTTTGATGAACAGTGAGGGGAGTCCAGGAATGAAGGTCAGCGTGGAGGTCTGTGGTGGTGGTCGTGCTACTGGCCGTGGTCGCGGTGGGCGTGGATTTAGCCGAGATTTCGTTGACAGTGAAAAATGCATTTGGAAACAGTAATGGATTCACTGGTGTCTACAAGCCTCCCAGAAGGTGGTTGATGGTGGAAAGGGCTCCTTTTGAAAGACGTCCATATGGTGGACCACGTGGAAGTGGGGGCTCCGGTGGTGGTCGTCTTGGTGGCTTCAGTAATGGTGAAGCTGCCCGACGGGGACCATCCGCGCAGGGTGTTTGATCGTCGCAGTGGAACTGGGCGTGGGTTAAGCGAATTCAGGGCCGTGGTTATCATTTAATGTCGCATTTTCTCAGAGATGAGCTTTTTATGGTGTTTGTTTGCAGAGTGTTGCTATGGTGTTTACCTTGTGTTCTCAAGATAAACTGCTTAACCTAACTGTATTAAGGCTCAATATTTTTTTGTTTGCTTCCTATTTCATTTATTCACCACAGATGATGACTGCAGGACTGAGTTCAAGCGTGAGGGTGCCGGACGTGGAAATTGGGGAACACAAACTGATGAGATAGTCCAGTAACCACTCAATCTTCAACTAGCATATGTTGCATCAGATTTTGCATGGATTTTTTAGTATAATATAGACCTTCAATTCCTAAATTTTAGGGAAGCTGAGGAACCAGACAGTAAAGGAGCGAAAAATGTTGATTCTGAAAAGCGATCAGGTCAAGATGATGTTTGTGATGCTAACAAGGATGCTTCTGCAAAAGAACAGGAAGAAAAGGAGCCAGAAGAAAAGGTACACTTGATTCATTGAGCCTCTATCTTGTATCTCTTGCGTTGTTAACATGCTTCCTTTCAAGAGTTGGACCCTTATCACCCTGGCTTCATTGGGTATTGACTAGCTGAGTTCAGATCCACTTGCATTCCTGCAATTAGTTTGTTTTATGTCTTCTGTTCATCAACTTTAGAATTTAACTTGCTGGATTGCATTATTTGAGGTTTGCCTGCTGAAAATGTCATTTGTATAATGCCTGAAAATTGACTGCTTATGACCAGAGCTAGTGTAGAACTTTCTTTTATTTCAGTTTAAGAAAATTGTGTATTCATTATTCTCAACGTGATTCCTCTGCAAGTAGCCTGTCATAACAAGTCCAGTGTGCTGCCTCACTGTATCCTAGACATAAGTGCATCTGCTTCTGTTTCATGGTAGGAAATGACTTTAGAGGAGTACCAAAAGGTACTCGAAGAAAAGAGAAAGGCATTGTTTGCATTAAAATCTCAGGAAAGGAAGGTCAACTTGGACAAGGAACTTGAATCTATGCAACTTTTGTCCAACAAGAAGAATGACGATGAGGTCTTCATTAAATTAGTAAGTGCAAATCTTGGTCAATGTTGTATTTAATTTCAGAACACTATGTTGGTGTGCTTAAAGTTGTCAATAATTCGTCAGGTTCAGATAAGGATAAACGCAAAGAGGGAACTGAGAAGGCCAAGAAGGTACGGTTATTTCTATCAGTACTTGTTATTAAGCCTGTTTCAGCATCTGTTTGTAAATTTGAAATATATGGGCATCTGTCCATTCCCCTAAAATAATTATGATCTTGACAAATAAAATTAGTTTGACCCTTTTCAGCTATTGCAACTATGCTCGGTCAAGTTAGGTGCGAATGTTAGCTTATGAAGGTTTGAGTTGTTTGGTAGTTCTATTTGTCTTTACTCTTCCTCCTGTTTAAGTATATTCTAGTAGTTAATACCTTGCCTTATATAATCTAGCTCTTGATTTATTGCTTAAATGTGGGAAGTAACTGAAGTGGAGAGGTTCAATTTTCTCTCCCGCAATCTTTATTCTTGGAATGCAGCATTCAAGTATCATATCTTTATTGCACAAATTGGACTTGGCTTTTATCAAAAAAAGATTTGTGGTTAAATGTGCTGCCTGTTTCTCATTTTCTAAACTTTTGAAAGTAATCCCTTGCAAGTGAAATAGAAAGGGAATCTTTTGCCATTGATATCTTAGACACTGTTGTAATGGGAGAAATCACCCCTCAGGTATTGACTATCCCTAGAGTACCAAAGATGATTGCTTGTCAGCGTGACAATTGATTGAACTTAGTCAACAATCACAGATTAGTAGATTCTACAATCTCGTATGTTACTTTTGTGTGCATGTGTACACCACAAAGTTCTAGTCTGTGAAATAGGTATGGACTATGGCATGAGGCTCCTAAGAGTGAACTTTAAGAACATTGCTAAGGTTTGCATGGTGGTTGCGGTCAATTCAGATCGTGGAGTATACTGGATTATGTTACTTTTTTGTGATAAACAGTTCCTTTATCTACTAATTAAATATGCCCAATGTACTGCATAACTATATTATTTATGGTTACATTTGTGTGCATGTGTGTGAAAAATTGTTCCTTTCGTGAGGATGTTAAAATAATGTGAAGATATTGTCTTAAGAAACTTCATTTTACACTTATACTTTGAAGAGTTGATGTAGAACCTTCCTTTGTGGATGCTCATGTATGGTAAATATGTTGATGTGCTTATGCAAATATTTCAAATATAGTTATGTTTGCTAACTTAAATGCTCCTTGGCCAGCGTACCAAGCATTTTTAAGGGTCTGCCTTTGCAAAGTCTCGTTTGGTTTCGAGAGCATCCCTCTCCCGTCCCTTAACTCCTTCTTTTGAAAGCCGTCATCCTGGATTTTCTTTTCGTATGCCGGGGAGGTTAGCCGCTAAAAGATGATCCAGAATCTACGACTACCCGGAATTCCATCATTTGCCAGTCTTCCCCCTAAAAGGCAGCGAGAAAGCATCCGAGAAGATTCCAGTTTCTTCTTAGACCATCGCTAAGCCCCCTGTTTTCTAATGGAGTTTCTAAGAGGCCCGGGGTTAGAACTCCTTTGTTCCAAAATGATATGGAAAAGAAATCCCGGAAAAAGGAAATTCAAAAAGAAGCTCTTCAGGGCTATATTTGAAAGGTACTGGGGACTTTTTTCTCTTCTTTCCCCGAGGATTCACTTAGCCCCTGATAAAGGAATAGCTTTAACTAAATTACTGATTTTTAGCCCGATCTGCTAACATTGATGACAACCCAGTGGAGCTTTTTCTGTCTAAACGAAACAAACGGATATTGATAACTGAATTTATTAAAAACATTTCCAATCTCCGATTTAATGAGCACTTTTAGAACATAAAACTAAATAAACAATTACCATTTTTCCCCAGCCCTATCACTGCCCTATCAATATTTCACCGAAAGCTATATAGCCGATTGACCAGTCCAGGAGCGTATAGAGTTGGAGTGCTTTTTTAAGACTATCTAACCGCCATTTTTTATATGCTTTTTGGGACTCCTAAAGTAAAAAAGTCTTTCTCTTCCCGTCCCGGGTCATACTCCGGTGCGTCCACAGAAGAGGAAATCGCTACCGTACCCGAAAAAAAGTTTCCGCTATTGATGTAGCCTCTTGTCGCTACCTAGGCTTTTCCCTATACCCCGAGAGTGAGACGGGAACGCTCCAAGGCACGCTCACAGCCTCCAGCGAATGCTCTTTCCTCTTTCTTAGCTTTAGTCTTTTTTTAAGGTTCTGCCGTCTATTCGGATGATGTGAGAATTTCTGTAGCCGAGTCACGAGGACTTCTTCGACTCCCTTCCCGGAAGATTGAGGGAACTTAGCCTCTGCCTCTGACAAAGAATCAACGCATAACTCTTCGGGGGATAAAGTAGAACAAACTATGGCCTAACGAGGCACCCAGAAATGGACTAGCGCGAGGTTGAACATAGTTAGAGAGAGCGATCAAGCTACTGAAGGACCGAAGACTATGATATGAAGAGGGTTCCACGCCCTGTGGAGTCACCTTGTTCCTTCCTCATCTCTAGAAGGGCCCAGATTCCAAACCTTTCTTTAGTACTGTCCTTCCTTCTCTCCGGCATCGAGCTTCTTCTTTCCTCAATGATTATTTGCTTGAAAAATGTTGAAGCTTGATAGTAAAATGAAGACTAGTTATCCGCCATATACTATATTATTATAAGTGCTTCTGCGTTTGGAATTTATTGTATATCTATCTATGGTTTCTGCGAAATTCTGTTAAAAAATCTGATGCACAGATGTCATACCATGGCATCACTGTTCCATACACTTGGCATTTTTTCTGTGTAATCCATTGTGAGATGGAGCTACTGCTAAAGGGAAAGTTTTGATGCTGTTTGTTCTACATTGTTGTAACTGTTTTAAATCAACTAAACTGATTCACGATTTACTTCAATGAATTTTTCTTTTGAAAATAATGGGATTCATTTACTGCTAGTTGTTGATTGCTTATATATGCAGATGGCATGGTTAGTTATAGTAATAATCAAGTTACTATCTCTAGGGTTTGTGCTGCAGTGCTAGTGCATATTTTGCTCTCTTTTGGGGTTGCTCAGCTAGCGCTTCTTGTTTGTAGTTTGTGTATTTGGAAGGAAGATTAAATCAAAGAAGTATGAAAGCCGAACAATTTCTCTGTTTGTAATGGGCGACAAGATGACCTGTCTATTGGTGAATGTTATTGAGTATAATTTAGTATGTCGCACCTATGAAAAGGATAAGTAAAATTAAATGATAGCTGAAGAACAGTTGATCCACAAATGAGTTCCCAACTTTAAGTCCTATATTTGAAAAGTTTTAATAACAAATACAACAAGATGCTGATGTGAAACTATATTGATCCACTCTGGTATAATAATAGACATCATGCATGTCCACAAGGCAAGTTTTGTTAGCATATTGTAAGATGTTTTTCATAATCCCTATTATATGAAGTTCGTCAACTCATATTAGTTCAATAGTTAGTTATATTAAAAATCTACGCGAAACATGTGACTAGTGATTCAAATGTTGGAATCATCTTGTAGTTGGTGAATTCACTTTGATGGTTTTATTCATGAGCTTTGTTGCGGACTGAGTTTATTACTGGTTGCTCGTAAAAGAATGCATTAAAGCTCAATGGTTCACCTTTCTTTTTCTGTAATGTAGTCGGTAAGCATAAATGAATTTCTGAAGCCAGCAGAAGGGGAAAAGTACTACCGAGCAGGTGGCCGTGGCACGGGGCGTGCCGTGGTAGAGGTGGATATGGAGGAAACAACTATGACATGCAGGCCCCAGCTATTGAAGATGTAGGCAGTTCCCTTCCCTGGTCGCCAAGTGAGGTACACCTGACCATCCACTTGAGCTTTGCCATCAACCAGCACAGCTTTGTGGCTTGCAGGTTGCACAATGAAAATTGTGCAAACTCATAGAGTAACTTATTGTACATTTAGATGTATCTCAGTATTTTCACTCATGGTGTTTCAGGACTTTGACGTCGCATGAATATTTTCATCATAATTTGAGTATTAGGGCCTTTCTCCTTTTGTATACTTTTTTTCATTCTTTTTTTCCTTGTCTTCATTTATCGAAGTTGTTGGGGTCATTATAGTGCTGGAGTGGAGTCATAACAATTTTGTTTTATTATTCTATAGATGATGATTTTGTCTACTTATTGTGCTTTTTTTATAAAGCAGGGTAAATTACAGTCACTTTCTGAGGTTTGATATAATTACAATATTCTCTTGTTGTTTAAAAAATTACAAATACCTTCTTGAGATTTATTTGTAATTTGTGGCTAAAGGTTTGAAATTGATCATTTTGCCCTTCAATTTTTTTTACTAAAATTGTAAAAAAATCAGCCAAATCAAATTGTATTATGTTATTCTATATATAAAAATTTAATAAATCTTTCTTGCGTATTGTAGTTCAAATTTTTTTTAAGAATTAAATAAAAAATAATTCAATGCATAAGGGCAATTTGGTCAGTTTACTGATGAGAATGGGTATAAATGGGTTATTTTTTGGATAGTTACAAATTTTAAGGAGTATTTATAATTTATTAAATAATAAAATATATTTATAATTATATCAAATTTTAGGTAAAATAATTGTAAATTACCCTATAAAGTATTGGCCAACTCTTTACAACTTCACGATGAGCATAAAATTGTAGCCGCACTAGTTGTGATGATGGGTAATGGGCTTATTGCTTCAGACAGGTGGTGATCATGTCTTTGGATATGGGCATCGTATGACCTTAGTGTGTTTTAGTAATTAGTTTTTACTATTTAGAGGGTGTTTTGGTTAAGTTTTTTTGGAACATCTTATACGCTTATACATGTTTTAGTAGCTTATAAGATTTTGAATCTTATTTTTAAAATAAATTCTTAAAGTGTTTGGATAAATTAAAATGTTCAAATTTATAAGATGGGTGTTTGACATAATAAAGTTTTGTTATTATTGAAATGACTAAAAAGGACATGATACTATTAAAATTAAATAAATTATTATTTGTTGACAAATTTTGTATCAAATATTTTTAAAGATAAATTGCATAAAACCCCCCTGTGTTTTCAAATTTACCTAAAAACTCCCTTGTGTTAAAAAAATAGGCAAAAAAACTCCGTGTTATTTAAAATACTGCATACTCTCCCCTTCCGTTAAGTATGCTTAACGGCGTTAACATTTTTATTGAATTTCCCGTTATACCCTTTTTATCATGGCCATTGATTTTCAATTGTTTAAAAATGAACGGTCCAGATTTAATTAATTTAAATATATATTTTTTATTTATTATATATGTATTTATATATAAACTACATATATACATATATAGTACAATATATATATATGGATGCAGCGGCGACGGCCGCCGCGGCTGTGGGCGAAGCTGTCGCTGCACCGTCACCCAGAACAGCCTGGGCAGCGACCGCCGTCGCCCGCGCACGAAGGGGGCGACGTTGCCCCCTTCAACGTGCCTGGGCGGCGAGGCTCGTCGCCCAGAACAGCCTGGGCAGCAACGGCCGTCGCCTGCGCACGAAGGGGGCAATGTCGCCCCCTTCAACGAGCCTGGGCGGCGACGGCCTTGCCGCCCAGAACAGCCTGGGCGACGCCGCCCGCACA
This sequence comes from Sesamum alatum, assembly GCA_034509735.1. Classification (NCBI taxonomy): domain Eukaryota; kingdom Viridiplantae; phylum Streptophyta; class Magnoliopsida; order Lamiales; family Pedaliaceae; genus Sesamum; species Sesamum alatum. Next base: position 19,099,511 of record JACGWO010000002.1, read on the forward strand.
CGAAGGGGGCGGCGTCGCCCAGTCCAGACGGCGTCGCCAGATCTAGGCGACGTTGCCCGGAACGGCAGCTACGTCGCGCGGTTCCAGGTGACGTCGCCCAGATCCAGGCGGCGTTGCCCGAATCCTGGCGACTTTGCCCCGTCAGCGGCGACGCCGGTCGCCCAGCGCCGGCGAAGATAAAACAAAAATTAAATAAAAAGGATTTAATTTTTACTTAAAAACTGAAATATAATAAAAATTATTATTTTAAATAGATTGTAATTTATTTTTTATATATTTTGATATTTAATTAATATTTTCTATAAATAAATATAATTTATTGAAATAAATTTAACTAAACAAAAATTTTGTTTATAATAATATATCATTATAATTGAATTTATTTATATGTATAAATATTTAAATATAAAAAGTTAACTTTAATTTTTGTATTGTATTTTTCATTTTAAAATTTGAACTTTTAAAAAGTTTATATATTTTTTGGTAGTATTAAAGCATATTTGAACTAATTAATATCTTGAATTATCAAATATATAATTTATTAAAAAAATTAAATCAATCAATAATTAAATTAATCAACAATAAATAATTTATTAAAATATATCTAAATATCAAATAAAAGTGCAAAATAGGTATTTAGACATTTAAATAATCTCAAAAAGGTTAAAACTGAAAGGGGCGCAAAATAGACATTTATACACTTAAAATAACTTCAGAAAAGGCCAAAATGAACCCCACTCTCACAATGAGCGCGTGTCATACACTCTTCGTTAGTTTCTAACCGATAGGGGTTTTTTTTGCTGTATTTTATAAAACACAGGGGTTTTTTTGCCTATATAGTTAACACAGGGGGATTCCACGCTATTTCACCAAAACACAGGGAGTGTTATGCTATTTACCCTATTTTTAAATAGTTTTATAAATAGTATACATTTTCCAAATAAACTTTAATAAATGATCCTTTATACAAAATTAAAAAAAAAATGTCGAATTGTTATCTAAACATTTGAATAAAAATAATATATATGTACATTCATAATAGTCGAATATTAAACATAGATGAGATAAGTGTGATTTTAGTTCCTAAACTTAGCTACTTAAGCAGTTTTAATTTTCAAACATTTTTAGGTTGTACAAACTATTATATTTTTGGCATTTTTGGTCCTTCCGTTAACTTAATCATTAAAGTTAACGAAAATTTGGTTTTAGTGTAAAAAAGTATCGTTTTACTCCCATTTTGTGCTATTTTTCAAGTTTTAGTCCAATACACTAATTTTTTTCTATTTTTCTTCAAACTTCAAGAGAAAAAATAAATAAATTTAAACAATAAATTTTCTATATAATCTTAACAAAATATTGTCAATAGCCTTTTATGTGTATGATATTGCACAAACACCAATTTATGTAATAATAAACTAAAGGGTAAATTATAACTACCTCCCCTGAGGTTTGGCATAATTACAAATACCCCCTCATTGTTTGAAAAATTACAAACACCCCTATAAGGTTTGGTAACCGTCTTACAAATAACTCATTTCCATCTATTTTTTATGGGTGAACTGACCAAGATGCCCTAATGCAAACTGAATTATTCTTAATTTGTTTTGAATTTTTTTGGACTACAATTTGTAGAGAGAGGTTTCTTAATTTTTTTACATAGAGAGCAATAATGCAATTTGCATCGATTGATTTTTCTACAATTTTAACTATTTCAAAGGCAAAATGGTCAATTTCAGGCCCTTGGTTAAAAATTACAAACCCCAAGGGGGTATTTGTAATTTTTCAAATAACGAAGGAGTATTTGTAATTATGCCAAACCTCAAAAGAGGTGGCTGGAATTTACCCTAAACTAAATTAAATAAAAATGACTTTATTATTATAAACGAGGTCGGTATAATCACCGATACGTTACAATCGATCCACGGTAGTTTCAACCTCCTTTTCGTAAAGGCTTCAATGACTTAAAAATTGTCCAGCAATGGTTTTCTCTCCTCTAAAGTTAGGTGATGGGCTCCTTTTTATACTATCGATTTAAACAAGGTAAGAATCGACTTTTGATTATCTTGTCCTTTTTCTCTTTGAAAATGGATATAGATGGAAACCTTTTGAGGGGGCTAAATGGCCTTTTCCTTGAGTCTTCTTTAATGCTTGAGCTCCATGGATGGAGCTTCAATTCCAAAGATCACTCCTCTATCCTGAGAATCTCTCTTCCATTCCTTGAATCATTCCTTGACTAGCCAAAATGGTGATATATATATATATATATATATATATATATCAAAGCTTCCAATAAATGTTGTTTGACTAATTGTGCTTTCCATATCAACTATCCCCTTAAGTTTCAAATATTTAGGAAAGAAATAATTGGAACTTGGTAAATGGTATCTACGTTGTTTTGGAAAGTTTTTCTTTGACATTGTATATATATATATATGCGAATCATTCGAGTAGCTAGAAATTTTTAGCTCATTCATCAACGAATTCTTCTTGTCTTGTGCATCCTCTTAGGTTCAGCAAACTTCGTTCCTCAATCGTTGTTCGAATGTCTAACTGGAAAGGTACTTTTTAATTGAAAGCGTGCTTTGGATTTCATTTTTTTTTTTGTTCTAGCGTTGCTCCATTCGTTCTCTTTTGTTGTTGTTTGCTTCTTCTAATCTCGATCGTAGCCTCAATTTCTGCTAATAATCATACGAACGTAATGGGGTCGCCTTCTGATGATGTTGGGAGGGAGTGTTCTTCGGCTCCTAGGTATCATTGTAGGGTCATGGATGTTGATGTGTGCGATAGCGTCTTAAGTATGGACGAGCTTCGCTATTTGGAGGAGAATTACAATTCTTCTCCCCCGGTAGAATTTCTCCTCCCTTCTTCCGTGGATCGAGTCAAATAACCCCATCTGGGTTCTTCACGGTCTACTCTGTATACTTTTCATCGGGATTCACTCTTTCTCCCCGTCCTTTGTTAGTTGAGATTACAGAAGTGCTGGTCTTAGCGTGAGCCAACTTACTCCTAATGCTTTCATGTTCTTTATGGGGTTCCGTCACTGCTTTAGCTGGCTAGACTTATCTCCTTTGGTGGAAGCTTTTCATACTCTTTTTGAAAGTTAAGAAAATTGTGAATGATTCATTTTTCATCTTCTATCCTCGTAACGGTTGTAAGTTTCTAGAGGGTTGTACCTCGTCTCGGTGTCCATGGAAGGACTGGTTCTTTTATGTTTGGGATTCCGACTGGGGTTTGTGCTCCGTGGGTTGATCCTTCTCTTGATTTCCTCCCGAGCCATGACCTTAAGATGTCTTTTATTGGGGATGATCTATTTGATCGAGTTTTCAACGTGACTATTTTATTCTCCGATGGTATTTCCCTTAACTTACATTTGTCTTGTTTTATTCTTTCTTATTCGTATCCGGTTGTTGCTTATATGCTGTGTATTGTTTTATAGGGAAGAAGCTGTCTTTGGAGGACGTTCGTCGGTTCAAAGTTTCTCGGATGAGCGGGCCTTCCGGGACTTCTTCTCAGGTTCATCCTCCGCCTCCTCCTCCTCACGGCAAAGGTGAAAGACGAGGCTCAAGCCCTCAACGGGCGAGGGATGCCTTCTGGTGGACGGCATTCTCCCCCTCCTAGTTCTGGGGGGAGTGGTTCCAAGTGTCCATGGGATGCTTTCTCCGACACAGCTCTTCATGGCATGGGGAAGGGATACTTCACCTATGAGACTAATCATCGCGGAGATGTTTTCTCATATTGGGATACTGCTAATGTCCATATAGGGAGTCCGCAAGGGTACGCATTTTCTTCTCTTCTATTCTTATTTGGGGTCTTTCTTGAAGTTCTTGCCTTTTGATCTTGAAGCTTCCTTGATTTCTTGGTAGGTTAACACTTAGGCTGAGGTAACTTCCAAGCAATTTGAGAAGTATCAAGGGGAAATCACTCGTCTAACCTTGACTTTGGCTGAATCCAACAAGACCAAGGAACGCTTGGAGGGGGAGCTTGTTGATGCTATTGCATTAAGGAAGGAGCTTAGGGATTCACTCAGTCGTGAGGTTGCTAGAGGATCCAAATTTCTTAAGTCTGAAGCGGGGAAAATATATTTGGAGTGCATCAAGGCTGAATTCAAAGAGAAATTTGAGAGGTTCGGAGATTTTGAGTTAGCAGCACTTGCCAAGGCTGAGGAGGTGTACGATCAAACCATCCGGGAATGTCGTGCTACTCTTCGTTCTTCTGGTTGCTTCCCTGGGGAAGACTTCTTGTTCTTGATCCCTCAGTGGTGGATTTATGAGGAACCAAGGAAGGCAGCGAGGGAATTGCTCCTTTGAACAAGGAGATTGTGGTTGTGCAAGACAATGCGCCGGCCACTGTTAGGCCATAATTGATAGGATTTCATATATTTTCCTTGTTTTATTTTTTATGCTTCTGAATTCTATATTGCAAACACTGCGGGATTTTTCACCTCTATGTTTGTTTTCACACGTTTCTGCTCGTACTACCCTTCATTATAAAGTTTATTTTTCTTTTTGCTTAAGAGTTTGCATGAGGAATTCTCACACTATAGAATTCTCTTTTATACAGTTTTCTTTTTGCTTAAGAGTTTGCATGAGGAATTCCCACACTATGGAATTATCTTTTATATGAGGAGTTTTTACTCCGGGGGGGGGGGGGGGGGGTAACCTCCCCTCAAAGTAGTATTTTGGCTTTATTTCTCGGCCAATGTATTATAATCAGCCTTTTGGAATTTTGTTTGCGTATCTACATTATTAAACAACAATTGGAAACTTTTGTCTCAAGATATATCACAATTATTTTAAGAATAAATAGAGCTTTTATTCAAAGGAAACAATACGATTACACAATATATCTTTAGGTTCTTGACATTCCAAGTCCGGGGGAGTGGCTTTCCATCTCCCCTACTCAACCTCTACGTTGCCTGCCCTACTACCTCAGTCACTATGTAAGGGCCATTCCACTTAGCATCTAATTTCCCAATGGGTCCTGCAACTTCTATCTTTCAAAATACTAATTCCCCTTCTTGTAAATCAAGGGGGCGTACTCTACTGTCGTATACTTTGGTCATCATATGCTTGTATGCTTGAATTCTTCTTTCAGCTGCATCTCTTGTTTCTTCAATCAAGTACAAATCAAGTATAAAGTTCACCCTCCAAGTTTCCTTTCCTATTTCCGACGGGAGTACAACTATTTGTTCCATATACCAAATTAAATAGAGATTCTTGGATTGACATCATGTGGGTGGTGCGATATGGCCATAAAACTCTTGGATGTTCGTTGCACCCAATTTCCCTTATCCTCTCCCAAATGTGTTTTCAGCTGATGAAGGATTGTTCGATTGGTTACTTTTCTTGTACGTCTACCTGAGGATTGTTCACTGATGCGAACAGTTACTTTATTTTCAGTTCCTCTAACCAACTCTTCATTTTGCTCCCTTGGAACTGGGTTTCGTTGTCTGTGACTAGTGCTCTGGGAATATCGAATCGACAGATGATATTTTGCCAGACAAATTTGATTACTTCTTTCTCGTTGATTTTTGCCAGTGGCTTTGCTTTCACCCACTTTGGTAAAATAGTCAATGGTAACGATCAGGTATTCCTTCTGCCCATCTGCACGAGGCAACTTTCCCACTATGTCCATCCCCCCCATATCAAACGGGCAAGGGCTTTCCAAGGTCTTCATGAACGCAGTAGGATTATGCAAATGGTTTGCATGTCTCTTGCATGGAGAGCATTTTCGTACTAAGACGGACGGGTCTTTTAACAAAGTTGACGAGTAGTATCCTTGTCTTAAGACCTTGTTGGCTAAGGAAGGGGCCCCCAAATGGTTACCATAACCGCCTTCATGAATTTTGCAGAGGACATATTCTGCCTGTTCTTGGCCTAAGCAATTTAGTAGCAGGGTAGAGAAACCCTTCTTGTAGAGTTCGCCCTCTATCAAGACGAATCTAGTGGAGCTTATTTTTATCTTTTGAGCTTTTTTGTGGTCTTGTGGTAGAATTCCGTCTGTGAGGAACTGAATGATTGGGGTTCTCTATTGAGTAGTTACATTATCTCCCGCGAAAACCTCTTTGCTTCCTTCCTTCTCTTTTCTCCTTTACTAATCGTTGATTGTGTAGCTGACAACAATGTTATGCCTTTTCCTTTTATGAAATGAACTCAACTGGCCAATTTGGCTAATTGATCAACAGCCGAATTCTCCTCTCTGGGAATCTGCCTGATGCTGAATTCTTGAAATTTCTCTTTTTCTTCTTGTAGTTTTGACAAGTATTTAGTCATCTTTTCTTGTTGTGCCTTGTACTGTCTTTTCACCTGGTTGACAACTAGCTTGGAATCACTGAACACGTGCACCTGTCTTGCTCCCGCCGTGTGGATCAACTTGATTTTGACCAAGACAGCCTCATATTCAACTTCCTTATTTGAGGCGGGGAAGTCAAGGGTGACATCGTACTCCATTATGTCTATTTTAGGGCTTTTGATGACTATTCCGACCCCACTCCCTGTCGAAGTTGATAACCCATCTACAAACATTTCCCACACTTCTGGTCTCTTTCGTCTCCTCCCCCCGCGAGTTTTGAGATAAAATTTGCCATGACTTGTGCCTTTATAGTGTGTCGTGGTTGGAATTCAATTCCATGTTCACTCAATTCTACTGTCCATTTGATCATCCTTCCAGAGGTATTTGGGCTTGCCAGAATATGCTTCAACGGGTGATTTGTTAGCGCCACGACTTGGTGGGATTGAAAGTACGGGCTCAGCTTCCTTGAAGCCAATACTAAGGGCAATGCTAATTTCTCAATTTGGGGGGGGGGGGGGTACTTTGGCTCTACTCCTTGTAGGACTTTGCTGACGTAATAAACAGGATGGTGTTCTCTTCCTTCCATGCTCACCAATACAACACTTACTACATCATCAAATGCTGTATGGTATATGTACAATCGTTCTCCTTGTTGTGGTTTGGTTAACAATGGAGGGGCAGACAGATACTTCTTTAGGGCCGCTATTCTTCCTGTCAGCTGTTGGACTTCTTTCTTGGTTTTTGGGGAACTCATTTCTTGTATTGCCTTTATTTTTCGGGGTTGGCTTCAATTCCTCTGTATGAGACCAGGTACCCTAGGAATTTTCCCCCTTATACTCTGAAAGTGCATTTGGAGGGGTTGAGTTTCATCCCCAACTACTTTATGATGCTGAAGCACTCTTGCATGTCTTCAACATGGCTTTCTTTACGGCGACAATTTACTAGCATATTGTTGATGTAGACTTCCATATCCCGCCTATCATTTGTTTGAAGGCTTTGTTCACTAATCTTTGATAGGTTGCCCCGGCGTTCTTCAATCCAAACGGCATCACTTGATAACAAAAGATGCATTGTTCCGTAATGAAGCTTGTCCTTTCTTGGTCTTCTGGTTTGAGCAATTTGATTATATCCTTGACTTACATCCAAGAATCTCGTCATCTCGCATCCTGCTGTCGAGTCGACTAATGCGTCGATCCTTGGAAGGGGGAATGAATCCTTAGTGCACGCCTTATTGAAGTTTGTAAAATCAATGTACATCCTCTATTTCTTGTTCGGCGTAGGGACAAGCACCACCTTAGCTAACCATTCAGGATATTGCACCGGGCAAATGTACTCAGTTGTCAGCAACTTCTCTACTTCTTTTATTATTTCATTTCTTTCGGGACCGAAATATTGCTTTTTCTATTTTATTGGGCGGAATTTTGGGTCAACATTTAGTCAATAGACTATGACGTCCGGGTCTATCCCCACTAAGTCATGGACACTCTAGGCAAACGTGTCAGAATGGTCTCGGAGGAATTGCACTAGTTTATGTTCTTGATCCGACTTCAAGGACGTACCTGTTGACGTGACTTTTTCAGGTTCGTCATCTACCAGCTAGACATTTTTTCACCTTTTCCGCAGCGACCAACTTTTCTTCCTCCATCTTTCTTTTCTTCTGATTTTGCTCGGGCTCCTCCGACAAGGGATGGGTTGGTGAGAATTCAAGGACTGCTCTTTTCACATTGCTTTCTTTTGGGAAGGTTAATGTTTGTTCCTTTCGTTAGATTTTAGACTCTTTCTGACGATGTTGGCGTGGCATTCTCTCGCCAAACGATGATCTCCTATTTTCTTGTCCTATTCTTGGGAAACTTCAATTTCATATGAAACGTTGATGCCACGGCTCTGAAAGAATTCAAGCTTGGGCGTCCCATTATTATGTTGTAAGATGATGGAGCGTCTACTACCAAGAATTTTATCATCCTCGTGGCTCTGTGAGGAGCGGTTCCTATTGAGATGGGTAGCGCTATTTCGCCACAAGGCTCCACCACGCTTCTATTGAACCCTACTAATGGCTTGTTGACCTTAGTCAAAATGTCGGTTCCGATTCCCATTTGCGAAAATGCTCTGCATAATAAAATGTTGGCGTGCTTCCGGTGTCAACCAACACTTTTTTGACCAGAAAATTTGACATGGTGGTAGAGATTACCAAGGCATTGTTGTGTGGAGGTATCCCCTTCTCCAGGTCATTTGAGCTGAAGGTGGTTTCCTCCTCTGGCGTTCTAGCGAGGGTTACATCTTTACATATGTACACGTCATGGGATGGCGTAGCTGCTCTGATTAGTGCTTTTCGCGCCCGTGCCGAATCTCCTACCGCTGGTCCCCCTATTACTACTTCTATTACCCCCCGCAGTTGGGAGGTTTTCCTTCCTTTTTCCTTTACGCCTAGAACTGTCCGCTTGTTCGAAATCTTGATCGAGCCTTTGGGGTGCGGGGGTTTGTCCTTGTTGATGAGAGTGTCCTTCCACGTACTTTTGCAGATACCCTCTTTGAATCAACTTCTCGATTTCATTTTTTAGGTAGTAGCAGTCTTCACGGTTGTGTCCTCTGTCTTTATGAAATCGACAGTACTTGTCCGACTTCAATCGTTTCAGATAGTCTTTCATTTTTCTTGGCCATTGTACTATTCCTTGTTGTTTGGCTATGGCTAGGATTTCAACTCTTGGTGCTTTAAGAGGGGTGTATCTTGTGAAGCCTGCTGGGGGCATGTGTCTTTGCCCCTCTCCTTGTCCTTCTCTTCGAGGTCCTTCTTTCCCCCCTCTCGGACCTTTCTCTTGCACGTGGTTTCTGTTAGAATATGTGACCAGAAAGCCAATTAGATTGGCCTTCATGTAATCTATTTGACAACTTGAGTATTGTAATATTATGTAATGAACAAAATGAGTATTTGTTACCATTACCAACCTTTGTTCACTACACGTAGAACCGGTTCTAGCGTTGTTCCCTTTTCGTTTCTCCTTCGTTCACTTGAGGATTCAAATTAGAATTCCTCTAATTTGTCCACACCACACTATGAAAAAGTGTATCCTCTAATCTATTGCTAGATAGAAGTAGAGAAAAAGAAGAACAAATAATCCAAAACAATACTATTGTTTGGTGCCTTTTGGAATATTTTTAGTTCAACCTTTCCAAAAGGTATGAACACAAAAAGGAGAGTATTTTCAGAGATTTTGGAGAGTATTTTGATGGAAAAATTAGTGCATGTCTCTTAGTTATGTGAATTGTTTTGTGTATGTAGAGTTGTTGAATTCAAAATTCAACTTCTCTTGTCAACTTCCAAAGCAACTTACATACACACACCACTATCTACATAATCATACACCATTATAGCAAATAAACCACCCACCAAATCACATAAAGGCTGGTCACATGTGCCTCACATGTGGAGGATTTTAATTCCTCCTTCAGTTGCTATAAATTGTATTTTTTCATGGACTAGGACTACTAGTCTCGGACTTTCATTTAATCTAATTAAATTAAGTCCAAACAAAGTCCATAGTGCATTAATTAATTCAATTAATCTCAATCCAATTGAAGCCCATAAGTTTATTTAATCCAATTAAATAAACACAAGTCCAAACTCTAATTAATTGATCCAATCAATTAATTATCCAAACCCGATAAATTAATCCAATCAATTTAAAAGTTCTAAACCCAAGAATCAACTAATCTAATTAATTAATTCTTGGACCATCGATCAAATGGATTTCCCAATAAATGATCCAATCATTTTATTTTTCTCCTTGAATAAATTTAATCCAATTAAATTAATTCGCTTATTCTAGAATTAATTCGAAATTAATTCTACCAATTCCATAGTGATTTGTCTGTGACTCTTTAGGTTCACCCTAAGCTAAACTTGGGCTTGTGTCCAAAACAATTGCCAATTAAATCCAATTTAATTAACTGTGTTCCAATTAACCATTAATCAAAAAACGCCCGTCACCATGGGTGGCCGTCTAGCAACGGTCCATGACACTACAGACTAGGTGAATATTGGGGTGAACATTTAGGTTCCTGAGTTCCATACGAGTAAGGTTCTTCCATCATCCGTCTCCTGGTCTAAGTCTAGGGCATGGAATTGGGCGTCGGTTCCCATCCTGGACTAGACAACTATGCTCAATAACTCGAGACACGTTTGCTCTATTGATCGACGTAGGAAATCATTTCCTACTGAACCAAATGTTGTGGCCACAGACTTAAAGAACTTAAATCGTCTCAGAGCGCATAGGAGACTCGACTTGAAAGCCTGTGAAAGGCGTGTGGATCATCACGGGAAATAGCGCGAATGCGGAAGCGCGGTATAAATTTAAATTACAGAATTTAAACATGCTTTATACGTAAAAGAAAAACACGTTCAAGGGGTGTGCCCTTGAAGTTCCCAAGTGTTTGGTGTATCTCATGAATTAAAATCATACAAGCAATCATGGAGGCCATAGGATTTGAAAAGAAAAAAAGGAGATGAAAACGTAAAAGAGACCTACCGATTTGTCGTTTTCGTCTTCTAACTGGTACTCGCGTTGTTCCCCGATTTACACCAAATCTCGTATGTGAGATCCTCCAAATTGTGACACGCAATCCAGCCACGTATCTTGTACGTCGTGCTAGCGAACGAACAAGTGTATTTTGTTTGGAGAGGACGGATCAATCACACGTTATTACTCAACGGGATTAATCCTCATTTTGTTCAATTGTTAACACAAAAGAACAATGAGAATTCTTGGAAAGAAAGAGAGGGAGAGGCGGACGAGATTAGAGGGAGAGGGGCACATGAGTTTCAATGTGTGTGTGTGTGTGAGGATTCATCATCTCTCTTATGGTGAGGGGCTAGGACTATATATAAAACATATATAAAATTAAAACATATAAAAGTAATATTTCGATATTTGGTACAGTTCAATAAACCGACACTAAAAACCAAAACAAATATCAAATTTTTAAAAAATAAAGATCGAAATTGAACCAAATTTTTTTGTCTCAATTCAACTTGATCGATTTAGCGAATTGTGAGCAGCCCCAGCGGATATTAACTTACTTGGAGATTATATTTAAATGATGCAGTATAAGTGTTACAATCTTCAAAGTGAAGATTATCCCGTGATTTTTTGCTTTGAATTTTGACTTAAGGGCTTGAAGCGTATTTTTTGGTGTAGATGCGTAATCTTCTTCGACTTTGTGGGAGGGAATCACGAGCTACCTTAAAATATGGTATCAAAGCTTTAAAACTTTGTGTCAAGAAAGATGTACATTGAAAGTTGTGGAATTTTGTTGTGGTAGAGAGTTTTGGACTTGGGTGCTTTTGATTTGTTGTATCTGTGTAGTGACTGGATGTCTTGTTTGTTATGTTGTGTCTCTATTTTTCTATGCTAAAGGGTCCTTTTATAGGCATAGGTAAGACTTAGATAATTTCGGCTCATCTCTATTATGGTTGAACACTATAAGGTTTGATGTGGATCAGTCTCCTAACAAACTGTATTTGAACCTGCATTAACACAGTTAACCAATCCAAAACAAAAGAAAGAAAATTTATATTTATTATTGATCCATTAAATCGCATAAGGCCCAATTTTGATATGGGCTCGGCGGAGACAATGTAAGACAGTCCAAGATGGGGTGATGACTTGGCAATGGCTATTGTTATAAGACCAGAACTAGTTAAGGACTGATTTGAAAATTCAGAAGTTTGTTAGGGGTAATTATGCTATTTCAAAAAATTAAAAGGACTGTTGTGATGTTGACCAGAAAAGTACTAACTGAGGCCCAATCGAATAATACAACATTGTCTAAGGCCCAATGACCCTTTGGACTTTGTGCATTTTAGTATTGTTTGGTCTGAATTGTTCTTGGTAAGCCCAAAAGATTGATCCAAGTTCTACTTTTAGCTTAATGAGTTCTTTTGTTTAAATTTGAAAAAAAGAAAAATAGTTGAAAGGAATGCATACCCTAAATATTTTTTTATTTTTTTATATTTTAAAATACACCACTTCAGTAATAGTTAAAATCTACCCACCGAGTAAGGTAGTTAGATAATTTCACAAATAAATCGATAATACATAACTTTTTTACCTATCACTTCCGCAATTTTTTTTTTTTTACTTATAGCGTTTACTTTCAAATGCTCCCAACTTTTACATCTTAATCACTAATTCATTTTTTTTAAATTTTAACACTTTTAGAAAAACATCAATTTTTAGAACACCTCCATTGTTAGAGGGAAAAAAAGAGAGGAAATTGTCCTCTTCTTATTGCAATGTATTTTCAAGATAAAACTATCAAGTTCTATCAAATGGACAATACATTGCACAACGTCCTATCAAAGATAATTCCAATCTTCAATCAAAAGAATGGCTTCTTTCAATTTTATCAAAGGAAGACATACTTTTTTAAATAGAGAAATTGAGTGTGAAAATATCAAACACTGGGGATTAGATCATAATAATATTGGAATTTACATTAGGGTGAAGATAATTTCAACCTATTTGATGTTTTCACACTCAGGGATACTATAAGACAATTGGAGTAGTAGTGAGAAAAGGATTTGTGAATGATCTTTCTGTTCAAGCTCCAAGCTCTGAAATGCTGTGTAAGGCCGGTCTCCACTGCCCGCCACCACCCTGATGCCTTCCGCCGCCTCTGCTTCCTCTTCCACCGCCGACTCCAAGGTGGTGCACCTCCGACTGGAATAAGAGAGAACACACAAAATTACAATGGTAGTGTAAGTCTCTACATTTTCTAGAGACAATGTCTTTTTAATTGCATGAGACTTTTGAGATGACCCACCTTTATCATGTATTAAGAGCATGGTTATAACAATCATATAATGGTGATTTTATCATGTTTTAAGTTCATGAGTTACATATAATTATGTGATAGAAAATTAAGAATATTTAGTGTGAGGAGTGTAACCATTTTTTTTGTTATGAATGATAGAATTAATCTATCAATTAGTGGGGTAAACTAAAGGTTTTCTTGATGGGAGAAAATAATAAAGACAAAGTAATATGAGAGGTCCCTAACCTAGAGATATCTATATATATGTGAGCTTGTGAAGGATATATCCATCATATAACATACAAGCATAAGGATCTCTTATATTAGAAGATACTCTTAAAAGATGAGTGAAGGACAAACTAGTGGTATAAAGGATTCTCTAACTCAAGAGTTGTCAAGCAACAATCCTTGGACGAGCATGGCTAGAGGTAATATTATATGGAATTTTTCTTACATTGTGGTATCAATGTCATACTCTAGCCATCTTTGTCTAGTAGTATTGTTCTTAAACTATACCTATATAATTGTCCTAATAATTTTATTCGTCAAGTTTTCTTGATGAACTTAGTTATTTGTCATAATATTCATGCGTCGTGCAATACATGATAATTTTGCTAATTGATTGGTTTGAGCCTTTTGAAGTAGAAAGTGTGATAACACTTATTCTTCATTTTGGTTCATGGGGAATTTATGGAACAAGAAGTGATGTTTTAAACATATAAAGAAATAATATTTGTTCCATAATATTTATTACCTTGATGTTATAGAAAGTCTTTAAAGGTTGTTTTTAAATTATCATTACAATGAAGAGTAGCCTCAACATCTTATTGTAATGTTTTAGCATTTTAATTTTAAAGAGACTCTCTATTATGTTATAACATCTATTGCAATTAAGTTGGTGAAATAATCATTTATACCCACAGGAAAAGTGATTTTTCACAATTTAATTGGCATAAGATGATGAATACTATAATATATGGAAGATTTCCTATATCCACAGATATGGTGTCTTTTATTTTATTATAGAAATATTCATTAGTCTTGTGATTAAGATTAAGTAAATTCTATGTATGATGCAACCTTTACCCATAAGGAGGACATGAATTTACTTTTATTCGTCTTATGATAATGAATTTATTTTTTATTGCAGCTTTTTCAAGTACTTCTATGAATTCTGGTTCTCAAATTTTTATGCTAAATGGTGACAAGTTTTCCGATTGGAAAGATCAAGTTCTTTTGACTTTAGGGTGTATGGACCTTGATTTGGCGTTCCGTGTGGATGAACCACCAATTCCTACAGACTCAAGTATGCCTGCTGAAAAAGCTTTTTATGAGCAGTGGGAACGGTCCAACCATTTAAGTTTGATGCTCATAAAGAAGCATATCAGCAAAGGTATTCGGGGTTCAATCCCAAAATGCACTAAAGTAAAAGACTTCCTAAAGGCAATTGAAGACCAATATGTGCGTTCTGATAAGGCTTTGGCAAGCACTCTAATGAAACGACTGTCTGATATGAAATACAACGGGTCTAGGAGTGTGCGTGAACATATCATGCAGATGACGGACATGGCAGCATAGTTGAAACCCCTGGAAGTTGACATTTCTGAGCCATTTCTAGTGCATCTCATACTCAACTCTCTTCCTAAAGAATATGGTCCTTTTAAGATCACTTATAACGCACAACAGGAAAAATGGTCAGTCAATGAATTATTGACCATGTGTGTTCAAGAAGAAGAGAGGTTGAAAAATAAGAATATAGAAGTTGCAAATTTTGTGACTCAAAACAAGAGTAAAGGAAAAAAGGGCAAAGTTGGTCCTTACGAAAAGAAAACAGGAAATGTTTCAACTGGATCTATTGGCAAGATCATTTGCTTCTTCTGTAGGAAAATTGGACACAAAAAGAAAGACAGCCCGAAGTATAAGAAGTGGCTTGAGAAGAAAGGTAATTTTAACTCTTGTGTATGTTATGAGTCAAATTTCGTTAAAGTTCCTGATAAATACATGGTGGATTGATTCTGGATCTACAATCCATATTGCTAATACCATGCAGGGATTTCTCCTAAGAAAACTAATGAGAAGTGAACACAGCATCTATTCAGGCAACCAGATGCGTTCACAAGTGGAGGCTGTTGGAATCTTTAGACTAATTTTCAAGGATGGTTATGTTTTAGATCTTGAAAATACATTCTATGTTCCATCTTTCAGTAGAAATTTAGTTTCTGTTGCAAAATTAGTTTCTCTAGGTTATGTTTTTAATTTCAGCAAATCAAGTTTTTCTGTTATGAAAAACAATGCTATTGTTGGCGGTGGTTATTTAGATAATGGTTTATTTAAATTTGATCTTGATCCTATTTTTTATTCTACTCACTTAACCTTTGAAAATGGTATTGGCACTAAAAGATACATTACCAAGGAAAACTCCTCTGTGTTATGGCACAAAAGACTGGGTCATATTTCCATTGAAAGATTGAAAAAATTAACTAATGATGGAATATTAATGGACCTTGATTTTTCAAATTTTGGTACTTGTATGGATTGCATAAAGGGAAAGCAAACCAACAAGTCCAGTAAAGGTGCTAAAAGGAGTTCTACGGTTCTTGAACCATACATAGAGATATATGTGGACCATTTTCACCCTGCTTCAATGGTCAAACATACTTCGTGTCTTTTATTGACGACTATTCAAGATATATGATCTCTATCTCATTTTTTATAAAGTCGAGGCTTTTGATGCTTTCAAGGCATATAAAGTAAATCAAGATTGTACGATCTGATAGGGGTGGAGAGTATTATGGTCGGTACACAGAAAAGGGGCAAAATCCGAGTCCATTTGCTACATTCCTTAAAGAAGAAGGCATAATAGCACAATATACAATGCCAGACATACCACAACAAAATGGTGTTGATGAAAGACAGAACCGTACGCTTTTGGACATGGTAAGAAGTATGATGAGTCGTGCTAATCTGTCTTTAGAGTTATGGAGTGAAGCTTTAAAAATCGTGGTATATATCCTAAATAGAGTTCCATCTAAAGTTGTTCCTAAAACTCCTTTTGAGTTGTGAAAGGATGGAAACCTAGTTTAGGACATTTGCATATTTGGGTTTGTCCAGTTGAAGTTCGGATTTATAATCCGAATATAAAAAAACTAGATCCAACGACAATCAGCGGATATTTCATTGACTATGCAGAAAACTCTAAAGGATACAGATTTTATTGTCCTTCTCATATACCTAGAATTGTTGAAGCAAGAAATGCAAAATTTCTTGAGGATCTTGAGGCTAGTGGGAGTAATATTCCTCACAAGGTGGTGTTTGAAGAAGATCAAGTATCATCTAAGACACCTGAGGATTCGACTGTTTATACAGGTTACCCACTATCTATAGTAGGGGAACAGTCTGTTCAAAGAACTCAAGAAGTTCTAGAGCAACCACCCACTGTAGATCATGAATATGGAAAACCATCTACTTTAAATGATCAAAATCAAGAAGAGCAAGTAGAGGTTCGTAGATCTTCAAAAGTTAAGAAAAATGCAATTTCTAGTGATTATATTGTTTATCTTCAAGAATCTAATTTTGATATTGGACCTGAAAATGATCAGACATCTTTTTCACAAGCCATGAGTAGTGAAAATTCTAATCTTTGGCATGATGCTATGAAAGAGGAAATAGCATCTATGAATAAAAATCAAGTTTGGGAACTAATCAAACTACCAGAAGGAGCTAAAACTGTTGGTTGTAAATGGGTCTATAAGACCAAAAGAGATCCATCTGGTAAAATTGAAAGGTATAATGCCCGACTTGTTGCTAAAGGTTATACTCAAAAAGAGGGTATCGATTACCGTGAGACTTTCTCTCCAGTTTCAAAGAAGGACTCTTTCTGAATTATCATGGCATTGGTGGCCCATTTTGATTTAGAGTTACACCAAATGGATGTAAAAACAACTTTTCTAAATGGGGATCTTGAAGAGGAAATATATATGAGCCAACCTGAGGTTTCTCAAATGACAATCATTTGGTTTGCAAGTTAAACAAATCAATTTATGGACTTAACCAGGCTTCCCGTCAATGGTATATTAAGTTTCCCAACGTTGTTTCTTCATTTGGATTTAAAGAGAACGTCGTTGATCAATGTATATACCTTAAAGTTAGTGGGAGCAAATATATTTTCTTAGTCCTTTATGTTGATGATATATTACTTGCAAGTAGTGATATGAGATTACTACATGAAACTAAAGAGTTCCTTGCCAAAAACTTTGAAATGAAAGATATGGGTGAAGCCTCATATGTAATTGGTATTGAAATTCACCGAGATAGAAAAAAAGATAATCTTAGAACTATCTCAAAAGCCTTATATTGAAAAGATTTTGGCAAAGTTCAGAATGAGTGCTTGTTCATCTATGCAGCACCTATAGTCAAAGGAGATAAATTTAGCATTCGTCAATCTCCACAAAACTCCTTGGAGGAGAATCAGATGAAAAATATTCCCTATGCTTCAGTTGTTGGCAGTTTAATGTATGTTCAGGTCTGTACTAGACCTGATATTGCATTTGCAGTGGGAATGTTAGGCAGATATCAAGGCAATCCAGGTCTTGAGCATTGGAAAGCTGCTAAGAAGGTTATGCGGTACTTACAAGGAACTAAAGATTTTCAACTCATTTACAAGCATCCGAAAAATCTTGAAGTGGTTGGCTATTCAGACTCTGATTTTGCTGGTTGTCTAGATTCCTGTAAATCCACTTCTGGATATATATTTTTGCTTGCTAATGGAGCCATTTCATGGAAAAGTACTAAGCAGACTATTACTACTTCATCTACTATGGAGGTGAAATTTGTAGCGTGCTACGAGGCTACTTCACAAGCTTTGTGGTTGAGACATTTTATCACAGGATTAAAGATAGTTGATTCTATCTCCAGACCAATCCAGATATATTGTGATAACTCAGCTGCTGTTTTCTTTTCGAAAAACAATAAAAGTGGCAATCGTAACAAGCATATTGACATTAAGTATCTTGTCGTAAGGGAGAAAGTGAGTAAGAAAGAGATTACCATTCAGCATATCAATACCGCGCAAAAGTTGATCCAATGACCAAAGCATTGCCGGCAAATTTATATAGAAATCATGTGGATCATATGGGTCTTGTTAGTCCCATATAATGTACTTTCTCAATTAATAAGATGACACAAGTTTGTTATGCACATAAAGTTAAATTGTGTCATTTAAGTTATCCATTAGGATAAATAAGGGTGGGCCTCAAGTTTTGCCCCATATAGTATTCATGTAAGAATTGTTGCTCATAGAAATACATGGAAGGAAGTGTTCGATTTAATGGACATAACTGCCATGATTCATGATCCAATATTTCTTATAAAGTATTCACACTATAAAGTTGTTTTATGCCATATTTGGATTAATTCTTATCACAAAGTGTGTGGGTCAAGTGGGAGAATGTAAGTCTCTACATTTTCTAGAGGCTATGTCTTTTCAATTGCATGAGACTCTTGAGATGACCCACCTTATCGTGTATTAAGAGCATGGTTATAACATTCATATAATGGTGATTTTATCATGCTTTAAGTCCATGAGTTACATATAATTATGTGATAGGAATTAAGAATACTTAGTGTGAGGAGTGTAACCATTTTTTGGTTATGAATGATAGAATTAATCTATCACTTGGTGGGGTAAACTAAAGATTTTCTTGATGGGAGAAAATAATAAAGACAAAGTAATATGAGAGGTTCCTAACCTAGAGATATCTATATATATGTGAGCTTGTGAAGGATATATCCATCATATAGCATACAAGCATAAGAATTTCTTAGGTTAGAAGATACTCTTAAAAGATGAGTGAAGGACAAACTAGTGGTATAAAGGATTCTCTAACTCAAGAGTTGTTAAGCAACAATCCTTGGACGAACATGGCTGGAGGTAATATTATATGGAATTTTTCTTACAGGTGGTACTAGTTTGAGCTCAAGAACTATCATAATATTAATTTTCACAGCATATGGCCATGTGAGCACTCTTGCTATTATTGACAAAAATAATACCTTGTGTTTAATAGCATAATAACATAGAACTATTACATGTTGAATACCCGGTCCAGAAACATCCACACCATTCTTTAAGTAAATCCCATCTGATGAGTTAATGAGACCTAATTTAATTGTCGAAGTTGAAGCCCCATAAATAAAAGGTCATGAATTTGAGTGACATCAATGTATTGGTATTGACTTACCTTAATAGCAGTTGTTGACCTAGTGCAATTGTAGTTATTAATTAATTATACATATTTTATATTTATAATTGACGTATATTAATTGTCGATGAATGAAATTCATAAAGTGATTGTAAATAATTCCTAAAAAGAACAAAAAACAAAAAGCCCTCTTAGCATAGTGGGAACCTTCGTACATGCCAGTCCATCACACAAAAATTATGAAAAAGAATTTTCTATCTCACTTTGACGTTACATAATAATATCACACTATATTAATAGTATGTATTATCATTTTAAGTTACATGTCACTATAATATCAATGACGACACAAAAAAGTGATAGAAAATTTCCACAAGACAAATGCAATCCCTACAATTAAACCCGTGAATCCCAGGACCCGAGAATGATACGAGATTAGACATCACATGATTCTATCTAATGCATCTGTCTGTGATCAAATAGCAGTAGTGGATCACAGTTATATTGTGAGATAGCAAGTCTGAGGTGATATGGCTCATTTGAGGCAAAATTGAAAAATTAATCCCATATTTAGAGTTTTATTAAATTTGATCCACGCTTTCTTCGGGATCTTAAATTTAGTCACATGTTCTATTAAAAATTGCAAAATTAATCTAAAACGTTGTAAAAAACACCCCCTACTAGCAGATGTTAGATACTTAACGGCAGAGAGTGCACATGACTTTGCGAAACATGCACTCTTTGCCATTAAGTATCTAATGCTTGTTAGTGGAGGGTGTTTTTTGCAACGATTTGGAACTAATTTTATAACTTTTATCGAGACATTGGACCAAATTTTAAAATCTCAAAAAATGTGGGACACATTTAAAATGATCCTAAACTGTGAGACTAGTTTTTGTAATTTTTCAAGTCATTTCATAACCTAAACTTGCGGCCTTTGGATTATTAATTGTGCCTGAAGAAAATAGCTACTCTAGCTATGTCAATTTACAATGCCAGAGACTGTAAAAATTTCATTCAAGTGCAGTAGAAAAAGACTCACCCCAGCCTACGGATAGTACTATAGTACCTCTTTGTTTTCTTGAAATTATCTTGAGATCTATTTTATTTATTTATTGAAATAGTACTGAAAATTAGACGAAATCAAAATTAATTATGTAATAATATATATTATACTTGTGATATAATTAGTGTATAATATAAAAGGACAATCAATCATGTTATAAATATAACGATACTTGTAATATAATAGATTTAATTAATGTTCTCAAATTTGATTCAGATTAAAATATGGTGTTTAGGAATAATTCCAAAATATTTAGAGTGAAATTCTTTGGATCTTCTCAATTGCACATGTGAAATTCCATGAGAATATTTAGAGTCGGCATTATTTTTAACAATAATTAAAAGTATAAATATAGGCAAAATTGTTTGGTATTATTTATTCTATAGAAGCCAGTTATGGAATCTTTTGCTGCATTTAATATATTCACACCATACATATAATAGTTTTAAAATAAAATAAATAACTTAATTTTTGTATACATAGTATATAAATACATATATATGTTAAATAAATATGCAATAAAATAGAATCTGAAATAGGGAATCGAACTCCATTTTGAACCCATCAAAACACCCACTCCCAAACAAATGTAGCTTATTTTAGGGTCGTCCTCAAAATGCCCAAAAATGATAGAAGGATTTTTCGTTGCAATTTAATATTACAAAATAACATCACACTTATGCATTTATAATATGCATACACTTATTATTGACAATTTACTTTAATTATATTTTTTAATTTTCAAAAATTATAAATATGACATATACTAAAGATGTCAAAGTGTAGGCAGAACTGCACTTTCTATCTTTAGAATAAAGTGTATTGTACTTTTAATCCCATACTTTACGGGATTAATATTTATAATCTCAGGATTAAAACCCATTACATAGTGATTCCTAAACATAATAGATTTAGTCCCACAAATTTAGTGCATGGGACCATATACACACGATATTTTTTATTTTCGTGGGACTAAAAATATTAATCCCGTAAAGTACAAATCAAAATTGCAAACCGCCCTGTTCCAGGGACCGAAAAAGACAACTTTGCCCAAAGTGTAATAGAAAATACCCACGCTGTACAAATCTTTATACCCTTCTTCTGCATCCAAAATAAACTCTTTTTGCATAGAGATGATATGAAAAGGAAGAAAAAACCCATCCCACTACTCCAAGAATATTCAATCAAAAGAAAATCTTCATCTCAAAATAAAATAACGTAAAGCACGATAGAGATTTTTACCTTAACGGAAACAGAGTGTACGCTGGAACTGGACTCCAAACCGCCATGATTTTTCTTGTGCTCCACGTTGAAAGCGCCTCTCTCCTTCAACAGCCTCCCCAACTTCACGCACTTTTTCGCAGCAAACTCTTTCAATACATCTGAACAAAAACACGTAAATCCTCAACAATCAACGAACAAGTTAATCGAAACAAGTTATCAGCAATTTAATGCTTCGGTTACAAATCAACCGGACGTAAAAAACAGAGTATATATATATATATATATATATATACCTTCAAAGCTGATTAGCCTATACACTTGCCCCATAACCAAAGTGTCATCTGGCCGGAGAAGCTTGAGCTGCTTCACCGTCGTGGCGCCGTTCTCCGCCTTTCCCGCCGGCGAAGGAACCATCAGCGCGACGTAGTGGCCGGGGTTGGAGTTCATGATCTCGTTGGCACTCACGGACCAGTAAATCCTGTCGACCTTGTTGCCGCCGGGGTGGTGAATCACCACCGTCGCCGCCTCCGCCGCTTGGCAGTTCCCCATTATATATATATATATATATATATCGGAACAGTATAATCTTTCCCGCTCCCAAATGAAACTTATGATCTGAGTACTAGCTAGAAACTAAGAAGCGTGTATGCATCTGCTATGTAGTGGGCCATATATATATATATATATAATAGGTATAAATATTAATGGTTATGGGGATTCCATGATTTATATAACATTGAAGAGGAAAGGAGAGAAGAGGTGGAGTGTTAGATAGATCTGCCAAACCACCTGAAAATTAATTGGCAGGCTCTGGTTTTATGACTTTGCGTTTGCAGGTGAGGAGAGAGAGAGAGAGACATCTGTTGTGCTTGAGATATATACACCATTTCCGTTGCAATAAAATACACAAAGGATAGGAGATAATAAATGCATAGTTGACTAACCAAAGCCTCTCTTGCGGGCGGGTGCGATTCAATCGAATCTGAACCAATAATATAAAAAATATAATATATTGATCATGAGATTTGGGTACATAGTTTAAAAAAATTGACTAATCACATAGTAAGTTTATTATACTTATTCAGTGATTAGTTTGGTTTGGTCAAATCTAATCCGAATAAAAAAATTTCTCTTATAGAAGTGGTAAAGATGAGACATCATAATTGAAAAATTGTAAGTTTGGATTTCATGAATATGATATATAGTATATCTTTATAATAGTTTTTTTGCTTATTTGTTTCGTTTGAACTAGTGATTGAAGCACACGCAATACGTGTGCATAATGCTCAAAATCTATACTGATATATTGAATCTTGGAATTTGAATACATTGTAATAGTGAATCTTATAAAAAATGCATAGTTGACTGGTGAAACTAATATTATTAAATGAAAATTTAAATGCCAAGAAACAAGTTTGAATTTTTTTTAACTATGAAATTGATTATTATCATGGATTTCAAGAACTATACGTACCAAATCGAAATAGAGGACAAGAATAATAAGCCGCTCATAAAACTACTTACAAATTATTCATTGACGCAATCAATAGATAGTTCAGATCAGAATTTCTGCAGAAGACTGTGCTTGTCTTTGTTAATTGAACCACCAAACTTTGTAGATTGAAATTTCTATTTTAAATACTATTACAAGTACTCTTTATTTCATTTAATATTTTAAAAAATACACTATATTTTAAAATTAAAATTATTAATGCTATGATAAGGAAAAGAAGTGATGCCCCTTTGGGTTTTGTACGATAAACTCTTATTTTTATGTATACCAACATCTTAGTTTATTGGGTGAATTACATAGACACCCCTCCGAGATTAAGTCCAATTACATAAATACCTCCTGTTTTTTGTAAAATTATAATTATACCTCTGGAGGGGTGTTAGTGTAATATTTTTAGAGGGTATCAGTGTAAGTTTTGTCTTTGAATAGGGAATGTAGTTGTAATACTATTATAACCTCATGAGGTGTAGTCGCAATTTTGTACAAAATAGAGAGTGTTTGTGTATTTTAATCTAATTTTAATGAGTATCACTGTAATTTATCCTAATTTATTTAAGTTGTTGTCCACGGCATCTAAAAGAGACAATTTGAAAGGATCGAAAAATTATAATTATACATTAAATTTGTGTATAATTTTGAAAAAAAAAAAAAAAAAGCCCCTAGATCAGTCCTTGGTCCTCTATATGATTCTTTATCTGAAAATGGAAATGGAGTTACCGAGTCTCCATGGTAAATTTCTTCTTTTACCTTTTATGGTAAAATATTTTACTAGATTAGATTCACTTTTTTGAGAATAACGAAATAAACTGTATATAAATTAATAGGGTAAATTACATCTACCTCTCTTGAGATTTGACATAATTATAAATACCCTCTCGTTGTTTGAAAAATTACAAACACTCCTTGAGGTTTTTTATTTTTAACCAAAGGCCGAAAATTGATCATTTTGCCCTTAATTTTTTTATTAAAATTGCAGAAAAATCACCCGAGGAAAATTGCATTATTCCTCTTCTGTGTAAAAAACTTAAAAAACCTCTTTATACACATTGTAGTCAAAAAATTTTAAGAATTAAATAAAAAATAATTCAGTGCATAAGGGAATTTTCGTCAGTTTATCCATAAAAATAAATGGTAATAGGTTATTTATTAGATAGTTACAAATATCACGGGAGTATTTGTAATTTCTCAAACAACGAGAAAGTATTCGTAATTATGTCAAAAATCAGAAAATGTAAATGTAATTTACCCAAATTAATAATATTAGTAGTTAATGAATCTGAATCAAGTTGTCAATCCCTAGTAAAAATTGGGGCTGATTAGGAAACCATGATGTGGGGATGTGATCAGGGTCCACTCTCCACACTTTTCTCCTTAAATGCAGCTAATTGCACCAATTTCTTATTTTCATGCACGTGTCACGAGTTTAAATTTCATAAAATTTACATTTTATGTATTAGTATAAAATTAATATTGAAAAGCATCTTATCATAATATGTTGATACTATTTTTAAGGCTTAATCTTCTGAAATAACTACTTTCGATTGTCATAATATTAATTAACTAAAATGTCCTAATATGCTTACTTCCTTAAAAGATAACTATCTCTTTGATCAATTTGTTTCGACAATTTATTATTTTTTGCTCATACATATTTAAATTTATTACATATTATCATTTTTGGTTTTTTTTTTTTATTTAATTAAATAAATATAATTTAAATTATACATGCGTATGAAGTGTTATTCAGTCACTAGGATATATGATCTGATTGATCAGTTTCTACTCAAGCGTTCTACTCACAATAGCATATAGTGGCAACTTAGGATGGTCTCAACAAAAACATACCAATCAACTCATTCCAAATTATTATTTTCAGAGTAGGTGATGAGGATAAGGGTATTTAGACGAGTTTATAAGTTTTTTGACGTATTTTATAAGTTGTTTAAAAGTTTTAAAAATAATGAAAAGTGATTGAAATTTTTTTAGGGAACGGGTTTTATACATTTTAAATTAAAATGCTAGAAGCTTATAAACTACTTTAAGGGGGAAAAAATGCAAGAATTTCTTAACTTATATTTAAGATCTTAAATAAATTGTTTCAATTTTAATCACGTTAAATACAAAATTACGTTAGTAACATTTTTTTAGTTTTATAATCTTATTTACAAACAATCCAAAACTTGTCTTTAAAATAAAATTTTAATATTTCATAATTTGAAAATATTTATATAAGATGTACAAGTTTACTTGAATATGAACTACTTAATTGATTGCATTAATATATACATATATGAGAATTAAAAATATGGATAAAATATTTACGCCCCTTATTTATGGTTTCTTTACACAAATCATCCTTATTTTTTTGTATAATTATACATACACCCACCAAAACGTCAACATCCCACCCATGCTTTTTAAAAAAATAAACATACACACCCCAAAAAATATCACCATCATTACACAAACTACCTTTTGACTGTCATAAGTGATTTTTGTAATTATGCAAAAGACATGAGTGATTTGTGTAAACAGAATATAAATCAATGGTGTGAATATAATTATCTCTTAAAAACATTGTTGGGGTCATATTTGGGAATTTACTTAACGACAAGAACCGGAAGGCGATAAATAATAAGGGTAAATTACAGTGATCCTCTTTGAGGTTAGGTCAAAATATACAAAAACTTGTATTTTTTGTAAAATTACAACTACACCCCTATTTAAAAACAAAACTTACATAAACACGTTCTGAAAAATATTGTACTAATATCCCTCAAAGCGTACTTCTATAATTTTAGAAAAGACATGAAATATTTGTATAATTTATCCTAAATTCAGAAAGTATCAACATAATTTACCCTAATAATAATTTTAATTTGTAGTAGAAGTACCCGCTTTTCCGCTAATATTTTAAGGTTTGTTCAGATGATATAAACATGTCAGTACAGGTGTAATTTGATAATGATGATTCTCTTACAGTCACTGCAGTGCAGTAGTGGTAGTCGTGTTATTAAGTCTGGGTGCGACAACGGGGACCAAATCCCAGCTAAGAGATTTCTTTCATCGGATTAAACAATAATAAAAGCACTGCAGAGGAACTGTTGGAAAGTTGCTACACATTCAATTAGTTTTTATCTCTTCCTAAGAGAAACACGTGTGTGCATAATGACGACAAATATGAGGAGCATTTCTTAAGCGACGAATGTGCTTGCAAGCTGTTTCTAAGAGTTTTTTGTCGGACATTTTATTTTAGAGTTGTCCTCTGTAATATATTGATGATAGTTGAAAATATGGTTGAAAATTAGAACGGTGATTGAATTGGATAAATTATTGGGTAATTTTTGGTTGATTGACTGAATTAAAAAAATTAATTGACCCGAAATATATTAAATATATGTATATATTTGTAATATATCAATATATTAAATCAATCGATAATATAAAAAAAATATGTAATAATTTATAAAAATGATACAATTTATAATAATTACAATAAAAGACCAACAAACCTCTTTGAGAAATCAAATTCAATTAAAATCTCCCAAATTCTTGAAACTGAATGCATTGTTGCTTCCTCTTTTGAATCAAATAGAGGTAACAACTGTTGGGAAAAATAGCATTTTTGGTCCCATAAGTTAGGCATGTTTCACTTTTGGTACCATTCATTACGGGAGTAGCACTTTTGGTCCCGTAAGTTGCAAAAATTAACACTTTTAGTCCACATCTATAATTTCGTCTATTATTTAACGGAGTTGACCATTTTCCGTTAGATTTTTATGTTGGGGGGAATTTTGGCGTCATTTCTTGATTAGTGACATTTTTGAAGGGCAATATAACTAATTTTGGGGGGTGAAATCAAAGTTTGAAGCTTTGAGTGCAAAGAAAGAGATTTTTCCTCTCCTCACCCAAAAAAATTCAATCTCATCTCCAATTACTAGTTTTTAAGTCTTATTCATTATTGAAATTTAGTACAAAATAGAAGAATTTTAAAGCAAAAAAAATCTCCTCGCCCATTTAATTTTTTTTGCTTTAAAATTCTTCTATTTTGTACTAAATTTCAACAATGAATAAGACTTAAAAACTGGTAATTGGAGATGAGATTGAATTTTTTTGGGTGAAGAGAGGGAAAATCTCTTTCTTTGCACTCAAAGCTTCAAACTTTGATCCCCCCCCCCCCCCCCAAAAAAAAAAAATTAGTTATATTACCCTCCAAACATGGCACTAAGCAAGAAATGACGCCAAAAATTCCCTCCAACACAAAAATCTAATGGAAAATGGTCAACTTCGTTAAATAATAGACAGAATTATAGACGAGGACCAAAAGTGTTAATTTTTGCAACTTAGGGGACCAAAAGTGCTACTCTCGTAATGAATGGTACCAAAAATGAAACAAGCTTAACTTACAGGACCAAAAGTGTTATTTTTCCAGAACTGTTGTCTCCATATATATATACATATTTTATTTTATTTTTCTAAGAAAAAAAGTCCAAAAAATATCGGGAGAAATTTGGAAACAAGAAGAAAGGAATAGATGAAGAAGAAGGAAAGAAAAATCCTATTGGATGTTAGAAGTTGTTCATTGTCTCACATTGGGAAAGCGCAAGTCAAGTTTAAGTACACCCTATTGGCTGTTAGAACTGACTCGTTGTCTCACATTCGAGAAAAATAAACCAACCATAAGAACTTTATGCTATAAATATGGCGATTATATGTTTAAATAATTATCCATAAAGTACTTGCCTATTTATTCTCTTTAACATTTCTTCTCTCTTTGTTTGTAATAGTTCACTATATTGTCTTTTGAAAATATATATTCAACTACATTATTCATTTTTTTTGAAAAAAAGGTCAAAATTGGTTTACATCGGTCCACACTGATTTTGACCTGGTGACTTTTACCCTATGAACTGCCTTGGACATATGCCGACTCCCGATCGAACCGGTTTAATCAACCAGTCCAAGCCAATTCTGAAAACATACAATACGATGTGAGAAAGCATGCATACGTGTATTATATTATTTATATTTTACCCAAAAAAAAAAAACAACAACAACAACTAGAGCAAATGTGATGTGGGGAAATCTTCTGATGTTGTATCAAGACCTAATAGCCCCAACTCTATTTCAAAAAATGGATAGATCAAGATTTGCGCCTTTTTATTCAGATAGTTTTGACCCCATGTTGGTCTAATCCAAATTTGAGTATGTACGAGACTCATTGTGACCAACAGATCATACCTAGGTTTTTGGTTTATGTGAAATTGTACAACTAAGTAAAACTATAAATATACACCCTCTTGCCCAATACAACTTTTGCTACCATAATATTTCTTATGACTTATGCATTTCTCCTATACAATCTGTTAATTTAGACATCACCGAGGCCTTTCCAATGTGGTATGATTTTTTGCCTTGTACACTACAAAAAAAAAAAGCTGCAATTGGCACCGATTATTATAACCGTTCTAAATTCTGGTCCAAATTGGAACAGTCACAAAAACTATTGTGGAGCGGTAACCCATTGCTGAAGTCACACTCCTGTTGTGCGAAATCCTAATGTGTTGGAGCGGCAAGACCATTTCTGATACTGTGCCAAATCATGTGTTTCCAAGTGTAGTCCAACAATCATTCCAAATGGGGAACACAAATATTTTGTACTACTATTTGGAACACATATATGCCTCTTGAAACGGATAGTGGACGTAAAACGCATATAATGTTCCGAATCCCATCCCCACTACCGGTACAAATTGAAACGCAGGGTTGACCATTCCAAAATGTGGTGCTTAGTGAGATCGTCTTTGGCCTAATGAACACGTTGTAATACAATGATCGTTCCTAATTATGGTACTTACCAAAACTAAGTTAGAGTTGCAAGTACTCTCCCAAAATGTGTTATACTTAGGAACGGTCAGTGTACATAAGAGTTTCTATCTTCCAATTACTGTTCCAAATACACCACAATGGCTATATTTTAACGAATGTATCCGTTTTTTTGTTCCCGCGCCTACACCTGTTCGTAATGCTGAATCAACGGCTATATTTTAACGGCTAGTGCTGGCCTATCCCAATAATTCTTATATATATGTCCCACATTTTTTTTCCTTCTCACTCTCTCTCCATTTCATTTCTTCTCACTCTCTCTCTTGCATTTTTATGCGTAAAAATGAAAATATCAACAATCTCTGTTAAATTTGCATTACTTTTAAAGCTGTTTTGTTCAGTAACAACTTGAAACCCTTTCGGGTCGATTAAAATGCACGCAGTTAATTAATGATCATATAATTTAATTTTTTCTGCTTATATAATTATTATTATGAGTTGCATGTGTAGAACTAATCATGTTAAGACAGTTGAGGAGATGGATGTACGATCGGGACCTGCTGGGTGTGATGCTGGAGTTTAAGGATGGTGTTACTGCATTTTTTGAATGGGCCAAATCTCAGCGTGCATATATGGACGGGGAGAAGATTAAGTGTCCGTATCAAAAGTGCAAAAATGAAGAAATTAATAATAGACTTGAGTTTACCAGTTGAGAAGATTGATGCGTGTAAAAATGGTTGCATGCTATACTGGAAAGACGATATTGATCTGGAATATTGCAATTTTTGTGGAGACGCTAGGTACAAGCTGACCAGGGAGAACAATCCTAGACGCAAGAAGTCCATGTATGCCATTCTTCGGTACTTGCCGCTTATCCCTCGGCTGTAGAGGTTGTATGCGTCGGAAACGACTGCCGAGTACATGACGTGGCATACCAACTATCAGACGGAGGAGGGATCCATGTGTCATCCGTCCAATGCAGAGGCTTTGGAGGCATTTCGACCAGATATATCCCGATTTTGTAGCTGAGCTCCGTAATATTAGACTGAGACTGTGCATGGACCATGGGCAATATCGTAAAACTTACTCATGTTGGCCTGTGATACTTACATTGTACAATCTCCCACCAAGAATGTGCATGAAGTTTGAGTATATGTTCCTGACGATGGTGATCCCTGGCCCATCCAATCCCAAATGTCTGATCGATGTGTACTTGGAGCCGTTGATCGAGGAGTCGCAAAATTTATGGCACGTGGGTGTACGGAAGCACGACATAAACCAGGCATTCATGATGCAGGCCACATTGATGTGGACAGTGAACGACCTACCCGCTTATGGGATGGCGTCTGGATGGAATACCACCGGTGTTATGGGGTGTCCAATTTGTATGGAGGACACACGGGCATTCTATTTGCAGGACGGTAGGAAGGCATGCTATTTGACTGCCACAGGCAGTTTCTCCCACCGGACCGTCCATACCGCAGGAACAAAAAAGCTTTTACTAAAAATTGAGTGGAAATAAAAGTAGCACATCCAAGGCTGATTGGAGAGCAGATCCGAGCCCGTGTCAAAGCGTTTAGTGTTGCAGTCGAACAACAACTGAATGAACCCGAAGGCTATGATATCGAGCACAAGTGGACGAAGAAAAATATCTTTTGGGAGCTTGAATATTGGGGGACGCATTTGATACGACACAATCTTGATGTCATGCACATTGAAAAGAATGTGTTTGACAATATATTCAATACCGTGATGGACATATAGTGCAAAACGAAGGACAATTTGAATGCGCGAAAGGATCTAAAGATTATATGTAATTGGCCGGAGTTTGAGGTGGACGATAGGAGACCGAACGTGATGCCGAAAGTTATATATACATTGACGAAGGACCAGAAGAATAGGATATATGAGTGGATTCGTTGTCTTAGGTTTCTTGATGGGTACCGCATCTAACTTGTCCCCCTGCATCGACATGAAAGAGCTAAGGATGCACGACACAAAGAACCATGATTGTCATGTATTCATGCAGAAGTTGATTTCAGTTGCCTCTCATGAAATGCTTCCTGACCATGTATGGGGGCCCTTAACGGAGGTCAGGCTTCTATTCCAGATCCTATGCTTAACCACGCTAGATGTCACCAAGGTACAAGAATTGGAAGACAGTGTAGTCATCATCATGTGTAACCTCGAGAAAATATTTCTCCTTCTTTTTTTAACTCAATGGAGCACCTAATTGTTCACCTGCCGTATGAGCTGTGCATTGGGGGGCCCGTGCAATACAACTGGATGTACCCATTTGAGAGGTACTACATCTGTAACATTTAGTCTTTTATATGTATTAGTTTTCTATCATCTATATTTTGATGAATATTTGTACGAATGGATTCCTCTACGATTTGAAGAAGGTGAAAAAAACACACGTCGAGACGTCAATTGTATAGGCATATATTGTCGAAGAAATTGGGTTTTTCTCTTCCCACTACATCGAACCGCACATTCTTTGCAAGCGAAGCAGACCCAGTCGAAATGATGATCTCACAAGCAATAACGATCAAATGGTACGGTCCATTTTCAATCACCCTGGCCGAGCAAGTGAAGCCTCAAAGAATAGGTGGTTGAGCGGTGAAGAACTTCACATTATGGACACGTACGTGCTGTGTAATTGTGAAGTAGTTGCGTCATACTACGAGTAAGTGTATAGATACATACATATAGACTAACTATCATTTCAGTTTGAACATGTATATTTATAATTATCATTGTTTTCATTACAGGTCGTTCTTGAATGAACTGTACGAGCAACACCATTCTGAGGACCCAATTATTGATCTACTAGTGGCAACTGAATTCAAGGATTGGTTCAAACGTCGTGTAAGTGTAACTTTCTTATAAATTATGACGGCCTGTCAATTTCTTATTAATTATTTCAATTGCTATATATATGAATTGCAAGTGAAACCCGAATTGAACTACACGGGCAACAAATTGTTGAAGTTGCATTATTGGGATCCTAGGGCAGAAGTGACGATGTTCTCGTGTTACTTCGTGAATGGTTTCAATTTCCACACTAAACGTCACAATGTCGGCAAGTCAACAATGAATTGTGATTTTTGCGTCAAAAGCTCATCATATACAGACACGGATGATAACTTCTATAGAATACTTGAAGAGATAATTTAGTTAGATTACCCACTTATTCCAAACATGAACATTATTGTTTAATTATTGTTGGGTCGATCCAGTAAGAGGCATGAAGATACACCCTCGTTATCACCTCACTGATGTCAATTTCAAAATGTTGTACCAAAAGAATGAACCTTTCATATTGGCGCAACAAACATTACAAGTCTACTATGTGGATTAACCGAGCATGAAGAGAGACAAAGCTGACTGGAAAGCTGTTTGCAAAATAAAGGCTCGAAGAGTAATGGATGACTCGCGATGGACCGAGGTCGCCTATCAGATGGATGAAGTCGTACCTACTCTAGATGTTGGTACAAACAATCAAACACATGAACTTCATGATCCAGCTGGTATATAGTTAGTCATTGATCTATCCGTGGCACAACATGGAGCAGGTACTTCCCGCTCGCCAAATGGTGAATCTGATGATGAAGATGACGAAGATAGCTTAGAGAAGTATGAGACCGAAGAAGAGACTTATTGAGTGTGTAGTGATATTAGGTATCTCTCCAATGTGTAGAGAAAAAATCGTAGTTTCAACATTGTATTAATTATAGTTCTTTTATAAAATAGTATAACTTCGATTTTGTTTAAACATTGTAAAATATTGCAAAATCAAAAGTAGGAATGATTTTTTTTTCTAAAAGGACCGTTCCTAAATTAGTTGCAACATAATTTCAGTTTTACGGGTCCTTGAAAAATAGGTGTGGATTTTGAAACTTGGAACGGTCGAAATATATTTCAAAGTTCCAATCACAATTTCAAATTTTCAATTAGCGCCTTCTGGAAAAATAGGTGGAAAATTTAAAACTTGGAACGGTCCAAATATATAGTCGATCGTTCCAATAACAGGTCCAATTTTTTTATTTGCCTCTTCTGGAAAATAGGTGGAAAAATTAAATTTTGGAGCGGTTAATTTACTTTAAACCGTTTCACTCTTTGCTTTTGTAGAAACCGTCCCTAATTGTATTCAATAACCGTTCCTATGTTAATATTATCAGAAACCGTTCCAATGGTAATGACTAACCGTTCCAATGACTGTTCTAGAAATATCTATTGTATGTTCCTGTGACGATATCTGAACATCCGTGATCCGGTTAAACACATACAAGATTATGAGTAAGATTTCATATCTAATGGTATGATTTTCAATCACATGGCCTAATTGAAGGTTACACCATTTCTTATGATGAAGATTACAAACCAGATATGATATCTCAATATCCGCCCATTGAAATTGGTCAAAATTTCATAGAATGTATTTATTTGTGTGTTCAATCATTATGTAACGGTCTGATTAAATTTTTTTATGGTCTGATTAGGCAATGTAGTACACAATATAAGCTGCTAGTACATCTGTGAAATACTAACAAATTTAAATATACAAAAATATACTTCATACTGTGAGCATGTATTAATCTCATGAAAAATATTTTATGTATTTTTATTGCCTTAATCGCACGTTGTATAGTTTTCTATGCTCATTAATGTGTGTGGTTCGTATTTTTTTGAATTTTTATTTATTTCTTGGAAAATAATTATTATTTGAAATATAAATAAGATCGGTCTATGAACATAATTGAAACGGTTACAACAGACAATTCCATAAACGACGCCGTTTGTGCGTTTAGGAACAGTACTGGTAACGCTTTCTCTAATAAATGGCCGTTCCTATGAGTTTCAATATCAGTATAACATATTAAAACGACATCATTTTTAACACAGAACGACGTCATTTTTTTACTTGGGATCGGGTATTGGAACAGTCATAGCAAAATATGACCGTTTGAAAATTGAATAAATTGGCCCCTTAGCAGAATTTTTTCACTTGTCGCCCTTTGGCCTCTCTCTCTCTCTCTCTCTCTCTCTCTCTCTCTCTCTCTCTCTCTCTCTCTCTCTCCCAAAAGCACCATCCATCGCCCCCGCCGCCATCTCCATCGCCTCCACCTCTCTTTGCTCTGGCTTGGCCTCGCTCTACTCCGACTCTGCTTCCGCCTCCGCCTCTCTCCGGCTCCGCTTCCGCCTGCTCACAACTTTCGAATTTTCAGTTTTTTTTTTTGAAATTTATTTTAGTGTTATTTTCTGTTTAATTTCTGTAAATGTAAAATTTGTGAATTTTTGCTGTAAATTTGTGACTTATGATATGTTATGTAATTTATGTATTTTGAGCATTTGTAATATATGTCATTTTCTGTAAATTTTGTAATTTGTGAATTATTGGGCAATTGTTGATACTGTAGGCATTGTTGATAATTTTATGTTAGTATTGTTAATAATTTTTTATAATTGGGTATATGTAATTTCATGGTTTCTCTGAATTATGTATGTAATTTATGGATATTTTCTGTAATAATTTTTCTGCAATTTTTTGGTTGAAATTTTCTATTTTGTGTAACGTCTGTGAATTTATGAAAATAATTCATATGATTTCTAGGTAATTTTTGGCCGAATGATTTCTGTTTAATTTCTGAAAAATTTATGAAAATATTTGGGTAATTTTTCAAGATTTATGAAATTTTCAAAAAGTTTATGTTATTTTTAATATTTTTTCTATTATTTTTAATTTTTTTTCTTTAAATTTTAAAATGATTCTGTTATTATTTTTATGGAAAATTTGTATATTTCTATTATTATTAAAAAAAATTCCTTTTTTTACAAATTTTTCTGTTATTTTTAAAAAAATTCTGTCATTTTTTTACAAAATTATGTTATAATTTTCTTAAAATTTTGTAATATCTGTTATTTTTAAAATATTTTCTGATATTTTATAAACATTTTCTAAAATTTTTGTGTATTTTTTCAGAATTTTTTTGTAATTTTGAGAAAATTTCAAAATTTAGGGTTTAATGAAAACTATATAGGTTAAAAAAATTCTACAAAATATTTGGATTTTTTTTCTGTTTCTTTAGGATTCTTTTTGTAATTATTAAGAAATTTCATAAATTTGTTGCAAATTTCTTATGATTTTCTGAAATTTCTTAGGATTGTTACATATAATATATTGAAAGGATATAGAAAAATATAGGTACTAATTATTATAATATATAATCATATTAAAATATTTATACATACTATAAGGATACAGAAAATATAAGGATTTAGTGTATTTCTTGAAAATTTAGGAAATAATTTTGGGATTTAGTATACATTATTGGAAAAATTTCAATAATATAGCAATTATTAGATTAATTTTGGGACTTAGTATACAATTTTGGGATTTAGTATACATTTTAGGAAAGAATTTTGAAATCTAGCATACAAATTAGTTAAAAAAAATTCAACGATTAGATTAGTTGCATAATTATTAAAAAAAATTAGATAATTATTAAAAATATTTAGATAATTATTAAAAAAATACATAGTTATTAGAACACTTATGAAATTTGGGAAAATTATCATTATTAAAAAATAAATTGTTGGTTATATTTTTTGTGAAATTCATAAAACTAATATTTTGAAAAAAATTTGTAGATCATGTCTAGTAGAGATCTGGCTCCTCGAGGAGGTGGACGTACTCGCGGTCCTGGCCCATCGTTCCACCACCAGCGGCTGCTACTTCCCAGATTGGGGAAGCAGCGTTCCGACCACCCCCACCACCACCATCAGCTGAGGCCTCAGCTGCCGCACTGGCAACAATTTCGGATGTAGACCCGTCTACTCCGATATCGGCCTCACAAAAGGCCAGACCGTTTACTACCGCATCGACGGTAGATCCAGCCCGTCCATGGCTGCACCACCAGTCCCGCCACCATCCTCGCACCAGTATATCACCCTCGCTGACGCCAGGTACAATTTCGTTTTTGTTATTTATTTGGATTTTTTTTGTCATAAACACTAATTAATATATAATTTCAGGGATGAGCACAAGATACACGAGCGCATCAACACGATGGTTCGAGAACATTATCCCCACCCTTGGGGATGTTTGCGCCAAGTGCCACTAAAACACCAGCATTTTCGGTTCGAGAGTATGAAGGTACTTTAT
The DNA here is from genome assembly GCA_034509735.1 of Sesamum alatum. NCBI lineage: Eukaryota > Viridiplantae > Streptophyta > Magnoliopsida > Lamiales > Pedaliaceae > Sesamum > Sesamum alatum. The sequence continues at coordinate 19,135,609 of JACGWO010000002.1, forward strand.
TTTAATTTTGATTTAATGGTATAAATTTAAATATTTTTGTTGCATATTTTAACAATTTCTTTCTTTTTTAGATGACGAACTGGTAAAACTGTGACGATGAGTCCATGTTCTGCATATTCCACATGTTCACGGAGAAGTTCATCCACAAACGCTTCACTCTCGCTAGACAGTCTCTGGTAAAGCCGTGTGGCTGGCGAAGGGATTCTAGCAGCAATTCCAGCTGGACTAGGACAGCGAGGAGTTCAAGAAGAGTCCGCCAAGAACAAGGCCAACCGGTTGGTTAACCCCGGACATCATCTATTGTCTACCGCAGGGGGGTTCTTCCTCAGTTGGCATCACAAGAGAAAGATGGTAAGCAATTTTATTTTTCTTAAAGCATTTGTCAATATTAAATAAAAACTTGACTAACTATTCCTCTCTTGTACAAGAGGCATAGCTTGGTCGGCCAGTGAAGTAGATGGAGTTATTATCCAGATGCTACAAGAAGAAGGCCAACGACGGCTGGAGCGGACCGAGGGCAGCGGGGTGGCGGTAAGTACTTATCTTTAATTTTTTGGCAATAATAATAATATTTTGTTTTGTTTTGCAGGAGATGTTCCAAAAGTTGCTGGAGGATCACAGCCTCAGGCTACGGCCAAGGCTCAGGATACTCCGGCCGAATCAGAGCGCTCGTCGGTGATGATCGAGCAGGATCTGTGGCTGGCAACAGTCGAGGGCAAGAACAACGACCGTGTATTCGGCCTTGGTTCTGAGGCCCACGGTCTTAACCAGACCTATACATCACCACCGCCACCGTCGGTCATGGAGGATCGAATGGTCCGGCTCGAGACGATGATGGTCGACATGATGTCCATGATGAAGTTCATGCAGACCAGCAACTCCACCGCCATCACAGCCTTCGAGACCCCCGTGCCCCAGATGACGCCGATGGACGATGATCAGATGGATGGGGTGTAGATTTAGGATTTTTTTAATATCTGTAATTAAATTGGATAATATTTTTATTAATATATATTTTTCGTAATTATGCATATTTTTGTGTGAATTGCATAACATCATTCAATATTTAATTATTTAATCAAATTAAATAAAATAATTAATTATTTTATTTTATTTATATAGATCATAATTATTATTATATAATTAAAAAAAATAAATTAATAAATAGTTGAGGAAAGGTCTTTTGTGCAGTTATGGAATGCTAAAATATCCAACGAACTACTCCAATCATGGATCCCACAAACAACACCACCGTTCCTAAAATCGTTCATAAGTGGAATTCCAAATAAGGGACAAACGATGCCTAATTTTATCCCCAAGTTAATGACTATATATCATTGATCTTGCTCCAAATACACATCCTAAGCCTGTGTCAACAATCTATTCCAAATAAAGATCAACACCGTTCCTACGGTCATTACAAAGTTAGGTTCAACTGGAGTTCCATATACCATGCCAATATCTATCACCCGAATAAAAATAAACCGTTCCACAATGTATTCCAAAATGAGTGGAAAAAATGCATTTTCATACATTAAATTGGATGCAAATAGAGTTGCAATGACCGTTCCAAATTATGTCAATAACATATCATATGACTGTTCACAATATTAATTCCGTGTTCCAAATACACAAATTACATAGTCACACAGACAAACACAATCGGGAACGGTTTTTAGCTTGTGCGTCAAAAACAGTTCCAAAATAGGAACGGTCACTGCGTAACTGTTCCTAAATTTTAGGAACACCGTGAATTACGATGGACAGTCTCCCGTTCCATTATCGTTCTAAATGCCGGTCCAGGTTCATCCAGTTACTTTTGCCCATTTCAAAATAAAAAGTTAAAAGAAAAAATTGTTCCTAAGCCTGCAATAACGTGTGTTCATAATGACGACAAACATAAGACGCATTTCTTAAGTGATGAATGTGCTTGCAAGCTGTTTCTAAGAGTTTTTTTGTCAGACATTTCATTTTAGAGTTGCCTCTATAATATATTGACAATGTTTGAAAATTGGAACGGTGATTGAATTGAATAAATTATTGGGTAATTTTTTATCGATTGACCGGATTGAAAAAATCAATTGACCCGAAACATATTAAATATATGTATATATTTGTAACATATCAATATATTATATCAATTGATAAAATAAATAAATTTTATGATAATTTATAAAAATGATACAACTTGTAATAATTTAACAATAAAAAAACCAACAAGATAGTTGATCTACCTAAATCCTTCAATACCTACTAGCATAGGTTTGAGGGTGATTCCATCATAGGTGGTGTGGACTAGCTTTAGAGGGAAGACACTTGTGTTCCTATCGTGAACAACAATTAAAAGTGGTTCCATTGATGTTCCACCATTTTTAAGGTAAGGTCGTTCTTGAGAAAGTTCAAGTAAGATTCGACCGACAAAGAACGTGTGGCGTTCGTTGGATCGATGATGACCTTCAGGTTCGTTGCCTTATTCTGGCATCTATGTGCAATGAACTGCAAAAGTAACACGAGCACCTTAAGCATGCATCTGATTTCTTTGTACGCTTAAAAGAGTTGTTTCCGGTACAAGATTGGCATATATAAGATATGCAGCATCAAAGGAGTTCTATCGGGCAAAGATGATTGAGGGGTCATATGTTCATGACCACGACGTCAAGATGCTTTCTCTCATTGAGAAGTTAGAATCTTTTAACGCAGGCATGAATAATGACTCCTACATAGATGTGATCTTACAGCCATTACCACCGTCTTTTGATCAATTTGTTGTTAATTACAATATGAACGGTCTTGAGAAGATTGTTCCTGAATTGATCAATATGCTTATGCAATACGAGGCTACTATAAAGAAGCCTGCACCAGTAATGCTTGCAACCCCATCCACGTCTTCCTCCATGACCAAAAGGGTTAAGAAATGGAGGAAAAATGGAAAGGGAAAGAAGAAAGGCAATAAGGACGGCCAAGGGAAGGGCAAAGGGAAAAAGATAGTCAAGGCTAACCCAGCAAATAATGAGTGTCATCACTGCCACGAAAAAGGCCATTGGAAGAGGAATTGCAAGAAGTTTCTTGCAACAGTCCAAGGTATTTTCGTTGTTGAAATTAACATGGTTGCTAATAATGCTTCTAGGGTATTAGATACCAGTTGTGGAGCTCATATTTTCAATGATTTGCAGGTAATGAGAAGAAGCAAAAAGTTGGGTGAAGGGGATGTGATCCTCAGGCTTGGAGACGGCAAGCAGGTTGCTGCTGAAGCTGTTGGAATTGTTCACTTAACTATTAGCAATGATGTTAGGATAGTACGTAATAGTTGTTATTATGTACCAAGTATGATACGGAATATTGTATCTATACCTACTCTTGATGAAGAGGGGTATGATTTTTGTGTATCAAAATAATGTTGCTACTTAATGAGGAATGGTGTTTCTGTTTTACATGGCACTTTAATAAATGGTTTATATACTATCCAACAACATAATATTATTATGAACGTTCAACATAAACGAAAATTGAATTATCAAGAAAATGCACAAACATGGCACGCTAGGTTGGGTCACATTTCCAAGGATAGGATGAAGAGGTTGATTGACTCTAAGAATCTAGAAATAGAGAACTTAAATACTCTTTCAACTTGTGATTCTTGTCTCAAGGAAAAAATGATCAAAACACCATTTATTGGACAAAGTAGCCGTGCCACTGCACTGTTGGATTTAATCCACACAGATGTTTGTGGACCTTTAAGTACTCCAGCTAGAGTAGGATTTTCTTACTTCATAACCTTTACCGATGATCACTCACGGTTTCGTTATGTGTACTCAATGAAGTACAAGTCTGAAGCATTTGAAATGTTCAAAGAATTCAAATTTGAAGTAGAAAATCAAACTGGACAAAAAATTAAGACCATTCGATCTAATCGTGGTGGTGAATACTTAAGTGGTGAATTCTTGAATTACTTAAAAGAGAATGAGATTCTCTCTCTGCAACACTACAACTTAATGGCGTGGCTGAAAGGAGAAATCGAACTTTGTTGGACATGGTTCGTTCCATGATGAGTTCCACTACATTACCTCTTTCTTTTTGGGGCTATGAGTTAGAAACGACGGCTAAGTTATTAAACATGGTGCCATCTAAGGTTGTATCCAAAACACCAAATTAAATATGGCATGACAAACCACCCTCTTATAAGTATTTGAGAATATGGGGGTGTCCCGCATATGTCGAAAGACTAGTGGGAGATAAGTTGGATATAAGATTCATCTTATATAGATTTGTTGGATATCCGGAAGAAACTGTAGGATACTTCTTCTATGATCCCTCGGAACAAAATGTGTTTGTTTCGAGAAATACAGTGTTCTTGGAAAAGGGTTTTCCTTCGAATACTCAAAACGAAGAGATGCAACTCGAAGAGTCGAGTGATGCATCGCCTATGGTAGAAATGACGCCTATACTGCCTCACAATGAACCTTTTGATTGTACACATCCTCTGAAAAAGTCGGTTAGTCTCTAAACAACCTGAGAGACATGGTATGCTAGCCTTGACTGGTCAATTGGATAATGATCCAAAGACATTCGAAGAGGCGATGTCTGACATCACTTCGGGTAGATGGCTTGAGACCCATGATATTTAATTGCTTTATTAAATATAAGCCAAAATCAATTAATCTATCACAAGTCTTACTTAATCAAATTAATGCTTGTGAATTTATGCTCCAAATTAAATAATCATATTATTTAATATTCCCATGAAATGATTTCATAAATCATTTCAATCAATTAAATTCAACTCCTTAAATTAATTTATTTATTCTCCATAATTAATTCTATAAATTAATTCCAATGATTCCATCATGGATTTGTGTGTGACCCCTTTAGGTTCACTACTCAACTAGACTTGGGTTTGTATCACATATACAATTTAATTACCAACTTACTTGCATTAGATTAATTAGATCTTATCATAATTAATCACCCTCAATTAACTCCTTAATTGAGGGTACCCGTCACTATGGATGGCCATCTAACAATGGTCCATCTTCAACCTTTTCAAGATTTTATCATTGTATGATACTTGGGTCATTCCTAACATTCTTTTACATCTATCTCTGTAGACCTTTATCCCAAGAATATAGGAAGCTTCACCCAAGTCCTTCATGGATAATTGAGTAGATAACCATGCTTTAGTATCACCTAACATTTTAACATCATTCCCAATGAGTAAAATATCATCCACATAAAGCATGAGAAACACAATAGAGCTCCCACTAACCTTTTATATACACAGGGATCATATTCGTTCTTGATGAAGTCATAACATGTTATAACCTCATCAAAATGAATGTTCCAACTTCGGGATGCCTGTTTGAGCCCATAAATGGACCTCTGGAGTTTACAAATTTTTTGCTCTTCTCCTTTAGATGTAAAACCTTGTGGCTGATCTATATAGATTTCTTCCTCAATGAATCCATTAAAGGATGCAATTTTCACATCCATTTGCCATATCTCATAGTCATAATACGCAGCTATGGCAAGTAAAATTCTTATGGACTTGGCCATAGCGACGGGCGTATAGGTCTCCTCAAAGTCCACACCAGGCCTTTGAGTGTAACCTTTCGCTACCAATCGGGCCTTAAAGGTCGATACCTCTCCATCGGCTCCAAGCTTTCGCTTGTAGACCCTTTTGCACCCAACGGGCCTAACTCCCTTAGGTGGGTCCACCAAGGTCCATACCTTGTTGGAGTCCATTTTGGATCTCATGGCCTTAAGCCATCTACCCGAATCGATGTCAGACATTGCCTCTTCAAATGTCTTTGGATCATTATCCAACTGACCAGTCAAGGCTAGCATACCATATCTCTCAGGTTGTTTAGAGACTCTAGCCGACTTTCTCAGAGGATGTGTACAATCAAAAGGTTCATTGTGAGGCAGTATGGGCGTCATTTCTGCCATAGGAGATGCATCACTCGACTCTTCGAGTTGCACCTCTTTATTTTGAGTATCCGAAGGAAAATCCTTTTTCAAGAACTCTGCATTTCTCGAAATAAACACGTTTTGTTCTGAGGGATCATAGAAGTAGTATCCTACAGTTTCTTTCGGATATCCAACAAATCTACATAAGATGGATCTCATATCCAACTTATCTCCCACTAGTCTTTTGACATATGCGGGACACCTCCATATTCTCAAATACTTATAAGAGGGTGGTTTGCCATGCCATATTACATATGGTGTTTTGGGTACAGCCTTAGATGGCACCATATTTAATAACTTGACCGCCGTTTCTAACGCATAGCCCCAAAAAGAAAGAGGTAATGTAGTAGAACTCATCATGGAACGAACTATGTCCAGCAAAATTCGGTTCCTCCTTTCGGCCACGCCATTAAGTTGTGGCATTTTAGGGGGAGTCCACTGAGAGAGAATCACATTCTCTTTTAAGTAATTCAAGAATTCACCACTTAAGTATTCACCACCACGATCAGATCGAATGGTCTTAATTTTTCGTCCAGTTTGATTTTCTACTTCAAGTTTGAATTCTTTGAACATTTCAAATGCTTCAGACTTGTACTTTATTAAGTACACATAACCAAACCGTGAGTGATCATCTATAAAGGTTATGAAGTAAGAAAATCCTCCTCTAGCTGGAGTACTTAAAGGTCCACAAACATCTGTGTGGATTAAATCCAACAGTGCAGTGGCACGGCTACTTTGTCCAATAAATGGTGTTTTGGTCATTTTTCCCTTGAGACAAGAATCACAAGTTGAAAGAGTATTTAAGTTCTCTATTTCTAGATTCTTAGAGTCAATCAACCTCTTCATCCTATCCTTGAAAATGTGACCGAACCTAGCGCCATGTTTGTGCATTTTCTTGATCATCCAATTTTCGTTTATGTTGAACGTTCATAATCATATTATGTTGTTGGATAGTATATAAACCATTTATTAAAGTGCCAAGTAAAACAGAAAAGCCATTCCTCATTAAGTAGAAACATTATTTTGATACACAAAATGCATACCCCTCTTCATCAAGAGTAGGTATAGATACAACTATTAAGTACTATCCTAACATCATTGCTAATAGTTAAGTGAACAATTCCAACAGCTTCAACAACAACCTATTTGCCGTCTCCAAGCCTGAGGATCACATTCCCTTCACCTAACTCTTTTGCTTCTTCTCATTACCTGCAAATCATTGCAAATATGAGCTCCACAACCGGTATCTAATACCCAAGAAACATTATTAGCAACCATGTTAATTTCAACTACGAAAATACCTTGGACTGTTGCAAGAAACTTCTTGCAATTCCTCTTCCAATGGCTTTTGTCGTGGTAGTGATGACACTCATCATTTACTGGATTGGCCTTGATTATCTTTTTCCTTTTGTCCTTCCCTCGGCCGTCCTTATTGCTTTTCTTCCTTCCTTTTTCATTTCTCCTCTATTTTTCGACCCTTTTGGTCATGGAGGAAGACGTGGATGGGGTTGCAAGCATTACTGGTGCAGGCTTCTTTATAGTAGCATCGTATTGCATAAGCATATTGATCAATTCAGGAACAGTCTTCTCAAGACTATTCATATTGTAATTAACAATAAATTGATCAAAAGTCGGCGGTAATGACTGTAAGATCACATCTATGTAGGAGTCATTATTCAGGCCTACATTCAAAGATTCTAACTTCTCAATGAGAGAAAGCATCTTGACGTCGTGGTCATGAACAAATGACCCCTCAGTCATCTTTGTCCGATAGAACTCATTTGATGTTGCATATCTTATATGTCGATCTTGTACCGCAAACAACTCTTGTAAACTACAAAGATCTCAGATGCATGCTTAAGCTGCTCGTGTTGCTTTTGTAGTTCATTGCACATAGATGCCAGTATAAGGCAACGAGCCTGAAGGTCATCATCGATCCAACATTGGCGTCACACCTTCTTCGTCAATTGAATCCTCGAGAAGCTCAGTGGGAGGACGAGATTCCAACACATAAGAGCATTTCGTGGAATCCAAAATAATTTTGAGATTCCTAAGCCAGTCAGCATAGTTGGTTCCAACAAGTTTGTTTGTCTCAAGTACGATAGCAAGTGGACTTTTAGACATTTTCGATCTACAAGAAAGAAAAGAAGAAACAATGGAGATTTTAGCATTCTTTCAATCAATGTTAATTAAATTTACGACATGGTCTTTAATCATAAATTGCTCCCACTATTTCTTCAAAATTCCATAACCCCCCATATGGATTTTCGGAAATATTTTTCATAGTGGGCTTGAGGTCCATAGAACGAATTTCATACCCTGCTATTACGATTCGCATGAAAACAATTCTATGGGAGATGACTTTCACCATTCTCATCTTATGAGATCCCCAAGGTATTTTACCTCATTTTTCACATAATCTCAAGGACTCCAAGTGAATGATGTTACTCCATGTTAAGCCCAACCCATCGACCAAAAGACCCTCCACTATCGCCCTCCACGACTCGTGAGACAGAGTGATAGTGGGTAATCTACTTGTTGATAGTGATAGTATAGCTTTTCACTACTTCCAAATTATTCCACGACTTAGACAATGAATTGAAAGGTGACAACATCTCATACTTTGTCACTATGGATGGAAGGTCTGGATTATCAAAATCAATTTGATTTTATCCATCACGGGCTTAATATTTTAACTTGGACACTCCAAGTGAGGGTTCAAACCATTTGTTTATGCAAGACCTCATCACAATGTTATATTCTTGTTTGCTTGTTTATCATATACAATGTAAAGTGTAGCTATGAAAGTCAAGCAAAAAGCCATATAAACACATATACAAGAAATGAAACCTAGCATCCCCTTGTTGGATGATCATGAGCCCGTAGTCATCCCATACATTTATTAAACAAAGATATCACAAATCATATATGCAAATAATATCATGTACATATATTTAGATCCGATAAAATAAAAGAATTTAATTTCTTATGTTAAATCACATGATTTTTTTCATGAAATGAAATTGAATTTAATTTATGGGCACTTGATTCATAATGTCAAATTAACTTGGACTTTTCAAAAAAAATTCCTAATCATATTAGGAGAATATGTCGAATTTTCCTAATCAAAATGAAAGTGAAAAACCAATTTTCTTTCTCAATTTATATCCACATATAAATTAAGAAAATAATATATATATATATATATATTATTATTATCCTCAAACAAAAACTGAGTTGAGAATATACAAAAATCGCTATTAAATCCAACCATATAGGCGGAAGAATCCAACCATGTAGGCGAAAGATAAATCCGGCCATGTCGGCAGAAGAATCCGACCATGTAGGCAGAAGATGAGACACAATAGAATCAAATTTCAAAAATTAAAATATGCCCAAGAATTAAATTCAACACATCAAGAAATTAACACATAAAATTAAATCGTTAAGCAATTTAATCCAATTAAATCACATCAAACCAAAATAAATTCAATTGACTTGCATGACCGGGCTCTGATACCACTGTTAGCTTCGTATAAGCCCCGAGACGTTAAACTTAGCGGAAATTAAGATTTTAATTACAAAAAATAATATAATTAGCGATCAAATCGCCCGTCTCGTTTTTATTACGATGTGGAGTCATGCATAAAAGGATGTCAATTGAATGGTTAAGAGAACCAACCTTTCTTGCTCTCCGGCTGATGTTGGTTACTTGAACTTTCTCAAGAACGACCTTACCTTAAAAATGGTGGAACGTCAAAATGGAATCGGTTTTAATTGTTGTTCACAGTAGGAACACAAGTCTCTTCCCTCTAAAGCTAGTCCACACCACCTATGATGGAATCACCCCAAAACCTATGCTAGTAGGTATTGGAGGATTAAAGTAGATCAAACTATTGATCTATGGAGAAATCAAGGGAATTCTTCTCTTTTGGAGATGAGTAATGAACATAAGACCAATGCTTTGAAGGAGAGAAAGTCTAAGAGCTAGAGAGCAAAAGGAAGGCAGGAGTTTTTGTATCTTTGTATGTAGAAATATGGTATATGAATCTCTTGCTTTGTACCTCTTTTCATAGGCATTCTTTTGCACTAGATACAATGAATGTACACAAGGCCTTTTGTCTTGCTCTTAGAACACTTGTCTTCTTCATAGACAAGTTCTAGCATGACTCATCTTTTCTCCTTTTACACTTGTCTTCTTTATAGACAAGTTTTAGCATGACTCATATTTTCTTCTTCATCTAAAGATGAAAACAAGTCATGCATATGTTCAATGAATCTTGTCTTGTGGGCTTGTGGGCTTGGGCTAAGGTCTTGGACTTTATTTTAATTCTTAATTGGACTAATCCAATTTTAATTAATTCCCAACTAATTATTTAGCCCATGATATTTAATTGTTTAATTAAATATAAGCCCAAATCAATTAATCTAATTAATTAATTTTCAAGCCCAAATAGATTAATCTTAATTAATTTATCACAAGTCTTACTTAATTAAATTAATGTTTGTGAACTTTCAATCAATTAATTCAACTCCTTAAATTAATTGATTTATTCTCCATAATTAATTCTATAAATTAATTCCAATAATTCCATCATGAATTTGTGTGTGACCCTTTAGGTTCACTACTCAACTAGACTTGGGCTTGTATCACATATACAATTTAATTAGCAACTTACTTGCATTAGATTAATTAGATCTTATCATAATTAATCACCCACAATTAACTCCTTAATTGGAGGGTACCCGTCACCATGGGTGGCCATCTAGCAATGGTCCATGGCACTAGAAAATAGGTGTATTATTGCATGAACCTGTGAGCTACGCGTACCATGCAGATACGGTCCCTCCGTTACTAACCTCCCGATCAAAGTCTAGGGCATCGAATTAGTTACCAGTTCCTATTATCGACTTTGATGTCTATGTATCAACTCTTCAAGTTATGCTTCCAATTTATCAATATAGAAAAAATCTTTTCTCCTATTCGATCAACAGTCATGGCCATGGGCTTCGAGGAACGCATACTGTAGAGAACATAGGAGGTTCGTTATCATCTCATGATAAGTAGAAAATCCTATTTTGGAACTCACCAACCTCCATGCATGCTTCAACTATGTCTGAAACATGACCGTATAGTGATTCAGGATGAAACCTGAGACCACATGGGACATGATCAAGTCATAGCCGTCTTATGCACAAGGTTATAATGGAACCTCAACTCTAAGGACTAGTTAGTGCACTATCGTAGCCTAGGAGTTCTAGTCATACCGATCATGCCATAAAAGGCTTCCATATGACAACTCATGCGAGTCAATTCAGTGAACTTGATAACTCTTTATCAAGCACCCACTAAAGTGCGCAGATGTCATACATCTCTGTCTATGAAACTCGACATTGATCATATGAACGCATCACTTAGTGCAAGTCTTTAAGGAATGGTCGATGCCCTGTCAACCGATTCATCGACTTGAAATATTTTAGATCAAACCATAGAGGTTGGTTTTGGGTCGGCATCATATGCGTGAGACAACCCCGTAGCATAATTGATCTAAAGGCTTCAACCAAATGCTCATATAAATATAATGTTTAAAGCATATGATGAAGATGACCAAAGAACATTTTTTAAATTAATATATTATTGAAAAAAATCGTCTAGAATAGTTTACAAAGAGCCAATCAATTGGCTTGAGGGCACCTATTCTAACAGTTCATTGTCTCACATTGAAAAAGCACAAGTAAAGTTTAAGTACACCCTATTGGCTGTTAGAAGTGACTTATTGTCTCACATTCAAAAAAATTAAACCAAGTATAAGCACTTCATGCTATAAATATGGCGATTATTTGTTTAAATAATTATTCATAAAGTACTTGCCTATTTATCCTCTTTGACATTTGTTTTCTTCTCTCTTTGTAATAGTTCACTATATTGTCCTTTAATGAAATATATATTTAACTAAATTATTTTTAAAAAAAAGGTCAAAATCGATTTCGATTGGTCCATACTGATTTTGACCTTAGTGGGTTTTACCCTATGAACTAGCCTGGACATATGTTGGCTCCTAATCGAACCAGTTGAACTAACCAGTCCAAGCCAATTCTAAAAACATAAAATACGATGTAAGAACGCAAGAATACGTATATTTTTATTATTTATATTTTACCAAAACAACAACAACAACAACAGCGACAACGACAACGACAACAACAACAACAACAACAACAACTAGAGCAAATGCGATGGTGGGGAATCTTCTAATGTTGTATCAAGACCTAATAGCCCCAACTCTATTTCAAAAAATGGATATGTGAAGATCTGCATCTTTTTATTCAAATAGTAAATGTGATGGTGGGGAATCTTCTAATGTTGTATCAAGACCTGATAGCCCCAATTCTATTTCAAAAGTTGGATATGTCAAGATCTGTATCTTTTTATTCAGATAGTTTCGACCCCACGCTGGTATGATCCAAATTTGAGTATGTATGAGAACTCATCATGACCAATCGATCATATGTACGTCTTTGGTTTATGTGAAATCGTACAACTAAGGAAATCTATAAATATTCAGCTTCTACCCTGTACAACTTTTGATTAATAATATTTCTTATGATTTAAGCATTTCTCCTTTACGATCTATCTAATTTAAACATCGAAAGGTTATTAACTAAGGCCTTTCCAGTGTGGTTGTTATGATTTTTTGCCTTGTAAGTTTTCTACTGGGAGGAATTTAGGCGTATTTGATCCATTTGAGAAGTATATTCCATACTAGATCAACAATTACTATTAAAGTAAACTATTAATTAACTGCTTGCCTTTCGTTTAATTGCTAAACAATTAAAATCAATGCACCACTTAAACCAATTACATATAGAAAAATTAAGTCTAATATTAAATTTCACAAATTTGTAATGGACCGACAATCGAAATTTAATTGTTCGAGGGTCTGAAATGACCTAATTTGAGTAAAAAAACACGTAAACAGTCTTTTTTTTTTGTTTGAAAAATATAGGCTGTAATGCAATTATTTTGCACAAGAATCGATGAATAACCAATCTAAAAGAGGGACAAGAAGAGAGGCATCAATTAATATTGTCAGCTTCTCAAAAATTGGGTAAAGAGAAGGACCAATAGTTTATTTGGTTGGTAGATATTACAAAATAGTATCTTGTATGAGAAGATTCTGGCTCTGAGTAGCGGGGTGTGATTTTCGTTTGCTGAGTGTTTGTGAGGTCTTGGCTGGGTAGTCTCCTGGAGATCATGATCATTTGGTTCCTTCATTGCTTTGCATATGTTTGCCATGCTTATTGTTTTGTAATTGGGTGTGGTGGTAGCTTTGTCCTGTAGGTTTCTTGTTGGTTTCCTGTTTGTTCTTTGGGTTTGCCTGTGTGTGTGGGTGCTTTTCTTGTCTCATGTCATCTTGGGGTTTTCTCTGTCTTGTTTCTTCTCTTTTGTTTGTTTCTTGGACACAGGTGGTGGTTGGCAAGTGTCATTCAGTTTTGCGGCGGTTCCTGGGCGTGGAGTGGACTAAGGCTGCTCCGCTAGGTTGTTGGTAGGGATGGAACGGTTGGGTAGATCCTTAATACTTATGGAGAAGGAAGAAGGCGGGATTATATTATCGGAAAAGGAGTGGTCGGGGTCGGAGGTAGACAGTTTTTTTGCTTGTGGGCAGGTTACTTACTCCGAAGTCTTTCCGGTTGGATGTCCTTCGGTAGACTCTGAAAAATATTATTCGACCTATCCGAGGGATGCAGGTTCAGTTTCTGCGAGATAAACGCTTCTTATTGATTTTCAAACATCAAGTGGATCGGGACAGAACTCTAAATGGTTGTCCGTGGACTTTTGATCGTAACTTAATCCTTCTGAATCAAGTCAATGGTACTGATGATCCAATGTTGGTGGACCTTCATTGGTGTCCTTTTCATGTCTTTATACACGGTCTACAGGTACGGTTGATGACGAAGACGGCGGCGGAGATTATAGGGAACAGGCTGGGTCGGTTTATAGATTCTGATTTTGATCAGGCACAATTCATGTGGGGTGCCAAAGTGCGAATCAGGGTGGCTTTGGATGTCAGGGTTCCGTTGAAACGAGGGCTAAAGATGTGGTCCCCAAGCGGCGAAGAAGTGTTTGTGACGTTTACTTATGACCGAGGGCCGAATTTTTGCTATGAATGTGGGCTTCTTGGCCATATTATGCGTGATTGTGAGAAGCGGCTTGAAATTAATACGTTTGCATCCTCAAGTGCTGACTCTCAGTTCGGCCCGTGGCTTCGTGAACCTAGGGCGGTGGGTCTTCGTTAGGAGGGGGGAGGTTGGTTGAATAATTGGGGGGGGAGGCGTTATGGTGGTGCGAAGCTCTACTGGTCGAGGGACGGGGAATCTTCGCAGGGGAGCGTCCATCAGTGATTTTGGTCGTCGGGTTTGTGAGGGAGTAGAGTGTAGTGAACGGGAGGTGTCTGGTGGTGGTGTGGATAGATCTCTGGAGAGAGAGCGCCAATCTGGCAAGGCTCTGGCGGAGGAAGGTGGTGGGTCGTGGCGGCGCGTGGACGTGGAGATTGAGGGAGATCGTGGTTTGTTCGATTGGAAATATGGGACGTTGGGCTTGCGGCGTTCAGAAGATTTTTCAGCTGGTGGGCCGGAATTGGGAGATGATATGGGCTGGTGCCCTTCTTTGCAGGTTGATGCGCCAGCTGGGCCAGATTTAGTGAAGGCCCAGACCAGGGTTGTGCTGAATAATACATGTGAGTCTTCTGGCCTAGGAGACCAGATCCATAATTCTTCTCACGGGCTTGGGTCCATTCGTCTGCAAATTAAGTCACCTCATCCTGCTGGTCTCGTAATCAACACATTACTGATGAACATGTTTCTGCTTCTGCACACTGTCTTGACCCAAACACTATTGTTGAACAACAACGAGATTCCCCATCCCATTTTTCTCAAAATTTGGTCAATCTGAATCTGCAGCCGGCAAGTTCAATTTCACCATTACCGCAAAAGGGTTGTACGATTTCTTCTGGGTCTTCTACTCAGGATTTACGTGGCATCTCTGGACATAGTGAGGATCATTTTATTGACGGAAATTCATCAAGTAAGTTTGAACTCCCTTCAATCCATCACTCTTTTGCTGTTACGAATTGGGCTTCGGGTTCTGAACAGAGGCGGCAAAGTAGTGAGACTAGTGCTTAACGGGGTTGGATGAGGGGCTTGTGGCGGTTTCGGTGGCTTTTTAGTCGGGTCGGGGTTGACGAGGGGGGTCGATGGGGTAGGGGGCGGGGTCTTAGGGGGGTTGCGAGGGTGTATCGCGGAAAGCGGGAGAGGGGGCTCGGTGAGGGAGATAGATCGCTTAAGTGAGCTCTTCTGGACTCGGATGGGGATTCTGATATTTTGGCTGAGGCTGTTTTGCAGCCCCGCCGATTGCCATGAGTATCATTGTGTGGAATTGTCGAGGTTTGGTGGGGACCTCGACAATTCGGAAGCTCGGGGATTGGGTCTGAGAATCAAACCCTCTGTTGGTTTTCATTTCAAAAACTAAATGTGGTAAACGTAGGATTGACCGTATTCGTGATAGATTGGGAATGTTTGGGGTGGTTGTACCGTCAATGGGCTTGTCTGGTGGCTTGGCTTTAATGTGGAGGAAGGATATTACAGTGCAATTGAGATTGTTTTCTGCTAACCATATTGACATTGACGTTCTTTCGGATTCCCATACAGCAAACTGGAGATTCGCAGGTTTTTATGGGGAGCCAGAAGCAGGTCGGAGGAGGCTGATTTGGGAGAAATTAGTTCAGCTCAGTTCACGGTCGGATGCTCCGTGGATTTGCGCAGGGAACTTTAATGAGATTCTAAATCAGCATGAGAAGATGGGGGTGGTTCGACCGCGTTGGTCGGTGGAAGATTTTAGACGAGCCTTATCTCGCTCGGATCTATGTGATCTAGGGTTCAGCGGTTCATGCTACACATGTTGCAATAGGAGACAATATCCTAATACAGTCTAGGCTAGACTTGATAAAGCTTGTGGTAATTCTCGATGGTGTGCTCGTTTTCCGAATACTGTTGTGGAGCATGTCTCGACTCCGTTCTCAGATCATGTTATGCTTAGAGTCTATTGGGATCCGGGAGGGGAGGTGAAGCAAGTGAAGCGGAAATTTCAGTTTCGGTTCGAAGCTAAGTGGACACAATCGGCAGCGTGTGGTTGAGTGATTGAGGAAGCCTGGCAAACTGTTGGAGGTTCAGATCCGAAGGGTAGGGTGTTTCAGAACATTTTATGCAGCCGAAGGATCATTTGAAATTGTTAGAAGAGAGTTATAGTCAGTTTCAGGGCCTACAGTTGGGGGTAGAGGATTTTAATGAAATGGACAGAATCAGGAAACAGATTGCAGAAATTCACACTCGGGATATGCTTAACTGGCAGCAGCGTAATAAAACTCATTGGTTAGGAGAGGGAGATGGTAATACCCAGTTTTTCCACTCGTATGCTTCATCGAGGCGTCACCAAAATAGGATTACTAGGCTGAAGGACGAGGGGGGTTTGGAGGGAAGAGGTGGGGGATATTCAGGGTATACTTCTCAGGTATTATCGGTCTATTTTTACCTCATCCCGCCCAGAGGCGTCTCGCTAGGAGCAAGTGCTGAACATGATACAACCAAGAGTCATTGCAGAAATGAACCACTCTCTTGCTCAGCCATTCACTGCAGAAGAGGTCAAACGCGCTATTTTCGGTATGTTCCCTCTCAAATCCCCTGGCCCTGATGGTATGCTTCTGCTCTTTTTTCAGAAATATTGGCATGTTATTGGTCCCGATGTGACTTCTGCTGTGCTTCGTATTCTAAATGATCATGTCTTGCTTCATAAATTCAATTTCACGCATATCGTTTTAATTCCTAAGTGCGATGCTCCAGAAATGGTAGGACAACCTCATTCTATCAGCCTTTGTAATGTTATTATTAAGATTGCCTCTAAGTGTGTGTCGAATCGTCTTGTTTCTGGTCATCTTATTTCTGATAATATTCTTTTGGCGTTTGAGCTAAATCATCATCTTAAGACTTCAACCCAATTACATAACGCTTGAGTGGCTTTGAAATTGGATATGAGTAAAGCATATGATAGGGTTGAATGGTCTTTTCTTAAGGGTGTTTTGGTTAGGGTGGGGTTTCATCATCGTTTTGTAGAGTTGATTATGTTACTTGTGAAGGACAAGCGGATCCGCCCGGGAGCGCGAGCAGAAGCGAGAAAGCGAGTAATGTGCATAAATTTAAATCCAATTTAAATAAACATGTCCCAAGGGGTATACCCTTGGGTGCTCAACCGGGCGCTCGATGTAGGATGTGTAAATATTAAAACATATATAAAACACATAGGGCATAGATAGATTGTAAATCAACCAAAGCGCAATAAAACTGTTACCTTTGATGATCTACGTGCACGCGGCTACTTGCGTTGTTCCTTCTTCGGAATGTTCACGAAATCCAAATGTATGGATTCTCCAAAGGTGATCCACACCATACTGGGAGAAACGCACTCTCTTTTCTAGAAGAAAACCGGTTTAATGAAGGAATCGGTTTAAGAGAAGAACACTAAGAATTAGTGTTCTCTTAAACCTACTTTGTTCTTCCTCTTGATTCAAAACCAAGTGAAGAACACAAGTAGAAAATGGGAGAGATGGCCGAGAGTTGAGAGAGAGGAGAGGACCGAAATTGTTCTTCTTTTTCCTAGAAAAAGATGAATATGATTCACACATATGCTTGGTGTTGTTATATTCTCATATATATACATAATTAATGTGATTATTGGAATGTGTCTAGGTTCATCCAAGGATGTCTAGATACATTCCAATCAATCACAATCAATTCTTCAATCAAGCCTACCAAATATTATGGTATGATCAAATCATACCAAAAGGGAAGAGCTTGATTGGAGTTGATTTATCTCTTTCCAAAAGAGACCTGTCAACATACCACCTTGCATGAAAAATGGCTGATTTTGCTTCCTCCAAGGGAGCATTTCGGCCATGTCCAATTATGGGAAGAAGTCCAACTTCTTCCTATTCAAAAATAGGAATTAGTTCTCCTCTGGGGTCAAATTTAACGGACCGAGTTTTATCGTAACCTAATTATGATGAACCCATTATTAAATTCAATTTAATGTCCACTTAAATTATTCCCGTTGATCTTCTAATCCAATTAAAAGATCCATCGTCTCAACGTCTCAACTTTCCATATTTAATCAAAAATCTAATTTACCGATTAAATGAAGGCCCAATACAATATCGGCCCGTCCATCCAATGGACTTTCCCTTAAGTAATCCAATTACTTATTTATCCTTTGAGATTGACTCCAAGTCAATCTCTCAACCTCCTCGGTGATTTGTGTGTGACCCTTTAGGTTCACCCTCAGCTAGACTTGGGCTCGTGTCCCACAAGGGCCCTTTACCATGGGTGGCCGTCTAGCAACGGTCCATGGCACTAGAGACTAGGTGAATTGGCGTGAACATTTAGGCGCCGATTCCGTACGGGTACGATCTTCCATCTACCGTCTCCCGGCCTTAGTCTAGGGTATGAAATTGGCCGTCGGTTCCCATCCTTGACTAGGCATCTATGCTTAATACTCGAGACCACGTATGCTTCATTGCGTCGACACAGGGAACCATTCCCTGTTCGACCAACCACTGTGGCCACAGCTTTAAACAGCATGAACGTGCCTCCAAGTGCATAGGAGATATCTCTGTCACATATTGACAGGGGACGGATCCTCTTCTTGGAATCCACCGTTCTTGCTACACATTCCGACTGCACTGGACAAGGCTTATGATAATCATCTTACAGAATGATCACCTCTCGCCGGATCCAAGATACAGTCGTCCTATGCACGCGACTGCCATGATCCCTCAAGTTTGAGGATTACTCCCGTACTATCGGAACCGGGAAAAAACAATCATACCGAGCAAGCCTCCAAGGCTTTCCATATGATGATCCCCGCGAGTCAGTCCAGTCGACTCGACCCCAGTCGACTCGACCCCAGTCGACCAACCCATCAAGATTGTGTAGGCGTCCCACGCCTGTCGCCGATAAAACACGGCACTCATCCAATGAACACGCTCTTGATGCAAGTCTCAATAGGACTCTCGGTGCCCTATCTCGAGGTCCTCGACTTGGAACGTTTCAGACCCAACTCTAAATCAGTTGGTTTCATGACCACCATCCAATGTGTGGCCCAACTGCACGAGTTGTTAACCGTGGTCTGTGGGGGCTTCGTTGCGATATAAGTAAAATACCATTTTAACAAATGTGAAATGAGCGCAACAAAGTAAGCACCAGAAGTGATGAATACTCATTTTATTCATCACATAATAATATTACATTTACATCGAGTTGTATAATAGGTTACAAATCGCCAAACCTATTGGCTTTCTGGTCACCTATTCTAACAACTTGTCCCTACTGTTTCATATTCGTTAACTTTAAATGGTGAACCTTTTGGCTTTTTTCAACCGGAAAGGGGCATTCGATAGGGGGATCCTCTGTCGCCTTTCTTGTTTATTTTTTTGTGCTGAAGTTCTATCCAGTATGATTCAGGAAGCTGAGAGGGAGGGTAGAATTGTGGGGGTATCAGTGGCTTCATCTGCTCCGTCAGTCTCACATTTGTTGTTTGTAGATGATACATTGATATTCTGTCGGGCTAGGGTAGAGGAGTTGGGGGAGATTCGGCGGATCTTGGAGTTGTATGCTATGGTGTCGGGACAGGTTATTAATCTGCAGAAGTCTAGCATAGTAGTAGGTGCGGGTGTGAGGGAGGAGGTAAGGCGGGATCTAGTTGCGGTTTTAGGTGTGTCGCTGGTGGCTGCTCATGATCGGTATTTGGGATTCCCGGCGACAAGGGGTCGGTCGAGGGGGGCGGTGTTTAGATATGTGAAGGATCGGGTTTGGGACAAGACGAATGGGTGGAGTACGAAATTGTTGTCGCAAGCGGGGAAGGGTGTACTGACCAAATCGATATTGCAATCGATTCCTACGTACGCTATGTCTTATTTTTTACTTCCGTGTTATTTGTTGAGGCAGTTGGAATCGGCGGCGTTTGATTTGTGGTGGAATAATAGAGGGGAGAGGAGGGTGCATTGGATTGCTTGCTCTAAATTATGCCGTCCTAGAAATAGGGGAGGGTTGGGCTTTCGTTGTTTGAGGGAGTTTAATTTGGCTCTCCTAGCCAAGCAAGGGTGGCGTATTCTTTCTCGGCCGGAATCTCTTGTTAGTCGGGTTCTCAAGGCTAAATATTTCCTGACGAGGAGTTTTTTGGGATGCTTCTTTAGGCCCTCGACCTTCATGGACATGGCGTAGTTTAGTGGCGGCTAGGGGGTTGTTGGGGGAGGGTTGTGAGTGGGAAGAACAAGGGGGGAGTGGGGCGGGGGGGAGTGTGGAGATGGTGGTTTAACCGAAGGGGGGTATTCACGGTGAAGAGTGCGTATAGGTGTGCCGTGGGGTTACGGGATAGGGAGTTGGCTTCTAATTCGGGTTCAGTGGGCTTGGTTGAGGAGGAGAGAGGGTCTTTGTGGTCTACACTGTGGGATAGCATGATTCCTCCTAGAGTTCGTGTCTTCATGTGGAGATTGTGTACTAACTCTGTCCCTATGATGGAGAGGCTTGCTGAACGTGTAGGAATGTTGACACTTGTTGTTGTTCTTGCGGTTCCGGGATCAAATCTATTTGCCATGTCTTCCTGGAATGTCCTGTGGCGCGGCCGATTTGAGTGCTATCTTCGGTTTCATGGCAGGTTATTTCAACCTGGAATTCTGATGTTGTCTCCTGGGTCTTTGACGTGGTGCGGCAGGTGAATAAAGAGGTTCGTTACCGGTTTTTTTGCATCTATTGGGCTACCTGGAATAGGCGCTGCAAAAGACTGATGGAAGGTAAAGAATTTGGGTTGCTGGAGGTGTGTAACAAAGCTTTTCAATTTCTGAAGGATTACCAGGATGTGAAAGCCAGTTTCAGAAATTGCTGAACTCTTTTTTAATCTGTCTATGCTATGTTTGTTCGGGTCCTGTAGGCTTTCTTCTTTCTGTTTCGTCTGCACTTCTGTTTTCTGTTTATTATTTTGTAGAGTGTTGTAGGTACTGGTCAGTTTGCTTTCAGTTTTAGGCTCTTGTTTTAGTTCTCTTTGGTTGTTTACAGACATTGTTTACGGTTTTATCTATATCACTGCTAATTCATAAAAAAAAACGATCTGTTTTGATAATTTCACAATATCTGCGGCATTACGGTACTTTCTTTGTCAAGTATTGAACCCCACATAAATATCAAATGAAACTTTGTGTTAAAATTTTCATCACAATTAAATTTCAATAATAAATATGAAAAATATTGATTTCTTTTACGTATCATCAATTGACACAATAATGTGTATTTGCGATGTTCTTTTAATACACGACAACAATTTAAGAAATAAGTGTAATATATATTATTAGCTACGAAACTAAGCCTTGGAAGCTTATAACTATTGAATGTAGTTATGAACCTATGTTGTAGGAGATACGACACTGGTACAAAATTTTATGTCTTGACTATGATATACGATTTCACTTAAAAATGACCTTGTGTAATATTATATAAATACGAAATACGGATACTTGTTGAGTACTTATTGAATATATTTTAAAGTATTCAAAACTTTAAAAAAATAAAAAAAAATCCCAAATACTTATCGAATACGTTTATAGAAGTAATGGATACAAGAAATTATATTAATTGATATTGTATGAAAATTGTTAGGGCAAAATGAAAGGAAAAAAGAATTGTGGTCTTTTGATAATAAAACTAAATGGATGCCCAGATAGCAATTAGAACACCCCCCCCCCCCCCCCTCTCTCTCTCATGGATACAATGTGCATGGACTAGGATCTCTATAGCTGACGGAAAATTCTAGCCTAGCCGAGTTTGATTGGTTACTAAACCAACTATATAGCAAGTACAATATACTTGTCAAGTGATTGGTGTATAGTTTAGAAAACGTGACCAATCACTTGGTAAGTATATCACACCTGCTCTATGATTATTTTATTTTGGTCAAAACTTATCGAAGTACGAATTCTCCATAGCTGACCAATTATCACCAAGAATTGAGGCCTAATTATATGGAGATCAACTCCCGAGTCAAGACGTGTGTATAATCAGAACAAATGCTTGAACAAGGATTCTCATGACGCAAACATTTGGACGTACTATTAAGCCACAAATAGTCCCATTCACATCTATTATTATCTAATTCAAGTGCTCATTTTGGATTTGTAGAAGTTATGAATTATGATTTTATGAAAACTCATTTTTTATCTAATGACTACTAATGATTGAATTTATGAAAACTTTAAGTAATATTATTTTGCGACATGTAATGTTTATTTATGTCTTCCTAAAATGCAATATGGATTCAATTTATCTGTTAGGTAAATCTAATACATATCTACGTATGTAAAACAAACGAATTGTATTCTAAAATTTTCAAGAATTGTCGTATCCTATGACCTTGTTTATTTTAAGAGATGGGATTAAATCATGATAGATTAATAATGAATAAAATGTAAGATGAGATTTAATTGTATCACTAATATTTTCATTTAAATTATCTATTTATCATGATTAATTATCTATTTTTCTAAATATAAATAAATAAAATATTGAGTTGAATATTCAATCCAATCATTATAAAAAAACAAGGCTTATATATATATGTACATATATATCCGTATCATATCGTACTTTTGTCCCTTATCCATGTCCATATAACATTTTTGACGTATATCCTTACGGAGATGTGTGTCTAGAGATGCACCACTTAATGTTATGCATTTCAGATGTAACATCTCAAAGACCGATTATGATCCCTAATTCTAATAATTTATAGGCTAAATTATAGCTATCTCTTTTCAGGTTTAGCATAATTATAAATATTTTCTTGTTATTTGAAAAATTACAAATACCCCCTGAGGTTTGTGACCGTCTAACAAGTAACTCATTTTCATCTATTTTTACAGGTGAACTGGCCAAAATGCCCTTATGCAAATTAAACTATTCTTAAAATTTAAAAAAAAAAAAAATAGGACTACAATGCGCAGGGGGAGGTTTCTTAAGGTTTTTACACAAAGGAGCAATAAGGCAATTTGCCTCGGTTCATTTTTCTATAATTTTAACTAAAATTTCAAGGGCAAAATGGTCAATTTCAAATATTTGGTTAAAAATTACAAACATTAGGGGCGTATTTGATAATTTTTCAAATAACGAGATGGTATTTGTAATTATGTCAAACCTCAGGGAAGGTGGTTGTAATTTACCCTATTTTATAAGAATAATTTATATTTCCACCCTTAATCTATAGTTTATTTATACAAATCACTCCTGTTTTTTAGAAAATTATACATACACCGACCAAAAACGTCAACATCATTTACACAAATCACCCATACTTTTTGAAAGATTACACTTATACCCCTAAAAATATCGACATTATTACACAAACTACTCATACTTTTTGACTGTCCATAATGATTTATATTGTAATTACGCAAAAGATAGAAGTGATTTATGTAAATAAATTATAAATCAAGAGGTGTAAACGCAATTATCCTTATTTATAATGTCACAATTTTCGTACTAATTAATATAAATTCCTTTTTTTTCTCCCAAGAAGAAAAATATGCAAACTATGGAGGGGGTTGGGTGTCGGAAGTTCGGCCACGAAATTGACTTACAGGCTTTTTTTTTTTTAAGAGGAAAATGGACAATTTCATTATGAAGCTAAGTCAGCGTCAAGCAAACCAAAGCGGTCCGCTTTAGCAGGAGAAAAATAAGAAGAACCATAAAGACGAGATCCCGCTCTAGTAGCAACCTTGTGAGCAAGAGTATTGCAAGATCTACTAATGTGCACAAAAGAAGTCAAAAAAACAAAAAAGGCTCATAGACTGAATGTCTTCAATAAGAGCACCAATATCTGAGAGGTCTCTACAGTCCTTGTTGAGCTTGTTTATGAGGTTGAGGCAGTCTCCTTCCAAAATGATATATTTCCAGTTGTAATAGCGAGCCATGTCAGCTGCTTCTCTTGCCGCAATCGCTTCGGCATGTTCCACATCAACCTGTTTCTTGAATCTGTGGGAGAGCTATGCTAGCACCTTCCCTGTTGAGTCACGAGCCACTGAACCAATCACCACTTCAGTGCCTTCAGAAAATACTGCCCCGTCGAAATTGATTTTCACAAAGACAGTAGATGGCTTCAACCATGTACTCTGCCTTGTAATGCACTTTGAGCTCAATGAGAGACTGGAAAAATTCGCTTCCCTAAAGGCTTCGAAGAATCTATTTGCCGCTGCAATGGTCTCACTCGGGGAGATAACCTCATTCTCCATACAAAGTTTGTTCCTACTCCACCAAATGAACCAAGCAATCACCAAGAAACGGGCGAAGTCCTCCCTAGAGAGCTCACTGAATATAGAGAATAACCATTGCAAGCAATCCCCAGGCCAGTTTGAAACACAACCCCATGGCAGATTTGCAAGTGCCCACACTTATCTTGCAAAGTGACAAAACAGAAAAGTGTGTGGAATGTCTTCACCATCCAGGCCACAAAAGGAGCAAGTGAAATTTAAATGTTTCTCAATCTCTTTTCCAAATTCAAGCCGACAGGGAGGGCATTCATTGCAAGTTTCCAGGCGAATAAACGTACCTTCGGAGGCAGAATCAAACTCCAAATGCAGCGCCATTTGTGTTGAGACTGGTGATCATGAGTTCCGCTAGATTGTGGCATGGCCTTGAACTCCAGAGCCAAGTAATACGTGGGACGAATCGAGAAAATTCCTGTTTTTGAGTAGTGCCAACGCATGCAATCTCGGTGTTGGTCATAGAGGGTGCGGATAATGTGCTCGTCCCATTCCCTTGTGTCCGGGTCGATCATCTCAGCGACTGTTGCCTCTTCAAGGCCTCAGGAGGAGATGAGATTGGCTTGAAAGTGGAAGGACGAGGTAACCACGGATCTGTCCAAATACGAACTGCCTCTCCCGATCCTATCTGCCATCGGAAACCTGCCTGGACAATTGGGAGTGAACTATGAATAGAACGCCAAGTTAGTGACGGACGCGTCCCCACCGTTGCTTCTAGTGGTGACGAGAAGGGGTAGTATTTCGCCTTTAAAACCTGTGACAGTATACAGTGTGGATTCATAAGGAACCTCCACATTTGTTTTGCAAGTAAAGCAGAATTAAAGGCCTTTAGTGAACGAAGACCCAATCCCCCGTCAAGTTTGTTGACACACAAACGAGACCAGCTGACCCACTGAATCTTTCGTTTATCTTTGTCGTGCTAGAAAAAATTCGAAGCCATTCCCTCGATCTCGGAAAGAAGTGAATCTGGGAGTTTGAAGACACTCATAGCAAAGGTGGGTATAGCCTGGATCACCGACTGAAGGAGTACTGTTTTGCCGGCTTGTGATAAATTCCTTTCGCTCCAGCCCTACATGCGTTGCCAAACACGGTCCCGAAGGTAAGCAAATACCCCCTTTCGTGAATGGCCGACCACAAAAGGTAAGCCTAAATATCTGTCCTGGTGCTCTTGCAGTCTCAAACCCAGAGCCGCCGGAAGGGAAGATCTCATCTGTTCTGAGGCATTCCTACTCAGGACCAGCGACAACTTTGCAAAGTTCACTTCCTGCCTAGATGCTCGCACATAGATATCCAGTATTTGGCGAATGCTTGAGAAGGACTGTTGATTCGCCTCACAGTAAATTTGTGTGTCGTCGGCAAAGAGTAGATGCATGATACTCGGGGCTCTTCTTCAAATGGATACTCCTTTGATGCAACCTGTACTTTCAGCATTATGTAACAAGGCACTAAACGCTTCAGTACATATCAAAAATAGGTATGGTGAGAGGGGATCTCCTTGACGGAGCCCTCGTGTGGGTGTGAGAGAGCCAAATTTAGAACCATTTAATAGAAATGAGTAGGAGACAGATTTGACACAAGCCATAACAAGACTAACAAAGCGAGTGGGAAAGCCTAGTCTAACAAGCATCCTTTCGAGAAAACACCATTCGACTTTATCATACGCTTTACTAATATCTAGCTTAATGGCAGCATCGCTTTTCTTACTCCCCGATGTGGTCCTAAGGTAATGGTTAATCTCGAAGGCAATGAGGATGTTATCAGTGATAAGTCTTCCGGGGACAAAGCTGATTGGGTTTGTGAGATGATATGGTCCAAAATCGGTTTTAGCCTGTTTGCAATTGTTTTGTAAGCAATCTTATAGATGACATTGCACAGACTAATAGG
The DNA here is from genome assembly GCA_034509735.1 of Sesamum alatum. Classification (NCBI taxonomy): domain Eukaryota; kingdom Viridiplantae; phylum Streptophyta; class Magnoliopsida; order Lamiales; family Pedaliaceae; genus Sesamum; species Sesamum alatum. The sequence continues at coordinate 19,161,867 of JACGWO010000002.1, forward strand.
GCGAAATTGGGTCAGGTGAACGGGATTCTTACACTTGGGGATAAGGACAAGTTGAGTCTTATTAATAGAAGGATCAATAACACCCCAATTCAGGAAATTAAGCACATAGGTACAAACATCCGAGCTAACATATTTCCAATAAAAGTGATAGAAAAATGGAGGCATACCGTCGGGTCCGGGAGACTTGAAAGGGGCTCTGGAAGACTGTTTTACGAACCTCATCCTCAGTGTACAGCTGCAAAAGATCATGATTCATCCCTTCACCCACTTTCGCTGATACAAACCTCGTTCCCCTTTCCACATCTTCGATGGGCGGATGACAAGATCGAAATACCTCCCCAAAGTGCTGACAGATCAGATTCTTCAAGTCCTCTTCTATCTCCAGAAACTCGCCCCTATCATTCTGGAGGCGCCGAATCCGATTTGTCCGTTTTCATTCCGAGGCCGCTGAGTGGAAATATGATGTGTTTCTATCCCCAAAGTTCAGCCAGTGTTTTTTCCCCCACTGTTTCCAAAATGATTCCTCCCGTAGTGTTAAATCCTCAATGGTTTTGATAAGGCTATGTTCTTCAAGCTTGGTCTCAGCGGTAATATCACCATTGCAAAGGTCAATTAGCCGTTTCTCAAGGAGTTTGATTCTCTTTCGGACATTCTGTCTCTTCTTCCTCATGTTTAGTACTTTTAGATCATTTCGTCATCTCGAGAGTCTTGCAAGAAAACTTCCGATGGTCACAGGGTTGGCATTCGGATCCCACCTTTTCTGAATCAACTTATCACATTCTTCAGACCGGCCCAAGCTGTTTCGAATCGGAACGGCTTTCTAGAGGGAATAGGGTCTGAAGATGGGGGATCAAAGCAGACTAGGAGAGGTAGGTGGTCGGAGAAGGCCGAGGATAAGTGAGATACCTGAGCCATAGGAAACATTTTCAGCCATTGATCATTTGCACATGCTCTGTCCAAGCGCTCACAGATCGTGTTGGGTTCTTCTTACCTGTTGCACCACGTGAACGGAAATCCCTCGAAACCCATGTCAAACAAACCATTCTGATCAAGCGCTAACCAGAAGTCCCTCATCTGCCATGGAGCTCGAGCATTCCCTCCCTCTTTTTCCAAATTTGTCAAGATCTCATTAAAATCACCTAAGCATAACCAAGGCCTGTTGGATTTTGCCCTTAGCCGAGATATAAGAGTCCATGTTTTCTTTCTATGTGTTGTCTCTGGTTCGCCATAAATACCATCGAACCGCCAGGTAGGGGCTTTGTCGTCGAGCTGAACCGAAGCATCAATATGACGGCTAGATAAAGTCTGAATCGTAACATTTATGTGTCTCTGCCAGAATAGCGCCAAACCCCCACTACGTCCAATAGGTTCCACAACCAAACCATACATATTCAAGAACGTTTCACCGAATCAAGCTTCCTAGTTTTACACTTAGTTTCCATTAAGAAAACCAAGTCGGGGTTGTGAGAGCTAACCATTTCCGTCAAAGCTCGAATTGTCCAAGTGGCTCCGATCCCCTGACAGTTCCACGATAAGGCGATCATTGGCTTCGGCGGGGCTGCCCTGCAGCCGCCGCTGTTTCTTCAACAAAGTATCCGAGGGTGTCATGTTCATCCACAAGTCTGCGAGTAACTTTTGCAATGATGTCCAACGACGTTGGGTTCTCATCTGCGGTTTTCCTTTTCCTGGGGACTGAGACGATCCTTCTGGAGGTAGATGCAGTGGCCAAGTTGAGGTTGAGTTAAGGGGTGTGACACCCCCTTCGTAATCACATTTCATCTCATAACTAATTCACATTTAACCCAATTCAGATAAATCATCTTATAACTACATTCTATGTATGCCTCAATCGATTAAAAACTTCAACGAAATTCTTTATATAACATAATTCACTATAGCATATGAAAACGACAAAAGTGGAGTTTCTAGCTATTACAAAACTTAAGATACTAATCCAGTCCGAGTTTAATATTATCGTTAATATGCAGCTAGAGCTCCCGACTCATGATGACACTTCAGTGTTGACCCACCTAACAAGGCTGACAACTGGCTACAAGCTAGCGAGACGAGTCACTGCAATCTATCTGCTGAAAAAGTACATGGCAAAGAGTGAGTTGCCAACTCAGTAAGTATAGCTAATTAGCTATATATATACACATACATATGAGCACATACAAAGAAGACAAATATCATGTGATACCATTAATCAATCATGCTCATTATACAATTTCCACAATTTCTCCAAGTAATTAGTATGAACAACCATGTGAAAATCAATGCCAGAATCACCATCAACACGTCATGCAGTAATCACAATATCACGAAGTAATCAATGACAACCATCACTCAAAAATCAATATCACTATCATGCATCAGCCACAACATAGTACATACACAATATTATTTTTATCCTCTTAGGGCCCTGCTTAACCTAGCTGGAGTATATTCAATGGTTTTGCCGACTCTCATCATCTCAATCAATATCATATAATAGCCGGCACAGGATACCCATCGTATGTGATATCCCCACACTGGCCAAGTGTGTAGCTCCTGATCACAGGACATCACACCGAACATGGCACCCCCACACCACTCCAGTGTGTAGCCGTCAGCACAGGATATTCCCCGCTACCCGGAATACCTTGGTACCTTTCGCGCCATGGTACCTAGTTGTATATTCATTTTTTCCCATAACATCCCACATCATCAATCACAATCATCATGACAGCACACAGCTCATCATCAATCACATCATCATAAACCATTGAATATGCTCAAACTTAGGTAAGTCATCTTCTCATCTCAACTCATCATCTGTACATTTATCGTTTTCATAAATCAACTCCAATCTTTAACCAAATAGAAGCAAGTCAATCATTCACGACCACTCCATTATTCATCTTCATTCACCAACAAAATAGAAGTATATCACAAGTATTTACCATGTACATCACATCGAATCGTAGAGATAACATATAGCAACAATTTCACAAGACAACCACATAATTCAGTTTAGCATATTACAGTTTACGATCAAGATTTCACATAACCATGCATCTTCATATATATATATATATATATATAAATATCCAATTAACTATACTTACCTCAATTCCACAACTATTTAGTTAGTAGAGTGATGTGTTCACTCTTGTACGTTGTTCTCATGTCCTATAAATAGTTGTAAGACGTATAGTCAATATATCGATAATATTGAAATTCCTTAATAATGCATCAACAATATTCGGACACTTCTCACTAATCTGTTAATATCTTGTTCTACCAAATTCAGATCCTTAATCCATTTTCTTATACATAAAGTAGACTCAATTATCTTTCCATCAGTATATATCGTGCTATATATAGATCAGTGATTATATTCTTAAGAATTTCCTTTACCGCCCCCTTAACCTGTGAATCCTGCCAGCATAAACACTAATCACTAATTAAATCATAACTTTAATTATGATAATCCAAATTAAAAATATTTTAGTATGACAAACTAGACATCCTAGGCTTTCTAATGGTATAAATATGTATATTAAATCATAGGAGCAATTTGTTAATAATCTCTCTTTTATTCCTGTTCATGGTTTTCTTTGACAGAATCTGTACACCAACTTATAAATTCTCCCCAGACCAAATTAGAACTTTTAAATTCATTATTTTTACTCCATATACTCTCCTACGTCCCTCGATTCATCTCCAACCAGAATCATACAAATTGGATCAGTATATAATGAGTTATTCAGGTTTTAGCACAACCTGTTCTTTACAGTTGCAGATCTATAGAGCTCTACTTCAAAATTCTCCCAAAAATCTTATATCCGTTCAAAAATAATGATATTTACAGAATATTATATATTATGCCTCTAGTTTCATTTTAAGAAAGAATCATATAAATTGAACCATTATAACTCAAGTTACAAGAGTTTTAATATACTCAGCCTGGATTACTGCAAAAACAGGGCAACAGAATATATCCTATGATTTAGCCATTACAACGAACGATTTAGCTTCTTCTTAATACTAAAACGTTATAGCAGATCTCTAAAAGTTTTTATAGACAAAAATCACTAAAATTGGACCGGTAAAACGTGATATTTGCCTGAAAAACCGAGACTATTTGGACAGAGTTTTTCCTGTTATCATGTATCTAGCTTAACTCATCCATTTCTTCCATGTTCTATATAAATATAAGCTAAAACTCGAAATTAAAGAGATTTTTTATCAATATATGTGTAGAAGACTCTAGGCTTGAGTTCTTTAAGAAGGAAACCGAGAATATAAATGAACAAATCAAGTCTTATATATATATGTATTGCCTTTGTCACACTCCACCGCCTCATCACTCTTTTCTTTCTTTCTTTCTTTCTTTTTTTTTCTATTAGCTTCTACCACATTCTCTAATTTTCTATGGGTGATACAAGTGGTTTTATAGCATATATATATATATATATATTGGATTAGCTAGTAGGTGTGTACATATAGATGTCTATATATATGAATATATAGTGCAATGAAGTATGTTGATAAGCATGAGTTAATTTTGTTGTGTAGTGTAGATATATATATACATATATAATTTATATTTATTTAAGATATTATATCTCCCCCTTGCATCTTCACAAATTTCTATTTTGACCCTGCACTTGTATTGTTTCAAATCCTCAAGTACTTCCAAGTATAAATCTTATCACATAATTTATAATTAAGCACCAAATATCATATAAATCATCACATTATATATCCATTTTATTATGCTAATAAATGATAATCAAGTATTAACGTTGAGTATGTTACAAGGGGGCTTGAAGGGGTGTTGTTTGATTACTGGGGTAGGACTCGAGAACCGGAAAACAACAGATGGTGGGTCTGTCGTTGGGGTAAGCATGGGGCTGGAGATGTGAGGGTCTAGCAGAGAGGGTGGGCTATTTGGGATTGCAGGGAGCTCAGTGTTCTGTAATAGAAAGAAAGTGGTAGGTGTGTTATATGGTGGTGTGATAGAGCTAGTAGAAAGCAAGGGATTGGAGGACGGAACGATGGATAGAGAGTGTTTTCCCGCAACTTTGGATGAGCGGGCAGTATGGTTTGGGGTGGGGAAATTCGGATTTTGGTTCTCCGGTATTGTTCGGCTAGGAGCCAGAGTGGTGTTGGTTAGTGGTGGTAGTGGGGATGTATGTTGGGGTTGGATAGGGCTACGGTTGTTTGAGTTATGAGGGGTACTTTGGGCTGGGAAGTTTCCGAAGACTGAGGCTCCTCTTATGGGGTCGGCTCTGGAAGGATGGTGATTCGTATGTTGGGCGGCTATAAAGGCTGGTCTTTGAGTGCCGTTGTGTGAGCTAGAGGAGTTGGACGGTTGAATCCTGTTCTAGTTGACGTGCAACTGAGTCGCCCGGAGCCATGGACCGAAAGGTGTGTTCTCTCCCAGATCAGAGAAGTCAGCCCTGAGTTGCAATTCACATGATTTCGAGAGGTGACCCAAGCAGCCGCAGAGGTAGCAGAAATTTGGTAATTTCTCATAAGAGAATGTAACAAGTTGTTCCTCTCCGATAGCAATATGAAGCCTAAGGACCCTCTAATGGTTGAGTGATATTAATACCTACACGGATCCGCAGTGAAGACCCCCATATAGTTGTAGAATTCTCCATATCAACTTCCTTAAACTGCCCGATTTTGTTTCCAATGAATTCTCCAATGTCCTTAGTCATTTTTCCCAAAGGCAGATGGTGGATGTGGACGTGGAAATCACACCAGTCTAAGTCTACCTGCATTGGATTTTCCTCCAGCGATACCAACTTCAAAACTAAGAGTCCCTTCTCATAAGCCCATGGAGAGTTTTCCAGCACCCTTTTCCTGTCAACTGGGTGATCAAAGCGAAATAGAAAACGGTTCCCCCAATCAACTTCATATCCATTCCACGGATCGGATTAAAAGCCATGGTAAGAGTTGTTCAAAACGCATTGAGGTGGAAAGACTTGTGTGATATGAGTCTGCCAACCACGCAAAACCCCTGAGAGTCTGAATCCCCATGCCAAAGTCCCAATGGGATTTCAACCCCTAACTCCTCCTCTATTGATAACGAAAGGCTTTTCCCCAGATTTGCAAGTTTATCATCTATCCACTCAGATCGTACTCGATATGAGCCAAGTCTGTATCAGCAATAGTGGAGAAAGCGAGAGATCTGCCCTTTGCCACTATACCCTGCAGAGGAAAATTTGAGAAAACAGAAAAACCAAATAGATCAGCCCTAACAAGAAGGATAAAACAAAGAAAAAAAACAACCCGACGAAACAAAAGAGGTGGGATCTAAAGATTAAGGAGTAATAGCACCAAAATCTGCCCTTAAACAGGAAATTATCCGGCGTATGATCTCGCCAATGCAATCTCTGAAAGAATCGGGTACGGTCCGGGAACGCAACGGAAGCGTAAAAACGTTAATTTAAAGCATAAATTTAAAACAGGTTCAAAGGGGTGTTCCCTTTGAAGTTCCCGAGCGTTCGGTGTTTGTCAAAGCATAAATACAAGAGGAGAAGATGTTGGACATGTGGCTAAAGGATTAAAAACAAAGGATACATGAAAACGTAAAGAAAACCAACCTTATGTTCGTTGCACGTAGAACCGGTTCTAGCTTTGTTCCCTTTTTGTTTCCTTGTTCTGTTCACTTGAGAGTCCAACATAGAACTCCTCTAAGTATTGTCCACACCACACTAAGGATATGTCCTCTAAACTATTGCTAGATAGTAGTAGAGGAATGAAGAAGAAATTCTTCCAAAACAACACTATCGGTTAGTGCCTTTTGGAATGTTTTTTAAGTTCAATCCTTTCCAAAAGGTATGAATACAAAAAGGAGAAAATTTGCAGAGAGTTTTGAGTGTTTTTGGCTGAAAAAAATCGTGCAAGTCACTTCCATACAAGTTATGTGCATTGTTTTTATGTATGTAGAAAATTGAATTCAAAATTCAACCTCCAAAATTAACCTCCAAGGCAAACTTACATACACATGCACAATAACTCTCCATGAACTATCATGGCCTTCATATGTGGAGGAGTTGAAACTCCTCCTCAACTTGCTCTAACCTCTAGAGCTTCGACTTCAAACTATGGACCAATTTTGACCGATTTTGATTTAATCAAATTAAATCAAGACCAACCAAGATCCATAGGTTCCAAATTAATCCTTTTAATTTTAAAACTTATTGAAATCCAAAAGTTTATTTAATCCAATTAAATAAACATAAGCTCAAATACTAATTAATTGATCCAATCAATTAATTAAACCAAAATCGATAAATTAATCCAATTAATTTAAAGGTTCTTAATCCAACAATTAAATAATCCAATTAATTAATTATTGGATCATCCATCAAATGGATTTGTCAATAAATGATCCAATCATTTATTTTCTCCTTGAATTAATTTAATCCAATTAAATTAATTCGCTTCTTCTAGAATTAATTCCAAATTAATTCTACTAACCCCATAGTGATTTGTGTGTGACTCATTAGGTTTATCCTCAGCTAGACTTGGGTTTGTGTCCAATACAATTGGTCAATTAAATCCAATTTAATTAACTGTTTTCCAATTAATCATTAATCGAAAAAATGTCCGTCACCATGGGTGGCCGTCTAGCAACGGTCCATGACACTAGACACTAGGTGAATGTTGGCATGAACGTTTAGGCTCCCGAGTACCATACGAGTACGGTCCTTCCATCATCCGTCTCTCGGTCTAGGTCTAGGGCATGGAATTGGGCGTCGGTTCCCATCCTAGATTAGACAACTATGCTCAATAACTCGAGACATGTTTGCTCTATTGATCGACGTAGGAAACCATTCCCTACTCGACCAACGCTGTGGCCACAGACTTAAAAAGCTTAAACCGTCTCAGAGCGCATAGGAGACTCGACTGTCATATTCTAATAGGTGACAGATCCTACCTCGGAATCCACCGTCCTCAATACATATATTGACTACACTGGATAAAGCTTATAATGAACGTATCTCAGATACGGACATCTTTTTTCAGATCCTAGATACAGCCTTCATATGCATGTGACTGCCATGATTCCTCAAGTTCGAGGACTAATCTCGTACTATCGGAGCCGGGAATTCTAGTCATACCGACTAAGCCTCCAAGGCTTCCATATGACGATTCCCGCGAGTCACTTCAGTCAGCTGACACCCTTGTCAACTAACCCACTAATATTGCATAGACGTCCAACGTCTATCGCCGATGAAACACGACACTAATCCAATGAATACAATCCTTAGTGCAAGTCTCTATAGGACCCTCGATACCCTATCTCGAGGTCCTCAACTTGGAACGTTTGAGACCAACCCTCAGAAGTTGGTTTCGTAGCCGTCATCCAATGTGCAGCCCAACTACATGGGTTATCCAATTAATCTGTGAGTATTTGTTGTGACGTTAAAACGCCGTTTAACATAATTAGTAAGCACAATAAACATATAGTGCCATAGATGAATACTTACTATATTCATCAAGTCAATATTACTTTAATAAAAATTACTAAATAGTACCCAAAATCGTCAATCCAATTAATTTTCTAGTCACTTATTCTAATAATCTCGTCAGGGAAGCCACTAAAGTGCAAAGAAAGAATCTCTCTAATGGCTGACTCTCGAAGACGCATAGCGTGGAAAAGATCTCTCATAGAGAGAGAGAGAAAAGGACTGAGAGAGAGAGAGAAAAGAGAGTTTGTAGAATTGAAGTTGACTTACAGGCTAACCCGTACAAACGCATTATTTTTTGCTAGATTCAGGTCCAATAGAGTATTAGTATACTTAACTCATACTTCTATTGTAAATAAAATTTTATTACTTTTTATTTAAAAAATTACCAATACTATCTGATTTTAACGTTCAATTCAATAACTCTATTAATTTTTGTTAGATTTTCATCTATTTTATGATGAATTAACCAAAACATCTTTGTGGACTGTGAATTATAATTTTACTTAATTTTTAAAATTTTTTGCTTTTTTGGATTAAGTGGACAATTTTTTTTTACAATTTTCAAAATTTTCCATTCATCTCGCTTGATATTTTCTATTATATATTATCATCTAAAAAAAGATACATTGAAGACAAAATTTGAGCCTCCATAAAAAAAAATACATAATTTCATCAAACATGTAGGGTGTATTTGTAATTTCTCAAACAATGAATTACCATCATAATTATACGAAACTTCAAATTGTTCGTTGTAATTGTTCCTAAACTTCATGACAAGGGGGAATTTCGTAGCGGAAAGTATCAATCCCAAATATATTCAGTGTAATTTTTGAACATATATAAATGTATATTTTAGGGTGAATTACAATGACCTCTCCTGAGGTTTGACATAATTATGGATACTCCCTCATGGTTTGAGAAATTATAAATACCCCCTAAGATTTTTAAAATTATAGAAAAATAAGCCGAGACAAATTACATTATTGCTCATCTACGTAAAAAAAAAAAATAAGAAACCTCTTCCTACGCATTTTAGTCCAAAAAATTTTTAAAAATAATTCAGTTTGTTTAAGAACATTTTGGTCAGTTCATCCATAAAAATGAATGAAAATATGTTATTTGTTAGACGATTACAAATCTCAAGATAATATTTATAATTTTTAAAAAAATAAAGAAATATTCGGAGTGGGCTGTCGAGTTGAGCGGTTGGAATGTTAAGAGGGTTTGTGGTATGCCGATTGGGAGTCGACGTTCCCATTAGGGTTAGTACACTTTTGGTTCACTTTAAAATGTTACTGTTTTTCAGTAAGAGTTACAAAAAAATAATTTGCTCTTGTTGAGAGTCGAACTCAAGACCTCCCGCTTACTAAACGGGTGCTCTAACCAACTGAGCTACAAGAGCTTTGATGCTGAGCTTTCACATTTCAATACGTTTTTGGTGGCTTCTATTTTGCTCTAGTCTCTTGGGGGCCAAAGAGCATATTGTTCCACTTAGTTATTTAAAAGTAGGGGGCGTAAATGATCCGATTCGAATCGAGTCGAACACATTATTGTTTAAATTTGTCTGAATTATATCAAATTTTAAAAACTGTGTTTGCATTTGGTTTGATTATTATTCTAATAGAGCTTTAATTGGATCAAACACGAGTTGAGCTCGAGTCGAGCTCAAAGTTTATCCAATAAAATTTTTTGTTCAAGTTTGGTTTATTAAGTTTAACAAATCGAGTTGAAATGAGTTTTTATCGTTCGATTCCAATCGAGTATCGAATAATTTAATTATTTTTCCAATCCTAGTTAAAAGTTCCATTATCTTTTTTAAATTAATTGTTCCACTAATTAGTCCACTAAAACTTTCTGAAAGGGTTCAAATTAAGGAATTATAAACTATTAGATGTGATATTCTGTAATATTATGGTTAAAACTAAAACAAATTTCGTCCTATTTTAGAATAACAAAAATAGCTTTGTATTCTATACTTTGGGTGTCTATAAACTCTTATGATCTTAAAATTATTAAATATTTTACGACATCTTACTAATTTTATTAAAAAATTGCTCTAACATTAATATTGTTGTGCGCCTTTGAAATAATATATGTTCGAGATTTAAGTTATTATTAAAGCATATCAATTCATCTTCACCCATCCATAAAGTAGTTCTCAAACAAAGAACCTCGTAATACTATTACTTAAATCAGTTCAGATCATAATTAATAGGGTTAATTATATTGAGCTCCGCTACTATTAGGGAATATATAAATTTCCCTCTTTTATTGTGGAAATTACATAAATTTTCCTTTCAAATATATTCATTTTATAATTGGCTCCTTTCGTTAGTCAACTTAATAGATTTTGTTGATGTCATAAAAAAATTGGGTCTAAACTTCTTATAATATCCTCAACTTGAATAACTCTATTTTCTATTACTTAAATATCCCTAAGGGATAATTTGTTATTTTTAAAGTTAATAAGAGTGTATACTCGCAACTTTTAGTATATTATTTTAATCACGTATTATTTTATTGTAGGTTATGACATTAATTTCTATTCCTAACAATTATCAAAATTTGTAAATTTTATTAAAATTATATGTAGCAAGTAATAAAATAAAATTTATATTATTCAAATGTTAAAATATTAAGGCAAATTTCAATAGTTTAGCCAATTTACTATGTCAAAGAAAAATTTAAACAAGTTAATTTTAGTGTATTTTAATTTTTAAAATCTATATGTTACAATTCCTAGAAAAATGATGACATAAGTATATTTTTAAATTATTCGGAAAAAAAAACTTTTTCCTTCTTTTTATTTCAAATATAGATAATAAGAAAATTCTTCTATTATAAATTGTATTGAATTATTTTTTATTTTATAAATGAGGGTAAAATGGTCATTTAAACACTTATTGTTAAATTTGAATAACACATGTTAGTCGGATGGGCAATTTGTAATTTTTATAGTAAGAGGAGAAATTTGTATATTCCCATAATAGCAGGGGAAGTGAGTATAATTCACCCTAATTAATAAAATATATACTGTAGAAATACTATAAAAATCCGATTACGAGCATGTGTTCGTCAGATTATTTATTTTATTTTATATAAACTGAATAATTTAGAACAAATGAACGATACTCATGTTGATGAATATTTTTATTAATAAAAAATATTCTTATTCTTGTTTGATAAATATATTTTACTAATAGAAAATATTATTAATTTTCTTTGATGAATATTTTTATTATAAGGTTTTTTAGTTTTTAATATACTAAAAATATTTTAGTATAATTTTAACTTGCTTATTTTCTAATACAAAATAAAAAATAGTTAATCAATAAAATTATAAAAATTAATATTTTCTTCTTGATTTATTTTTTTCGTATTAAACATGTGAAAATATTTGAGATTTACATTCGTTTGAATCGTACCAAAAATTAAAAAAAAAAATTATTATTCTTTCCCTCCATTCCTTGTTTCGTCTCACTTTAAACCAAACCAACCCTTGAAGTTAGTCCCACAATTAGAAGGTGATGACAAATTGTTTAATAAAAGTTTAATGATTGTGAGGTAGAGACGTATCTTTGTCTCTTGTTTTCTCCAACACTGTACCAACCAGCTCACCTTCCCAATACTTTATTTTAGGATAAATTACATCCACCTCTCCTAAAATTTAGCATAATTATGAATATTTTCTCGTTGTTTGAAAAATTATAAATACACCCCTGAGGTTTGTAATTTTCAACCAAAGGCCTGAAATTGACCATTTTGCCCTTAAATTTTTAATTAAATTGCAGAAAAATCAGGCGAGGCAAATTGCATTATTAACTACTCTGTGTAAAAAACTTTACGAACCTCTCTCTGCGTATAGTAGTCCAAAAAATTCAAAAAATTTTAAAAATTAAATATAATGGATAAGGGCATTTTGATCAGTTCACCCGTAAAAATGAATGGAAATGGTTATTTGTTAGACGGTTACAAACCTCAAGGGGGTATTTATAATTTTTCAAACAATGAGAAGGTATTTGTAATTATGCTAAATTTCATGGGAGGTAGATGTAATTTATCTTTTAGGGATAATTACATTTACACCCCCTCACCTATTGTCCATTTACACAAACCACCCCTGCCTTTTGAAAAATTACAGAAACCACCCCTGTCAGCCATTAAAATCCAAAAATACCCCTATTGACTTGGTCAAACTTTAATATAAATTTTGAAGGACAAAAATGCCCTTAGGGGTGTTTCTGTAATTACTAAAAGGTAGAGGGGGTGTTAATGTAATGTTTTATGACGATGAGTAATATGATCCATATATTTTTTTAATTATTTATATCAAACTTAAATTTAAATTTAAATTATTTTATTAACTTTTTTTAATTGAATCTATATAAAATTATATTTTTTAATAATTGAAATATTAAATTATTCAATTAATATATATTTATAAAATTAGTTACTAGATTATAAGTTTGAATTAAAAAATTATCATACTTGAATAAATTATTTAAAATTATTAAAATTGAAAATATATTTATCCTCTATTTTTATTTATAACTAAATTTTATTAAAATTAATATATTGTAATTCACAATAATTTATGAATTTTATATAAATCGAATTAGTAAAATAAATAATTTACTTATTAAAAAGATATTTTAAATTATTAATTTTTTTTAAAATTATCCCTCACCCCCGCCACCCTGCCTGTGCCCGACCCCACTTCCGTATTCACCCGCCTTCGTTGTCGCCCTCCTCCACCTTCATCCGCTATCTAAATATGTATGTACAAAAATATAGATATATATCATATATGTATAAATATATATTTTTTATATATGTATAAATATATATATATATATACATATATGTATAATTTATTAATTATAGTAAAATTTAAATACAAATAAGCATAGTGGATAAATAATCTTTTAATTTTAAGAATTTAAAATAATTTATAAAAGTGTGATAATTATAATTTAAATATATAGCCTAGTAACTAACTTTCTGTAATATATTAATTGAATAATTTAATATTTCAATTATTAAAAGGTGTAATTTATGTAAAGATTCAATAAAAAAAAGTTATAAAATGATTTAAACTTAAATTTAAGTTTGATATAATTTATTAATTTTAGTTATAAATAAAAATAGAGGATAAATATTTTTTAAATTTTAAGAATCTAAAATAATTTATACAAGTGTGATAATTATAATTTAAATGTATAGCCTAGTAGCTAACTTTATAAATATATATTAATTGAACAATTTAATATTTCAATTATTAAAAATTATAATTTTTTATAGAGATTCAACTAAAAAAAGTTGATAAAATAATTTAAATTTAAATTTAAATTTGATATAAATAATAAAAAAATATATGGGGTCATATTACTCATCCTCATAAAACATTACATTAACACCCCCTCTACCTTTTAGTAATTACAGAAACACCCCTAAGGGCATTTTTGTCCTTCAAAATTTATATTAAAGTTTGACCAAGTCAATAGGGGTATTTTGGGGTTTTAAATGCTGCCAGGGGTGGTTTCTGTAATTTTTCAAAAGGCAGGGGTGATTTGGGTAAATGAACAATAGGTGAGGGGGTGTAAATGTAATTATCCCTATCTTTTATTTTATTTCATAAATACTGACATTTTGACAGACCTAAATGCGTTTTTAATTCTAATAATATATTTTTGTACTATTCTCTCTCTCCTTTCCCTAGTGCGCTTCTTGTTATGAGGTAAAGATACTGTTACACTAATAATACATACCATCCAGCAACTTAATTATTTATCACTAATACCAAATTATCTTAAAGTGTATTTGAATGGATGGATTTTTAAAAAATTTGGAAAAAAAAATAGTTCTAATGACATTATTTAAAAATAATTTAAAATTTATTAATATTTAACAAAATATAATTTAAAATTAAAATTGAAGTATTTGAAACCTGTTAGCTTTTAGAATTTTCTAAAAAATTCAAAAAATCTGTCATAATTTTGAATTTTTCGATCCAAATACAATCTTATCTAATAGACAAGTTGGGATTGGTTAAGGGAGAGTCCACAAAACAAATTATTTTTAAAAAATCAAAAAATTAAAATAAAATTTAATATAAAAGTAAAAATTGAAAGTATATGCAATTAGTAGCAAAGATAAAAATGTTTAAAATTTGACTATTTGGTGAAAGAATTGAAAAAGTAGAGATTGTGTGTAAATAATCTTAAATTATTTATAAAATAAGTGTAAAAAACAATTCGAGCATCCTCCTCCCTGCTTTTGACTTTTAAACCACACTAACTTTAATTTTCTTGTAATAAAAAAATAAAACATTATTTTTCATAAAGAATACAAACACTCTCGAGGTGTTAAAGAATTAGTGGGTGTCCGCAAACACAATTATTTTAAATGTTTATCAGCTTATTGGTGAAATGAATATTTTTGTTTTACAATTTCCAACTTTTGATTTGCATAAATTAAATTGATTTAAGAAAAAAAATTATAACCAGTTCCCTGCCGACTTTTGTATTTTATTCGCAAAATTATAAATATTAAGTCGTTTTTCTACATATTCAAACTTTAATTTTTTTTATTTTTAACTTTTGATTTCAAACACTCTCAATTTTTACGATATTAAATTTTAACTTTTTTTTAATAATTTATCTCATCACAAATGTGAAAATTATTACAAAAATACCCTTTTAATATGCTCTCTAAGCAAATACAATCAAGAAATACCAAACCCAAATGTTGGTGTAGTTGGACAAGGGCAACCTTCCAAATTCCAAGTGTAGGTTAGAGGCTGTAGGCCTAAATCTCAACTGGGCCCCTACTTAATGCGATCTGCATTAAAACGGCTTCTTGCTTCTCTTCTACCAACTAAAATCAACTGTCGAACTAGCAGTGAGTGTACGTGCATAATTTATATAAAATATTTAAATTAAAATATTTTTGTAAATTATGTTATTTATGTTTTTGTAAAATTAAATATCACTCAAAATATATATAAGATAAAAGTATATAAAAAAAAACTATCAGAAGATAATTATGAAAAAACATGATGACTGAGAAGAACAAATAACTAAATTAAAAAAATCTTAAACATGATACATCGAAATTGTTCGGGATAATAAAAAGACCCCCCCCCCCAATAATATCTACTCGTGATTTTGTGACACATTTTATGTGCGTGCATAATTTTTTAAAATAAAATATTTATAAACTTTTTATTTTTCTAATAGAGTATATTATACAAAAATATTAATTTAATATTAGATTTATAAGAAAATTGTGCTAAAAATATTGATGAGATAATATTATAGGGAATAAAGATGAAAATTACAAAAACTACCAAAAGGAGAGTGGATAGTTAGATAATAAATTAAAAAAATTAAATTAAATATTAAAAAATAGGCCAAAAAAGTGAGACACCAAAAAGGTGCTCACACTTAATAGTAAGGGTTAATTACACTTAGACCCCCTCTGAAAATGTATAATTACACTTTCCCCCAAAGAAGTTTTGAAATTACATTTACACCCCCTCTAAAAATTCTTTGTTTACACCTGACCTCCATTCGTTAAAGTTTGGGCAGAAAATGTTCATTTCAACAAAAATAATTACATAAATTTTCAATTTTATCTCTCATTTAACATTCTCGTGCAATAATTTTGTACTTATAAGAAAAAAATATAATAATATTGGCCTCACTCCATACATATACGTTACACTTATCCTCTTATAAGTACAAAAATATACACGAGAATGTCAAATGATGGGAAAAATTGAAAATTTGTGTAATTATTTTTGTTCATGTGAACATTTTTCGTCCAAACTCTAACGGATGGGGGTCAGGTGTAAACAGAGATTTTTCGAAGGGGGTGTATGTGTAATTTCAAAACCTTTTTGGGGGAAAGTGTAATTATACATTCTCAGAGGGGGTGTAAGTGTAATTAACCCTAATAGTAAAGTATAGATACTAATATATATCTTTCTTTCTTTTTTTTTTGGGTTAAATACAGTTACCACCCCTGAAGTATTCACCCCACATCAATTACCCCCCTAAAGTATTAAAACCTTCAAAAAAAACCCTGACCTTCTAACTCCTTTCATTTTTAAGTTCAAAAAATCCATTTTACCTTTACTCAAAATTGCTTTTTGAAAAAAAATTAACGGAATTTTTAAAATACCAAAATCACTTTTTTTTAAAAAAAATTTATCTAATTCTAGTTTCACTTGTTCATTGAGCTCTTTTTATTTTCGTAATCCTAAAGTGCTTGGAGCTCATTTTATTTTTGTTTCCCTTGTTTGTCAAACCAAATTAAAAATAAATTTATACATGCATATATATATATATATATTTCTATATTTACTTAAACAAATACACAATTAATAAAACCGAAAGAGTTGATCATGAACTAATAAGAAAATATACAATTAATATATATTGATATATATATATATATGGTAATTATATAAATATGGTAATTATATGAATGTATAAATTTATTTTTAACTTGGTTTGACAAATAAATGAAACTAAAATAAAATGAGCTCCAAATACTTTAGAACTATAAAAATAAAAAGAGCTCGATGAACAAGTGAAAATAGAATTAGATAAAACTTAAAAAAAGAGTGGTTTTGGTATTTTAAAAATTCCTTCAATTTTTTTTTCATAAATAAATTTTTAGTAAGGGTAAAATGGACTTTTTGAACTTCAAAATTAAAGGTGTTAGAAGGTCAGGGTTTTTTTTGAAAGTTTTAATACTTTAGGGGGGTAATTGATGTAGGATGGATACTTTAGGGGGTAACTATATTTAACCCTTCTTTTTTTTTTAAATGTGATGTGTTGGTTAATATATATAATTTTCTTATTTATAATATATTTTAAAATATAAAATATTATTTATTATACGTACACAGAGACAACATGTCACTTGACTAGTATAACTAGTGTATGCGGCACATCAAAATTGGTGTGCAATTAGTTTAGAATTTAAATAATATATTTGTTATTTTTCAAAATTAATATTTTATTTAAATAAATAAAAAATAGTGAAAAAAAATAAAAATTATTGAAAGTTATTGAGAGAAGAGTACTGAAAGAAAGAGACAATTAGAGGTTGAGAAAAGAAAAAAAAACTATTGAAATAAATTTAAAAAATAAAAAAATGGCCGACAGAAAAAATTAAGATACCAAATAAGTGTTTTCCAATTATAATAAAGTATAGGTATAGATGGTACGTGGTGTTGAATAATTAAGTATTTGATATATATCATATATTCTAAAAAAAAAAGAAAGTATATATATTCAGCACACTATATTGGATACAGTATAAATTTAATCAAAATCAATAGAATAAAATGATATCTCAAGAATACCAACTCAAGTCAGAGACTGAAAATGGGTTTGAATTAAGCATGGGCGGAATTACATTAAATTATTGATTTATAGATAATTAATCCTTAATTGATAATATAATCCATCATATTTAAACTTTTTGATAGTATTACTTAAAAGATTATATTTTTAAACATTCAATTTTTTATATTTTTATTTTTTATAATGAGCGATAAACTAATAATTTAAAAGTACAACAATGTTTTTAAAGCGACCAATTGCTATTACAATATTCACTGCACAGTATAACAACATATATTCAATCAACGGTATAATAATATATCCACATCTATCAACACCAATCAAAGGAACAATACAAATATCCTATAAATTAAACAACTCCCTACATTCGTAGTATTCGAATCCACAATTTCTTGACTATAGGACCTCAACCTCACCACTCAAGTAAGGGATCATCGAATTTAAACATTCAGATTATTAATATGACTTTAACAGGTCTAACAGTCCAACTCATTAGGTCTAGGATTTGAGACAGTTAGAATTCAAAATTTATAATATGCAAGGAAAAAAAGTAGATGCTCCCAGTTCATACTAATTAAAGGGATTACCATAAACTACATCAATTAATCATACATAAACAAAAAATATAGTAATATTGTAATAATCTTAATTAACTTTCGATAAAGTGAATTAATTAAGCTAAAGATGCCAAATTCAATAATTACCAATTAAAAACCAAGAATGATTATCCCAAGGAACAAATGTCCTCTGCTGTCCTTTCTCTCCTCCCAAAGCACCCAAAAGCGCTAATCCTGTCGGTGTCAATAATACCCACCCGACCCGCACTTAATACCCACATCACTCGCCCCATACCCGTATTAAAACCCTTTCAACCACCATGATTCGCCGGTGGCCGATGAATTAAAAACCGCCGTTTATTGCGCTGTCTGTATCTACCGCGCGGTGCTCCTTCGTCACCTGCCGCTCCCCGTTTTTCAAATCTCATCAGCTGAGAAGCTCTCAGCTTTTTTGGCAGTGTTGCGACGAATCTTCGTCTAAATTTAGCGGGTTACGCATTGGCTGGGGCGGAATTCGATGTAACAGACGTGGGGGAGTAATTGGGGGGTTTATAATGGCGTCGACAGAGCTATCTCAGTCGCATAATTTCTCAATGGCGAAGAACAATGGGAGGAGCAGACCGAGGGGGTTTCTCTCCGACGGAGTTATTTTCTGCGGCGGAGCTTTGGTGGCGTTTTTGGTGGTTTGGGCCTTCTGGTCTTTCTTCAGCCCTAGCCTAGTCCAACTCCTAGTTTCTCTACTTCCTCTTTCAGATTACCGCAGGGTTCGGATACCTCTGCCGCCGCCGCTCCGTCTACGAGCTGCGCCGATGACCCGCCGAAACCGAATTTTTACGACGACCCGGAACTGAGCTACAGAATCGACGCGCCGCCGGTTAAGAATTGGCACGAGAAGAGGAGGAAGTGGCTGAAGCAACACCCTGCTCTCGCTGCCGGAGCAGAGAATCGCATCCTAATGGTCACCGGGTCGCAGGCAAAATCGTGTAAAAACCCGATCGGCGATTATTTGTTGGTCAAATTCTTCAAGAACAAAGTGGATTACTCGCGGCAGCACGGCATCGACATTTTCTACAACAACGTACTGTTCCAGCCCAAAATGTTCTCGTTCTGGGCCAAAACGCCGACGGTGAAAGCCGCCATGCTGGCCCACCCGGAGGCGGAGTGGATCTGGTAGGTGGACTCCGACGCCGCCTTCACGGACATGGACTTCGAACTCCCATTGGGCCGGTACAAGGCCCACAATCTTGCATCCACGGCTGGCCCAATTTGATATACAAGAAAAAGAGCTGGCCCAGTATCAATGCAGGTTATTAATCAAATTTATTTGAATTATTATTAAATGTAAAATTTTAATTTGATTATTGATCTGATCAAATTCAAATGGGTTCTAATTAAATTAAATATGATTGAGCTCAAATAATTTAAATTTTGTAAGTATATTTGATTTTTTTATAATGATTGAATCGACTTCAAAAGTTTATCGAACCAAATTTTTTATTGAAATTTGATTTGTTAAGTTTATCGAATCAAATTTACACAAATTTTATAAATCAATTTCAATGGATTATTAAATAAAATTTGATTAATTTTTTGGAGGTGTGTTTCTCATGCGTAATTGTCAATGGGCTATGGATTTTATGGATGTGTAGGCCCGAATGGGCCCACAAGCACCTGAATACGATAAATGGGGTGAGATCCAGCGGGCGACATTCAGGGACAAGCTTTTCCCGAAATCAGACGATCAATCTGGCTTGGTTTATTTACTATTAAAAGAAAAAGAAAAATGGGGGGACAAAATCTACGTGGAGAGTGAGTATTACTTTGAGGGGTATTGGATGGAAATTGTGGGTAAATTTGATAACATCACCGATAAGTACACGGAGATCGAGAAGGGGGTCGGCGGCGCGTTGAGGAGACGACACGCGGAGAAAGTGAGTGGGAGTTATGGTAGGGTGTGGGAGGAGTATCTTAAGGAAGCTGGGTATGGGAGGGAGAGCTGGCGGAGGCCGTTCATCACGCATTTCACCGGCTGCCAGCCCTGTATTGGGGACCACAACCAGATGTATTCCGGCCAGACTTGCTTTGACGCAATGCAGAAGGCTCTCACTTTTGCTGATAATCAGGTGCTCAGGAGTTATGGGTTCGTGCACCCGGATTTACTGGATCCCTCCACCGTGGATCCTCTGCCTTTTGATTATCCTGCTTGAGCTATCGTTATTGGGAGTATGTGAACATAGACGAGCGTATACGTATGTAGATATCTATATGTGGTATTTTGAGTTTCTTTTGCTGACAAGAAGTAATGTTTGTGCTTGATTGTTATTAATCTGAAAAATAAAGAACAAAATATTAATCGGGTAAATTGCATTTACATCCCGTGATGTTTGGTCAAATTATACAAACATCCTTTATGTTTTGTGTAATTATAATTACACCCCTTGAAGGGTATTAGTGGAAGGTTTTTCAGATGATGGTTTTGTAAGATTTGCCTTTAAATAGAGGGTGTACTTATAATTAGAGCTATAACCTTAGTGGGTATAGCTGTAAGTTTACGAAAAATGAGGAATATTTGTGTATTTTAACGTAATTTCATAGGGTGTCAATGTAATTTACTCGTATTAATTTCTTCGATAAATTGATTTTTAGAGACTAATACCATTATTTGTTGTAAGTAAGAATATCATAAATATTTAAATTTGGATGATTTTTTTATATTTAATCATGATGTGAAAAATACACTTAAATTGCTTAAAATGAATAAGATACTTTTCGCACATTGTCAGGATTACCAAACGCTCTAACGATCTGTGCAATTTTCACTGAGGTAATGCTAACCTAAACTCGACCCAATGGTATACTTGACTTCCATAACCATTTGATCATCCTATCACATTGGACTGTACAATTTGATCGTTCTTATCCAATGTGAATCGTTTTTATAAATACATATCTTTCAAGTATTTTTTTCTGGCCGTATTTAATAATGTTGAAACATCTCTTTCATCAATTACATTAATTTTAGTATCGAATAACCATAATTGGCACCTGCCCAATTTTTGTTCTTATTGGCCTTTGTTAGCACAAATATGAAGTATTAGCTCATCAACATGAAACCGTGTGAAGGAACAAAACACTTTTATCTACCCTTAGTTCGCACCCAGAACATATCGTTTTATATTTTCTTCTAGCAAACTCTAAACGATGTATGTTCAAGTGTATATCTAAGAATAGATTTTCTATAATATGAAATTATAAAAAGTGCAAAATATGGGTTTGTAGGCGAGCAAAATTTATTGTCAATTCACTACAAAAAAATGCGGGAATAGGAACGGTAAGGTACGGCCGTTCCACGTAGGAACGGTGGTAGGAACTGTTGTGGAACGGTAAACCGTTGATGACGTCAGAGTCGTGCTAATAGAAATACAAATTAATAGGAACGGTCGCACCGTTCCTATTCGAGTGCCAAACATAGGGTGCCAATTTGTACACCTATAACCGTTCCTAAAGGGGACCTAATACATTTTGGACCTCAATTTGGAACACATGTGTGAGATTTGGAATGGTAGGCGGACCGAGAAAGCTCACCGTTACTGTGTGTGTGCCAAAGACCGTGTCTATTTTGGACCGGTTGCCCTACCGTTCCAACATATAGTCCTACAGGAGGCCCTTTTACGCCATGGGAAAAAATGTGATGCAATTACCGTTCCAAATTACGGGTATATAGTAAGTGAAGCTGTGTTACAAGTACCGGTCCAAAATGTAATCCAAGTAGGAACGGTCAGTTTTTCTTGTGCCTGATACCGTTCCTAATATGCTCTAACGGCTATATTACAACGGTAACTTTACCGTTCCTGTTACCTCTCCTGAGACCGTTCCTTAATCTGGAACAACGGCTATATTTTAACGGTGAGTTTTGTGTTCCAAATAGTAATCCAATGACCGTTCCAATGATTTCTATATATATGTCCCCCTTCTTTGTCATTGTTCTTATACATACTCTCCAACTCATTTTGTATTTGTAACTCCCCCCTTTGATTGTTTATACGGAAAATCGAACATATCAACTACCGAGCGCGAACTTTGCATTGATATCAATAGGTGTTTTGCTCAGGTAAATATGCAAAATTCTGTTATTTTTGCATATATATATATATATATAATTTACTCTTGTCATTTAATTGTGTTGTTGTGAATTATACGTAGGACCAATCATGTTAAGACAGTTGAGGAAATGGATGTTTGATCGAGACGTCCTGGGTGTGACGCCGGAGTTTGAGGATGGTGTTACAACATTTTTAGAATGGGCCCAGTCTCAGCGTGCATATATGGACGGGGACCAGATTAAGTGTCCCTACCGGAAGTGCAAAAACGAACGGTTCAAAACACCAGACGAGATAAATTTTGATTTGTGTATGAAAGGGTTTATGCCAGAGTATTACAATTGGACTTCGCATGGTGAGGAGAGGGTGCAGGAATACTTTGAAGCATTGACAGCGCCCCCTGTGCAGCATCAGCAAATGCCACCCGTTCAGGAGGAGGGTAGTTCGCATTGGGGTGATGCGGCTCAGATGGATTGGGCGCAGAGGATGGCATTCGATGTCGCCGAGCCGTCAGTCTGGTCTTCGTACAACCAGGAGGGACCGACTGATGATGGTACTCGGTATTGTCCATCTGATGTGGGTCCTAGTTCATATTACGATTCGGGGCCCTATGATTATGTGTCTAGCTTGTCAGGCCGTTTTTTTGATGTAGTTCATGCTGCGGACAACCTTTGTGGAATGGCTGCACCACATCTCAGTTGGCGTTAATTGCCTCTTTGGTGAATATCAAGGCCGAAGGGGGTTTCTTCGAGCATACATATGATCGGTTATGCCAGTGGGTTGATACTGTAATGCCTCGCGATCACACTTTCCCCGCTGATTATTACAATACGAAGAAATTGATAAGAGAATTGGGTTTACCAGTTCAGAAAATTGATGCTTGCAAAAACGGTTGCATGTTGTACTGGAAGGACGATATTGATTTGGAATATTGCAAGTTCTATGGAGACGTTAGGTACAAGCCCACGAGGGACAGAAATCCTAAACGCAAGAAGTCCCTGTATGCCATTCTTAGGTATCTACCGATTACCCCTCGGCTGCAGAGGTTGTATGCGTCGGAGGTCACAGCAGAGCATATGACTTGGCATGCGAGCCATCAGACGGAGGAAGGATCCATGTGTCATCCGTTGGATACAGAGGCTTGGAAGCATTTTGACCGGACGTATCCTGATTTTGCAGCTGAACCAAGGAATGTTAGACTTGGGTTGTGCACGGATGAGTTTGCACCGCCCACGGTCAGTATGGTAAAAACTTACTCATGTTGGCCGGTGATACTTACACCGTACAATCTCCCACCGGGAATGTGAAAGAAAATCCGGTGGATCGTCCCGGGAATTGCGCGAATGCGGAAGCGCGGTAAAAAATTAAACATATTAAATCTTACAAAATAAAAGGCATGCTTTTAATTTAAAGAACACGCTCAAGGGGTGTGCCCTTGAGGTTCCCGGGCGTTCGGTGTATCTCATGATCATAAAACAATTAAATAAATCATGGAGGCCATAGAGTTGAAAAATAAAGAGAGACGAAAATCTTAAACGGGACCTACCCGTTGTCGTTTTCGTCTTCAACTGCTACTCGCGTTGTTCCCCGTTTTGCACCAAGACCTCGTTCTTGAGATCCTCCAAATCGTGACACACGATCCACCCACGTATCTTGCACGTCGTGCTAGCAACGAACAAGTATTATTTTTGGAGTGGACGAAGCAATAACTCGTTATCAATTAACGGTATTGGTTCGTCTAAGTTCTTAATGTTCAAAGAACAAAAAGAACTAAGGAAAAAATATTTTCTTGCTAGAGAAAGAGAGAGGGGGCGGACGAGAGGTAGGAGAGGGAGAGTGTGTGTTGTGTGTGTTTTTCAAGAATCATCATTCCTTAAATGTTGGAAGCTAGGGGTTTATATAGAGGAAGAGTTTAATCCTCTTTAAACTCAAACTCTAAGTAACCTAATTTGACTAGGATTTTGACCTAGTCAAACTAGTGTTTGACCTAGTCAAACGAATCCTAGCCTTCCATCTCCCCTTTCCATCTCGACCGTTGATTTTAATTTAATGAAATATTTAAATCCTATTAAATATTCCAAAAGGCTAAAAGAATAAATATAATATTATAAATAAATATTATTATTTATTCTAAGCCCATTAAATCAATCCTTTTAATAAATCCTATTTATTAATTTAATTCCTTTTATCAAATAGAAGGAATTAATTTCTCCAAGAAAATATAGGACCCGATTAAATCTAATTTAATCATTCCTTTACTCCAATATTTAATTCCAAATTAAATACTAAGTGTGTGTGGATAGTGTGTGACTCTTTAGGTTCACCATTCAGCTAGACTTGGT
Source organism: Sesamum alatum (assembly GCA_034509735.1). Classification (NCBI taxonomy): domain Eukaryota; kingdom Viridiplantae; phylum Streptophyta; class Magnoliopsida; order Lamiales; family Pedaliaceae; genus Sesamum; species Sesamum alatum. The sequence continues at coordinate 19,186,717 of JACGWO010000002.1, forward strand.
CGGATTCCGAGAACCCGTCCGTTACCATGGGTGGCCATCTAGCAACGGTCCATGGCACTAGAGACTAGGTGAAATATTCGGGGATGAACATTTAGGTTCTAACAGTACACTTGTCCTTCTGTCTTCGATCTCATCACTTAGGGTCTAGGGCACAGAAGATGCAGGTACCCATTTTGGACCTAAGTGTCGGTCTGTCCTCACTAAACGCTGCAAGGGAAACCTTTTCCCTTCTGTTCAGTCACTGTGGTCACAGATTTTAGGGACAAGACACAAAGCATATATGAGACTCAACTGTCAACACCTTTTGACAGGAGACAGATCCTTTCTTGGAAACTACTGTCACTTTGTACACCCGAGCTGCACTAGACATGGCTTATGACTACTCAAGAGTATTTTGGCAATCTCTCACCATATCTAAGATACAGACCTGATGCACAGGTAAACTCAGCAGTTCCTCAAGTCAAAGGACTTGGCTTGTACCGTTGGAACCGGGAATACACGTCATACCTTGCTGACCATACTCAAGGTCCTCCGTAAGACGGTTCCCGCGAGTCACCTCAGTCAGCTGCTTCCTAGCATGCTGACCCACTAACACTGCTTAGACGACCTTCGTCATCCGTCGATGAAATACGACAGCAGATGCTTAGTGCAAGTCTCAAAGGGAATCCCGGTACCCATTTTCGGGATTCCTTGACTTGGAGATTTCCGGACTGAATCGGTAAGACTGATTTCATGGACCTACCTCCAAGCGTAGTCCCAGTCCCCGAAATCGTTTCTCAGTCCGTGGGCTTTGTTTGCGTAGTGAACAGAAATGTAAATGCAGATAAGTGAACGTAAACAAAGTATTGCCATATGAATTTTCACTTCTTTATTCATACATATTTTATCAAATACCAAAGAATTGTCTAGACATAGGTTACATATTCCTGCCAAAATTGGCTTACATGGTCACCTATTCTAACAGAATGTGCATGAAGTCTGAGTATATGTTCCTAACGATGGTGATCCCTGGTCCATCGAATCCCAAACGTCTTATCGATGTCTACTTGGAGCCGTTGATCGAGGAGTTGCAGAATTTATGGCATGTGGGTGTACGTACGCACGATACTGCGACAAACCAGGCATTCATGATGCATGCCACATTGATGTGGACAGGGAACGACCTTCCTGCTTATGGTATGGCGTCTGGATGGAGTACCGCCGGTATTATGGGGTGTCCAGTTTGTATGGAGGACACACGGGCATTCTATTTACAGCACGGTCGGAAGGCATGCTATTTTGACTGCCACAGGTAATTCCTACCACCGGGTCATCCTTATCGCAGGAACAAGAAAGCCTTCACTAAAAATCGAATAGAGAGGAATGTTGAACGTCCGAGGCTGACTGGAGAACAGATCCGAACCCGTGTTGATGCATTTAGTGTTGCTGTCGAACAACCGTTGAGTGAACCAGAAGGCTATGGCGTCGACCATAAGTGGACGAAGAAAAGTATATTATGGGAGCTTGAATACTGGGGGGGTGCATCTGATACGACACAATCTTGATGTCATGCATATTGAGAAGAATGTGTTCGATAATATATTCAATACTGTGATGGACATCAAGGGAAAAATGAAGGACAATCTGAATGCACGGAAGGATGTGAAGATCATATGTAATCGGCCGGAGCTTGAGGTGGACGAAAGGAGACCGAACGTGATGCCCAAGGCGGTATATACACTGACGAAGGAGCAAAAGAAGAAGATATATGAGTGGATTCGTTGTCTTAGGTTTCCTGATGGGTATGCCTCTAACTTGGCCTGTTGCGTAGACCTGAAGGAGTTGAGGATGTATGGCATGAAGGGCCATGATTGTCATGTTTTCATGCAGAAATTGATTCCGATTGCTTTCCGTGAAATGCTTCTAGAGCACATGTGGGGGGCCTTGATGGAAGTCAGCCTTCTATTCCAGATCCTATGCTCAACAACACTAAACGTGGACAAGGTAAAAGAATTGGAAGATAGTGTAGCCGTCATCATGTGCAATCTCGAGAAAATTTTTCCTCCTTCCTTTTTCGACTCAATGGAACATCTAATTGTTCATCTTCCATATGAGGCGCGCGTTGGGGGCCCCGTGCAATACAGGTGGATGTACCCATTTGAAAGGTAATTAAATAATTAATACTGTTAAATATATACTTATTATTTGCATTTTAATAAATTGTCATATGAATAGATTTTTTACGCGATTTGAAGAAAAAGGTGAAAAACAAAGCACACGTCGAGGCGTCAATTGTAGAGGCTTATATTGTCGAAGAAATCGGACTTTTCTCCTCGCACTACTTCGAACCGCACATTCTGTGCAAGCGAAACAGACCCGATCGGAACGATGATCTCACGAGGAACGACGATCGAATTGTTCGGTCCATTTTCAATTACCCAGGCCGAGCAAGTGGAGCCTTGAAGAAGAGATGGCTGAGCGGGGAGAAACTTTCATGCTATCGAGACATACGTCTTGTGTAATTGTGAAGTAGTTGCACCGTACTACGAGTAAGTGTCTATACAAACGTAATTATCTCGTACGAATCATTTCAATTTCAATTACATGTATATTTATAACTATCAGTTTTACTATAACAGGTCATTCCTGAATGAACTGTTCGAGCAACACAATTCGGAGGACCCGATAATTGATCAACTAGTGGTGACACAATTCAAGGATTAGTTCAAGGCTCGTGTAAGTATCATCGATTTGTTGTAATTACCGTGATATGCTCATGAATTTGTAATCAATTATTTCAATTGCTATATATATCATTAATTGCAGGTGAAACCCGAATTGAATCACACAAACGAGGATTTGTTGAAGTTGCATTATTGGGGGCCAAGAGCAGAAGTCATGACATACCCATCTTACTTTGTCAATGACTTCAATTTCCACACTGAACGTCACAATGTCGGGAAGCCAACAATGAATTGTGGTATTTGTGTCAAAAGCTCATCATATACAGACACGAATTCTAACTTCTATGGAATTTTGGAAGAGATAATTCAGCTAGATTACCCACTAATTCCGAACATGCACATTGTGCTGTTTAATTGTCGTTGGGTCGATCCGATCAGAGGCATGATGATACACCCTCGTTATCACGTCGTTGATGTCAACTTCAAAAAGCTCTACCAAAAGAATGAACCATTCATACTGGCACAACAAGCAGTACAAGTATACTACGCGGATTACCCGAGCATGAAGAAGGACAAAGTCGACTGGAAAGCTGTTTGCAAAATCAAGTCTCAAAGAGTTATCGATGACTCGCGATGGACCGAGGTCGCCTATCAGATGGATGAAGTCGTACCTAATCCAGATGTTGTAATAGATAACCAAACATTTGAACTGCATGACCCAACGGGAATACAATTGATCGTTGATCATGGAGCAGGGCCATCGCGCTCGCCAGGCAGTGAATCAGAGGATGAAGATGAAGATAGCTTTGACGAGGCTGAGTCCGATGAAGAGACTTTTTGAATTTTCCAATTCAAAAATTTATGTAATTTTTTATCACAGTTATTATTAAAATTGTATCTGATAGATGTATTTTGAATCGACTCAACGGTCAAATTTATCAGGACCGTTCCTATTTGAGGTACAATATTTCAAATATATAACTACCGTTCCTATTTGTAGTACAATATTTCAAATACGGCGGCTAATTTAAAAAAAATGAGGGGAATCTGAATTAGGAACGGTACAAATATATATCTACCGTTCCTATTTGAGGTACAATATTTCAAATATGGCGGCTAATTAAAAAAAATGAGGGAAATTTGAATTAGGAACGGTACAAATATATATCGACCGTTCCTATTTGAGTTACAATATTTCAAATATGGCGGCTAATTAAAAAAAATGAGGGAAATTTGAATTGGGAACGGTAGGTATAAAATAGTATCGTTCCTTAATGTAGCCCAATATTTCGTTTTGGCGCTCAATGAAAAATTGGTGGGAAATTCAACTACTGGAACGGTAAGTCTACAAACAACCGTTCCAGATTTCAATTACATGACCGTTCCTTATTAGGAACGGTACCTGTAACACTGGGCATATTACATGACAGTTCCTAGTAAGTTTATTATAAGTAATATGTAGTAAAACGTCGTCGTTTTAAAAACAAAACGACGTCGTTTTTCTTTTTAGGGCTGGTTTTAGGAACGGTAGGTATAAAATAGTACCGTTCCTAAATCCTAATATAAATTCACCACTTGGCCGATTTTTACCCATTTCTGCCTCTCCCTCTTCCCCCATTTCACCCTCTCCCTCTTCCCGCTCAACGCCAATTTCTGCCTCTGCCTCTCCTACCGACGGCCGCCACCACCAGCGCCTCTGTGTTTCCCCGTCCGGCCGCCCCCACCAGCGCCTCTCCTCCGGCCGCCACCACCAGCGCCTCTGTGTTTCCCCGTCCGGCCGCCCCCCACAGCCCCATCGTCAGTCGCCGCTGCAAGCAGCCGCCATCCCTCCGCCGTCGTCGTAACAAGTAGGGTTTCCAAAAATCCTACTTTTATTTTTCTTTTTTCTATTTTTTTTCTAAAAATGCATGTAATATTATGTTGTAATATTTGTAATTTCATGATGTAATTTCTGTAATTTTTGAATACTTAGGGGATTTTCTGTAATTTCTGTTTAGTTAGGGGAGTAATCTATAATTTTTGAATAGTTAGGGGAGTAATCTGTAATTTTTGAATAGTTAGGGAATTTTCTGTAATTTTTTGGTATTATGTTGTAATTTTGTGTAAATTTTCTGTAAAATTTTATGGGATTACTGATATTATGTTGAAATAATATATGCTATTATTTCTGTAATTTGATGGAATATATGTAAATATGATGGAATATAGGATATTATTTCTGTAATTGGGGTATATTTCGAAAATTCGAAAAATATGGAAATTTGGAAATTTTTTAAAAATTTTAAAATATGGAAATTTGGAAATTTTTTAAAAATCTGGAAATTAGATTTTTTTTCAAATTCTGGATTTTTGAATTTTTTTTAAATTTCTGGAAATTTGAATTTTTTCAAAATCTGGAAATTTTTAATATTTTAAAAATCTAGAAATTTTTAATTTTTTCAAAATTCTGGAATTTTTTAATATTTTAAAAATCTGGAAATTCAAAAGTATTTAAAATCTGGCATTTTATTTTTTTTAAAAATCTGAAAATTTAAAATATTTAAAATCTGGAATTTTTAATTTTTTCAAAATCTGGAATTTTTAATTTTCTCAAAATCTGGATCTTTTATTTTTTTCAAAATATGGAATTTTTAATTTTTTCAGAATCTGGAATTTTTAATTTTTTCAAAATCTGGAAATTTAAAATATTTAAAATCTGGAATTTTATTTTTTAAAAATCTGGAATTTTTAATTTTTTAAAAATCTGGAATTTTTAATTTTTTCAAAATCTGGAAATTTGAATTTTTTAAAAATTTGGAATTTTTAATTTTTTCAAAAATCTGGAAATTTGAATTTTTTAAAAAATTCAATAATTAAAAATATGATAATTTGAAGGAATTAGTGCAATTTTAGGGTAAAAATTATGGTTTTTTAGTTTGCATATATATTAAATAAATTAGAAAATCTTCATATTGAAATAAGTTGATACTTATGTGTATTTTTTAGATAATGTATGGTCGGGATTTTCCACCCCGAGGAGGTGGACGTGGCCGTGGTCGTGGCTGCGGTCGCGGCGAAGTTCCTATACCGCCGGCCGGTGTTGCTTCCCAAGACGGGGAAGCAGTTTTCCGACCACCACCACCACAGGCCCCACCGGCCCCACCGGCACCCGCACCACCTGCGCCGGCAGATCCGGCACACGCACCACCTGCGCCGTATCAGCAGCCCGGTGCGTCCACTGCTGCGCTGGATCAGCAGCCCGGACCATCCACTACCGCACCGGCGGTCGATCCGGCCCGTCCATGGGCTGCCCCACCACCACCACCCCCACCGGCCCCACCACTCCCACCACCATCCACGCGCCGGTACATCACACTCGCCGATGCGAGGTACAGTTTATGTTTTTAATTTTTATTTGTAATTTAAATTAATATTTTTGTGACATACTAATTATTTTGTAATTTCAGTCGTAATTGGAAGATCCACGAGCGCATGTACGCGGTCGTGCGAGGACACTATCCCCACCCTTGGGGCTGTTTGCGCCAGGTGCCGCTAGAGCACCAACATTTTTGGTTCGAGAGCTTGAAGGTAACAGGAATTAATTTTTTTTTAAATATTTTAACAATCTAAGTTAAAAAATATTTATATATATATTTTTTAATACAGATGACGTACTGGTGGGACGCCGACGACGAGTCGATGTTCAATATCTTCCATGTCTGGGTGGGGAAGTTCTTGAGGAAGAAGTTCGTCCTCGCCAGACAGTCGCTGCAGAAGCCTCTATGGCTGGCGAACGAGGTGTGGCGGCAGCTCCTCCTGTACTGGGCTTCCTCGGAGTTCCAGAAGGAGTGCGAGAAGAACAAGGTGAACCGGAATGTCAACCCAGCCGCATCCACTACTGTGTACCGCTGGGGATCTGTCTCCGTCGGTATGCACAAGCGGAAAATGGTAAGAGATCTAATGTTATTTCAATTATTTATTACTATTAAATTAAAATTGTAATAACTGTTTCCCATTTCTTTTTACAGGAGGAGCAACTCGGTCGGCCAGTGAAGCAGATGGAGTTATTCTCCAGATGCTACAAGAAGAAGGCCGACGGCGGCTGGAGCGGGTCGAGGGCAGCAGAGGTGGCGGTAAGTTGTAATTAATAATACATTCTACAGTATTTTTTTTTAAATATTTTAAATTTTTTTAATTTATTGTAATTATTTTTGCAGGAGATGTTCCAGAAGATGATGGAGGATCATTAGTCTCAGGCCCCTGAGGATCCTGCTTCCGAATCAGAGGCCTCGGTGGCGCAGCAGATGTGGCTGAGTTGCGTCGGGAGTAAGAACAAGGACCGGGTATTTGGTCTTGGTTCTGAGGCCTTGGCGCTCAGCCAGACCGTTACCTCGCCACCGCCACTGCCAACGCCCGCGCCAGAGCCAGCGCCTCCGTCAAACATGGAGGGTCGGTTGGGCCGCCTCGAGGAGATGATGGCGGACCTGATGGGCATGGTCAAGAACATGCAGACCAGTTGCTCCGACGCCGGCCCGTCACGGCCTCCTAGAGACCCCACCCGTCCAGACATTGATGAGATGGACGAGGCCGATGGGGACGAAGAGTAAATTATGTATTTTTTTTCTTTTGTAATCAAATCGGATAATATTCGTATTAAATATAATTTTTATTTCTAAATTATGAATTTTTTCATATTTAAATATTAATTATATAATCAAAATATTATTATTAATTTAAATGATAAAAACTATTAATATAAAAAAAAATTAAATCATTAATTAGGAACGGTACTTTAGACGGTCCGTATAGTTGACTTTTTCAAGAGACTTACCGTTCCCAATGCCGATGACAAAATCATTCCAACTCTACACGTTAACCGTTCCTAAAAACGGAACCTACCGTGCCTAATTGTATTCCAAAATCAATCCTTTCGTGGTTAGGCTTTCGTTCTAAAGACAATACCAAAAAACCGGTCCAAATCGTTATTCCAAAGATTGAGTGCAAACACCGTTCCTAAACGTCGCGACAAAATATATTCTAGTTACTGGTCCTAATCTCTACAACCAACTGTTCCTAGATGTATTCCAGAAACCATGCTAAATTTTATCTACAACATAAACGGACTGTTCCAAACAGAGTTCTAAACACCATTCCTAATTGCGCGATTTATTTTCGTTGATACCGTTCCTAATGTTTATAAAGTGTTCCAAATGCAAAAAAATCAAAATTATACGTACAAAGGTAATTAGGAACGGTAGAACGAAATAGTGCCAACCACCATTCCAAAGTAGGAACGGTAATCTCGTTACCGTTCCTAATAATTAGGATCACCTCTTATTGCCACGGATAGCCTCCCGTTCCTCAATCGTTCCTAATTGTAGTCCAAAAGGTTCAAATTAATTACTTACCGTTCCAAATAATAAAAAAACCGTTCCTGTTACCGTCCCAATCAACGCTTTTTTTTTGTAGTGATTATTTATTGACATGTGCTATATATTTTTCCATCAATTTTATATTCTATAAAATGAAATATTTATTGATGGATAAATTATATATTGCCATGTATGGAATTGAAGCATTTAAGGCAATCTGACTCTTGCCTTGCCAATAAAAGAAGCAAATATCACTGATTTGGTAAGTCTAAATCACATCTTGTGATTAGGAAAATAAATATCATGAAGGGCCAATCAAATCACGCCACGTCATCAAGTAAATATGGCAAAGTCTTCACCCTACAACTATAAATAGGGGTGATTTTCTAGCAATTGAGGACACACACAACAATTTGAAAGCACAAGCAAGAGAGCATTCAAGAAGCTTCAAAATCCTGTCAAGCACAAGTCAAGGAGAATCCACGGCGTTCAAGAAAAATTCAAGGCGTTCGTCGCGGAAATCATCCAAATCCAATGTTTAATTCGAGAGCAAGTCAAAGGACCCGCGGATTAACGTTATCAAAGCACAAATCCACATTGGCGGAAGATCAAAGGTTCAATTCCACCAAGAAACACAAAAAGCTCAAGTCAAGTCTTCCAAAATTATAGCGTTTAATTCGTGAATAAGTCAAAAGACCCCCCAATTAACGTTATTGAAGATCCAAGTCAACGTCGAAGAAGATTAAAACGTCAAGTTCCTCCTTCGAAGTTGCTGAAATTGAAGATTACGAAGAATCAGAGGCTTAAATTAGAGATTTCCCACCCACGAGACATTTGATTAAATTCAAAAATTATTTGTAATATTTTTCTTGTTTCAATAAATTCAGAAACACGAAATTTGCATTACAAATTTCTGGCACGCCCAGTGGGACCATCTCTACCTCTCATCTCTTCGCCAAAGTTTTGGAAGTTTCTCAATGGCCGCCGACAAGATTCCGACGCTCAAAGTTGCTGCTTCAAGTTCAAATGACAGTATCAGAGTCATCACCAAAAGTATATCGAAGAAGTTGCAAACATACCTTGAGATGACTTTCCACGAAGTTGAGAAAAACCTACTCCATCTCAACAAGACTAATGAAGATGATGGAGACCTGAAGGATGACTCCTCTTCGTCTACTCCCCGCTCGACATCAAGCGTTGCTCCCGTCATGGTGACAAATACGACAACCTTGGAGGAACAAATTGCAAGCTTGACGAGGGCCATAGAGAGTCTAGCAAAGCATGTTCAGCAGCAAAACTCTCAAATCAACAAATTGATGAACAAGATAGATAATACTGACACCAGTTATGTGGCCGGAAAATAAGTTGAGGGCCACGACAAAGCTGAAACATCCCAAAAGCAACAAACCAACGAAAGGGAGAAGTTATCAACAAAAGAGTTGCAAGTCTCCTCAGATGGGTTGATTCCTATTGATCAATTGAAAGAGTTCATCATGGGGACTATTAAAGACAAACTCGATGGAGGCACTAAATCGTCTATGACTTATACGAAGCCATATACACAAATAATTGATAATCTAAAGATGCCAGTTGGGTATCAACCTCCCAAGTTTCAACATGGCAAGGGCAATCTAAAACAACATGTGGCTCACTTCATCGAAACATGCAACAATGCGGAACTTACAGAAATCATCTCGTGAAACAATTTGTCCGATCTTTGAAAGGGAATGCATTTGACTAGTACATTGACTTGGAAGCCAACTCATGATAGTTTAGGGACAATTGGAACAAGAGTTCCTCAACCGCTTTTACAGCACCAGAAGAACAGTCAACATGATCGAGCTCACAAACTCGCACCAATGGAAGGAAGAACCCGTCATTGATTATATCAATCGCTGGAGAAATTTGAGCCTCAGTTGCAAAGATACTTTGTCTGAAACTTCTGCAATTGAGATATGCATCCAAGGAATGCATTGGGGACTTTGCTACATACTTCAAGGAATCAAACCAAAAACTTTTGGAGAATTAGCCACCCGTGCACAGGCCATTGAGATAAGCATGAATATTGACGAACAATAGTACTTGAACGTTGGGACTGATGAAGATGGACAAGAAGAAGATGTCACATCATACTGAAAACTTTAATTACGCTCCTCGACAAGAGCCTAAACTGTCAATTACGCTCACTGATAAGAGCCTAAATTGTCAATTACGCTCCTCGATAAGAGCTTAAACTGTCAATTGCGCTCCCTGATAAGAGCTTAAACTGTCAATTACACTCCCTGATAAGAGCCTAAACTGCCAATTGTGCTCCTCGATAAGAGCCTAAACTATCAATTACGCTCCCTGATAAGAGCTTAAACTGTCAATTACGCTCCCTGGTAAGAGCCTAAACTGTCAATTACGCTCCTTGATAAGAGCCTAAACTGTCAATTATGCTCCCTGATTGCTCCCTGATAAGAGCCTAAACTGTCAATTGCGCTCCTCGATAAGAGCTTAAACTGTCAATTACGCTCCCTGATAAGAGCTTAAACTGTCAATTGCGTTCCTCGATAAGAGCCTAAACTGTCAATTACGCTCCCTGATAAGAGCCTAAACTGTCAATTACACTCCATGATAAGAGCCTAAATTATCAATTGTGGTCCTCGATAAGAGCCTAAACTGTTAATTACGCTCCTCGATAAGAGCCTAAACTGTCAATTACGCTCCCTGATAAAAGTCTAAACTGTCATAATGCTCCTAAATATGAGGTTAAACTATCAAAACTCCCAACTGAAATTCCTTCAAGCACTCCTTGATACGAGTATAAACTATCTACCATATTCAAATTCAAGTGAAGACTTCTTGATACGAGTATAAACTATCTACAAATTCAAATGAAGACTCCTTGATATGAGTATAAAACTATCTACCATTTTCAAATTCAAATGAAGACTCCTTGATATGAGTATAAACTATCTACAAATTCAAAACTCCTTGCTACGAGTATAAACTGTCTGTAAATTCAAATGAAGACTCCTTGATACGAGTATAAACTATCTATCATTTTTAAATTCAAATGAAGACCTTGATACGAGTATAAACTATCTACAATATTCAAATTGAAATGACGACTCCTTGATATATGAGTATAAACTGTCCACAAATTCAAGACTCCTTGATACGAGTATAAACTATCTACCATATTCAAATTCAAATGAAGACTCCTTGATATGAGTATAAACTATCCACAAATTCAAGACTCCTTGATACGAGTATACACTATCTACCAAGTTCAAAAAGTCAAATGCAGACTCCTTGATACGAGTATGAACTATCTATCAAATTCAAAAAAGGTCAAATGAAGGCTCTTTGATATGAGTAAACTATCTACAAAATCAAAATTGAAGGCTCCTTGACACGAGTCTAAACTATCTACATATTTTTATGATTGAACTACGTTATGACTTGATCCTCTTAACGGGGTACGTAGGTAGCTTGAAATTTATTTTTCAAGTTCAGTCGCATGTCAAAAAAAAAAAAAGACGAAGAAGAAGAAGAAAGTGGAGGAAATAAAATCTCATGCGAAGAAACAATTTCGAGACATGTTCACTCTTTTGTTTTGTTGCAATTTGTGAACAAGTCTCGAGGGGGCATTTGTAGGCGAGCAAAACTTATTGTCAATTATTTATTGACATGTGCTATATATTTTTCCATCAATTTTATATTCTATAAAATGAAATATTTATTAATGGATAAATTATATATTGCCATGTATGGAATTGAAGCATTTACGGCAATCTGAATCTTGCCTTGCCAATAAAGGAAGCAAATATCACTGATTTGGTAAGTCTAAATCACATCTTGTGATTAGAAAAATAAATGTCAAACAAATCATGAATGGCCAATCAAATCGCGCCACGTCATCAAGTAAATATGGAAAAGTCTTCACCCTACAACTATAAATAGGGGTGATTTTCTAGCAATTGAGGACACACACAACAATTTGAAAGCACAAGCAAGAGAGCATTCAAGAAACTTCAAAATCCTGTCAAGCACAAGTCAAGGAGAATCCACGGCGTTCAAGCAAAATTCAAGGCGTTCGTCGCGGAAATCATTCAAATCCAACGTTTAATTCGAGAGCAAGTCAAAGGACCCGCGGATTAACGTTATCAAAGCACAAATCCACATTGACAATTTCATGGTAAATTATGGTATTTAGTATAAATATATAGAAAAATAGAAGGATTTAGTGCAATATTGTAGGAAAAATTTTAGGATTAATTTTTGGACTTAGTATACAATTTTAGGATTTAGTTTGCATAAATATTTTAAAATATTAGAAAAATTATCATTATTCAAATAAATTGATACTTACATGTATTTTTTAACTTCATACCACCAATATTTTTTAAAGAAATTCTAGATCATGTATGGTCGAGATTTCCCACATAGAGGAGGTGGACGTGGCCGCTACCGTGCTCGTGGCTGCAGTCGCGGCTCACCGACCATATTTTTGCAATGTGTACCGTGTTGGCGGTACACATGCAATTTTTTTTTATATAATATTTATATAAATGGGCCAATGTTAATGGTCTCTTTGGGGTTTTTCTTATTTCTTTTTGGTAAATTACGGTCAACTCTCCAAAAATTTGACATAAATGTAAATACTCCTTCATTAGTTAAAAAATTATAAATACCCCCAAAAGTTGTAATTTTTAATCAAATATTTGAAATTGACCATTTTATTCTTAAATTCTTTATTAAAATTGTAGAAAAATCAGCCCGAGGTAAATCGTATTATTATTCATTTGTGTAAAAAACTTAGAAAATCACTCCCTACGCATTGTAGTCCAAAAAAAAAAAAAAAAGAATAATTCAGTTTGCATAAAGACATTTTGATCATTTCACTCATAAAAATAAATGAAAATGGGTTATTTTTAAACTGTTACAAACCTCAGGAAGGTATTATTAATTTTTCAAACAATGAGGAAATATATGTAATTATATCAAATTTTAGGGAGAGTAGGTATAATTTACCCTTTTTTTTAATTAAAAAAGTAAATTACTATAAGAACCCTCTAAAAGAAATGCGTTAAAAGAAAATCAGAAAAATTAATCAAGTTTTTTATTTAAAAGAGTTGTTAATTAATTTGGAGAATCTTTATAATAAATTATCATGTGCAGATTGAATCTACAATTACAAATATTATTGAGGATGATGGATAATTTCTTTTTAGGTAAATGGTATGGATAATTTCATCCCTTGCTAATATTTCCATGCATCCACATCAACTTAAATTGATAAATTATATGACCTTATATACTTTGTGTCTTAAATGTTAAATTACAAAAGTGCATGCATCCTTAACAATAACATGTAAAATATCTGAAAAATAAAATATTTTTAAAATTTTCAAAATATGCTAAAAAGTTCAATTCGAAACATAAACTTAAACTCGTAAACTATGTAATTGAACAATTTTTTTAAAAAAATATTTTCTGAAAGAAGATATTAAATTTCTTATTCAAATAATATATACATGAGTAATTTAATCTAAAGGGTAAATTACAACTACCTCCCCTGATATTTGACATAATTATAAATATCCCTTCGTTGTTTGAGAAATTACAAATATCCCATTGAGGTTTGTAACTGTCTAACAAATAACTCATTTTCATCCATTTTATGGGTGAACTGACCAAAATTTCCTTATGCATTGAATTATTTTTTATTTAATTGTTAAAATTTGTTTGCACTACAATGCGCAATGAGTGATTTCTTAAGTTTTTTACACAGATGAGCAATAATACAATTTGCCTCGGCTAATTTTCTACAATTTTAATAAAAAAATTTAAGGGCAAAATGGTCAATTTTAGGTCTTTGGTTAAAAATTATAAACCTCAAGAAAATATTTATAATTTTTCAAACAACGAAATAATATTTAAAATTATGTCAAACCTGAAAGGAGGTGACTGTAAGTTACCCTAATCTAAATATTAAGACATATATCAGTGCCAGTACAAAAATCAACTATCAATTGATTCAAACTTGCGTTGAGTTAAAATGCAACTTTTGTATTGTTTGGATCAATTTTATTTTTTTTATATAATTACTTTTCAAATTAAATTCCATCTAAACAATGTCTTGAAAAACTATAATTTGTAATCGATGAAACCTAGACCATCAATTTTCAAAGCCCAATTCATTGTCAGGCTTAATTGACTAGGAAGCCCAAGACATTTATGACAAAGTGAAAAATTCAATACACACAAAGCCCATAGAGCAAAAGATCCAACACTTAGCCCAACTGAGGCTTGTCGATGGTCAGTGTAGGCACAGGTCTACTTGCGGCCCATTGACGACCTGACCTACTCAACGGGCAAGTCAGCGTCTTTGTTTAGACCTGTCAATGAGCGAGCTTACTTGAGACAAAATCCATGACTTTTATATTAGATTCGGACCCGATTCATACTAATTGAAATAAGTATTTTAGGTATGAATAGTGTGTAGACCCAAAAATACTCACAAATATGAATTTTCAATCGGTAAAATCTAATATTATAAAAATTCATAAATATCTGTTAACTTAAAATCATTGTACTTGTAAAATTTTAATAGATTAATCGAGTGGATTTACTTGTCCTCTAAAATTCTTAATTTTGTACATAGTTTTTTTTTTGTTTTTTTTTGCGTATTGATATTTTGAAAAAAATTGTCAGAGTTTTTCATCTTTATTTTAGTAGTGACAACTGCGAATTAAATTTTTAGATAAAATTAATTTGAATGTAAAGTGATAATTCAAACTCAACTAATATATGGTACTAATAAAATTTGTTTAAATTTAAATTGTAAAAAACTCATGAAATGAAAATTGAGCATTTTCAAAATCAATAAAAAATTTATTCTAAAACTAAAATATAATTTTCATATCTTTTTCTTATTGGTTATTTAATTTACGTTCCTATATCGAATCTATGGCGATGTTAATTGATTAATAACGATCTATATTTGAATAAAATCAAGATCGTTATATATATTTCAACGATAGTCAATCTGCACATGTTAAAAATTCAAATAACTTTTAATTTAATATATTGATAGCAAGTTCATAAAATATATTTAATAAATTAATTATTAATATGTTTCAAGGATATCATTTACAGAGAAACATGCATAATTAGTTTAATCATTGTAATAATGTGTAAGACCCGTAATGAGCCCAATTATTATGGGTATTGATGTGGAGAAAAATCATATTTACAAAAAGACCCTCCAATTTATGGGTAATTGTGCAAAGACCCCAAAATGGAGGTTGAAAGAGGTTAAAAGAGAAGTTGGGGGAAGTTGAGAGAAGGGAAGTTAAGAAGGAAGTGGGCTCGTAAAATGACGAGAATACCCTCAGCAGATCAATTTTAGGCCGTAGGATCAAAAGGCAACATTGTAATAGCACTTTTTACATTTCATGATCTTTTCGAGCTTCCTGAATTGATTTGGTGCCAACGTGCGTAGATTACTTTCTTTCTAAATTACTCACCATCAGGTATAGAATGGGTAAGATCCAATGGGTATTTTGTAGGTAGGACCCGAATAAAATACATAAATAACAACAATATGTATTTATCGAATCCGAATCCAAATAGAGTAATACCCATCCATCGACAGACCTATCATTGTCCACCTCGTATGACACATTAATCTTCCAACACATCGGGAGGGAGTAATTGAACCAACAAGAAATTTGGGATAAGGGTTTGAGCTAGCCTCATCAGGGTAACAAACTCCTCCTACATAAGCATCCTTACATGTTGATGTGGTAGTAATATTTCCTACTCATGAAATCCATTCTTTTTTAAATTCTAGTTCAAATTCTTACTGACTCAAGTATCAGAGAGCTAATAAATATTTTACATATTAGTTCTCCAACAATTTTAGGATCATCAGCTGATTATTTGATATTTTATGAAGCTATTGAACTCGAAACACATCAGTAACCACCCTTGTTAAAATTAATACTCTCACAATCAATTATCTTTTAATCAATCATTCAAATTGAACAATATATATTCTTTTTTTCAAATTCACATTGATTTTCATAATCTATAACATAAACTCCCTAACCAGGTGGGGGTTAAAAACTCAAAATTCCGTGGAATTTCATCCTGTTGGTTCAAAACGTAGTACAAAATATTCAAATTTAAAAAGAAAAAAAGAAATTACACATCATAACATCTGTACTCCAAAACAACATCTCCCCGTAACATTCATATTATTAATAAAATACGAGCACTCTAAATAACTATTTTGATGTTTTAAAAGTATTATGATTAAATTAACCTCATTCAGAAAAGTAACATCGAGTAAGTTTTTTTTTTTTTAATATATATATATATATATTTGCTCTCATATTTAATTTTCTCTATTTCATTATATTATTTTAAATTTGTTCTCATCTGCCCATTTATAAATTTTCTATGCAAAAATTTAACATCACACAAACAATTAATATATTTTTATAATTTTATTCTAAAAGTTCACACACACGCATCAAACATGTCCAAACTGCGATTGATTATAATCAACACTAACGTGAAAGTAAACCTTATGGTAATCTAGTAACTTCGCTCTGTAACATAATTATAATTAGGATAAATTACAGCGGCCTTCTTTAAGGTTTGATATAATTATAAATACTCTCTCATTATTTAAAAAATTATAAAATCACCCCGTCAAACTGAGAATTATTATATAGCCCCTAGACGAAAATGTGAAAAATATTACTTTACCTTATTGAATTTTTTATATTTTTCAAAACAATATTTTTAAAAATATAAAACAAATTAGAGGGTGAGTAAAATAAATAATACATAGAAAATATTACACCATAAAAGTATTTTAGAAAATTTTAAAAAATACATAAAATTATAATTTATAATTCAAAAGGGCATTTCGGATAGTTTATTACAAAAATTAGATGAAAACCTAATAGAATTGTGAGAAGGACGTTGGGGGGGGGGGGTGCATTTGTATTTTTCAAACAACAAATAAGTATTTGTAATTATGCCAAACCTTAAGAAAAGTGATTGTAATTTACCCTTGTAATTAACATTAATGTGAACGTCGAAAAATTCTTATTTTAATCACATTTAGTCAATCATACCAACAGATTTGCTATGTAACTCGTCATTTTCTCTGAACTATATACTAATTATATTGTTACTTACTATGTAATTGATTCAGATTCGATCACATCGAATCCGAATTAAAATTCTTTAATATTGATCTAGTAGGTTCGCTGGCCTATTATGTTCCCCGGGGGACTATACACACACACAAACAGAGCGGGAAATGCAAAGGTGGCCTCAGGAGGAAAGCACGACGGCTCATAACATCGTCGCCACAAACTGCACCCAAACTCCGTCGAATTCTTCCACACCATCTGCGTGTAGTCGCTGCACTTTTGATTCTCGGCGCACGAATTCGTGGTGTAGTTGTATGCAACCTTCTCCTGATACCATCCCCACACCGCGCGCTCTGCCGACAGCAAAGTATCGTAGCATGATATATAACTAGTCACCCCAAAGCTACCGTGATGGAGCGGCGCGTTGGACGGGCTGTAACGATCAGCTAGTTCGTCTGCCAGATTGCTTGCCACCATGGCCAAGCTTGCGTTCCACATGAGGGGAGGAGCGTTGACCTCCACTCGATGAATGTTGACCCTTAGGTATTCGTCGATGACACCATCTAGGTCAGTGGCCGGAACACCGAGAGAGGAGGGGATGTGGAAGAGGGATAATAGAGCTAGGAGCGGTAGTTGCAGGATTCTGGCCATTGTTTGTGTTGTAAATGAATTGAAACTGAACTATATGTTAATATCACTTTTCGTGTAATTGGCTAAATTTAATATGACATAGGTAGGAATTTTCAGTTACTTGGATGTGCGGAATAAAGAAGTTATGAAGGATGGGATTTGAATTTATGAGATGTGAGTTAATCAATATAGATGAAGCGTTACTAAGTATATTTATGACAATTTTAATGAAAATTTGATGTTAGACATTTGAATAGTATCTTAGTTTAATGGTTAAGATTAAGTTTCGTGAATAAGTGTGAGGCTATGGATTTAAGTCTAGTACTTTGTTGTGATTTATTAATTTATTATTTGTTGCATTAAGTCGTTATTAAAAATAATTAGCGACACATATATAGTGACAATTTAATTAATTAAATACTTATTGTCACTATATTTATATTATCACTATAAATGTGTCATTAATTAATCATATATAGTGATAATTTACTGAAAATATTACTCATTAACTATATTTATGTTATCATTATAAATGTGTCAGTAATTATCTATAGTAACACCTCACTATTTAAAATAGTAAATGTGAGTTGTTGTATGAGAACATGATCCACACAAGTTAAATAATAATACCACTGTAGTAAATAATGGTGCTTTCAAATTTTTTAAACATTTGAAAAGGTGTCATTTTCTCTCTGTGTGTGTGTACTTTTGCATATCTAAATACATGTTAGCATAACAATTAAAAGGATAGTTACACATATCATTGCCCTCTTAAATTAGGAATTATGGCATCTCTTGTGCTTCTAATGTCAAAATGCACCATTGCCATGTGAAGACAGATAAAAAAGGTCATCACAAACAGATTACTGAAATCATCCATTCAACTCAAGTCATCACAAACTTGAAATTTTACTCAGTCCTATCAACTTGGTAATTACAGCACATTGCACAAAGGGATTCTTCTAAACAATTTTCCCATGTATTTTTTTTTTATAATAAAAATAAATTTTCTGTTAAGTTTAATGGCAAAATTTGACAGAAAGATCGAAAATGCTTAAAACATGTTGAGAAGGATGATCAACTAGTTAGCACCCACCCACCCACACACACACACACACTAGCACCGCCGCCACCTCTCTCTCTCTCTCTTGCTCGTCCCCTTCCCCTTTTCCTCCAAGAAAGTCTCTAGTTCCTTGTTTCACACAAGTGAATTTTAGGCGGATTGATCACGTTAATTAATAACCCTTGGTTGATTCGTCCTCCCTAATTAATAGCACGGGGATCAAGAACCGGACGGATTGCGTGGACGATTTAGAGGAGTCCTATTATTGGAGTCTTGGTGGCAAAACAGGGAACAACGCATGTAGCGGTTCGAAGACAAAACTACAACCGGATAGGTTATCTAATTGTGCTTTCGATTCAACCCTATGGCCACCATGATATTTATATGCTTTGTTTAATCATGAGATACATCGAACACCCGGGAGGTTTAAGGGAACACCCCTTGAACATGTTATTTACGTTTCTGTACAAACATGTTTAAATTCATGTTTTTTATTTTATATCGCGCTTTTCGCATTCGCGCTCCTCGCGGGACGATCCACACGCTACTCATTAGCTTTCACCTAGTGAGAGGTCGGTAAAATTAATTAAATAATGTTAAAAAAAATTAACAAATTAGGGTGGAATTTAACCCTTTAATGATCTCTATTTCGCAATTAAAAAAGAAAAAAAAAAAAAAAAAAGAACAGAGATGTGTCATGTCTATCCATCCCATTTTCCTGAAATATTTTCCCATTAAAAGTAAGAAAGAAACATCTCTAATTTCTCCCTCTTAAGTCTGTACAAGTTTTATGTTTATCATCATCAACTTACTTGTATTCTTCTTTTACCCTCCACAACATATATATATATATATATACATACACTATTAATTAATTAGTATAAACTGTAGGATGTTTATACTTTTTAATTTTATCCAGGTGAAACATAAAATTTTGATATATATAAAATAATATCTTATAAAATGTAAGACATTACTTCAACCACGGAAGACCAATAAAAAGAACATACAGAGTGTTATAAATTTTGAGATCGGCCAATGAAAATATAAAATTGATAGTATTGAGCTTATCGAATAAATGAAGAGATTGAAAATAGACTGTGTGCTATTTAAATACAAATATGATAAAAACCACCATATTTAGAAATAAACTCAGTTGACATAAAATTGAATTAAAAATAAAACTTAATCTTAAAATATAAAATTATTTAATATACACACACATTAAATTAGTATTTTAATATTCGAGATAAGATTTTGAATAAATATAAAATAAATATTTATTATATTTAAAATAGATGATGTTCTAAAAACTAAGATTTGTTTATTGTTAATTAAAATTAATTATAATCTTGGAGATATATTTTTGGAAAGATACAAAATAAATATCTGATATATTTAAAATAGGTGATGTTTCTAACCGATGTTTTCTTGATAATTAAAAAATTTCAATTATAATATTGGAGATAAGATTTTTAATAAACACAAATAATGTTTAAGATATTAAAATATATAATGTTTCTAGCCAATAAAATTTTCTTAACAAATAAAAAATTGAATTATAATTCTGAAGATAAGATTTTGGATGATTACAAAATAAATATTTAATATTTAATTAGATGATATTTCCAACCAATAAGATTTTTTTTAATAATTAAAAAATTCAAAATTACCAAAAGTTAGTACAGTCAAAATTAATATGATTTTGATCAACCATTAGAAAAAATTTAACATTTAACCATGGATAATTGTCATGGTTAAAAAATAAAAGCCATAGTGAATAATTATTCACCATGGTCATACAACAGTTATTGACCGTAATATTTGCGAGTGTGGCTAAAACTTTTGTCATTGCTAAAAACCATGGCAAAAACATTTACTATGACTTATAACCATGGATAAAAGAGTTTTTATGGTGGATAATTTATGTTTTTAAAACGATTTTTATTTAACCACGGCTAATAATAATTATTTACCATGATTTTAGTTCGTAGCCAATAAATTTGTAGCCAATAGTAAACTTTCTTCCAGTGAATTATCGTTTCGCTATATATATATATATATCATGCACCCACACAATTAACTCAAACTCATATATTAAATCAAGATTTCATGTGAATTAATTTAATTATTATTCAGCTACATTTTAGTTTGATTTCTTGAATGCATAATAATAGTTTTGTTCGAAAAATAACTTTTTTTTAAAAGAAAAAAGTGGAATAAATGAGGAGAAGGGAGATAATGAAAGGTCAGCATCGTGAGTGTCCTTTGAACCTGCCATGAAGCCGGGGTCAAGTATGCACACAGAAACCAGGATCAAAAACCTCGATTTCTGCGCACATACTTTTATTATTTAGAAATTAGTGTTGAAACCGGGGTCTAAGACCCCGGTTTCACACTAAATATTCAAAATCCTACGATTCACACCTTTTTGTTAATTTTTAATTTTTTATATTATTTAATTAATTTTATGAAGAGGTCTTGGTTTTATTCCTTTTAAAATAATCTCATCGCTCGGTTATTAAAAAAAAAAAATCTTTTATCATGTTGAATTTCAAACTTAAAATCATTATTTTTTACGTGATGCTGAATTTATATATTAATTGCCTATAATTTTATTTCATCATTTTGTCAGTTTCATGGAAAATTTTAATTCGGACCTGGCTCGATCGAACTTGAACTAATCATATGGCAAGTGCAATACACTTGCCCTGTGATTGGTGTACAGTTCAAGAAAAGAGACCAATCACGTCGCAAATGTATCACACTTACTCTGTGATTGATTTGATTCCACCAAACTTAGTTCAGGTGAGAATTTTCCCAATTTCATTTACTTTTGATAGAGCAAAGAATAAAAATAAATAATGCACTCATAAATATTAATCTTTATACATACTCTCCACAAATATTGACTTTTGACACTCCATCAAACAAAATAAATATAAATACATTATATATGATATAATGAATTTCTCTTAGAAAAACTATAATGTGTAATAAATTCCCTTCTGCAATCAAGTTTTTGAAAAGAAACAATCAAATATTTATTTTTAAAATAAGATTTAATATCTCATATATAATTTTTAAAATATTTTTATAAGATTTACAAGTTAATAAGAGCGTGGACTATTTAACCATGTGTTAAATAATGATATTGAACATACATAGATGCACATGCAAATTAAATATATTACAGGGGTATATTTGGAAATTTTCTTTGACGACAAGAATGGGAAAATGATAAATAATTTTTAGGTAAGTTTATTGACCAATCGATCATACCTAAGCTTTGATTTATGTGAAATTGTACAACTAAGGAAATTTATAAATATCCACCCTCTATTCCCAGTACAGCTTTTGCTATTATAATATTTCTTATGACTTAAGCATTTCTCCTTTAAGATCTATCTAATTTAGACATTGAAAGGCTATTAACCGAGGCCTTTCCAGTGTGGCTGTTATGATTTTTTACCTTGCAAGTCTTCTACTAGGAGAAATTTAGGTGTATTTGATCCATTTGAGAAGTATATTCTATACTAGATCAACAATTACTATTAAAGTAAATTATTATCCATACATTGATAGAACTTAAATCCATAATCACTTAATCATATAACCTCAATTTTGTTAACTAAGTTAAACTTTATTGAGTTTTTAAAAAGTAATTCGCTGGATATTGGTATTAATTAACTGCGTGCCTTTCATTTAATTGCTAAACTATTAAAATCAATGCACTACTTAAAGGGATTCTTGTAAACAATTTTCCCATGTAATGGGGCGGAGCCGATTGTACCGTACATCCCATCTCCCCACGCCTCCGAAAAGAAAAATTAAAAAGAATGTCTTGTTATGTGTTTGTCTGAAAAATCTTGATTAGCAAGAAGGATTCCTCACACTTTTTTTTTTGGTTTTAAATGTAAATTTTATTATAAGTAAACAAGTTGTACAAATTACAACAAACCCAATCAGCAATTTCAAGTTTTTGATAACACGCCGTATCTCGAACTGTATAATTCTATTATGTGAGTACACGATTGGGAACATGGCCGTGGTGGAGCCTATGTTCTTCACTTGCTGATGCCGTGAAAATTTTCAAACTCTAAAAGTATTTGTGGGCTGCAGTGAAATTCAACGATTCAAGCCCAACACCCTATTCTACTTTACTCTTGTTTCCCTTACCTTTAAGAGGTAAATGAATTCTCAAAATACTTCCCTCAAATTTTCTTTTTACTTTAGTATTTTGTAGCAAAATAAAATATAACATTGTTTTTTTTTCTAACATTTGTTTCATTTGTTCTATATTTGCTACTTCCAGCCATGTAGCATGGAATGTGCTCAAAGATCACAAGTAGGGGTCACAATCTAACTCGAACCCGTCAAAACCTGCTCCGGACTTGTCCCTAATGGGGCGGGTCCGGGTCCAAAATATTGAAAACGGGGCGGGTAGAGGGTCCTAAGATTTAGGACCTGGCCGGGTTCGGGGTGGGTCTCGGGTCCTTAAGGACCCGCCCCGTTTAGATATATATATATATATATCTTTTTTTTATTATGATAGAATAAACACTAACAAAATATTGTATTATTTAATTTATTTATTGTTAGGTATATGTTCAATAGTTGATGAATTGAGAAATTGTCCCACAATACTTAACGATGAGAAAGATGAAGAAGTTGTTACTAATGTATAATCAATAATTCAATATGAATTGTTTGAGTTGTTCTATTATGAACAATTTTATTTGTACTTGAAATCCTTTTTCGACTTGAATTTGAGTTAGATCATAAACAATTAATTTTATTTGTAATTGATATATTAAATTTTTTAAAAAAGAAAAATTAAAAAAAATCGGGTCTACTGGGTTAGACCCGCCTCGCCGAGTTTTGTACCGGGGCGGGGCGGGGCGGGTCCCGGGTTAAAAATAACCGGGGAGGGGTGGGTCCCGGGTCCTTCCCCGAGTTGGCGGGGTTCCAGGTCCACCCAAACCCGCCCCATACCCGCCCCGTTGCCACCCCTAATCACAATAAACTAATCACATTTTCAAACTTCATATTATAGCATAATCTTCTAATAACATACTCAGCTTTCCGAATACAGCTGGATTCTAATTTGAGCAATGGCTGTCTAATCTCCAGTGCTACTCCGGTTGCATCGATAAGCATTAGCTACTCATCCGTTTCCAATGGCGGGAGTTTTAGGGGTTAGTCCTATCATCTGTTCTCATTATCTGGCCTTGACATTGATGATCGCCACTACTTTCAATGCTTGATGAATTCAACTTTTTAGCAGCCAATTTCTTGGATTTTCTCCTTTGCTTTAGCTTGTTCTGTTTCGAGCAAGAAGCTGGCGCTCCTAGAACAAGGATTTACTCACGGTTAACATGATTCATAAGCTAAAAGAATGGATTCCCGCACAGCATAGAGTCAAAGACAAGTTGGCTATTCAAATCTTGAATGAAATCTCACCTGAAACTTCAGTTGCGGCATTTTGTCGAACACTTTCAGGGACATTCCCTGCAAAATCGACGCTACCATCATTCCCATCATCACTTGAACCAGGTAACAGAGGCCCAATGATCTTTCTGCGTTGGGAAGCAGCTTCCTTGAGCTTCTTCTTCCGAAGCCTCTTCCTTTGCGCCCTCGTCAGCTTTCCGCTGCCGCCATTTTCACCCTCATTGTCGTCGCTGCTTGACGGCAAAGAACACCCTTCCTCATTCTCTAGCTCCTCCCCTGTAATCACCCCAAATACTTAAGTAAAACCTGGAACAGTTCCTCACTAATTCTGCAAACATACTAGCCATGAATGTGTCGTTAAAAACTTTTAACAAACACCTGGAAGGTCAACCAATGGTTCAATCAAATTCTTCTCTTCTTCCTCTTCCTGTTTCCATGGAACATGTTAGTAGATGCTGGTCAAAGTATTATGAGATCAAAAGGTCCCAAGATTCGAGGGAATACTTCTTGAGGAGGAGGAGGAGATGGTGGGGCAGGATAAAGCATTTGAAGAAGGGCCTGATGAAACTTTCGTTGCTTTTCATCTTCTCGCATTGTCTTCAGACTTCACTTTTCGTGATCTTCAGCTTAAGGATTAGTAGTTTAAGTTGAAAGTCGATGATTTGTGGGGGTAAATTTACAGTGCAAAAAAAAAAAATATTTGAATCCCCTCTAAAATACGAAGTTATATATTTTTTTTAAAAAAATATTGAAATTATATTTACAGTCTTTTTAAAAAATATGTTTACGATTGACTACATTCTATTAGAATTTGGATACAAAATAATGATGTGAGCAAAAAGATTACATAAATTTTTAATTTTATCCTTTATTTAACATTCTCATATAATAATTTTATACTTATAAGGGAAAAATTATAATAATGTTAATCTCAGTTCATATGTATATCACATTTATCCCCATATAAATATAAAAATATACATGAAAATATTAAATAAGGGGTAAAATTAAAATTTTATGTAATTATTTTTGTTTATGTCAGCTTTTTTCGTCCAAACTCTAATGGAAAGGGATCAGGTGTAAATGGAGAATTTTAAGAGATGATGTAAGTGTAATTTCAAAATCTTTTTGAAAGAAAATATAATTTTACATTTTTAGAGAAAATCTAAATGTAAATTAACCCAAAATACAAATAAAGAACATTACTCAATGAGGTAATTCAGTTGTAGGGAGTTGTAAGAAAACTTGTTTTATGGATATATTTTGTCTTGTATGTATTTTATTTCTTTGATTTTTTTTATATTATATACTTTTACATTATATATTTAGAATATATACAATTTATACTTTTAATATTCTATATATATCTATATATTTTTTTATATTGCATATTTATTTATATATGTACTATCAAAATTTGTTATTTATATTATTATATTTTTACATATTATATATGCATAAACATATCATCTCTATTTTTATATCATATATTCAATTTTAATACAAAATTCAGATTGTATGTACTTTTAATATATGTGATGACACCAAGATGTTAATATTTCAAAAGCCAATGAAAATATCTAGCCTAATTAACTCAAGGATCGAATCATTTTTAATGTAATCAACAACCAAAGTTCACATAACTGAAGGACCAAAATACCACCTCGAACCTAATTAAAATTTGCTAACGAAATCAAGTCAGCCCAGACCCTCAATCAGCCTGTTGGTGGCCCGATCGGCTCAATTAGCTTGAATTTTGGAATAAGGCTAGGTTGTCACCAACATATAACAGATTTCTCCCTAAATAAGTAATTTTCCTACTATGTGGTAATTTCACTTCCTGCTTGTGTGGCACGTGGAGGACGTGACAAACAACTGGATCCATGTAATTAATATCATGAAAAGACTTCTCCAAGATTTGGGGTACCAAGATCATGCTTAACCTACCTCCTAATTGAGCTCATTTGGTTCTTATTATTGGATTTGGAAACGGATTAGCTCGTGGGGTGAAAAACAACTTTCTTCGGCCGGTAAAGAAATCTTGATTAAGATCGTGGTACAAACTATCCCAACGTATTCCATGGGGGCCTTTCGGCTACCAGATAGCTTTATTCGTGAGATTGAAGCAATGATTGCAAATTTTTGGTGGAGCTCTAACGACAATCAAAAGGTCCATTGGCTTTTTTGGGATCGACTTTGCACCTCCAAACTGGAAGGCGGTCTTAGTCTTCAGGATCTAAGGTCGTTCAATAGCGCCTTGCTTGCAAAACAATTTTGGCGGCTGCTCACTCAACCGGACACTTTGGTGGGACAATTACTACGATCGCGATACTACTTCGACCAATCAATTCTTGATGCAGATTTTGGTTCTCGACTCTCCTTCACATGGCGTAACATTTTCTCTTCCAAAGATATTATTCTTGCGGGTTATCGGTGGCGTATTGGTAAAGGCTTGAAGATGAGAATTTGGATTGATCCCTGGTTGCCGAGAGCCCCATCCTTCTGGCCACGTACGATCCTCGGTCCTCTTCCTCCGCCCACAACAGTCAGCCACCTACTCGAGCCAACCGCATATGACTGGAATGTTGGTCTCGTTCAAGTCCTCTTCATTCCTGAAGATTGTGATACTATACTGGCGATTCCCCTTGGTGGTATTGCACTTGAGGATGAAATAGTTTGGCACTTCACGAAGTCGGGGTCTTTTCTGTCAAAACAACGTACCGATTGGCCTTCGATTCTTCTCGGCACTTTCAACCGTCCTCATCAGGTACGCATTCTAAGTTTGTTCATTATGGTTGGAGAGGTATTTGGAATGCAAAAGTCCCAAATAAAATTCGTGTTTTCTGTTGGAGACTATGTTCGGACTCACTTCCTCTCGGCTCTAATATTCGAGGTCGGATTCCTGGTTTAGATGTCTCTAGCCCCCTCTGCCATTCTGCCGATGAAAACGATCGACATACATTCTTACATTGCGCATTCAGCCGGTTGGTTTGGAGTATCTCTAATCTGCGTTGGGCGATTATTTCTTGCTGGAACACAGATGCGTGAGACTGGGTCTTTCGGATTATTCACCAGCTTGATCATCAGGATTCCCAACTTTTTCTTGTGATTTGTTGGAGTATTTGGTGGGCAAGAAATCAAAAGTGGGCAGGCAATGTTTCCATTTCACCGGAGCAGACAGTGACTTTTGCCCGTGACTACCTTCACGCTTTTTCTATCTCAATTGAGCCACATATTTCCCTGCTTTCGCCTGCGTCGTCACCACTTGGAGTGCACCACCTGCTGGCTCGGTTAAAATTAATTCGAACGCTGCTCTTTTCCACTCTAATGGAGACTTCGGCATCGGGGTTGTGGCTCGCAATTCTGTCGGACATTGTCTCGCTTGGTCCTTGTCTCGCATACATCGAAAGCTCTCACCTGAAGTGGCCGAAGCTTGGGCTGCACGAATTGCTATACAGTTTGCTCGTCGTCATGGCTGGACTGATATTATCCTTGAGTGTGATTGCGCTTCCCTTCATTCTCAGCTCACCTCATTGACGGTGTCTCCGTCTTACATTGGGACCTATTGTCTTTGATATTTTATCGCTTTCTATTTCTTTTAATTCTTGTCGCTTTTTTTTTAGTCCATCGAACTGGTAATTCTGTGACGCATTCCTTAGCTCGGCATGCACTAAGTTGGGACGAAGGCACCACTTTATTACCTTCTCATACTTGTGACTTGATTCTGACAGATTTTCCGAATTAATATAATACATTCCCTTTAAAAAAAAAATCACTTAGCCTGTTAACCTACCAAATCTCTCATTTTCGTAGCACTCCACGCTCTTCATATTTCATAGATTGACTTATTTATCATACTAATTTTCATAAATTTTCTATGTATTCTTATTTTAATCTTCTCCAAAAATTATTATTACTTAAGTATCGAAGTGTCATACCCTATTATGCAGATTAGTTTCCTCATAAATCTTAAAATCCTCAACGGTCCTCTGATAAAGCATGATGGTGCTGAAATCTGATAAGCATCAAATATGAATATCATGCATAGGTATATATTTTATATTGTGTATACATTCGTACTATTTTTTATACTTTTATATATTATATATTTTAATTATATATATATACTAATATTTATAACCTATCAAATTTGTAGTATTAGATTTAGGGTAAATTATAATGATCTTTCCTGAGGTTTGGCCTAATTACGGATACTCCTTCATTATTTCAAAAAATTATAAATACTTCAATGAGGTTTGTAATCTTTAACTAAGGGCCTGAAATGGTCCATTTTACCCTTGATTTTTTTTGTTAAATTGTAGAAAAATCAACCAAGGCAAATTACGTTATTGCTCATCTGTGTAAAAACACGTAAGAAACCTCTTTCCGCGCATTTTTGTCCAAAGGAATTTAAAAAATTTTAACAAATAATTTAATTTGCCATTTAGTTAGTTCACCCATAAAAATGAATAGGTTATTTATTAGACGATTACAAACTTTAGGGAGATATTTATAATTTTTGAAACAATAAGGAGATATCTATAATTATGCCAAACTTAAAAGGAGGTCCTTGTAATTCACCCTTAAATTTAAATAAAATAGGATGTAGCAATGAATGTGAAATAAAAAAATACCACAACTTCACTACAGAAACCCTCTTTCATGTGAAAGGAACTTACACTATACTGTTGTCCAAAACTTTTTCTACCAAAAGAAGGGTGAAAGTAAAATTGCACCATAAGTATTTTTTAGGTTAATTACACTTAGTGATGTTGCAAGAATAATAATTTAAAGAACAATCAACAGAGAATTAAATAATTAATTTATTAATTATTAGATGGGCACAATCACCAATATTACAATTCGATCCAAGGTTCTTCTATCAAATCTATTACACTTGGTCTCTTTTCTCTCAAAATTCTCTTCCCAAATGAGGAGTTTGAGCTCATATTTATACTATCAATCTATATATGATAACGTTGATCTTTGTCTTCTTTGCCCTTCACCTTTGTGACCTTGGATATTTATGGGAACCTTTTAAGAGGCTTAATTGATCTTTTTCTTGATCCGCCATTAATGCTAGAGCTCCATGGATGGAGCTCTAAGTGCTTAATTCCCTCCTTGATTTCATAATCTCTCCTTGATCTATTCATTTTGATGAGGATGAATAAATGATAGTTTGACTTATTTTTTCTCCCATCTCAACTGTCCCCTTAAGTTCCAAATATCCCGGAAGGAAATAATTGGGATCCGCCTTGTTTGGAAAGTTCTTCTTTCCGAAAGGAGGATATTTGGAACTTTGGCTACTAGAATCCTTCTCATTTGGAAAGTTCTTCTTCCTTTTCATCTATATATATGCGTCTCATTCGTGCGGTTTAGAACTTTCGAGCTTGTTCGTCGTTGACTCCTTCTTGTCCCGTGCTTCCTCTTATGCTCAGCTGCTCTAGTTCTTCCATCGTCTTCCGAATGTCAAACCGAAAAGATACTTTTTAATCAAGAACGCATTTTGGATTACATTCTTTTCTCGTTGCTTCATTTGTTTTTTTTTTTTTTTTTTGTGTTTTTGCTTGCTTCTCCTCTTTTCGGTCGTAATCTCAATGTCTAATGATAACCGTGAAGGAGTCGTAGAGTCACTTCCTAGGTCTAGTGTGGTTCGGCTCGGCCATGGGGGGGGGGGGGGGACTGAAGCGGAGACGGCGATGTTGGTCGTGGTTGTGAGGGCCTCAACCAGCAAGTCGGTCGAGGGGTTCGAGGTTTTGGCCTCGACCGGGCGGCTGGCCGAGGTAACCGAAGCGTTGGCCTCGGCCAGGCAGTTGGCCGAGGTAGCCTCGACCAATCTTCTGGCTGAGGCGGTGGCCCCAACCGCGGGGGTCGTGGTGGTTCACCTCGGCTCGATGATCGGGGGTTCTTCTCTTGCTCTTCTATTCTTCCTTCGAGCGAGGGGTTATCGCGTCGTCCTACTCTTAACCTTCCTCGTTCTTCCGACGTGATAGTTCTTGATGGAGATGATGATAGTTTTGCATTAGAGGTTATCGAGGCCATACGTAATCTTCCCAATTGTCCGGCCAATTCTTCAGACGTTCCTTTTGAGTCTACTTCATCTTCTCCCAAGGGGTAGGTTCTAAGGTTCCTTTGATTGTTTCCAATGATTTAGGTGGGGAGTGTTCTTCGGCTCCTGGTCTCATTGTAGGGTTATGAATGTGGATGTTTGTGATAGCGTTCTCAGTTTAGAAGAACTTTATTTTTTGGAGGATAACTATAACTCTTCTCCCCTTATGGAATTTCTTCTTTCTTCTTGCGGGGATAGTATTAAATTTCCTCCCTCCAGGTTTTTTACGGTATATTCAATGTATTTTTCCTCGGGCTTTAATCTTCCTCCTTATCCTTTATTAGTGGAGATTGTCCATAGTGTTGGTGTTAGCATAAATCAGCTTACTCCAAATGCTTTCATGTTTTTCTTGGGATTCCTTCATCGTTTTAGCGAGCTAGACTTATCCCCTACCATAGAAGCTTTCCACACCCTTTTTTCAATCAAGAAGGTCGTGAATGACTCTTTCTTCTACTTTTATCCTTGCAACGGTTGTAAGTTTTTGGAGGGTTGTACTTCTTCTCGGGGTCCGTGGAAAGAGAGATTTTTATATGTTCGAGATTCTGACTGGGGTTTATGCGCTCCTTGGGTTAATTCCTCTCTTGACTTCCCCTCGAGTCATGACCTCAATATGTCTTATATTGGGGCTGGTTTGTTTGATCAAGTCAACATGACGGGCTTATTCTCTGATGGTATTCCTCTTCATCTTTTCTTTATCTTACTTTGTCACTTTTCTTTTTACTTATTATTTGTTGATGCGTTCTGTTTTTCGTAATTGCCTTTTAGGAAAGAAGTTGTCTTTGGAGGATGTTCGTCGCTTCAGGGCTTCTCGGGAAAATGGTCCTTCTGGGACTTCGGCCCGAGCTCATCCCCTCCTCCTCCGCTGCCTCCGCATGGCAAGGGTGAAAGGCGGGGCTCCAGTCCTTCACGAGCGAGGGATGCTTCTAGTGGGCGGCGTTCTCCTCTTCCAAGTTCTGGGGAGAGTGGTTCAAACGTCCTCGGGATGCCTCTTCTGATGCCGCTTCCTATGGTATGGGGAAATGATACTTCACCTATGGGACCAATCGTCGTGGGGATGTTTTTTCATATTGGGACACCGCTGATGTTCAGATAGCGAGGTAGAAACTTCGCCTTACGATAAGCGAGTTTGATGTGTCCAAGTTTTCCTCCCTCTCAGACGATGGTTTCATGAGCATGCTTTGCGGGGAGTCCGCTAGGGTCCGTAGTTTCTTCCTTACTTATTTTCAAGTTTAAGATTTTCATAGTGCTAATTATTTTTATTCTTGGTTTTTTCTTTGTAGGTAATCACTTTGGCTGAAGTGGCTTCCAAGCGCTTCGAGAAATATCAGGGAGAGATTAACCGTTTGACTTCGGCCTTGGCCGAATCCAACAAAGCCAAAGAACGCTTGGATGGGGAGCTCGCCGATGCTATTGTGCTTGGAAAGGAACTTAGAGATTCTCTTAACCGTGGGATTAGTTCGGGTTCTCAATTCCTTAAATCTTAAGCGGGGAAAATTTACTTGGAATGCATCAAGGTTGACTTCAGAGAGGAGTTTGAAGTCTGGAGATTTTGAGCTAGCGGCACTTGCCAAGGCCGAGGAGGTGTATGACCAAACTATTAGGGAGTGTCGTGCGACTTTGTGTTCCAGTGGCCATTTTCCGGGGGAGGATTTCTTGTTTCTTGACCCCTCGGTAGCAGAGCTTGGAGGGTTAGAAAGTGATGGAGGAACTATTCCTTTGAATGGGGAGGCCGTGATTGCACAAGCTAATGCAATTGCCCCTGATGCACCGTAGTTGATAGGACTTCATATTTTTACTTGCTTTTTACTTTTAGTGTTCTTTCTTGAACTCTATATTTTGTTGATGTTATGGAGGTTTTCTCCTTTACACTTTTTCTTATTTCTTTATCTTGGTATTATGGAGACTCTTACTTATGCACATTTTTATATGCTAGTGCTTGCATTAAATTTTTTTCTTTAAGAATTTTCTTGAGGAATTCCCTTTAAGAATTTTCTTGAGGAATTCTCATTCTATGGAATTCTCTTTATTCACGTGCTGGCATTAAAGTTTTTTATTTAAGAATTTTCTTGAGGAATTCCCATTCTATGAAATTCTCTTTATTCACGAAGGATTCTTTAGCCTTTTACTTTGCGGGGGGCGGGGAGAGGGGGTACCTCCCCTCAAGGTAGCTTTTGGCCTTTATTTTCTGGGCTGCTATATCATGATCAGCCTTTTGGAATTTTTGAACAATAATGTCGCGTAACAATGATACGGAATATCATGCGTCAGTAATTGGAATTTAATAAATAGAGAGTCATCATAATGAATCCAAGAACAAATGGATTTTTTATTCAACGGGAAAAAATAGTTACACATAGTATTTTTTCAAGTTTTTGACATTCCAAGTTCGAGGGAGTGGTTTTCCATCTTCCCTCTTATATCTATATGTGGTTGGTCCTACTACTTCAGTAACTATATAGGGGCCATCCCATTTGGCATCTAGCTTTCCTATGGGTCCCGTGGCTGCAGTCCTTCACAATACCAGTTCCCCTTCTTGAAAACCTCGGGGGCGTACTTTGTCGTCACTTGCTTTGGTCATTAAACGTTTGTATGTTTGGATCTTTCTTTCTACCGCCTACCTTGTCTCCTCGATCAGATCTTAATCTTCCCTTCTCGCTTGAGAGTTTACTTTTTTGTCGTAGACTTTCACTCTCCAAGTTTCCTCTCCTTTTTCTGCGGGGAGTATAGCTTCCGTCCCATATACTAAGTGGAACGAAGATTCTTTTGTTGATTCTATGGGGGTGGTGCGGTATACCCATAGAACTCCTGGAAGTTCGTGCACCCAGTTTCCTTTAGCTTCTCCCAAACGTGTTTTCAACTGATGAAGGATAGTTCGATTCGTCACCTCTGCTTGACCATTTGCTTGGGGATTATTTACTGATGTGAATAGTTGCTTTATTTTCAACTCCCCTAACCCGTTCTTCATTCTGCTTTCTTGAAATTGAGTCCCATTGTCTATGACTATTGCTCTGGGAATGCTAAATCGGCAAATAATGTTCTGCCAGATGAACTTGATTACTTCTTTTTCGCCGATGCTTGCTAAAGGTTCTGCCTCCACCCACTTGGTGAAGTAATCAACTACTATGATTAGGTACTCCTTCTGCCCAACCGCGCGAGTTAACTGGGATTATGTAGATGATTAGCGTGCTTCTGGCAGGGAGAGCATTTGCGTACCAAAGTTGACGCGTCTTTCAACAAAGTTGGCCAATAGTAGTACCCTTGCCTAAGGACCTTTTGGCCAAGGAACGGGTCCCTGAATGATTTTCTGCAACTGTCGTGTATTTTTCGAAAGACGTATTCGGCTCGTTCATGGTCTAAACATTTTAGCAATGGAGTGGAAAATCCTCTTTTGTATAGTTCCCCGTCTATTAAAGTAAATCTGGCAGAACGTGTCCTTATCTTCCTTGCTTCTTTATGGTCTGGGGGTAGGATTCCTTCTGCCAAAAATTGGATGATGGGAGTTTTTCACTGAGTGGTCGTATCGTCCGCTACAAGGATTTCTTTGCTCCCTCCTGCACATTTTCTTCCTGACTAATTGTCGATGGCATTGCTGATACCAGGGTTATAGTTTATCTTTTAGTAAAGTGAACTGAACTAGCCAGTTTTGCTAGTTGATCAGTTGCCGAGTTTTGTTCCTTGGGGATTTGTTTGATGCTAGATTCTTGGAATTTTTATTTTCTTCATGGAGTTTCAACAAGTATTTAGTCATCTTCTCTCGTCGTGCCTCATATTTCCCTTTCGCCTGATTGACCACGAGTTGGGAATCACTGAACACATGCACCCGTCGGGCTCCTACTGCGTGGATCGGCTTGATTCCAATTAATACAGCCTCGTATTCAGCTTCATTATTTGAGGCAGGAAAGACTAGTGTGATGGCGTATTCTATGGTGTCTGCTTCAACGCTTTCAATGATTATCCCTACTTTGCTGCCCATTCCGGTAGACGATCTATCTACGAACATTCTCCACAACCCCTGCTTCTCTGCCTTCTTTCGCAGCTAACTCTGAAATGAAGTCTGCAAGGACTTGTGCTTTTATGGCGGGACGTGGTTGGAATTCTATTCCATGTTCACTCAGTTCCACCGCTCATTTGATCATTTTTCCCGAAGCATTAGGGCTTTCCATAATATGCTTTAGGGGGTGGTTTGTTAGTACCACTACCTGGTGGGAGTGAAAATAAGTACGCAGCTTCCTGGAGGCCATCACCAATGCCAACGCCAATTTTTCAATTGGGGGATACCTTGGCTCTGCTCCCTGCAATATTTTGCTCACGTAGTAAGCTGGTTGATGTTCTCTCCCTTGTATTCTCACCAACACTGCACTCATTGCGTCCTCAGAGGCTGCCATGTATAAGTATAGTCGTTCTCCTTGTTGGGGTTTGGTCAATAATAGAGGGGCAGGCAAATACTTCTTCAAATTATCAAATGCTTCTTGGTATTCCTCGTTCCATGAAAATCCTTCTACTTTTCTGAGGGTCTTGAAAAAGGGGATTCTTTTCTCGGCTCCTCGCGACATGAACCTGCTCAAGGCCGCCATTCTTCCCCTCAATTTTTGCACTTCTTTCTTGTTTCTTGGGGGGCTCATTTCTTGTATGGCTTTGAGCTTTTCTGGGTTCGCTTCAATTCCCCTGTGTGAGACTAAGTATCCCAAAAATTTTCCTCCCTTTACTCCGAAAGTGCATTTGGAAGGATTGAGTTTCATCCCTAACTGTTGTATGATGGTGAAACATTCTCGTAGGTCTTGAACGTGGTTTTCCTTTCGAAGGCTCTTTACCAGCATATCGTCGATATAAACCTCCATGTTTCGTCCTATCATCTGTTGGAAGGCTTTGTTCACCAATCTCTGATAAATTGCTCCAACATTCCTTAGGTCGAACGACATCACTCGGTAGCAGAAGGTACCCTGCTCGGTAATGAAGCTTGTCTTCTCCTGGTCTTCTGTTTCGAGGGCGCTTTGATTGTACCCCTGAAAGGCGTCTAGGAAATGAAAGAATCGGTACGGCCCGGGAACGCGGCGGAAGCGTAAAAAAAAAGAAATTTAAAAACGATTTCAAAGGGGTGTTCCCTTTGAATTCCCAGGAGTTTGGTGTATTCAAAAGCATCATAACATACAGAAAAACTGCTTGAACTTATGGTTAGAGGAGGAAACAAAAAGGTACAATAATATAAATAGAAACATACCTTTTTCGTTTCACATGTACAACGACAACAAGCTTTGATTCTCTCTTCGTTCCTTTTCCCTTCACCTTAGGATTCAAATTAGAACCCCTCTAATTTGTCCACACCACAGCAATGGAAGCAAATCTACATCTACTTCTAGGTAGAAGCTAGATCAAGGAAGAAACGAAAAACGTATTACACTATTGATTAGTGTATACGTATTTCTCATGTTCTCATCTTGAATCCAATTCAAAGAGAACTCAAAAGAAGGAGAAAAAGATGGAATTTTTTTGTGGCTTGTGTGCTAGGGAGTGCAAGTTAGGGAGATGAAAAGTGTATACATGTGTTGTGTAGTTGTAGGTAGTTTCCAAAACCACCTACACACTAATGCACAACTTGTGCTCAACCTCATTGCTTACATGGAGCCACATAATTGCTTACATGGATGACTTTCAACTCCTCTTAAACTTGCATAAAACCTTTGAGCTTTAATTTCAAGTCATGGACCGGTTTTGACCGATCTTGATTTAATCAAATTAAATCAAGTGATCCATGGGTTTTAAATTAATCCAATTAATTTTAAACCTTATTGAAATCCAAAAGTTTATTTAATCCAATTAAATAAATATAAGCTCAAACACTAATTAATTGATCCAATCAATTAATTAAATGAAACCCAATAAATTAATCCAATTAATTTAAAGGTATTAAGCCCAAAATTAATTAATCCAATTAATTAATTCTTGGGCCATCCATCCAATGAACTTTCCCAATAAATGATCCAATCATTTATATTCTCCTTGAATTAATTTAATCCAATTAAATTAATTAACTTCTTTCAGAATTAATTTCAAATTAATTCCACTACTTCCATAGTGATTTGTGTGTGACTCTTTAGGTTCACCCTCAGCTAGACTTGGGCTTGTGTCCAACACAATTGATTAATTAAATCCAATTTAATTAATTATTTCTGATTAACCATTAATCAGAAATGCCCGTTGCCATGGGTGGCCGTCTAGCAACGGTCCATGGCACTAGAGACTAGGTGAATGTTGGCGTGAACTTTAGGCTCTGAATTCCATACAGGTAGAGTCCTTCCGTCGACCATCTCCCAGCCTTAGTCTAAGGTATGGAATTGGGCGTCGGTTCCCATCCTGGACTAGGCAACTATGCTACAAACTCGAGACGCGTTTACTTTATTGATCGACCTAGGGAATCATTTCCTACTCGATCAATCACTACGGCCGTAGACTTAATGAGTCGAAACCATCTCAAAGCGCATAGGAGACATAGCTATCAAATACTGACAGGGGACAGATTCTATCTTAGAGTCCACCGTCCTCACTACATACTCCGACTGCACTGGACAAGGCTTATAATGACCATATCAAAGACACGGTCACCTCTTGCCAGATCCAGGATACAACCTTCATATGCATGCGACTGCCATGATTCCTCAAGTCTGAGGACTAATCCCGTACTATCGGAACCGGGAATTTCAGTCATACCGACCAAGCCTCTAAGGCTTCCATATGACGATTCCCGTGAGTTAGTTCAGTCAGTCGACTACCTTGCCAACTAACCCACTAAAATTGCATAGACGACCTACGTCTAGCACCGATGAAACTCGGCACTCACCCAGTGAATGCAATACTTAGTTTCAAGTCTCTATAGGACACTCGAGGCCCAGTCTCGAGGTCCTCGACTTGGAACGTTTCAGACCGACTCTTAAGGAGTTGGTTTCATAGCCGCCAACCTATGCGCAGCTCAACTCAATGGGTTTAACCAATCGGTCTGTGGGCATTACAACAAACACATTTTGCAAATGATGAATACTTACTTTATCCATCAGTATAATATTACTTTGATAAAGATCGACGAATAGTTCCCAGAACAGCCAATCTAATTGACTTTTTGATCACCTATTCTAACAGGAAACTCATCATCTCGCATCCTGTCGTCGAGTCGACCAGAGTATCTATCCTTGGGAGGAGGAATGAATCTTTGGGGCATGCCTTGTTTAAATCCGTGAAGTCAATGCACATTCTCCTTTTCCTGTTTGGTTTGGGGACTAGCACTACGTTGGCCAACCATTTAGGGTACTGCACGAGGCGGATGTACTCAGCCAATAACTTCTCCCCCTCCTCTTTAATCATCGCATTTCTCTCTGTGCCAAAATTTCGTTTCTTTTGCTTCACTGGGTGGACTTTTAGGTCAACATTCAATCGATGTACTATAACTTCTTGGTCTATCCCTACCAGATCGTGGATACTCCAGGCAAACGTGTTAGAGTGGTCTCATAGGAATTGCACCAGTTTTTGCTCTTGTTCTGGCTCCATTGACGTCTCTATCGATGTGACTTTTTCTGGCTCGCCGTTCACCAATTGAATGTTTTTTTTTACTTTTTCTATTGCCACCCGCTTTTCATCTTCTTTTGATCTTGGTCATGTCCTTCCGACAAGCGGTGTGCTGGGGAGAATTCAAGCACTGTTCTTTTCGCCACTCTCTCTGTCTCCGATGGCTGGGTGCTCCTCCCTTTTCCCAGATTCATTCCTTTCCGAAGGATGTTGGCGTGGCATTCCCTTGTGAGGAGACGGTCTCCGATCTCTTCTCCTATTCCTCTGTAAGTGGGAAATTTTAACTTCATATGGAAC
Organism: Sesamum alatum; assembly: GCA_034509735.1. Classification (NCBI taxonomy): domain Eukaryota; kingdom Viridiplantae; phylum Streptophyta; class Magnoliopsida; order Lamiales; family Pedaliaceae; genus Sesamum; species Sesamum alatum. The sequence continues at coordinate 19,224,996 of JACGWO010000002.1, forward strand.
ATGGAGGCAACCGCTCTGAATACATTTAGGCTGGGGCGTCCCATTATTATATTGTAGGAAGACGGTGCATTCACTATCAAAAAGTTTATCATCCGGGTGGCTCGGTGGGGGGTAGATCCTATTGATATAGGTAGGGCTATTTCCCCAAGAGGTTCTACTACACTTCAATTGAAATCTACCAACGGTGTGTTGACCCTTCTCAACATGTTGATATGAATTCCCATTTGCGAGAATGCTTCATAAAACAGAATGTCGGTTGCGCTTCCAGTGTCAACTAACACCTTTTTGACCAAAAAGTTGGATACTGTGGCGGAGATTACTATAGTGTCGTTGTGCGGTGGTATTCCCTTCTCTAAGTCCTGCGTACTGAAGGTGATTTCTTCCTCTAGGGCTTTTGCAAGGGTTACTTCTTCGCAAATGTGGACGTTGTGGGAGGGCTCGGCTGCCTTGATTAGCGCCTTTCGTGCTCACGTCAAGTCCCCTCCAGCGGGTCTTCCTATGACCACCCCTATTATTCCTACTCTGGGGAGATTCTCGATTCCTTTCCCTTTTTGGCGGGACGTTTCAACACGTTCTAAATTTAGATCGAATCTTTGGGCGTCGGGGGTTGATCCCTGTTGCTGGGTTTGTCCTTCCACATATTCTTTTAAATACCCCATTTGAATCAATTTTTCAATCTCGTTTTTTAGGTGGTAAAAATCTTCTGTGTTGTGTCCTCCGTCTTTGTGGAATTGACAATATTTGTCCGACTTCAGTCGCTTCGGATTAGCCTTCATTTTCCTTGGCCACTGAACTATCCCTTGTTACTCAGCTACGGTTAGGATTTCTGCTCTTGGTGCTTTGAGGGGGTGTATCTTGCGAAGCTAGTTGGGGGCATGTGTCTTTGTCCCTCTCCTTGTCCATCTCTTCTGGGGTATTTCTTCTCCCTCTCTCGAACTTTTCTTTTGTTCGTTGAATCCGTCCTAGGTTTTTTGGCTTCTTCAATTCGGATGTACTTAGCAGCTCTCTTCATCAGCTCGTCTAACGTTCATGGGGGTTTGTCAGCAATGGATTCCCAGAAGCGTCCCCTCCGCAATACTTGCTAGCAGCTCATGGTTCAGGTGGGGGACTTCAAGGACGGCGCCCGAAAATCTTTGTACGTAGTCTCTCAAACTCTCATGTTCTTGCTGCACTATCATGAAAAGGTACGGGGCGGTCTTTGGGTGGCTTTTATTAATGGAAAAATGGTGTAGAAACTGCTGGGAGAGCTGTTCGAAGTTCTCTATGGTATATGCCAGTAGTTGATTGAACCATGCCATAACTTTTCCCATCAAAGTGGTGCGAAATACCTTGAAATATCCCGGATCGCTCATATCAAGCAAGTCAGCCTTTGCCAGAAATTTATCCAAATGATCCTTGGGGTCATTCGTTCCATCGTATTCTGCCAGGTGAGGTAGCCTAAGCCCTTGGGGTAAGGCTTCAGCTAATATTTGCATTGAGAATGGGCTTCTTCTAGCAGGCGCTATAGCTAGCGGGACCAGGTCTTGAGGGGCGCTCCGGAGTCGCAAAGTTTGTTGGTGGCGAGAGCTATCGCCTCTTGGGCCGCTTTGTACGCCTTTTCCCCTCCTTTCTTGTCTCGCGTCCACTTCTCTGTTCCACCGGTGGGAGTCGACAGGCTGTGAGGCTTGTATGCTTCCTTCTTCCTCTTCCATAGACATGTCTTGGGGGCCATCCTCCCTCGATTCGTTATCCCCGGGGGGCGGAGGGGGGGAGGGCGTGCCTCGGCCTTAGCGGCGGAAACGAGGGGGAGAAGGCTCTCTGGGGAGATTTGCCATGAAATGCATGATTGCCCTTTCAGCTGCTCGTGCTGATGCATCTTCGACCATTCGTTGGAGTGCCTCGGGCGTCATTTGGAGCATAGGAGGCTGTGGAGTGGGAGCTGGCAACTCATTCGCTTCTTCCCTTCTTTCTTCACGTCCTCTTCTTTGGTCCTGTTGGGGACCCAAGTTCATGTTTTCTAGGGGAGAAAGCTCTCCAATGTTACTCTGTGGCTCCTCTTGCCTCCTCTCCTCATTTATTCCTAGGTTATCGCCTTGGACCGGGTTTGCATTCTCAGTATCATGATTGTGGCGTTCCTACAAACGACGGCAAGTTGATGTTGCAAGAATAATAATTTAAAGAACAATCAACAGAAAATTGAATAATTAATTTATTAATTAATGGATGGGCACAATGACCAATACGTTACAATTCGATCCAAGGTTCTTCCATCAAATCTATTACACTTGGTCTCTTTTCTCTCAAAATTCTCTCCCGAAATGAGGAGTTTGAGCTCATATGTATACTATCAATCTATATATGGTAAGCGTTGATCTTTGTCTTCTTTGCCTTTCACCTTTGTGACCTTGGATATATATGGGAACCTTTTAAGAGGCTTAATTGGTCTTTTTCTTGATCCGCCATTAATGCTAGAGCTCCATGGATGGAGCTCTAAGTGCTTAATTCCCTCCTTGATTCCCATGATCTCTCCTTGATCTATTCATTTTGATGAGGATGAATAAATGATGGTTTAACTTATTTTTTCTCCCATGTCACTTAGACTTTATCTAAAAATATGAAATTACATTTTTCCATAATAAAATTTTGAAATTATACTTACACCCCCTTCAAAAATTCTCTATTTACACATGACCACATTTCCTTAAAAATTTGAACAAAAACTACTGACTTGAGCAAAAAAATTACATAAACTTTAATATTCTAATGTAATAATTTTGTACGTATAAGGGAAAAATTGTAATTATGTAAACTTTACTCTATATGGATATATAACATTTATCCCCTTATAAGTACAAAAATATATAAAAATATTAAATGAGGGATACAATTAAAATTTTATGTAATTCTTTTTGTTTATGTCAGCTTTTTTCGTCCAGACCCTAATGAAAGAGGGTCAGGTGTAAATGGAGAATTTTAGTAAGGGGTGTAAATGTAATTTCAAAACTTTTTTGGAGAAAAGTGTAAATTCACATTTTCATAGGGAATATAAGTGTAATTAACCCTTATTTTTTTACCAAACCCCAGCGGCAGAGGGTCAATATAAAACAAAATAAGTTTCAAGGGGTGTAAATATAATTTCATCCGAATAAGGGATTTTTTTGTATTTAGGAAATTGAAAGCAATGTAGATCTAATTTACTCATATATACTATGAAGCCATATTTTAACAAAAATATGCACATTAAACATATAAATGTGGACACCGGAATACCAACCTTGTTGATCTTGTATGATTTGAATTACGAATGAATTTTCTTTTTGGAATATGCCTTGTGTCACAAACGGATCTAACTAATTATTCGGTCTAGTGATTCTTCGCCGGTCCAAAGGAAGCAATTAGTCTCTTTCCCAACGCCCACAATCTAAATCCCCAGAGCTATTTGGTGGTTCTCCACTAGACATCCCGGAGCTACTTGATATTTCTCCAGTAGACAACTAATAATATTTTGAGTTGTATGATATTCTATATGAGTGAGGGAACATAATAACTCATGTGCCAATTAAGTTTGTAGGTTCTCTATTTATAGTGGAGTCACAAATAACTTTGATTACTATGCATTTTAGTAGTGTTGTAGCAAATAGTAGCATAACGATACAATATCAGTGATAGTTATGATTCAAATGAAATATTTCACAGAAAACTTTTATAATCACATATGATTGTTCATCTTCTACTTTTAATAGATCAAGAAGCACTTTTTTTTTATTGAAGTGAGAGCAATGAAATATTATTAAATATTGAAACAAATCCATTACAATTTGTCCTGTCGAATATTAATATCTGACAAAAGACAATTACAGCAACTATACCATGATCAACAATCTAAACAACACCTACTGATTACAGTAGAAACACTTACACCTACTATAGTAGAATAGCATCCCACGTATTGGTGGATTTCGAATCCATGACCTTAAGGTCATGGGGCCTCAACTTTACCAACTGATAATTTCATTCGCTTAAGGGTTCCTATTCCCACCGAAATAGAACTATATATATGTGTATACGTATATGGTTAAAAAATAAATCAAATTCTTTGATATTCGATTAAAATCAACTGATAAAAATTTGTTTGAATGCAATAGTTAAACTTAACAGACTAAACTTGAACAATTTTTTGTTGCTCCGTATGCTTTCAAGTAATCTGTTCGACCTCGAGTTGATTAATGAAAAAATAATAATAAAATTTACTTGAAAGTATCAAACTTCTCGAGTCTACCTAATCATATTTGATTCATTTAAAGTTCATTTGAGTTCAAGCCAATTAATAATCCAACCGAAACTCAAACACAAATTTTTCACACTTGATAATAATTCAAACAAATTGAAATGCCAATAATGTTTAACTTGATTCGATTTGATTACATCCTATATACACATATGTATCAACCAAAACCTTCCTATTTTTGGCTTAAGGCCACAATTTGAGGGAACATACTAAAAACGTGATTTTTTTCCCTAAAAATTTGAATTTTTAGTAGTAGGCCTAGGTCTGCTGCTTTCAAGTTAAATCATAAATTTGGTCATCAATCATAATCAGTAGGTATACATTCGCAAATATCAATTTGATTATTAATTAATTTGCAGCAAGTCCACTCCTTAGACTGGCGTGCCCACAACATAAATCAAATATTAATATAAAGAGTACGTACTAAGCATATAATTATCATCTTAAGACACATTAGATACGAAAAATATTGTTGGTAATCTTATCTAAGGGATTATATGTATGACATAAAAACAAAGCTAATCTTCAAAAGATTCACTTTAATACTCATTATTTAATCTTAGATGTTCGATTCACTTAACTACTCAATATTTGATCTTACACGTGCTTTTGCGTGTCGATGTGTTGTGAGATTTGATTGATGTTTCGTTAAAAAGTATTGTTTGTTTTGATTGAAGTTTCATGAATTTATTTTTCAAAAGACGTCTTTTTAGGGAGAGAATTATTTGAAATTTATGGGGATAATTACACTGTCATTCCCTGAGCTTTTGTGTAATTACACGTAAATTCTTTGTGATTTGAAAATTATATTTGATAACCCTAAGGTTTGTGTTCATCTAACAAATAAGTTCCTCCGTTTGTTAAAATTAACCAAATTTGTTGTGTTAGAAGATTTGATTAGGATTTTGTGTATATTTGTCTTATTTATAGTTGCTATTCTTGGTAGGTACATCAATCATATGCTTACCTTATTCTCTCTAGTCGTAACACTATATAAGTGGGACTAGCTCTTCAATGTAAATCAATCCTTTCTCTTATTACTATTCAACATGGTATCAAAAGCCAGGTTTACAAAACAAAACCTGTAAAACCCTAGCTCACCCACTTCCCCAACCCACTACCCCACTTGCGCCCCTATCTTCATCGTCACACTCGTTTTTTTGTCTACTTTTCCTTCTCGCAACACTTTTTTTCCTCTTTCCTGTAGACATGATCCCTTAAAAAAAAAAGGGTCATGTCTGTTGTCTCGTGATGTGTTCTTGATCTTTGTCCTATAACTCTGTGTGCTTAAATTGTGTATTTATGGCATCCTCCTCTAATCTAAAAGGAGCACTTGGTATGACCGTGAAATTAAATGGTCGTAATTATGTTCTTTGGTCTCAAGCCTTCAAATTTTTACTTGGTTCTCACAATAAATTATCTCATATCCTTTCCTCTCCTCCAACAAATACTGATGACAAATTTACTACATGGCAACAATCTAACTATTCTGTTGTGACTTGGTTGCTCAATAGTATGGAGGAAAATGTTAGTGCCAATGTAATGTTTCTATGTTCTGCCAAGGAAATATGGGATACTCTACGTGATATGTATTCCCATGAGAAAAAACATTTCTCGCGTGTTTGAGTTATATGAGAAACTTTTTTCTTTAAAGCAGGATGGACGCTCTGTCACAGATTATTTTGCTTCATTGGAAGGTACCGCTGATGAGATTCTCTTATATCATCCTCTCACTTGTGATGCTAAGGCTGGACACGCTCAATGGGAAGAGTTTCTAGTGGCCAAATTTCTATCTGGCCTTGATTCCACCTTACGTGCCACTCGAGATTCTATATTGTCCAGTAATTCAATTCCTACTTTATCTAATGCTTTGTCTCGGGTTCTTCGCGTTTCCACTGGTTCCACATTGGCACCACCTCCCTCCGAGACCTCCGCTTTGGCTATTCGAGGTCATGGTTCATCACGGTGTCGCTCGTCTAGAGGAAGACGAGGTTGTGACTCAAACATCCCTTGTGGATCTCAATATTGTGAGCATTATGGTAAAACCAATCATGTTTCTGAGAAATGCTGGGATAAATTTGGCAAGCCTGAGTGGGCCAATGCTCTTTCTAGTCAACCTAACGTATTAGTTTCGAAGTCTGATCAAGTTTCCCTGAGTCGTGAGGAGTATGAGCAACTTATCCATCAACCTGTTGCCAACTCCACTTCTTCATCTGCTACTCCTGCTCCATCCGGGTGTTTTTGTTGCTTCTCATGGTAAGCCATGGATGTTGGATTTTGGAGCCACCACTCATATCACTGGTAACAAATCTTGTTTTACCTCTTTATCTATGTCTACCTTATCCCCTGTACGCCTTGCTGATGGCACTTGTTCTCCTGTTTCTGGCTCTGTATCGTTCATCCCTCTAAAGATCTTGCCCTAGATAATGTTCTCTTTGCTCCTTGTTTTCCCGTCAGCCTAATGCAATAAGTCAACTTACCAAGTCTCTTAATTGTTCGGTCACCTTCTTTCCTTCTTATTGTGTGTTTTAGACTTGCAGACGGAGAAGATAATTGGTGGTGGACATGAGCGTGATGACCTATACTACTTGGATACTACAACTACACCTGTCAGTGCCCATGCCCTCTCCGCATCCATATCTCCTTTTCAATGGAATTGTCGCCTGGGACACCCCTCCTTAGCTAAGTTGAAACAACTTTTACCCCTTGAGTCTTCTGTTTCTAAGTTAGAATATGAGTCCTATGAATTAGGAAAACATCATTGTGTTTCCTATCCGTCTAGAGTCAATAATCATAGTGTGTCTCCATTTGATCTTGTCCAGTCTGATGTCTGGGGTCCTAGTCATATCGAGTCTGTTGGTGTTTTAGATATTTTATTAGCTTTATTGATGATTACTCTAGGATGACTTGGCTTTATTTACTTAAAGATAGGTCTCAAGTTCATAATATAATCACCTCCTTTTATAATGAAATAAAAACTAAGTTTTCTACCAACATTCCTGTAATTCGTAGTGATAATGCATTGGAATTTATTCAAAATGATGTTTCCACTTTTTGTGCATCACATGGCATCCTACATCAAACTTCATGCCCCCATACCTCACAACATAATGGTGTGGCCGAACGTAAGCACCGGCATGTTTTGGAGGGATAATTGCATAAAACCCCCCTGTGTTATGCTTTTTCTGCAAAAAAACCCCTATGTTGATAAAATAGGCAAAATGAACCCCGTGTTTTCTAGAATATTGCTCACTTCCCCCATCCATCATTCAATACTAACGGTGTTAATGTTTGAAACGCAATTCCCATTTTACCCTCGTTACATAATGTTGAGGAGAATACACGAGGAGAGAGAAGCATTTATTGAATCCCCAAATCCCACTGCCTCCACCATGGCTAAAGCCAAGAAAGTACCTCCTCTGTCTAAAACCACTACCGATCCTTCGCTGTGAAAACCACTACCGCTCCTTCGCTGCGAAGTTATTTCATGGGCGTGGGGGAGAGGCGGGCGAGGGCGTAGGAGAAAGTTTAGAGGCGGACGAAGGCGAGTAGGGGAGGGATCGGGAGCCGGTGGCCGAAGCAGATGGCTCGCTGGAGAGCGGCGAAGGGCTGGCGGCCGTCACGACGAAGGACGAATGCAGATGGCTCATGCGCGAGGATGGCCGCCGCCTCTAGCAGTGGAGAAAAAAAAAATTCACTATACATAGCATTCTTATTTTTTGTTATTATCTAAAAAGCCCTTGGATTTGTTTCTTCCATTTTCAGCAACACTCAGTACTTGTTCTTCAACATTTTCAAATTTGGATCCGACGTCTTCTTTTTGTTTGTTGGACGGCGGCGGTTCAGGAGGTGCTGCAGGGGTGCAGGGGTTGGGTATTTAGGTGGGTTGGGGAAGATGATGGATTATTTCATTATTTACTTTTTATGTTTAAATATAATTATATTAGAAAATTAAAATTTATTTGTAATTTATGTAAATAATAATTTCAAAATATAGTAAGCCAAAATTATAATTAAAATTAACTAATAATGTTCATAAATAAAATCATGTATTTTTTATTTTAAAACTTATAAATAATATTACGATAATCCAAAAAATGATATTATGATTGATTCATTAGTAAAACGTGTAAAATAATTTAATTTAATGAAATAATATTTTTTACATATCAATATTGATGAATATTATTTTTTTTGGTATTTACCATATTTTTTCAGCAAAATATGAAAAAAGTAAATAATTAACAAAAACAATAAAGAAAAAGGATAATTGCATAATATAGTGGCAATTCTGTCCAAACAAAGAGGTCAAAGGTAAAAAATGGGTCAAAATGTTATGCTTCTTCGCATTTACGGAGCATGTTAGCAACTCTTCGTTTTTTTTTTTAACGGAGAGGGATTTTTTTCAGGGTTTTAAGTTTCAGGGAGGGTTTTTTGGTATTTTCAAAACACATGTAGCTTTTTAGCAATTTTTGCATTTCACAGGGGTGTCATATGCAATTATCCCTATTTTGGATGTTGCACGCACACTTATGTCACACATTAATGTTCCTAAGTCTTTATGGGGGGACCTTGTGCTTACTACATGTTTCTAATAATCGTATGCCTTCTAGTGTTCTGCATGTAGATATACCTTACTCTTGCCTATACCCCAGTAGGCCTCTTTATCATGTTTCACCTCGGGTTTTTGGATGTGTGTGTTTTGCACATAACTTCCCTCATGGTATTGATAAATTGACTCCTAGATTTGTCAAGTGCATCCTTCTAGGTTATTCCCACCTCCAAAAAGGGTATCGTTGTTATGATCCTATAACTCGTAGATCGTTCACTTCTGCTGATGTTACGTTTTTTTAGTCGACCCCTTATTATTCATCAGACAAAGAAAAAAAATGTCACTGATAGAACCCCCAATCCCGGTGCCTCTTTCATCCTCTGCGTCTTCTTTGGTACCTATTTTAGAACATTCCTCTCGCCCTCTACAAGTGTATGTTCGACGTCGCCAAGTCCCGACCACCACGCTTGATGATTCAGCACATCCATCGTCTCTTACTGCAGCTCCTCCTTCCTCTTTGCCTATTGAGCTAGAGAATGACTTTCCTATTGCTCTTCACAAAGGTAAACGTTCCTGTCCTGCACATCTACTAGCTAACTCCATTTCTTATGACCACCTGAGTCCCTCTTTTCCTACATTTGCTACGTCGCTCTCTAGTACATTTGTCCCCAGGACTTACCATGAAGCAGTTTTACACCTCGGTGGAAGTTGGCAATGGATGAGGAAATGTCAGCACTAATTTCTCGCGGCACTTGGGAACTTATGTCTGCTCCCACTGATGCAGATATGGTGTCATGTCGATGGGTGTTCACTATTAAGTATCGAGCTGATGGGAATGTTGATCGGTATAAAGCTCGTTTGGTTGCCAAGGGCTTTACTCAAACTTATGGAGTTGAACATTTTGAGACATTCTCTCATGTTGCTCGTCTCAATTCTGTTCGAGTCCTCTTCTCCTTGGCAGTCAATCAGGATTGGCCTATGTACCAGATGGACATAAAGAATGCCTTCCTCAATGATGATTTAAGTGAAACTGTCTTTATGGAGCAACCTCCAGGGTATGTTGCTCAGGGGGAGAATCAACACATGGTGTGCAAACTTAAAAAGGCGATATATGGCCTCATACAAAATTCTCGAGCTTGGTTTGACAAGTTCAACAAAGTGATTAATAAATTCGGGTTCCACAGATGTCAGGCAGATCATTCAGTATTTGTCCAACGAGGACCATCCGGTATAGTTATTGTGGTTGTCTATGTTGATGACATTCTAATATCTGGAAGTGACATTAAGGAAATAGAGAAGACAAAGGAGTATCTGCAACAACATTTTGTTACCAAAGACATGGGACGTCCTAAATATTTCTTGGGCATTGAGACTGCTCATAGCAAAAATGGTATCTCTCTATCCCAAAGAAAGTATGCCCTTGACTTACTCCAAGAAACTGGCTTACTAGGCACCAAACCTGTTGATACTCCTATAGAATTCAACTCTGAACTTTGGAATGACAATGGTATATATTTTGAAGACAAGGCTAAATACAAACGACTAGTTGGGAAGCTAGTATATTTGACCGTAACCAGACCGGACATCTCCTTTGTTATGGGCATTGTAACACTCACGGATTTTTGTACATGATTGTGGGACTAATTAGTAAGCATTAACGAGATCTAAATTTATTAGTAAATAAATTATGGGTTGAAACTTAAATATATTAAAGTTTTAAGGGATTAAATTGAAACTTTATAAAATTCTTAGGGTTGAATTATATTAATTCAAAAGTTAAGGGGCTAAATTGTAATTTAGTTAAAAAGATAAAAAAAAATATAGAAAAGCATAAGTGGCAGCATGTGCTGCCACTAGGAAGCAAGTGAGAGGGGCCAAGTGGTGCGACCGCACCACTTGGATTTATTGAAAGACACATATACATATTTATATGTATACATACATTGATAATTTTGAAAGATGAACATCACAATTCATTTTGCGTAACTTAGTCTTTTGTGCCGTAACTTCGAACCAGTAAGTGTTAATTAATTCTTTAAATTGCTAATTAATTTTTATAATTATATTATTTGAGTAGAGTATTTATTAAATGTTATTTATATGATTCGATTTAATGTTTAATCAGAAAATTTAATGAATTTGAGTATTTATATAAATTAGTGATCAGGTATATATATTTAATTGGCACGAGGGTATTATTGTCGATGATTAATATTATTTAATTTATTAGATTTAGTCGTTATTATAATGGATTATTCAAAATTTATCGGATTTATTGACCAAATACATAATTATATGTACTAGTGTCCGAATAATTGTTATAATTGTGAAGAACTGGCATAAATTAATAAGAATAGTACAAAATTATATTTGAGAAATATTAGGGAATTATATTCGAGAATATTTTATTTATTAAAAAAATTATATTTATAGTAATTTCATTTAGGGATGTTATAGAGGACAATAATTATAAAAACATGAGGGGTTTGATAAAATAAGCTCTTATGAGTTAATAGATAAATTAGGTATATACCGGGAAAGTCTATAGTATTAATATTTAGACGAAAAAGGAACGGAGGTTTGAATTTCAATATAAATGAAATACTCATTAGTAATTTTATTCAGAAATGACAATAGTTTTGATATATTAATAATATATGATATATCCTGTTATAGGACGTAAAGATAGAATAGAGGGCTGAGCAGTTTCTCCTATTAACGTGATCTTTTGAGTTGGAGGTAAGTATAGTTAATTGGATTATATGTATATATATATATATATACATGTTGTTGGTATACATGATTGTTAATGATTGGGTATTTGTCTGGATTATATGGTTGTTCGTGAACTTGTCATTATGTGATTATATGTGGTTATGGTGTATGGAACATAGATAGATGCTTATGTATACTATGTTGATTGTTAAATAAAATTGAACGTCGAAGCTACCGAAGGGGATTTGATTGTTGAATGAAGATGAATGATAAGAATATCGTGAATCGAGATAAAGAGATGACTTACCTAGCTGGGGGACATACTGCAATGGCTTATGATGATATGATTAATGACAAGCTATGTGCTGTCATTGATCAAGGGAGATGATGTAACATATCATACGAGTTGTGTGCTGTGTGATATGATGGATGATGGGATATCATACGAGCTGTGTGCTGTGAGGTATCAGTGATGATGGGGTATCATACGAGCTGTGTGTTGTGTGGTACCGAGAAAAAAAAAAGAGGAGATATTATGATTGAGGGGATGATAGCCGGCATAGACCATTGAATGATGCACTCCAGCATGGGTAAGCAGGGCCCTAAGAAAATAAACAATAAAGTCGAGTATTATGTGTAATTTGATATATGATTGTTGGTATATGTTATTTCTTATATTTGTTATATTGCATGATATTCGTTTTATTATGTATGTGCGTGTATATGTATAAGTCAATTAGCTACACTTATTGAGTAGGCAACTCATCCATTGCTAAATATTTTTCAGGAGATACGCCACCGTGACTAGGCGAATTAAATCATAAGCAGGTTGTCAGTACTATTAGGTGGGTCAGTAGTGATACCTTGGGTTGAGATCTTTAGCTACATAACTACAGAGATATTAGATTTTTATTTGAATTTGTATTTCATGATTTACCGATTTTAATAAAAAAAAATTGAAAAACGGGTTTAATTATGGACTATATATTATAATTAGTGGTATCAAAGTGTAGTGCGGTAGAGGGTGCTACATTGGGTGGTATCAGAGCAGGGATTAGAATCCATGGAAAAAATTTGTGAAGAATAGTATTATTGAATACTTAAAACATATATAATGAACCTAAGAGTAAATGTGAATTTCATATAGGATGGAATATCCGGTGAAGACACTGCTGACACGAATGAGCCATTAGACTTTGTATATGGTGATATGGAACCACTAAAGTCTGAAATATGTGTAAATGCGCTTGCTCGGTGGGGTTATGCTAGTTAATACTTAGTAAGAGGTGGTCTAGTGGTAGTGATGGTGTTATACTACGTGCGATTTAGTTGTGATAAACCTTAGAGAGTTTTGACGTTATTTTGGGAATGAAATGTATATCTCGTATACACGCTATTATTGACTGTTAAACAAAGACAGTGGCAGTAGAAGGCAATAGGCAAATGAGTATGGTAATTATGGGAGAAGGTAAAGCCATACCCAAATGTTTAGTTTTATTGTGACTACCTTAAAATTTAGTTAATGAAGGATGTGAGGTATATTTAGCTAATGTACATGATATTATGATAATTAGTCTTAGGGTATTAAATGTTCTTATAATTAGAGAATTCTCTAATATTTGTCTTCAAATGAAGTATCTGGTTATCACCTCATCGGAAAGTAGATTATGAAATAGAGATTATTTATTTGGGGCATCACCTATTTTGATTGCATCATATAGAATAGCTCTAGTAGAATTATAGGAGCTTAAGAAGCAAATAGAAGAATTATTAGGGATGAATTCATTAGATCGACTACTTTACTATGGGGAGTACTGGTATTGTTTGTGAAAAATAATAATGACAATATAAGATAGGGTACTAGTTATATCCAATTGACTTAGGTTAATCGTGAAGACTAAATACTCAATACTAAGAATTGATGATTTATTAAGCCAGTTGAAAAGAGCTATCACATTTTTGGCCTAATTATTTGAAATTGATGATAACGTAGAAGGATATACTTAAAATAGTCTTTCACACTCATTATGGTCATTATGAGGTTTTAGTAATGACTTTAAGGTTAACGAAGGTATTGATGATGTTTACGACATTGATGAATCGAACATTAATGTCAATATAACTTGGGTCAATTTGTGGTAGTATTATAGATGATATCTTTAAGTATTCGAGAAATAGGGGAAATTATGAACGACATACGAAATAAGTGATTTAGATCTTGAAAGCGAAAGAGTAGTATGTTATGTTAAATAGGTGTAACTTTTGGGTGAATTAGGTTGTTTACCAAGATTTGGGATACCTGAAGATGGGGTTAGGTTTAACTTTGTAAAGGTGAAGGCTATTAGGGAATAGAGTCTACCAAAGAATGTGACTAAAGTCCAAAGTTTCTTAGGACTGGTTGAGTATTATAGAAAATTTGTGGAGGGTTCTTCGTAAGTGTTGATCCTTGACAAAGGTATTAAGGAAGCGGTAGTGTTTCATTGGATTGGCTAGTGTTAACAAAGTTTTGATGCATTAAAGAAAAGATTATGATCAATTCTGATGTTAGTTTTATGGTCTGTTAGTGGTAGATATGTGGTGCATACAGATGCTTTGAATAAGGTTCAGGGTTTGTATCAATACAAAATAGGAATGTGATTTCTTATGCATGTCGTCAATTGAGGATCTACTAGTTAAAGTATCTAAGCAGTGTTCGGAATTAACAACAATTATACATGTACTGAAAATTTTAGGCATTATTCGGATCATAAAATTTTGTGGTATGTTTTACACCAAAAAAAAAAAGAAAAAGAAAAGGAGAAGAGTTGAACTGGACAAAATAAAGGGATAGAATTTTTTTTTTAAAAAAAATTATGATTGTGTTATCTATATCATTTTTGGAGGACGAGTGTAGCAGCGGATGCTTTGAGTAGAGAAGTTCAATCACTTTTTAGCTAATTTGAGAAGTCATATTGTGATATTATTATTAGAAATAATACCAATGAATGTGGAGGTTGATCATGTGGCAGATCTGCTAGCAATATTTGCAATTTAAGCCAACTACCATCTTAACGGGATTAGAATAAGATCTTTGGACCTAAGGTGAAGGTGACAACAGAATTAGAGTAGAGGTTTAGAAACTTCAATTATTTTGGGATTTTTGGATCTATTCAATGCTAAAATGTGATGAACCCACTATTGGGTGATCGATCAATACATGATTTACTATAATTGGATACTAATCCAAGAAATTATGCCACTAGTCTTGTTGTGGTAGTTTTCTTTAGGTTGTGACATTATTAAAACTCCGGTTTGATATTGGTTCTCAATTTGATAAGGAACCTCGGAGACATACTATACTTGATATTTGGAAAGGAACTTATGTAATAAGCGCAATATTGATTGTCTGACAAAATTTAGATATTAGCAATCATCAATAGTGATGTTCAATTTGTAATGTGTGTCTTGGGATTAACAACTACTAATTAAATTTTATACAAGTAATATCATTAGGATGCCTTAAGAGATGATTTGAACTTTTGTAGCATTTATTAGATAAATGAGATGACATTGTTGATGCTTAATAAAGTGTAATGGGAATATATACGAGAGAGTTTTGGTTTTGGGGATGATATTTTGGTGAAATTATATTGATGACATATAAGGAAAATAAATATTGGGTTTAAAGCTAACTAATAGGATGGATTCTTATTCATGGACAAGTTTTGGTTTATAAAAAAAAAGAAAATGCTGAAGTGGTTGGTTCGATATAATATTATTATAATACATTAGGACTGAATTAGTATACTTGGATAACGTGTTGTATTTGTTGCTTTTATGTGTTGCAAGGAATATCTCCAAGCTTGATAGTTGGTCGGAAAATAAATAGTGACAGAACTATTATGGTCCAGTTGGATCGTTCCTTATTACGGAGGTTAGAGAAAATAGACCAAGATAAGAAACAAAACTTTTAATAAGGACTGATGGAGTGATTAGAAATAGGATGTGAGTTTGTAGACCTGATGTAGAGGGATTACATGAGGAGATCATGCAGGAAGCCTACAATGCACCTTATGTGATGCATTCTAGTACTGTAAAATTAAGACCTTACTGATTGCAGACAAGAGGGACAAAAAAAAGAGAGAGAGAGATGGTAGTAGAAATTATGACTAAACGCTTGATTTGTTATTGAGTAAAGGACTAGTGGATTGGAGGAGTAGTTTGAAAACTGAAGTTATTTTGGGACTTTTGGGATTTTCAGTACTAAATTGTTATAGATCACTACTACGCAGCCGACTAGTATGTTATTTACTACAACTAAAGTATTGACTTTAGAAATCATACCGTGATTTATGTTGGTATTGGTCCATATGATGTTGTGAAAATTTTAAAAGTTTGGGTTGAATGTCGGAAGTCTTTGGAGAAATGGTATGTTTGATACGTGCAAATGGACTTATGTGACAGATGAGGTGTTGATGGTTATGACTAGAACATCAAGTACTAGCAGATAAGTTTCAGCCTATGTTTATATTTGAATGGAAATAGGAAAATATTATTATGAATTTTGTTATTAGGTTGCCATGTACATTCAGAAAACATGATGCTATTTGGGTAATTTTGGATAGACTGACAAAATTAGCTCATTGCTTACCTATATGATAAGGTGATTGCTGAAGAAATTTAGTTAAGTTGTATTTCTTAACATTGTAAGATTACATCTATTTCGACAGGTCTGATAGAGATCCATGATCTATTTCATATTTTGAGATTTTACACAAGGCATTAGGAATGAAGTTATATTTCAGTGTAGTATTTCATCCTCCAATAGCTGGACGATTAGAAATGATGATTTAGACCCTGGAAGATAAGATGAGAACTTGTACGATGGAGTTTAAGGAAAAAATTAAGGTGACCCCTTACCACTAATGGGATTTACATATAATGATAGATATCCATTATAGCATTAGTATGGCCATATAAAAAGCCTTTCTATGAGATATTGATGTCAAGTATGAACGGATATTAAGGGATTACAACAATTAGTAGATTTTGAATTGGTATAAGAAATTATAGGCCAGACACAAATAGTTAAGAAGTATTTGAAAATAGCATAAGATTGATAGAAAAATTTACTTTGATAAACACCAAAGAGAGGTCAAGTATAAGATAGGTAAGAAAGTTTTTTCTAAAAGTATCTCCATGGAAAGGAATATTGATATTTAGTAGGCAATGGAAATTGCTTGCGATGCATATTAATTGGTCGTACGAAATTACGTAGACACGTGGACCATTAGAGTATTGATTAACATTACCTGTAGTAAATAAATTATGGGTTGAAACTTAAATATATTAAAGTTTTAAGGGATTAAATTAAAACTTTATAAAATTCTTAGGGTTGAATTATATTAATTCAAAAGTTAAGGGGCTAAATTGTAATTTAGTTAAAAAGGTAAAAAAAAAAATATGAAAAAGCATAAGTGGCAGCACATGCTGCCACTAGGAAGCAAGTGAGAGGGGCCAAGTGGTGCGACCGCACCACTTGGATTTATTGAAAGACACATATACATATTTATATGTATACATACATTGATAATTTTGAAAGATGAACATCACAATTCATTTTGCGTAACTCAGTCTTTTGTGCCGTAACTTCGAACCAGTAAGTGTTAATTAATTCTTTAAATTGCTAATTAATTTTTATAATTATATTATTTGAGTAGAGTATTTATTAAATGTTATTTATACGATTCGATTTAATGTTTAATCGAAAAATTTAATGAATTTGAGTATTTATATAAATTAGTGATCGGGTATATATATTTAATTGGTACGAGGGTATTATTGTCGATAATTAATATTATTTAATTTATTAGATTTAGTCGTTATTATAATGGATTATTCAAAATTTATCGGATTTATTGACCAAATACATAATTATATGTACTAGTGTCCGAATAATTGTTATAATTGTGAAGAATTGGCATAAATTAATAGGAATAGTACAAAATTATATTTGAGAAATATTAGGGAATTATATTTGGGAATATTTCATTTATTAAAAAAAAATATATTTATAGTAATTTCATTTAGGGATGTTATAGAGGACAATAATTATAAAAACATGAGGGGTTTGATAAAATAAGCTCTTATGAGTTAATAGATAAATTAGGTATATACCGGAAAAGTCTGTAGTATTAATATTTAGACGAAAAAGGAACGGAGGTTTGAATTTCAATATAAATGAAATACTCATTAGTAATTTTATTCAGAAATGACAATAGTTTTGATATATTAATAATATATGATATATCCTGTTATAGGATGTAAAGATAGAATAGATGGCTGAGCAGTTTCTCCTATTAACGTGATCTTTTGAGTTGGAGGTAAGTATAGTTAATTGGATTATATATATATATATATATACATGTTGTTGGTATACATGATTGTTAATGATTGGGTATTTGTCTGGATTATATGGTTGTTTCGTGAACTTGTCATTATGTGATTATATGTGGTTATGGTGTATGAAACATAGATAGATTCTTATGTATACTATGTTGATTGTTAAATAAAATTGAACGTCGAAGCTACCGAAGGGGATTTGATTGTTGAATGAAGATGAATGATAAGAATATTGTGAATCGAGATAAAGAGATGGCTTACCTAGCTGGGGAACATACTGCAATGGCTTATGATGATATGATTAATGACGAGCTATGTGCTGTCATTGATCAAGGGAGATGATGTAACATATCATACGAGTTGTGTGCTGTGTGATATGATGGATGATGGGATATCATACGAGTTGTGTGCTGTCTGGTATCAGTGATGATGGGGTATCATACGAGCTGTGTGTTGTGTGGTACCGAGAAAAAAAAAAAGGAGATATTATGATTGAGGGGATGATAGCCGGCATAGACCATTGAATGATACACTCCAGCATGGGTAAGCAGGGCCCTAAGAAAATAAACAATAAAGTCGAGTATTATGTGTAATTTGATATATGATTGTTGGTATATGTTATTTCTTATATTTGTTATATTGCATGATATTCGTTTTATTATGTATGTGCGTGTATATGTATAAGTCAATTAGCTACACTTATTGAGTAGGCAGCTCATCCATTGCCAAATATTTTCAGGAGATACGCCACCGTGACTAGGCGAATTAAATCATAAGCCGGTCGTCAGTACTATTAGGTGGGTCAGTAGTGATATCTTGGGTTGAGATCTTTAGCTACATAACTACAGAGATATTAGATTTTTATTTGAATTTGTATTTCATGATTTACTGGTTTTAATAAAAAAAAAATTGAAAAACAGGTTTAATTATGGACTATATATTATAATTAGTGGTATCAAAGTGTAGTGCGGTTGAGGGTGCTACAGACATAGTGAGTCAATTTATAGATAGACCCCGGACTATCCACTGGGAAGCTGCACTCACGATACTCAAATATGTTAAAACTGTTCCGGGTAAAGGTTTGTTGTTCAAGAAACATGTCATCTAAAGATAGAAGCTTATTCAGATGTTGATTATGTTGGCTCTAGAAATGATAGAAGATCTAATTCTGGATATTGCACCTATCTTTGGGGAAATTTAGTTCCTTGGCGAAGTAAAAAGCAAACTACTGTTGCTCGGTCTAGTGCAGAAGCTGAATACAGGGCTATGGCTCATACTGCTAGTGAGATGATGTTGCTAAAAAATTTGTTGGGAGAGTTGGGATTCCTGTACGATGAGCCACTACCTATGTATTATGATAATCAGGCAGTCATTCATATTGCAAGCAATCCAGTATTTCATGAAAGAACAAAACATATTCAAGTTGAGGATATAAAAATATTTGTTTGACGTGCAATAAGTCAATAATAACTCAATTGAGGATAAATATGGATTTTAACATCCAACTTTTTTGTTGATAGTATAAGTAAATTTAGTGAATTTTGACTAATAGGGGGATTTATTTGTTAAGCAAAAAAAAATTTCAGGAGTACTAAATGTAATTTTTTTAACCATAACGAGTCTATGTGTAATCACACCAAAACTCATGTAAGGGCAGTATAATTATCCCAAATTTATATAAAGTATATGAGATCTTTATTTGTAATTGATGTAGAACTCGTGACAATATTTTCGGCATGCTTATAGATTGAATGAGGTACGCTCGATGTACGTACATAATTCAAAATTTTATTTTATTTATTTAAGTAAATATATAAAAATATTTTAACTTTAATTGTGTATCATAGAACTATTGATAAAACCAAGTAATTAAAGATGTGGTTATTTCACTTTTAAAAAAATGAGGTATTTTAGTCAAAAACACATATTAACAATCAAAATTAGTTCTTTCAACGCTCTCACGCTTAATAAATGATATAGTTTCATGTCTATGAGAATCTACAATGGTGTAATTAATTAATACCTAATTAAAAATGATGGAATTTATCAAATTACAACTTTCATTTATCAGCATTATGTAGGAGCTAATATGAACATTTTTTTGTCTTTTTTTTTTTAAAAAAAAATGATTGGTAGTCGACTACAATAATATATTAAAAAATTCTTATCCAAATTAAATTAAATCAGACCCTAATAATCATATGACCATTTTTAGATAAATTGTTATATGATTAATCATTCTCTTTAAATTATACATCAACCTCGTGATAAGTATAATTCACACATTGTAGAATCTTAAAAACGATTTGATTCGTTAATGTTGGAATTTTTTGATATAAAGATTTTTGAATCGGATTACAGGTTGTTTTTGTGTTGATTAAAAAAAACAAGCAATTTCAATGAATTGTATGAAAATAATGGTACATAATAGAAACTAATAATGAGTATGTATTATTATCCCATATTAGACGGAGACGAGAAATTTCGACTGTCTAAGACCTTTTCTCCAACAGAAGGTTCCAATTATAACAGACAATATCTCGTAAAAGTATTTGATTGTAATGGCAAAAAGCACGAACCCTTTGCTAGTCCCTCGTCGAGATGGTGCCGATCTTTCTATCATGTTTTGGTATTATATTCATATGAGTATGATATATAGTATCACTTTTAATGATACTAATATATGATATCAAAATATGATAAAATATCCCGTACTACGCTCAAAAGAAAATTACGGTTGACAAGTAAATCAAACTATTGATATTCGATAAAAATCGATCAATAAAAAGCCATTTGAATTCGATTCATTAGACTGAACAAACAAAACTTGAACAAATCTTTTTGTTTGATGATTTTTGGTTTGAGCTCGATTTGATTAGTATAAGAATAAAAAAAAATATACTTAAAAATATTAAATAATTCCATTTCGATTTATGTTTCATCCAATTAAAATTCATTTAAACTCAATTAGATTAATAATCAAATCAAATTTAAACGTAATTCTTCAAACTCAATAATAATTTAAATAAATTTAAATAATAATATATTCGACTTTACTCGAACCATTTAACCTTTGCACCGGACATCATAGCTATACGATAGATTTTGTTCTTTGAATTATTCAAAGATAGACACACAAAAATCACCAGACACACGCCAACTTTTACCTCACTACATGATGATTACGTATAAACAAAGCAGACCAAGAAACAGTCAACCAACGAGGAAAGCAAACACAACCCTCCAAGTTCTCATATATTTTAGGATTAATTATACTTATATCCCCTCTAAAAATATAAAATTATATTTTTTTTAAAAAAAAAAATTGAAATTACACTTACACCTTCTCTAAAAGTTCTTCATTTACACCTGACCACATTCTATTAGAATTTGGATAAAAAAAATACTGACGTGAGCAAAAAAATTACATAAAATTTCAATTTTACCCCTTATTTAATATTATCATATAATAATTTTGTACTTATAAAAGAAAAATTGTAATAATGTTGACCTCACTCTATATGAATATATCACATTTATCTCATTATAAGTATAAAAATATACATGAAAATATTGAATGATGGGTAAAATTAAACTTTTATGTAATTCTTTTTATTTATGTCAACTTTTTTCGTCCAGATCCTAACGAAAGGAGATCAAATGTAAATAGAGAATTTTCGAGGGGGTGTAAGTGTAATTTCAAAATTTTTTGGGGAGAAAGTGTAATTTCACATTTCAGATGGGGTTTTAAGTGTAACTAACACTATATTTTATGACCAAACTATCTTTATATGGTTTTACACGTTAATATATGTGAGGTATATCGATCTTCATTCTTATAAAGGTAATTTGATCAGAAATATTTGTTTGACATACAATAAATCAGTAGTATGTCAATCGGGCTAAATATGAATTTTCATTCAATTTTTTTTTTATTGATATCAACAAATTTCACGAATTTTAACTAATGAAATGATCTATTCGTTAGACAGACACAAACATCATAAACAATAGATATAATTTTTTAAATAACAATGAATTTACGTGTAATTATATAAATTTCAGAAGAGAGGATGGTGATATTGTCCTTAAATTTAAACACAGACAGAACAAAAAAAAACAGAATAATAAAATCACATCATGCTACTTCTTCCCGAAGGTACATAACTTCTACTCCTCTGATAAACCCCCGGCCTCTCTCCGCCGGAATCTTCTCCAAATTCACACGGCTTGTCTTCATCGATCCTTCCAATGACCACCGTGCGGCTGCGGGCCACCGCCGACGGTTTTCCGGAACGGTGGAGCTCGGCCTCCACTTTTCCGGTGAGGCTGCGGGCTGACGCGAATCGAACGAGCTCCTTCAAATCCTCGTCTCTAGAACTATTCGAGTAGGAGGAATTGGTGCTGAAGCTCCTCGGCAAGCTCTCGAAATGGGGAGTTGGGAAGCCCATGGAATCGACGCAGTGGACGTTATCGGCGCAGCCCGACAGGCTCCGCACGTAGAGATCTCGGGCTCGGGCCAGAGCTTTGACGGGCCCTTTCATGTATCTGGCGAATTTGCTCTCTTTGATAATCCTTTTGGTGCTCATTTCTTATGATGGAAGAGGAGGAAGGGTTTGTTTGGTTTATCAAAGTGGTGGTGGAGGGAGACGACTATGTAAATTTATATTGGTGGGGTGGGGGTGGGGGTATGATATGAAATTATGAATATGTTCTTCATTTCTTTGGATTACTTATTTTTGAATAATGAAGATTACTGCTCTATGAGATATTACTTTAGGATAATGTTTATTACCGAGACATGTGTTTGTATATAATAAATATTTTATTTTATTATAAATAAAAATAAAATATATAAATCAATAAATAACATTTCACAAAGAAATAGAAAAAGATCTAACTTAAAGTTATCGATGCAATGAAAAAAAATTGATATTACGATATCACAAATCACCGTTTGTAAGTGAAAAATCTCTTTATCTTTTATATTAGTATAGATTATATATTTGATATATATTAGGGTAAATTACAGTGACACCCCATGAGGTTAGGCCCAATTACATAAATACCACCTATTTTTTGTGAAATTACAGCCACACCCCTTGAGGTTGTAATTTATTACAACTACACCCCCTATTCAAAAGCAAAACTTACACTAATACACCCTAAAAAATATTATACTAACACCCCTCAGGGATTGTAACTGTAATTTCGCAAAAAATAGGAGTATTTGTGTAATTAGGCCTCACCTCAGGGAGTGTCAATGTAATTTACCCTATATATTATTGGATCCCTCTAACAAAATAAATTATTTTTTAAATAAATGACAACGAGTTAAAATAAATTATGGTACATCAATATTATCTAGCTACTACGGTCAAATAAATTGATGTGAAATTTTAAATTTTGACTACGATTATTTAATATTTATTTTTAGTTTTAGCTATAGTCAAAATATTTGCTAAGACTTTTAATTTTGACTAATATTTTTTTTATTTTGTCTACAAACATAACGACTAATGAACGTTGCATAGCATTGATTAAATAGTAATCATCAAAATATTTTACTTTTAACCATGGGTGTTAATTATATGTAGATGATTCAGTAAAAAATCATAAATAAAAAATGCAACTTAAGAACGATGTGGTATAATAATTAAAAATATTGAACTTTTTTGTGTTTTTATTATAGTAGATTTTCTTGTCACCCAATTGCATAAGAATATAAAACAACTTAGCAATTCCTGAAACATAACATCAATTACGTAGTTTTTTTAAATAAATATAGTGCGTGGGTCTTTTGATAATACATAAATAATATCAAATGTATTTTATTTTAAGTAAACATAATATATAATTATAAAAAAATATAATATGAATATACCTTAATTAGAATTAGTATTGATATGGCAAGATGCTTTGGGCTTGATTAACACCATCTGTATTAATGAGTACAGAAGGATATAGAAAGAAATGTGATTTTTTGTTACAGTTAATTATTATAATCAAAAGAAAAAAATGATAGTGAATACAAATTAATTACTGCTCAATAATGATCATTAGTCGTTATTTATACAAGTGAGATCAAAATAGTAATCATAACTAAAATCATGACAATTGTTTTGGTCATAGCTAAAAACTATAGTAAATACTGATTAATTATGGTAAAAATTTAAGTTTTCACATTGATTTTGTTTGACAGTCTGTAGTTAATAGTGTTGATTTATTGCAATTTTTAAATCGTGGTCATTTATAGTGTTGCGAAAAATCAATTTTGTTTGTGTGAGATCATACCATTCATGTAAAAAATGTAATTACTCAATTGCCACTGAAAATTAATTGTCAAATATATAGCTATGACAAATGAAGTGTTGGGCAAATTGGTCAATTTAAAAACTTACCATAAATATGAACAGGTATAAATATGACCCCAATATTGAATTCTTTGGGAGGAAAATCATTTTAAATTAAGAGAAAATTGATTAGATTCTCACAATTAGATTGCTGGATTATATTACAAGTAGAACCGGTATCCCATCTTATAATAATTGATTAAATATTATTTCTAACATAGAAGTCCTATAATATGTAATATTACTTTGACTAAATATAATTAGAATGATTAATTAATTTACCTAACTTATCATATGCTTTTAAATTATTATTATTATTTGAATCTTTATCCCATCAAACAAAGTCAGCATAGCATGCCTGCCGTGTATAATATAGTACTCGACTGTAATTTGAAAGTGACAAGGCTACAACTTATAATACATTAGTCCATGTCTACGTAGACTTTTTCAGAAATTATATATTTAAAAAATTAAAGGTATAATTGGCATTATTTTATAATATTTAATTTTAGTTAATTTAATTAATTACCTAATAATATAAGTTGCTTTATTATTAATTTTATCTTGATCGATATATAAAAGCACATTAGAGCGCAATTAATTAGCTGGCTAACTTAAGATAATTATACATGGGAACATAAGTGGGAAGCCAGGTTCATAATATGCAACATTTTAAACGGTCAGAACTGCACAATCAAACAGGAAAAAAAAAAAAAAAAAAAAAACATAAGTTAATCATTTTGTTGAATGGAATCAATCAAAAGCACATAATATATATAGCTTAAATGCATTTTTGGTCCCGTAACTTAGGTTATTTGGTATTTTTGTTATTTAACTTTTGAGGGTAGCATTTTTGGTCCTGTATATTTTAATTTTCATAATTTTAGTCCTTTTTTCGCCGGTGTTCACCCTTCTCGCCGAAAAATGCATGTGCCTCTCACGTGATATTTTAAAATTGGGGTTTTTATTCCTATTGGCCCATTTCTGTCAACATTTTTATCCTTTAACTTTAAAATAGCATTTTGGTCCTTTTTTTTTTTTTTTTAATTTTCGTGATTTCAATCATTTCTTTGGGATTTCATGAGAAGGGTGAACTCCGACGAACAAAAGGACTGAATTGCAAAAATTAAAAAAATGTAGGACCAAAATGCTACCTTAGAAAGTTAAAGGACGAAAACATCAAATAACCTAAGTTACCGAACCAAAAATGCAATTAATCCTATATATATATATTTATATATATATATATAAAGAAAATATTACTCGCATCTGTAAGCGTGATGAACCTGTGGGTCCTAGGGCCAGTGGTGGTGTTATGGAGGAATGGTTGGTGATGGGGTGTAGGATGGGCTAGCTTGTGTTGTATCGGACGTGGATAGTTCGACAATCGATGCACTAGCTAGATGGTCTGGCTAGTGAGTGTGCTGATGGGGTATGAGAAGTGATCGATTGTTGAGGTAGTTAAAATTAATTGCTAATCCTATAACTTATAAAGTGGTAGGGGAAACAGCTTGTGCCGTACCAGCGGTGAATAGTCTGGCAATTGATGCACCGACAAGTTGATCTGACTAGTGAGTAGGGTATTAGATGCGATCAGTTGTTGAGGTCGTCAAATTAATTATTAATCCTACAATTTATAAAGTGGCAGTAGAATCAGGTCGAATTTTTAGGAACTAATTGCTAATTTCTTAATAGCAAATGTGAATGGTTGGTGATGGAAACACCAACTTAAGATAATTTCTACATGGAAACATAGGTGGGAAGCCAGTTTTATAATATGCAACATTTCAAACGGTCAGACTTGGAGAATAAAAAGGAAAGGAAAGTAAGCTAATCATTTAGTGAATGGAATTAATTAAAAACACAAAATATATAAAGCCAAAACGTGGCTTGAACTCCTTCAAAAAGAAAAAGAAAACGTGATCTGACCTTGCATCCGTAAACGTGACGAACGTGCGGCATCCCGGAACAATACTTCTATTTTCATCTATGTTTATAATTGAATTGATCAAAATGTCCTTATGCAAATTAAATTATTTTTTAAAATTTTTTAATTTTTTTGGGACAAAAATGCGGAAGGAAAGATTTCTTATAGTTTTTACACAGAGGAGCAATAATGTAATTTGCCTCGACTAATTTTTTTATAATTAAAAAAATATTAAGGGCAAAATGGACCATTTCAAGCCCCTGATTAAAAATTACAAATCTAGGAGTATTTGTAATTTTTAAAATAAAAAAATTATAATTATGTCAAATTTTAGGAGAACCTCGTTATAATTCACCCAAAAAAAATTAAGTACTATTTTCTTAATCACCACTGTGGTACCGATAAAAGGTCTTTTCATATTAACTAATTGACTAAAAAGCTGAGAGCGATAGTAAATAACTTGAATAAATTCAAGAGAGACGGATTCTAATCAAATGGAGTGTATCACCCAATTATCATATTGTTTCTTGGTCATAATAATTAATTTCACAGTTAGCATTTTTTTTTAATGGAAGCGATGAATTTTATTAATCGAAAGTAAAGTGATTGCATTCAATCATATCGGTTATCAATATTGAATAGAGATAATTACAAACAATTAATCTATAATATCACATACACTAACACCTGCTATTATAGCAATAAATCACACCTGCTATACAGTATAACTAACATCAACCCACACAGAGGTTCGAACCCATTACCTCTAGAATTATGGGGCCTCAACTTCGCCAACTAAGCTAGCCTCCTCGACTTGACACTGAGCATTTAACAGCTTTAAATCTATTTGGATAATGATAATAAATTTTTGTTTTTATATTCTAATTGATTGAAGTCAAGCATCTAATCAAAATTTATTATCTCATTGAATGCGCACCATAGCATTTCACATCAATTTGACAATAGCATTTGTATTTGTTTTAAAACAATTACACTTAAATCAAATAACTAAGATAGATATAATTATCTAACTTAGTTTTCTTGTTTAGACAAATAAATTAGGGTGAATTACAATGACCTTTCTTGAGATTTGGTATAATTATGGATAATCTCTTGTTGTTTCAAAAATTATAAATACCTCTTCAAAGTTTGTATTCGTCTAAAAAATAACCTATTTTCATCAATTTTTATAGTGAACTGACCAAAATGCCCTTATGCAAATTGAATTAGTTTAAAAAAATTTCTTAAGTTTTTGGAAAAAGATGCACATGAAGTTGTTTCTTACGTTTTTTACACAGATAAGCAATAATGTGATTTGTCTCAGGTGATTTGTCTATAATTTAAAAATAAAAATCAAGGACAAAATAGACCATTTGAAGCCCTTGGTTAAAAATTACAAACCTCATGGGAGTATTTGTAATTTTTAAAACAACGAGAAGGTATTCGTAATTATACCAAATTTTAGGGGAGGTCATTGTAATTCACCCAATAAATTATTCAAAATACATAATTAATTTATTTGTTATTTGTACCAATTAATCATGATATTACTGGTAATTGAATTCATGTATTACAGTAGAGTCATTGATATCGAATCAATTTGTTAGATCCAATAAAAGTTATCGCATAAACAATAAAATCAAGACAAGAAATACTTCAAAAAATTAAGTATGTGCAAGACCTTACAACATAATAAAAGTTTCAATGTTTCCATTAAATTAGAGAAGAAAATTAGTTCTTTTTAGGGAAAAAACAACCACCAATAGGGTGATTACGCCTTATGGAGTGTTCAAATATGTTTGGCCTTCATTTTCTCTTTGTCTCTCACAGAGTTCAATTAGGGAGTATTTCAAAGTTCTAGTACTTTCAAATACTTACGAAAATTTGCTGCTGGATCGCATAACAATTATTGAAAAAATGAATTTCTCGATGCATAGCAATAATTTCTATTGGCTAGATGCAATCCTAGTTTTTTATTTTATAGTTATGACTTGTATTGTTATTTGTTTATCAATAATATAATATAAATATAGATAATAATTTATCTATAATAAAAATAAATAAATATTAGTCTTTTTGATAATCATTGGATAGATGTGTCTTGTTGATTTAATAACATAATTCGTATGGTGTGTGCATCGATTTATTGATTAACTAGCAGTCCACGCACACGAGATGCGTGAATAAATAAAAAAATTATGATAAAAATATTATTGTACATAAATCAATGTGTTTAAACTACGTAGTCAATTTTAATATATGACTTAATTTAGATCAAAGTTTGTAGATCATTAACTATATATTTAATTATGTGCTCTAAAATGATATTATAGAAAAGAATTAAGAAAATGTTTTATATAATTAATTTATAAAAACACTTGACGGATGAGTGTAATCTACCTATACTATTATAAAAAAAAATTATTTTCTTTTAATAAATGACGGCTATTTCATATTTTTAGGACTTTTCTTTCAAATTTTGCACTCCAAAATAAAATTGAAGTTTATGAAGTTGAATATGTGCATTTATTAGATGGTCAAGGATAGAATGCAAGAGTTTGATAAAAATGGAGTTTTTGTTATGTAACTAATATAAGAGTGCAACAATTAATATAAAATTGTGTTCCACGAGATAGCAATATATTAGTTCTTACGGAGCCCTCAATTAACTATGTACTACCGGATATTGTACTAATATTGGTTTCTTGCATTACAAAATAAGAGAAGTGCTTTAGTCTTTAAGTATTGTGCGTGTTGTAACACAATCAGCAAGATACATATCTTAACCATTAATGTTAGTGCTAATCAATTGGATACTCATTCTTGATTAAAACATGACAAAATATAAAACTCACATTAGAATATGCTATTAACGAGAAACAATGATATAAATAAGTTCTTTATTATCGAAGGAAACATGCAAGATACAAAATTCATAATACTAAACAAGAAATATGAAATATATTACTGAACACTTCCATCACCAATCAAGTGATCAGTTTTTTCTTTATCGTTTCTCCCAAGTTATTACTCGCCAAATGCAGTTCGGCGTCAATGATCTATGATAGATAGTTTATTCCAAAAACGTCAAGAGCATTGAAATTCAATTTTGTGAGATTGACCATGTTACAACAAGTTAATATGCACTTTTAGCATATATTTACCATATACATATAAGTGGAATCAAATGTATTACACATAGATATGAACTAAAAATGACATAAAAATTACTAAACAATTAGAATCAAATAAGTTGTCATGTGATTGATTTGGACTATCTATGACATGCATACATGGTATTAAATATATTAAACATTAATACTATAATATTATAAATAACGATTAAATGGGATCCATGACAAATTTGTTTTTGTCAACCATTACATTTTATTTCATATAATAATGCTTATAAAACATTTAAAATCATGTATATAGGCATATGAAGGATATCTATGTTGGTGAAGTAAATAAATAAAAAATGACCTCAAGTTAAAAAAGAATGGAATCACAATATATATATATATATATATATATACCATGATATCAAAGAGTCGAATACCTTTAAATAAATAAATGAAGAAGCTTCGGGCTTCTTAAATCAAGCCATTATCTCAAATCACTTCAGGTGAAAAATCAATAGTTATATTTTAATCATCGTTTCAGGGATGATAATGCAAATAATTGGTATCGAACATTTTACCTACTGTTGGAGGTAATTTAACTCATTACTTACTTCAAGAAGCAATGGAAGTTTATAGAACACATTCACTCCAGGGGATAAAATCGAGAATTATATGCCACTTCTGGAGGCAATATCAATTATGATAAATCCATTATTTATATATGTCCACTTCAGGGGACAATATTAAAGTGTATAAAATATGATTATTCATATCCCATTATTGAATATACAATAATAATATCATATACAAGGTTTAAGGGTCCTCGGTAAAAGTTTACAAGCAATTATGGAATGACACAAAATCTTCAGATATAATGTATAAGTCCCAAAACCTCAAAACGAATATGACCAGAAAACATACGAGCTTGAATATACAATCATAAGCTTCTCTTAAAATAACCAATACATAATGGATATAAACATTAGATTCACTAGATAACATACTAGTAAGTATTTTTTTATAGATATGTTACTCTAGAGATATTACCTTGGAAATTAAATCTTACTACAATGATCTCCTTGATGATTAGATGGAGCTAATCTTGAAAATGTAAAGCTCTCGTGCTGATAACATGTTATAAAACTAATATATAATATTGATATGAGAATTGGAATTGAGAGGAAAAGAAAGTATTTTGTATATTTCTCATTGTCACTATACAAATAAAATGGCCTATTTATAAGCTCCAAGATTACAACCAAAAGTTTTATCTTTGATGAGAGGAGATGAATCATAAGAGTTTATAGTTTATGAGAGAATGCAAAGAGTATGGGAGATGAAGATGAACATCCACAACTTTAAATATCGTAACACTCCCCCTTAGATGTTCATTAATCAAGAATATGCCTCGTTAACATTGCAAGAATATGAGAATTGGAATTGAGAGGAAAAGAAAGTATTTTGTATATTTCTATTTGTCACTATACAAATAAAATGGCCTATTTATAGGCTCCAAAATTACAACCAAAAGTCTCATCTTTGATGAGGGGGAGATGACCCACAAGAGTTTATAGTTTATGAGAGAATGCAAAGAGTATGGGAGATGAAGATGAACATCCACGACTTTAAATATACTTCCCCTTGGATGTTCATTAATCAAGAATAGGAAAAAATGCAATTTTGGTCCACTATATTAGGGGTGGTGGCAGTTTTGGTCCAGGCCTTTTGCGAAATAGTAATTAAGGACTATAATGTGTAAAAAATAGCAATTTTGGTCCAGAAAGCCCTAATTTGGCCGGAAATTGTCACATGTGCGGCACGTGACCACAATAAATTGGGGATTCCGGCCATTTACGCTTACGTGGGAAACAAATATTGGGTATGGCCTACGTGGCAAGGCTGACGTGTTATAATTAAACACATCAGCCTTGCCAACTCACCTATATGCCATGTTGGACCATTTAGGAGGGAAAATGCATTAGCCAATTTAAATATACCGTATATAACTTCCCCCAATTCCCTCTCTTAGAACCCTAGGTCACAAGAAAGAGGCGATTTTACCTTCGAAGCAACAGTAGAAAATCAAGTTGGCAAAGCAATCGAAAATGTCGAGTGTAACTGGGTCCGTCGGCTGCTATTGTGGAAGAAGAGCTTTGTTGCGGACCTCATGGACGGAAATGAACCCAGGAAGGAGATTCCATGCTTGTAGAGATTATAATGTAAGTTTCCTTGTTTGTATTTTTTCGATTTCTCTCCTCTAAAAGATTAATTTTTGAGGTTTTAATTTTCCTCAGGCTGCCACTCTTGTTAATGCACAACTTTTTTTTTTTTTAATTTTAATTTTATTTTCAGAGAGGTGGCTGTGCTTTTTTTGACTGGGAGGACCCTCCAATGTGTAGGAGGGCTCGTGCAATCATCCCAGGGTTATTAAGGAAGAAGAATAAAATAGAGCGAGAGGTTGTGAAGTTAAAATGCAGTAACAAAAGGATGATGAAGGGCGTTTTTATTTTAATTTTAGTTTTTATGTTATGCATTTGGCTGAGCATTGTGTGCTGTTTGAGGAAGCATGAAGACTATTCCAGCAAAAGCATGCAAAAGAAGATGGTTACTGGGAGAGTTGAGTTGTGAATTTGGCTGAAGCATATGTGTAATGTTTATGTACTAGAATAG
Organism: Sesamum alatum; assembly: GCA_034509735.1. Taxonomy (NCBI): domain Eukaryota; kingdom Viridiplantae; phylum Streptophyta; class Magnoliopsida; order Lamiales; family Pedaliaceae; genus Sesamum; species Sesamum alatum. Next base: position 19,256,983 of record JACGWO010000002.1, read on the forward strand.
TTTGAGGTTTCTGAGGTTGATGGTGTAATTTGTCATATAGTGAACAATGTTGTTATTGTTGTAAGTCTTGTTTGTAATGTGCCTTTAATCATGTGCAATTTGTATTATTTTAGTGTTCATTTCTCAGAATACAGTCACTAACTAGGCATTAATATAGCATTCACTAAATTAATTGTCAAGTAATATGAAAACAGTCACTGACTAGGTGCAAATACCACTAACATAAATTGGTCATTATCTAACAAAATGGTGCAAGAAACATCATCCAACATAAAACACTGCATAACTGGTCATTATCACAAAAACAGTATCCAAGAAACTTTTACACCATAGTATTGTTTGGATTTCCAATAAAAACAACTAGTATGCACAAATATACTATGACAAGATTCTGCATAAGTGCCCATACACCAAAAAGACAACCAGTATGCACACTTCATTCAGTACCCCATGTATACAAAAACCAAAACATTGTTCATACAAAAACCAATATAATCTCCAATCTGCTTAATTCTTCCCATTAGATTCATTGTCTTGTCTGCTTGGTCAGCTTGAAAGATCCACATACTTTTGTCATCTCCCCCTCATCACAGATGAGACTTTTGGTTGTAATTTTGGAGCCTATAAATAGGCCATTTTATTTGTATAGTGACAAATAGAAATATACAAAATACTTTCTTTTCCTCTCAATTCCAATTCTCATATTCTTGCAATGTTAACGAGGCATATTCTTGATTAATGAACATCCAAGGGGGAGTGTTACGATATTTAAAGTTGTGGATGTTCATCTTCATCTCACATACTCTTTGCATTCTCTCATAAACTATAAACTCTTGTGGTTCATCTCCCCTCATCAAAGATGAGGCTTTTAATTGTAATCCTGGAGCCTATAAATAGGCTATTTTATTTGTATAGTGAAAATTGGAAATATACAAAATACTTGCTTTTTCCTCTCAATTCCAATTCCCATATTCTTGCAATATTATATATTAGTTTTATAACATGGTGGCTCACTTGATAATGATATCTATATGGAACTCCCTGAAGGATTTCATTTGCCCGAAGCATACAATTCAAGTTCTCGAGAATATTATTCTATTAAATTAAATAAATTCCTCTATGGTTTGAAGCAATCTGGACGAATGTGGTATAATCGTCCCAGTGACCATTTGTTGAAAGAAGAATACAAAAATGATCCTATTTGTCCATGTATTTTTATGAGAAGATCTGAAAATGAATTTGTTATAATTGCAGTCTATGTTGATGACTTAAACATTATTGGAACTCCAAAAAAGCTTCCAAAGGCTATAAACGGCTTAAAGAAAGTGTTTGAGATGAAAGATTTATGAAGAACAAAAAATTGTCTTGGATTGCAAGTTGAACATTTTAAGAATGGAATTCTTGTTCATCAAGAAGCTTATATCGCTAAGGTGTTAAACTGATTTTATATGGACAAATCGCATTCATTGAGCACCCCAATGGTTGTAAGATCATTAAAGTTGAAGAAGTATTCTTTTAGACCTCGAGAAGGTGATGAAGAACTACTTGGTCCTGAAGTACCATATCTTAGTGCAATTGGAGCACTAATGTATCTTGCCTACACGAAGGCATTGGAATGGAATTAAGCATATACTTCGCTATCTTAGAGCAATTTCATGGCGATCGATGAAACCAACAATAACAGTCACCTCATCGAATCATGCAGAAATTATATCAATACATGAGGCAACTCAAGAATGTATTTAGTTGAGATCCATGATTCGACACATTCGAGGGACTTGTGGATTATCATTTGAAAGATTATCCCGACGATCTTATATGAAGATAATGTGGTATGTATTTCACCAAAATTCTTCTTCGCTCATGATCTTCAGAAGAATGGTGATATTGATGTTCAGCAAGTCCGTTCAAGTGACAATCTAGTAGATTTGTTCACCAAGGCACTTCCTACTGCAACATTTTAGAAGCTAGTCCATAATATTGGTGTTCGTCGCCTCAAAGGTCTCGATTGATATTTTAATGAGGGGGAGTCAATACGCGCTGCACTCTTTTTTCCTTGACCATGGTTTTTTCTACTTGGTTTTCTTGGTAAGGTTTTTAATAGGCAGTATATAATCGCGTATTAAAGAATAATGTACTCTTTTCCCTTCACTAGGTTTTTGTCCCTCGAGGTTTTTCCTAGTAAGCTTTTAACGAAGCATATTCTTGATTAATGAACATCCAAGGGGGAGTGTTACGTTATTTAAAGTTGTGGATGTTCATCTTCATCTCCCATACTCTTTGCATTCTCTTATAAACTATATCAATACATGAGGCAACTCAAGAATGTATTTAGTTGAGATCCATGATTCGACACATTCGAGGGACTTGTGGATTATCATTTGAAAGATTATCCCGACGATCTTATATGAAGATAATGTGGTATGTATTTCACCAAAATTCTTCTTCGCTCATGATCTTCAGAAGAATGGTGATATTGATGTTCAGCAAGTCCGTTCAAGTGACAATCTAGTAGATTTGTTCACCAAGGCACTTCCTACTGCAACATTTTAGAAGCTAGTCCATAATATTGGTGTTCGTCGCCTCAAAGGTCTCGATTGATATTTTAATGAGGGGGAGTCAATACGCGTTGCACTCTTTTTTCCCTGACCATGGTTTTTTTCTACTTGGTTTTCTTGGTAAGGTTTTTAATAGGCAGTATATAATTGCGTATTAAAGAATAATGTACTCTTTTCCCTTCACTAGGTTTTTGTCCCTCGAGGTTTTTCCTAGTAAGCTTTTAAGAAGCATATTCTTGATTAATGAACATCCAAGGGGGAGTGTTACGTTATTTAAAGTTGTGGATGTTCATCTTCATCTCCCATACTCTTTGCATTCTCTTATAAACTATAAACTCTTGTGGTTCATCTCTCCTCATCAAATATGAGACTTTGGGTTGTAATCGTGGAGCCTATAAATAGGTCATTTTATTTGTATAGTGACAATAAGAAATATACAAAATACTTTATTTTCCTCTCAATTCCAATTCTCATATTCTTGCAATATTATATATTAGTTTTATAACAGTTTTGATGTTCTTTTTGTATTTTGTATTTTTGTATTTTTTCCTTTTCATTTTTCATGTTGTTGTTTTATTAATGTACTATGTGCATTTTTACAGTTTTTATTTAGTCACAAATCTACACATAATTTTGTGCTATATAGTGAGGGCAAAATCGGATTAACATTATTTTGATATGAGAACTACCTCATTTGGGGGCATTTCCATTTTTATTCTTGAAAAATCTGATAATTGCACTTCTTCAACTTAAAATTCAGTTCTGTTTTGAAAGACAAAATTTGAAAAAAGTGCTAAAAATATAAAATAATCATTTATTAAAGGAACACAACCTCTCCTTTTGTATACTTTAGATAGATAATTGTTATATCTATTAATAGATATAAATTGTTAAAAAATGTTATAATTAACATTTGTTCAAGGCTGCTAATTAAAAAAATTAATAAAAATTATAACAGAATAATTACTTTTTTAAAAGTCTGAGTAGTATTTTCTTAATTAATAGAGGACATAAGTAGTTCCTAAAACAAAGAACATTAGTTTTTTTTTTTCATTTTTTTCTTCTTTAAAGAATGAGGATTGAGATGAGGGTGCGGAAGGTTTTTTTTTTTTTTCTAAGAATAAGGGTTGATAAAAAGGACATATTAGGTAGTTTAAAATTTTTGTATGAGAAGTACCAATATTATATAAAATGCCTAAAATAATTTTCATTCTAAACACAAATTAGCCTTTTTTTTTTCTTCCTATAATGTAGGTCTTTCTACTGTAATCAGTAGGTGTTGTTTGGATATAGGTGTTATTTAGATTGTTGATAATTATTGTAATTATCATTGTTTAGATATTGATATTTGACATGACGAATTGTATTGGATTTGTTTTAGTATTTAATAATATTTCATCGCTTTCACTTCAAAAAAAAAACTTTGCAATTTTTTAAACAGTTTTTGGTACAATTTTTTTTTTCATAAATTATGAGATGAAAAAAGCAATATAGTGGTTGGTGGTTAACGGATTTCCGCCAAGTTTCGTTGAAACTTAACGGAAAAAGACTTTTGACTAACTTTGCAAACTAGTTTTTAACACTTTTGGAATCAAAAAGGCAATTCAGTAGTTGAGGGTTAACGGACTTTGTTAACGGATTTTTGCCATTTTCCATCAAAGCTTAACAGAAGACATTTGGGGCTAACTTTTCAAACTTTTTAACTGTTTTGAGATTAAATAGGAAAACCCTTAAATCATGATATTAAAAAATAAAAAAAAAACCCTCCTTTGTGGGAAAAAAGGCAATTTAGTTTAAGTTGTGATTGTGCTACAACTTGACAAAGTCAAAGGAGTTAAACCAAGGTAAAATGCACATGATAATGTCGTATTTTGAGAATTTGATGACGTCCCTCGACGGCTAATATGATAAATCTCGACCACTTGTGCTTCATAAATATTTGCATTATTAATTAGAACTCGATCGATCGTGAGGAAACAATTAGAATCTGGAAACTTTCAACCAGACTCGGACATATGCATGCCAAGCAGGGAAGTTCTGATTCAAACCAACTTCATCAGTCATACTCCAACAAATTATGACGAGTGAATTACACTTGTCATGCTGTGGAGGCTTACTTTAGTTGGTGAAGTTGAGGCCCCATGATTCTAAAGGTCATGGATTCGAACCCATGCGTGAGTTACTGTGATTTCTATTGTATAATAGGTATGATTTGATACTGTAATAGTTAGGTGTTAGTTTATATGATATTATTGATTTAATTGTTTGTAATTGTCTCTGTTTGATATTGATAGCCGACAGGACTGAATGTAATCACTTTACTTTCGATTAATAAAAATTTATCGCTTCTAATTCAGAAAAAGAATTACACTTGTCATGTTTAATCATAGTCATAAATGATGTTTTAGTTTAGTAGTTGAGGTTGAGGTCTTATGAATACGTGAGATTATGGGCTCGAGTCCCACAAAATGTGTAGGTATTTAATTTGTCTCACTTAATGTGTGAGTTTATTGTTAGTGTAATGGGTATATATCTCATTTGATGTGAGTTTATTGTAATAGAGGTTTATTAATCCAATTAATGTATTTATGATCAGTTTATTGATATTAATGTAATTATGTAATCAATGTTTTTATAAGAAAAGAGAGAAAACTTTAGCACATGATCGATGAGAATAATCAATCGTAGAAAACATAAAATGTTATAACTTAGAAAGTATTTGACTAATTTATTTAAAGGGAAAAATTTCACTTTTTGTCCTGTAAGTATAGGGGTGTTACACTTTTCGTCCTTTATCTTTTGAATTAAACACATTTAGTCCTGTAATTTTATTACTTTTGACACATTTAGTCTTGTAATTATTGACATAACTATTTAGTCCTGTATGTATTTTACTAAAACAAATTTAGTCCTGTATGTTTAATAAGTGTGACACATTTAGCCGTTTTATATCGGTGAGTGAAATATATTGCCGGAGTTTTAACGCGTGTTTCACGCGTTCAAAATAAACATAAATTACGCCATTTCATTCATAAGCGTTGCCCTAATTTTTCATTCCACCCTAATTTCCCCCAAAGCCCTCCGATAGTGGATGCCCTAATTTCCTCTAAAATTTCAAAACCCTCTTCAAATGTAGGCAAATCTCGTGAAATGAAGACAGAGAAAGCGATTTGATTGCAATTTGGAGCGCACAATCGAAGACAAAGAGAAAACAAAAGCGTGGTGCAGGAAAAATATTGCGGAGTAGAGACAAAAACACAAGCCCAAGACCTGAATACGGTTTGTTGCAGTTGCAATTGAAGAAAGTATTTGAAGACTTCTCGGACATTTTGTAAAGCTTACTGTCTGAGATTTTTGAGAAAACAAATCCAAGACGGCACAACTCTCCTCCAACTGAGCAAAAAAAAAAAAAAAATCAGCTTCAAGATGGATTAAGTGTGGGATATAAGTAAATCATACAAATTTCCTCCAATTCATGAATGGGACTAGAATTGGTGCGTTTGGGTGGAAAATTAGGGTTCATAGTGGAAGAGGAAGTTGAAATAAATGTTTGAGAATTTGGGGGATTCTTGTCCTAAAATATTTTTTTTATTCTATTTTTCTAGACCACCAGCATCTCCCGGCGAGTGAGCATCACGCATTTTATTCCGACTATCGTCTTTTTTTTTGGGGCAAAAATAAGACTGAATGTGTCACACTTTATAAACATACAGGACTAAGGTATTTATAATTTTTCAAACAACGAGAGGATATTTGTAATTATGTCAAACCTTAGGGAGGTAGCTGTAATTTACCCTTATTTAAATGATATATAATAAGTCCATACATATTATAATATGGTTTTAAAAATGTTTGGACAAAATATAAGTTTTAAGTGTTTGGACAAAATAAAACAATGGAATATAAAATGTTACAATGACAATTTTGTAATGAATATGATTAAATTTGAAGTGATTTATTAATATCTTAAGGATAAATTAGAAAATCCTTTTCTTTTTTCTAAAAAGAAAAACTTTATAAGCTGCTAACAGTTACAGCTAACACTTCCAATTTTTTGCAAAATTACAGCTACACCTCTTAAGATTATAGTTGTAATTACAGCTACAAGCTCTATTAAAAAACAAAGCTTACACAAACACCCCCTGAAAAATATTACACTAACATCCCTCAGGTAGTGTAGCTGTAATTTTGTCAAACCATAGGTGTTTTTGTATTTTGACCTAACTTCAGGGGATGTCGATGTAATTTACCCTTAAATTTAATTTGAGTTAAAAATCCCACTAAATATAATAAATCAGTTACATCTTTAATTTTATTTAATATATACACGCTATGTAAATAGATATTATATTCTTTATTTTATTTAAAAAAATTCATTTACATAATCTATGTATATTAAATAACATAGAAAGATGCGATATGATCTTAAATACAAAATTGGACTCACAATAATATAGGCTATATCCTACATATAGTCAAACTCGCACGCCAGAATGTAAGTTCAGCTTCTCTCGCCACCGTCGCCGACGCTCCGGACAAAATTCTAATATTTGCTCTTTTGAGTCTTGTGCTGAATTCAAGTTCTTGCAAATTATTGTAGTCATGTAGGGGACTATATATTCGGGTTTAATACAATTTATCCCTTGTGACATAGCAAATGAGCAAATTATTTTTTCAAAAGATAAAATTATTTCATTATAAAAAATATAAGAAGGTATTTTACTTTTTTTTTCATAGGGGACATTTTGTACAAAACCCATATAACTGGATGGAATATTTTTGTCCGGATCAAGTTTGGTCGAACCAAATTACGCATAGAGCAAGTGTGGTACATTTACTATGTGATTGGTCACTTTTCCTGAACTGTACACCAATCACACGGCAAGTGTATTGCACTTGTCATATAATTAGTTCAGGTTTAACCGAGCCAGGTCCGGCTAGAATTTCCCATAACTGGGGTTGATTGCATCTTTCCCTTAGAGTTTATTATAAATTCTATTGTATTTTCTACTTTATTTTACATACCCATGCTATGTGTCTAATTTTTTTAAAAAAAATAAATATATGATATCATCTTTATATGTACATAGCATGTGTATATTAAGTAAAATAAAAAATGCATCGGAATTTGGAATAAAAATCCATCCGGGTCATGTAGTACTATAAATGCAGCACCAGACTCCAAACAGATACATATAGCAAACCCTTGATGAAGAAACAACTACAAACAACTAGTTAATCATGGAGTACTCGTATTCATACGCTACTTATTCATCAGCTTCTTCGTCGTCCAATTCTTCAATTGATTATGAATTTCCTTCTCGACATCAGCGAGATGCAGATCACCGGAAACCGCCGCGGGCTCTGTGCTCCGCTGGTAGGTATCCGGCCAAGAACACGGTAATTACGAAGAAGCCAATTGCATCTCTGCCGGCAACCCTGCCAAAATTCTACGAGGTGGATGTGGTCGACTTCAAGAATGTTGTTCAGAAGCTTACAGGTGTGCCGGAGTTCCAGAGGTTGACGCGGCTGCAGGAGGTGGCGCCGCCTCCTCTCAGCCTCTCTCCGCCGACAATCGTTGATCATGCTTCAGCCGAGAAGCCTAATTTGGGTGGTGAAGATGAAGAAGAAATACGCCGGAAATCATTTGACAATACTTCAGGAATTACATTTAGCTAGCTTGGGTTTATTAGCTTGTCACCTTCATCGATTGCATGGTGTTCTTTTGTTCTTCTGAGTCCAGGAACACTTGCCTCCTTTGAGCCAAATGCAGTTCTCTAGGCTGTAATTTATGTTCTCACCTTACCTCAGATGAATTGAATTCAATTGAGATGGGATTTATTTTTATTTTGGGAAAATTGCAATTTTCGTCCTATATGTATAGGGGGTTGGCAATTTTAGTCCTGTACGATTCAATTTTCGCATTTTGGTCCTATATGTTCGCAATTTTTCGCAATTTTGGTCCTACTCCGACAAAAATTGCCTAGAAAAAGTCACATGACTTGCACATGACCACATTTTAAACAATTTTCTGGCTATTTTGCTGACTTGGCATTACAGGTCACATTTATATATTTTTTTTCACTTCAATACATGGAAAAAAGAATCCTAGTTGTATAAGTCAACTATTTTTCCCTCCAAACTTGACATGTAGGATGATTTTGAAGGGAAAAATCATCAACACTTCCCCCTCTTTTATTTAGCCCCAATATGCAAAAGAACAACCCTAGAATTAGTTTCTTGCTTCTACCAATTTCCTAGAGAGAGAGCTCGGTCAACTCTGAAAAAAAAATGTCAAGTTTTGTTTCCTCGATCGACTGTTACTGTGGAAGAAGAGCCATTCTTCGAACTTCATGGACAACTGAAAATCCTGGAAGAAGATTTCACTCATGTCGTGATTAAAATGTAAGTAAAAAATCATTTTTTTTCATGCTTCTCTTCTATTTTTGCAGAAATTGCAGTTTCTTTGCAGAGAGGACTGTTACAATGCAGATTTTTTTTTTTTATTACTTAATTTGTAGAGAGGAGGTTGCCGTTTCTTTGACTGGGAGGACCCTCCGATGTGTCGAAGAGCAAAGGCAATTATTCCAGGTTTAATAAGAAGAATCAAGGGGATGGAAGAAGAAATGAAGAAATTGAAGAATTGTAATAGAAGACTCAAGAGACTTCTCATTATTGGTGTAATTTTTTGGGTTTTTTTCACTTGGATATGTATCAATTATATGCTGAAAAAAACAAATGAGGGGATGAAGATGATCTATGAAAGTTCAGAATTATAAGAATTTTAAGTTGAATCAATGAATAATTTATTGTAGTTAATGTTAGATTTTTGGCAATGAACTGATGGCAATGAATTGATGAAAATATTATGGCAATGAATTAATACAATTCTGGCAAATTATTATGGCAAAGAATTGATCAAAATATGAACTTTCAATTTCTAAATCGTTGTATTGTTGGGGTACAAATCTACCAAACACCCATTGCAAAAAAAAAAAAAAAAAAAAAAAAACTTCCCATATTGTGCAGAAATGTATATAAAAAACATTAAAAACCCCCCCACAAAGCTGTAAAAAACTTTCCAACTCTGCCAATCCGCCAAAAGCTTCACAAAACCAGTACAAACTTCATTTCACAAATCTGTCAATGCTTAGCCTGAGAATGCCATTTGGAGACATATTTCCTGCCACCCTCCAAAACGATGGATTTTGAACCTTCAGTCATTTTGGCACTTCTTGTAGAAAAGGATGGCAGTGTCCCAGTCATTGGTAGTGGTACTCTAATACTCAATCTTGTATGCAAGACTGTTTGGGATTGTGTTGCTTGGGATGGAAGGCTCATTTGCATTTGAGTAAACATTAAAGGTCCTGGCATTGTCAAGACTTGTGGATGTTGGGATGATATCTCACTTGGCAATGTAGTTGGTGGAGCAGACTCCTCTAGATGAACTGTCTCTGTTGGAGGCAATATATTTGGAGTTCCAACAACTTCAGCCTAAAATTGAAACATTGAAACAGGTGATATTAAAACAAGTCAGCCATCATTTAAACCAAAAACTCAAACTCAAACTCAAACCAAAAGTCAACCCTATATTTACACTTACATCTTCAGCCCTCATGTTGGCATGCCTTAACTTTACATTTCCTCCTTGCACCCGCGACTTCTTCCTTGTCTAAAGAAATTTCAACACCACCTCATTAGAAAAAGTGTTACACCAAAAATGCATAAATGAATTAATACAAACCTGCATTTTTCCTTTTGACTTCATTGCATTGTTTTTCACTTGAGATGGCTGAGATGCTATTATATCAGGTGTAGAAGCAACCTGTGTTTGAACAGTTTTAGAACACCAAAATGTAAGCAAGTTTTCCATTGCATAAAAACTATAATGAACTTATACATACCTCTTTTCCTCTCTTCCTTACCTTATCCATATATTACTTTGAGCTCCTTGACATTTCCAGCCCCTAGAAACCACCAAATCATAAATTAATTGTTCATTCCATATAGCATAAGAATTCTCTTATCCACTCAGGTGTGGTTATTATAGGTTTGTCTCTTGCCTCCAGAATATTGTTGTTGAATGATTCACAACAATTATTCAAAAGCATGTCACATTTTGGAACCACACTGAACTGTGACCTACTCCATGACTGTGGTAGTTTATCTTCAAACCACTCATATGCCTTTTCATCAAGTGCTTTCATTTCTTGCATTCTGATTTTAAATTCACCTTCAGTGCTTGCTCTAGCTGCACTCCACAGTGCATTTTTGAATGCTAACCCCCTAAAACTAGCATTCTTGAAGTTATTGTGGAGATGCCGTCACACAAAACCTATGAACACTTCGGGGCAAAACAGTGTGAAATGCATGAAATAACCCCTTCTGCTTATCAGACATGAATGTATAGTCTTCATCTCTTATTATGAAGTCTTGCTTAAGAATTGTTAAGAACCACTCCCATGTCTCATTGCATTCATTTCTGACAACTGCATAGGCTATAGGGTATGTATTGTTATTTGCATCAACCCCCACTGCTGTCAACATTACACCCCATGAATCCCCTTCAAATGTGCCCCATCAACCCCAATTATGGGCCTACATCCATCTACAAAACCCTGCTTCAATGCATTGAAGCAAACATAGAATCTACTAAATCTAACTTCACCATTTTCATCTTCAGTCCCCAAAATAATTGTGGAACCAGGGTTTGTTTTTCTTAGTTCTTCAACATAATCCCACAACCTACCGTATTGGTATTCAGGACTACCCTCAAGCTTTTTCAGTGCTTCTTTTTTAGCTCTATAAGCTTGGTCTTTTGATGCATGCAGTCTCAACTCATTCATCACATGAACCCTAAAACCTTTAACTGTTCTGTTTGGATCAGACCTTCTGAATGTACTTCTCACTCAACCAGTTTGTTTTCACATTCTTAACATGGAAACACTGTGGGCATGTGTGCTCAGGATTGTAGTAGTTTATTTGGAATGTAGCTTCATCTTTCACTTTTACTGCAGTTATTTTCCATTCACAATCATCATTTCTATATACAGCATACACCCTGATTCTGTCATTCTTTGTAAATGCTATTGATCATTTGTTCTTTATAGCATGTGACTGCACTGCCTTCCTAAACTCAGTCTTTGTGCTGAAAATCATACCAACTTCAAATGTTGGGTCATATATTTCCACAGGGTTAAACACAGGGTATATAGGCCCATCCCCTTCCCATCAGACAACCTTCTCTCATCCAAGTCTTGTTCACTGTCCACAACATCCTCCTCAAACTCACCAGACAGTGTATCATCCCCTAACTCATCCCCCTCCCCAAACAGTGTATCATCCCCCTCCCCAGACAGTGTATCATCTCCTGACTCACCCCCCTCCCCAGACAGTGTATCATCCCTCACCATGTCCCCTTCATCATCTGCAATTGAATCTGAAACCCCCAAATTCTCACTCTCATGTTCACTTTCCATAATTCCCTTCCCCTTGTACCCCTCTACAAGCTGCTCAGTCAACCCCACTTCTGCTTCAACCTCTACAAACACCTTCAACTCACCCCCAACATGTTTTAAAGCATGTTCTTTTATGTCATTGTCATCTAGCAAAAGTTTGAAACTTTTGTTCATAATAATGTAGAACCTTCTCCCTTCTCCTATACCTGTCATTCCACTGTAATTCTCTAGATAGGACTTGTTCAATACTGTGGCATTTACATAATCGAATTTTTTTTACCCTCCCACCCTTGTATTTAGCCTCAGGCACATGTACACACTCACCTCCAAAGTACAATCCAACAGTAATGGAATTTGAAGTAGGATTTGCAGTAAAATAAAAAATACAAAAAACAACAGAGCAACAAGACATTTCAGAAGTGGAAAAAGACAACACGATAAACATAAAAAATTACAAAAATTGCCACAACAAGACAACACATAAAGAATCTTAAATAAAGGTGTGGGGTATAAAAAAGAAAAAAAAAAGCATGGACCACACCACATAGATGCCTTTTCAGTCCATTATACTACATAATCTCCATTAAAACCTTAATATACAAACAACATACTATAAAACATAGGCCCTACTCATCTTTTTTAAACAAAGAACAGATTTTTAAGGGGATTGTACTTACGGTATCGAGGTGGGGGCAAGTCCACGTGCCTCTCGTGTCGAACCAAGACCATCTTTCAATATCTTGTGCTCCTCAACACTTGCTTCAAGTTTATCCAGCAGATCGCAGCAAAAAACAAGGAAAGAAATTGAAGGAAAGAAGGATTTAGGTAGTTTGGTCGCGGGAGAAAAGGGAGAAAGGAAAGGGGCTAGGGTTTTGATTTGGTGGAAAATTATGTTTAATATGTTTAAACCAGATTTTTGTTTTATTCTATTTGGGCTTTTTTTTTTTTTTGCTTACTTGGCAATACTATGCCAAGTTGTTTATTTTGTTTCCATATCATTTTATTGCTTTTTTTAAAATGTGACCTGGAATGCCAAGTCAGCAAAATGGCCGAAAAATTGTTTAAAATGTGGTCATGTGCAAGTCATGTGACTTTTTCTGGCAATTTTCGCCGGAGTAGGACCAAAATCACGAAAATCGCGAACAAAAAGGGCCAAAATGCAAAGATTGAATCGTACGGGACTAAAGTTGCCAACCCCCTATACATATACGATGAAAATTGCAATTTCCGCTATAGTGTGTGATTGATTGTGAAATAAAACTGGATCATAATAATTCATAGATTGAATGCATTTTTAATGTCGTAACTTAGCTCATAGGGAAATTTTAGTTTTTCTTTCTTTTTTTTTTTTTTTTTTGCGTTGATGTCCTCTCCCACTAGTGAAAATGGTGAACTCTAGAAAAAAAAATTTGCGAAATTAAAATGATGTAGGATCAAAATATTACACTAGAAAATTATACAACAAAAATACTGGCAAAAATGAGCCAATAGGAGTAGTAATCCCAATTTTAAAAAGGTGTGAGATGCACAAGCATTTTACATGCGAGAAGGGTGAACTCTAGTGGAAAAAAGACTGAAATCGCGAAAAACTAAAAAGATGATTAATGACCAAAATGTTATCCTATAAATTCAAGAACAAAAACCCTAGATGACCTAAGTTATCAGACAAAAAATGCATTTATGCCTAGTTGCTAGTGTTAAATAAGAAAGAAAATGTAATGATTATAGTTTATGTAATGTGTGTGTATATATATATATATATTTTGAGTAGTGAAGTATGATTGAAGTATTATTTCTACAGATGAAAAATATTTTCACAACCAAAAACCCTTGGCATACTCAGATGAGATGAGATGAAACCATCCCATAAGCAAGCGCAGCCTTGATTTTTCGAACTCAATTTTTTTTTTATTGTATCTTTTATTGTATTCAATACATACACGTTATTTCTACAAAGTTTTCCTTTTCAAATAAAATAAATAACACAATTTATGTTCACAGGGGATGTATATGCTAAATAATATAAAAAATTGAATATGTTTTCAAGTAAAAATTTCCAATCCTTTAAATTTCTATAATTTTCGGATTGAATTCGTAATTTTATCATGCATCATTGTGTTGGAAAATCTTATTTCACTTACATTTGATCACAATCCATCAAGTTTTATAATATTTATTCTATGATTGGATCACTCTCCTTAAATCATATAATAATTGAAATGCACTTGCAAAATAATTTGACTAAGTGTGGTGAGTTAGGCTAAACCTAATTTGAGTTAGATACATGAAAATGAAATCTAACAAATAAAATTGTTGTAAAAGTTAGTGTTGTATATATTATACTGTAAGCCATTAATTCATATGTATGTTTATGAATTTGTGTAGTTTTAATATAAGGGTTGGATATGAAAAAACGATTTTAGAAATGGGTATCTTGCGCAACTTGAGACTTATCTACTCTGAGCTCTGCCCGACTACGATCTTAGGGCCAAACCGCACATTACCTCGAAGATACAGGTTTGGAAAAGACAATACTCCTATTTGATTGGGATGATGTCGAAAAGTGGATTTGGTTGGGATGCCAATAAGTGTATGGTTACTTTCGAGGAGAATGATAAAGACGTATGGGAGAATTACATTAAGGTATATATGTGAACTAACTTTTTGGTGAATTGAACGGTATAAATATTAGGCTAACCAATTTATACATAACTTCAGTGGATAGTTTGTAATTATACAAGCCTTATATGCGTGTTTCTTAAATATTTGTACGCAGATAGATCCTTATGCCAAAAAATTGCGATATAAGTCATGGCCATTCTTCCCTGCATGGCATGAGATATTTTGGAAGGATCCGGCTGGTGGTGACGGTGCGGCAGATTTACATTGTGCTGCTATAGAGATACGAGCAGAGGATCAACAACCAAACGAGGACTGTTAGATACCTACCGCCCAGTGGAATCCCGAGTCGGGTTTTTGTTGGTCTAGACAAGGAGCCCCCATTTACGTTTAATGTGCAAGCTGATTCAACGATTAACTCATCTAGCGCAACCAAACACACCAGTGGATCATCTAAGAAGCGTAAGATAGATGACCACCTTGAACAAATCCCACAACTTGTCAACATGCTGAATACTTTTTGTGACTCAGCAAACAATCGGTGGGGGAAGATAGCAAGGGTCCTTGAAGGGGAATTCGGGGACCTTGATCACAGAAGCTCGTTATTGGATGCGGTCCATCAACTTCTAGGATTCGATGAGAACGAGTGTCTCGTCACAGTGACCCATTCGGTCAATAATTCGAAGGACATGGAGTTGTTCTACTCACTATCTCTGGAATCACGCCAAAAATGGGTGAGGCTAATGCTAGATGGCATATTTCAATGACTCCTCGTATAAATGTTGGGTTCGTCTGCTCGTTTAAGATAAAGACAATGTCTCTGTTTAGCTCGAATTGTGAAGTAGGAAACCTTTTAATTATTGCATCGACAACTAGCACTAAACGAATTCATGCACGTTTAAGTACGAGAAAAAAACAAACTTTAAACATGCCAATTTGTGAATTACAGTGCACACATCAGGATTCATTGCAAAAGCCAAACTGGAGATTGCATAGATAGTTCGACACAAGGCCAGATTACATACTCATAGATCCGTCACTCCCTGCACGAAATCATCAAAAGATACCCTATGTGGACTACTTCCCCACCAAACACAAAAGTCTACTTCGATCAACAGCCTTAACAAACAATTCATTTAACTGGCACATAAGACCAAAGTGTTCCTCCAAATATATGCAAAAGTCCTCCCACAAAAACAAAAAAAAAAATACCAACATGTAACCAAGCCCGTACATCAAAACATTTATCAAGTACTTATTTTCTTCCTCTCCGCCAACTTTGTTGTGATTCACTCCGAGGAAAACCACGTCCCCTTCTTCACCACTGCTCACCTCATTTCCATCAGTCAAAGCTAATGGAAAGTTAGTGGCGTTTGCGACTGTTGCTTCATACCTGTTGTCTGCCTGGAATATTGTTCGTAGTAGCTCGAAATTAGCCTCGCCCCTCCACCAATAAGCTTTGGAAAAAATCATTCTTCTGTCATGAAACATGAAGCTCATAAAAAAAAAAAGCAAAAGGTAATAAAAATCCGATGTAAAATAGATACGTAGCATGATGATTGGCCTATCCCATGCCTCTTTCGACACAAGGACCCTGTTGCTATTAGCGTTCCAGTAGAAGTCCATGTCCGTTAATATCCTTCGAAAAGTGGTGAACCTTTTCCGGAGAAACTCCAACTTTGCCTCAAAGAAGTCATAATTGAAAGTCACTGGTGAGAACCCATTTACGACACCCATTGCAAACTCTATCCCATAGACGTCCACATTTTCTGGGTTGTTCTGTTTGCGACCACAGGAGCCTTGCCATGCTAAGGAGTTAATGAACGCATTGTTGTGGCGTTTGGTCCATCGCGGACTGTAGAAGTACTTCGACTGGGGCTTTACACGCCTCTTGTTCACCATAAGTCAAGGGTTGTGAGTTTTTTGAATTTGCTTAACAGAAGGTGCCGTTTCGCTGTGTAATGGGAGACGAATAATGTGGTGAATTGCACACAAGTAGGGGATGAGGTATTTAAAGGGATTTCAAAGGGTTGGCTAATTGGTGTTCTCAATAAACCCTAGGGAAGTGAAGCACCCAAAATGTGGATGTGAAGGCATAACAACGCCAAAATCCAAAAAGAAGTCTGATGCATTTCTAGAGCCGAGTCACCAAAGGATATCTGATGGACACTTTTCATTGCAGTGTAATAATTACGCACTCGCTTTTGGACAAGGCAGGTAGTCACCATTAATTGAACATTTGGCATTCTGTGGTGTGTGTGCTTCACTACCCCACCATCTAGTTCATCCAAGCCGCTTGTGCATTTAATGCGCCGAAGTACGTTTCTAAGGGATTGTCTTGGGAGGTGGAACACAATCATGACCTCCCTATTCACACGTAAAGTTAGGAAAGATGCATGTAAAAAAAGCATAATAAACTCTTGCATACCCCTTATATGAAAGTATATATCCTGACAAAAAATTATAAAATGCATGGATATAACAAAGGAATGTTCAGGCGAAACGTAATCTCCATCAGGTTTACAAATCTTTTATTTAAGAAGGTACGAGGCCATAACAAATTTACAATGCGTATGACCTACCACAAATAGATATGTATATGACAATGGTTTGAATATGTATGTACATTACATTTGTGTAATATACATTCTTTTATAATTTTATACATCAAATTTAAATATGAATATTCACAAATATTTAAATATGTAGGTGCAACAAATATTTTTATGTAAATCAAATATTTGTAATGTACAATAGCGTAATATACATTGGTATGAATATGTATATACAGTACATTGGTGTAATAAACATTGGTTTGAATATGTATGCACGTTACATTGTTGTAAGATTAATATATAAAATTTTTTATACTCATATTTTAATATGAATATACGTAATAATGTATTAATTTTAAAATTTATATATGAATGTACGTAATAATTTACAATATAACAAAATAAGATAAAACATTACGCTAGATGAACCAAACAAATCTTTTGTCTTTAATTTTATAACTTCATATTTACATATTAATATACGTAAATATTTTAAGATGAGAATACGTAAAATTTTATACGAAAAACAGTTAATATAGAAGGTTTCTCAATATTTAAATTTTTTCGTAATATTTTAGTTTGGATTTACGTGATAATGTAATAATTTGAATATTTAAATATTTATTTGATCGAGCATGTAAACTTGGACACACCAGCATACTAATTTACGACCATTATGTTAAATTTAAATAATATTCCCTCATTACATAAAATACCAAAATGGAGGGAAGGATGGAGACACATAGTGGAATCATGGCAAACCAGCACATATCCCACGCCTCTAAGTACAACTACGATCGAAAACAGTCATGCAACAAACACGACATTCTTACTACTACAACATACAACCGCGCCAACATTGACACACACATTGACGAACTACTACGGACTACTAGACAGGCAGAGGTTGACAACATCACGATCACAGTACACGCATTGGGAAATTATTAGATACTGACGAGGCAACAAACACGTAGGAGCCTTGCATGCATAGACACACCACATTTGTCTCAAGCATCCTTCTCTATGGGTGTGGTGTTGGATGCGGTTGAGCTAGAAGCGCCCCTTGACTTCTGTATTCGGGGGGATGCAGCCACAAGTTTCTCAATCGGGACAGCCGCTCGTGGGACTCTTGGGATAGGCAGGACAGAGTCAGCATCGCAGTCCGTATCGTAATATGTGTCGAGTCTGGTCCACTAGAGATGACGAATCTCTAGAGCTACCGAATATATTAACAACTGCTCCTGCAGCGTTGACTTCATTTTCTAGCGCACGGACCTGAACAACCCAACCCTCCGGCTGCGTCCGGACATTTAGATCAAAGCAGTCAACATCGATAACATAGTTGCGCTCCTGGTTATCATGGTCGAAAAAAATGCATAAAGCCTCCCACAGGTCCTCGTACGCATTAACGTAACACTTGACACGCTTGTTTCCCTGCATTGAAGTTTAGTCATATATCCAGTTTAGCGTAAACGTAAATAGAGATCAAGGTACATTTTTAGGTTATAAGTAAAAACATTACCCTACAAAGGGTTCGCTAGACTTGATCCGGGGCAGTGAGGAACCCTAGTCGAGGGTTCCAGATGACGCCATCCGTGTAAACAACCCACTTGAATAGTTCATACCGCTCGCGCAGATGTGCAACACGCGTCTGTGCCCATTCATACGCGACCTTCATCCCGTGTTCCTTACTGAGATCATACAGTGCACACATCACTGCATGGATGTTCACTCTTTCCGGATGGAAGAAGCCAGACCGTGCATGCTCTACGAGTGAGTGAACAAAGGTTTTTTCCATGTTCTTTGTCCCCTTAGTGTTGTAGAACATTTGGCGCTGGTAGTAGTACCCTTCAGGCCATATCTTGCCAAAGAGAGTTGGTATAACTTTGGGAAATAGGAAAAGAACAGAAAGCTCAGATGGGTTTGAAAATATTGTTAAACCGACTATTTATAGGAGAGTGTTTCATGTGTTTGTTGATAAAAGCCCATGCAGAAGAGTGGGTTGCTTTTTTTGGGTCCACCCATGGGCATGTCACATCTAAATTTAGTACTTCAATTCGATGTGGTAGTTGGCTTGAGTTAATGTGGACTTAACCATGAGGATATAGTGACGCCGTCAGGTGAAGGGATATAGCATCAACACAACCAGATATTTTGCTACCTACTACATTCATCAATGGTGGTTGGATAAGTACATTGCCTGCACCACTAGTTGTTCTTAAGTGGAGAGACAAAGTGGGGTGAAGGTATATTTATAGAAGATTTGATCATGATATCCATATACTTCATTGCACTTCCTCTCAAGTTAAATGAAGAACGAATCTGCCTGAAAAATCTTTGATCATCGTGTGTTGGTAGGTGGATGTAAATGCATTCTTTTAATGTTCTTGCAGTGTTTGTAATTTGCTATTTGAGAGTTAAATGCAAAATTGGTCCCATACTATAGGCCCCCATTGCAAGTTTGGCCCCTTACTTTTGGAAATAGTCAAAAGTAGTCCCACACATTAACTTTAGGATGAGAAATTTTTTTTCAAAAAATTAAATGCTTTGTTTATTTTTTCTTTTCAATTTGAAAAGAAAAAAAAAATATTGATGCATACCGGAGTTCAATAGCACCACAAGGATCGAAAGATCTTTAACAAAATCCAAAGATTAGAAGACGAAGACATTGTCCCCTCTCCTATTCTACAAGAATGTTGTAGCCAAATCACGAAAACAAAAAAGTTTGAGATGAAAGATAACAAGAGAGATGAAGATGAGAAGGAAAATGAATTTTTTTGGCTCCAAGACAAGAATACACGCCCCCCGTTCCCCCCACTAAAACCTTTTGCTGCCAGTCACCCCACCCTTCAACAGGTTGAACTAACGATCTTTTGGTCTTTCTGTTAGAATTTTAATGGTGGGACTACTTTTGCAATCAAAAGTTAAAGTGCGGGACTATTTTTGGCTATTTCCAAAAGTATGAGACCAAACTTGCAACTAGGCCTATAGTGCGGGACCAATTTTGCATTTAACTCGCTATTTGAAGTAGTACGGTCGATTTAAATAATGTTATACATGAGTGGCCCATCAGTACATGAGTGAATAGTGTGTTCTACTAGTAGCACATTCAGGTGTAATCTCAATGACTTTTACATTTCTATTATGGCGAAGGTTATTAAATTATTGCATTATTCCCTATTTGCCCCACAAACATGGAATAAACCGATTATTGTATAAATCAATTTTAAAATTATTCAATTATTGGTAAGACATCCCTTGATCATGAGCTAATTTGGTCCATCCTTGTACTTTTCGTAAATTTTATGCAAGGATATCAGGCCAATACAGTTTATATGGTGCTTCCGTTAACATCAATAAATGTTTCACGATAGTTTATATGAAGGGATTATCGTATGTTATATAACAATAATCTAGTAGGTGGCAGGAGAGCTATTTGTACATCATATACGCATTATGTTGTGTTAGTTGTGTAGCATCAATTATGTCGGTATTAGCAATTCAATAAATGGGATTATAATGTGTCACATAACATTTTAGTACTGGCGGGCACGACACGGTATTGGAGTAGTGTGGACGTCTCATGCTGTGCGAGGTATTTAAACTCAATTATTGAATTGGTAAAATTCTTATTGACAATAATATTGGCAGGGGAGCTATTTATGTATTCGGGAATGTATTATGTTGTGCTAGTTGTGTGGGATCGACTATGTCGGTATTAGCAATTGAATAAATTGTATTATAATGTGTTACAAAACATTTTAGTAGTGGCGGGTACCGGAGGTATTGCAACAGCGTGAACGTCTCATGTTGTTCGAGGTATTTCAACTCATTATCGAATCTATTAAAATTTCATCGACGATAATATGCTGAACACAAAAAAGCTTCTTGAACTAGTAAAGATTAACAGAAGTAAAAATTAGACACTTTGATTTCGTAGCTACATTTTAAGTTGGGTAGTACTTCCATTGTAACCACGAATTCATAACTTGATCTATGAGCTGGATGAAGTGTCGTCCAGAAAATCAGATATGGAAATTTCAATTGGAGCAGATGTCGATGTATCTTCATCCATATTCCCATCATCGGACGATGTTTCGTCCTCTATGTCAACGTCACCGAAAATGAACTTTAATGCCTCCCATTGTGGCTCTGGTCTCCAACGATACGCCATGGCAAAGGACCTCTCCTATGCGTACCAAATAAACCCCAGTTATGAGTGTTAATTTATTTGCTAACAAAGTTGTATTTTATGATAATTTTTATCTTGTAATAACAAGAGCGTAGAGATGTGTCAACTTTATCCTCGAGATGGCGCTCCATACTTCACCATCTGCCCAAAGCTGCATCTAGCGACGTGTCCAAAAGACCCCCTGATGCCCGATCAGCCATGCAAAAGTTGAATGACGCTCCCGCAAGTGGGAGACACGTTCAATACAGTACCGATATGATAGTCGTTTCCCAAAACGACTATCTACAGCGCGTTGGGCCGCACATAGGGCGCCCACTATTATTCTGTCGATGCCTCAAGTGCGTAGTTCGCTGATTTAACAAGTGTATAAGTGAACACATCATCCATCTCCTTGGTGAAGTAATGTAGATAAAAAAACAATATGTCATTGTGGAGGACACATTTTGTGGTAGTGCTAGTACTCCAGACAAGTATGAGTCAGTGGCCACGGAACTAATGCTTAACACACAATAATGTGCACATCTAATGAATAGTGAGAGAGTGATAGTCTCAGTTAATCATGCAAACAAAAAATAAAATGAAATAGGTAGGTGGAAGAATTAATTAGGCTTCAGAAGCCCAAATATTTATTGCATAGGGATACCAAAAACCTAATACATAATAAGGTAACACAAAACAAATCTGTTATAAGTACATTAATAATAAATACACAGGCAAACACATGCGAAGTGTCGTTATTAAACAGGGCACAACTGTTCATATAAATGCTACGTATGAGAAACATGGGTCGATCTTAGCTTGATCCGTTTTAAAACATAATGGTCGTAATTAAAACAACGGTCTGGTCAGCATTCGCATATTGAAAATTCGACAAAATGCATCATTGCCTTACATAGGATTGCCTTATGCACTACTACAATGTTTACGAGCATTAATACAAAGGTAAACAATAATGCTTATCAACCCGAGTAGAGTGAGGCGTAATAAGTGGCGATACCATCGCAGGAAAACATCCAGCTGGGTGGTCCGTATATTAGCCTTATGCAGGGAGCTTTCGTATTTCGAATTCGTCTCAATAGCCCAGGTATAACCTCAATCGCCCTACAACATATCGGAGGATCCACCCATTGGAATGTGCCACAGTAACGGCCCTAACAAATCGAAGGAAAGTTTGAGTTAAGGATTTCCCATAATTATATTAAGCTTAGCCAAAAATAAATCATTAGTTATTCACGTGACTCACTCTTACACCGGGGCATCCTCGGAAACGTCTGCCTGAATTGTTATTTGTCCAAGATGTTGTAATGACGACTTCCATCCCACAAGCACAATGACGAGAGAGTGCATCGTCGACTGACGATTGACTCCCTCGGTGATGATAACTTGAACCTTCATTGCTACGTGTATGGGATCCAGCGTCGGATGTCAGATTTTCAACAAACATAACAACAATGCTACAACAATATGAAATTTGTTTGAAGATCGATTAACATCATGTAGGGAGCATATAGACAAATAAGGCAATAAATGTTAGGTATTGTTATGTATAACAAAAAACTAAAAACAGAACACGTAAACGTGTTACTCACCTGAAAATATACTCACACTATATTATTCGACAGAAAGTGGGCCTGAACGAGATGGAGCTAAGAGTGACTGAACAAAACAATAAATCGGCAAGGTGTAAAAAACCACTGAATGTCATCGTAGGAGAAGAAACAGTTGAGTACAAACCCAGGTATACTGCAATTCAACAGGGAAAATGCAAATTGGGAAATACGCAGAATATCGACCATGTATAAGGTCCGGCACCACATATGGAAAATGAAGAATTCACATAATCCCCCCCCCCCCCACGGGAAATATACAACAAGCGCTTGAAATACATGTAATAACCCAAATTCCGACAGTTAAACATCAAAAGTGCGAAAGAGTATAATGCAATAGAGTTGCTACTCAGTCTTCAGCATAATCATTATTACCAAAAGGAAGAGAGCATCACCAGTGTTGTGAAGTATACAAAGAAACGATGGAGGCTTCAGTTACCTGTGATGGGCGACGATGAATTTGGTCGATACCTGCTCTGGCGCGGGTACCACATCTCCAACCGATTAGGGTTCATGAGATTAGAAAATGCAAGGGGGAAATGAATTTTTTAGCCTAAAAAAATATGACAATAGTAATCTAATTTGATAGTTTACTGTAAATGGGGCAAAAATGTAATCTTCTTGCTTTATCCAATGAACATGGGCTCAATGTAACATGATACTGGATTAACAAATCATATTGCCTCAAAATAATTTATACTAGTAAATAAAATATAGAGTTATCAAAAGGGGTCAATCCAACACATAGTAGGGCTCTACTATTGTAGGGGTCAATCCAATAGGAATTGGTAAACAAGGCGTTAATGTATAAAGCAATATGCAATTTATTTATATATGCACTAACAAAGAAATAAATATTTAGTAAATTTACTCAAAAATTGAAAAATAAATAAACTGAGAATCGAGTGAAAGTGTGCACAAACTCTTGTTATGAAAAATACATAACTTTTGCAATATTTTATTTTCAAAGCAATTCATATAGTTTTTTTTCTTTTTATTATTTTTTGTTTTGTTTTAGTTGGATATTGTGGGTAATGGCTAAGAAAAAAAGGGTCATTACTGGTTTGTGGCCGCTTTGAGACAAACACTTATAATAGCTTGGCACAAAAAAATTATTATTGGTTTTGAAAACGGCTTGGCAGTGATTTCTTTGGCATATTTTCTAGGGTAAATTACAACTATTTTTCCTGAGATTTGACATAATTACAAATACCCTCTCGTTGTTTGAAAACTTACAAATATCCCCCTCAAATTAAAAATAATTATGCAGTCCCTAGATGGAGATATGAAAAATACTACTTTAATTTATCTTTGTTGAATTTTTTATTTTTTTAAAAAAAAGGTTCGAAAAATATAAAAAAAAATCTGAGGGTGGTAAAATAAATAATCCATAGAGAATATTAATCCATAACAATATTTTAGAAAATTTTAAAAACTAGGGATTTTTTTTAGTCCATTAACTTGGCTCGAATTCAATTTTAGTACACTAATTATGTCAATTTTCAATTTTCTACATTATCTTGCACAATTGCTGCAATTAAGTACACCAGTCACTGGAATCTGCTTTTTTGGCCGTGAAAGAGCATGTGCACCTCACATGCTGAAAATTTTGGGGAATTTTTATCACATGTGGCACAAACATATGATGTGGCACTTGACTTGGCAATATTTGTGATTTTTTTATCCCATGTGGCACTAAAATGACTTGGCACTTGAAGTGGATTATTTTTTATCCCATGTGGCAATAAATATTTATAGATTATAAGAATTAATTATTATTTTATAAAAAATACATAAAATTATTGATAAAAGAATATATAAAATTTATTTTATGAAAAAAAATATAGAATTATTCTTTTTATTTATAACATTATATTTATAACTTTCATGCTCGTTCCTGTATGCATATAATAAATAATCTTACACACTTTAAAAGGTATTACTAAATTAAAATAAAATATATAACTCAATATACCAACTTCAAAAATAAAATTATTTAAATATATTATCAACAAAATAAAAAATAAATAAATTAAATTATAGATAATTATAAATAATTATTTTATAAATACATAGAGAGTATAAAAATTGATTTTTATTTTATAATAAATACATAAAATTATTATTTTATAAATAAGATATAATACAAATTTAAAAAATAAAAAAATATATATTTCCTAACCCACCCAACCCCCCCCCCCCTTTTTATCCCATGTGGCAATAAATATTTATAGATTATAAGAATTAATTATTATTTTATAAAAAATACATAAAATTATTGATAAAAGAAATATAAAATTTATTTTATGACAAAAATATAGAATTATTCTTTTTATTTATAACATTATATTTATAACTTTCATGGTCGTTCATGTATGCATATAATAAATAATCTTACACACTTTAAAAGGTATTACTAAATTAAAATAAAATATATAACTCATTATACCAACTTCAAAAATAAAATTATTTAAATATATTATCAACACAACCCTCATTTGGACCTAATTGAAACAAAATTACAATATATAGTGTAGAAATTAATAATTGACATAGTTAGTGTACTAAAATTAAATTCGAGCCAAGTTAATGGCCTAAATTTTTTTCCCTAAAAACTATATAAAATTATAACTTATAATTCAAAAGGACATTTTGGGCAGTTCATCACAAAAATTGCATAGAAACCGAATGGAATGGGCTCGTTGTTAGACAGACGTTAAAGTAAGGGGGTACTTATAATTTTTCAAACAACGAGGATGTATTTGTAATTATATCAAACCTTATGAGAGGTGATTGTAATTTACCCTATT
The DNA here is from genome assembly GCA_034509735.1 of Sesamum alatum. Taxonomy (NCBI): domain Eukaryota; kingdom Viridiplantae; phylum Streptophyta; class Magnoliopsida; order Lamiales; family Pedaliaceae; genus Sesamum; species Sesamum alatum. Next base: position 19,282,785 of record JACGWO010000002.1, read on the forward strand.
TTCTATTGCAAGTTAAATAGTCACATGTTTTTTCTGGATGGAGAGAAAATTAGTTGTTCATGTAGTCAATGTAATGGTAAGTTCAAATCCAAATGGGAGGTGCTTCTTTAAGTAACCCAGGACCAAGGGGCTGTGGAGGTATACTTGGTCCGTGGAGGTGCGTGATTCTGATGAAAACTTTGTCCTTGCTTTCTCTGAATTTATAGGTTTCAATACTAACACCATGGCTGAATGTTGGGCATTCAGGACTAGTCTGATTTGGCAATCAAACACAACATTCGTAAGTTTATTATGGAAACAGACTCTAAAGTTTTGCAGTCTTCGCAGGGAGGAGCGGGCTTCGATGGCCTTAATCCATTTGCTCAGGGATATCAAGCACCTCATTAGTAGTTTCATCGCGGTTTTCGGCCGCTTCTTGCTATCGAGAAGGAAATTGAATTGTTGATCTTTTGGCTCGTTCATCCGCTACATATTAGTCGCAATTGCAGGTCTTTTTGTCTCTGTCGGATTTGGTTACAGATCTGGTTGGTTATGATCATTTTTTCTTTTGTACACATTGTACGACGTCGGCTTGTGTAATCAACTTTGATATGCAGAAATAAAACTCCTTCTCAGTTTTACAGTTAAAAAAAAATCCAAATAGGAGGTGACGTACGATCTCTTCAGAAAATATTTTTCAAAATAATTGAACATCTCATGCTGAGTTTCTACAGATGGATCATGAGCATTCAACGTTGGGCAATATCTTTTCAGATCACACGCCACATTTCAGGAGGATGAGGTTGAATATATTTTTGTTGTTACTACATAAAATAAAATTCAACCTCTAAATGACTTAAGTTACATTCAAACTTTTGTTGATTTAGACACCTCTATGTAAGTGGGAGTAAATAATGAAGAATTTGCTAATAATGAAGAGGAAGAAGATAGTTTTGAAAATTAAAAAGATGAATGATTATAAAAATACACTTGGACATGATGATGATGGTGTAGATTACTAATTAATTGAACACAATGTGTCTCATTTAATTTTTCTCATTGTGTATTTTGTTACAATAAATATTAATTTCCTCTTCCTTTTCTACTCTTTTTTCTAGTATATTTTGTCTATTTATATAAACAAAATTATTTTGAGAAAATATAATAAGTAAATAGAGTAATAAAGTATTGATGGTATAAAATAAATACATAAAATAAGAGATAAAGAAACATAGAGTTAGAGAGATCAAATAAATTTATAAAAAATTACAATAAAACTATTAATTAAAGAAAAAAATAATTTAAATTCATAAAATTTTATTAAAAAAAAAATCACTCCAAATTTTCCCTCCCCTCCTCCCCTTTTTTTTATTTTTTTTATTTTTCATAGTCTAATTCACTTTCTCCCTCTCCTATCACCTTTTCCCAATCTTCCGCCCCGGGCCCATTTATATAAATATTATATATATAAAAAAATTGCATGTGTACCGCCAACGCGGTACATATTGCAAAAATATGATCGATCACGAGCTAGGCTCGCGATCGGCCATTATTTTTTATTTTTAAAATAAGGGACGCTAGCTGAGCCAGCGACCCTTGGTCGCTTCCTGGGACAACAACTTGCTTTTTATTTTTTTTATTATTTATTTTCATTACATTTTGGGCCAACAATTGTTGGCCCAAAATGTTTTGTTTAGATTATATTATATATTTATTTTATTAATTATTAATTAAGATTTTAAATAATATTTATACTTAATTAATATATAATTAATATTAATAGTAATAAATTATTATTTTAAGTTATAAAATTATTATTATTTAATAATATATTAATTATTTTTATTAAATAAATATAATTATTTTGTTAATTGATAAATATATTTTTTAATTAAATATGACCTATAATATTACACTATTTATAGTAAAATAAAAAATATTATAAAATTAGTGATAATTATAAATTATAATAATGACCACCAATTTTATTAGTATGTTAAATTTTTAATTAATTTTAAATATAACCTATAATATTGCATTATGTACATTATGCTGGTGATTTTATAATGTTTTTTTATTTTTTTTTTCACGTTGTGCCAGTAACTTTGTAAGTGACCACCAATCTCAAAAGTATGTCGTTGTTATTTCTTTCGTGTTCTTTTTTTTTGGACACCATCGGTTCTGTTGGCTCATTTTATTTTTTAAAGTACGATTAACAACTTTATTTTTTGGGCATTATTAAATTATTATCATATAGTTTTTAAATAATTATTATATATAAAATGCAACAAAAACTATCATATAGTTTATTAATTATATAAAACTATATGATAACAATTTAATAATTAAATAATAATAATAATTATTTAAAAATAATATTATAGGTTATATTTAAAATTAATTAAAAATTTGACAGACTTATGAAATTGGTGATCATTATTATAATTTATAATTATCACTAAATTTATAATATTTTTTATTTTACTATACACAGTGTAATATTATATGTCATATTTAATTAATAAATATATTTATTAATAATTTAAAATATAAAATAATAATTTATTACTATTAATAATAATTATATATTAATTAAATGTAATTATTATTTAAAAATCTTAACTAATAATTAATAAAATTAATATATAATATAAACTAACAAAACAGTTTGGGCCAAAATTGTTGGCCCAAAAGTAATGAAAAAAAAAAAAAAATGAAAAACAAGTTGCTGCCTGCCCCAGTGTTACGGGCGGACTCTTTTGTCGCAGCGGAATATTTCATTTTTGCCCGTGATGCCTCTCAGGTTGCTCACAACCTTCGACCGGCCTTTCTCCATTCGAGTCCTCTTCGGTCTCCCGACCATGTGTCTTCGACACTCGCAGCTTACTAGCGCGACATCCGAACGCATCCCTGTGCGGCGCCTTGCGCCCAAGCACTCGCCTATCCGGAATGCCCATGTTCGCAGAGGGTCGCGGCTCTCGCGCCTTGCGCGCCTTCATGTCCGGCCCCAACTAGCTAGCTTGCCATCATGTATCTCGCCCACAATCTCGGGCCCTGCCGATACTTCTCGCAATGACTCGGAGCATCTTCGCCCCTTCTCGACACTATGGGCCAACTTACGCCCACAACGCCCTTCGCACACACAACAATTACTCGGTGCATTACCGGCGCATGTCTTCACCATGCCCGTCTCGCATTACCGGCGCATGTCTTCGCCATGCCCGTCTCGCATGCCTCGCCCGAGTAGGGCAGCATCATCCGTCCTTGGCCCAACTCTTATGCCAACATCTCGCATCAGTATCGCACGGCATGCCCAACATGCCTCCTTGCCTTTCGGCGTGGCCTCATAATTTGCCCACAGCGCGGCGTCGCCCCACGACCGCGTGTCTTGGCCAACGGATCGTCGTGCATGGCTAGAACCTAATAGCTCATGCCACGAGTAGCTCACGAGGTCTTCAATGCTTCACCTCGATCGCTCATTCCGCCCGAGAGGTATTGCCTATGCCCTTCCGCAGCCCGCGGGGCATCCTCGCAATCACACGGAGCCTCTCGGCGCGTTGCTTGCCCAACGTGTGCCATCCTGGCCCCACGCCGCCCGTTCGGTTCCTTTACCGACCGGGGACTTTAGCCCTCCCTTCGAGGTGCCTAAAGCCGGCCCCTGAGGCCCCCATCATGCCCCAAGGGAATCGCCCATTTAGTGCCTCGCTGCACGGGGGGGACTGGCTGGAGCTCACCACTGCTGTCCCCCTTATAATAGTCTTAAAAATAATTCCCTTGTTCTCGCAGTAGATATTCAAAGTCCCTCAAATGGCCGAGGAGCGCACCCTTTTCACAACTCCCTCGTCCGACGTCCGGATCGCATACTGCTTGAACCATTGCGCTCCCACGTGCCGGGCCGACATCCTCTTATCACCGGACGTCCTCCGCAAGTCACAGCCGGCACTCCTAGTTAAAGGACGGCCTGTGACACCCAGGCAGCGATTAGCGACCATGAGCCAACGTCCCTTATTCTAAAAAATTAAAACAATTGTCGATCGCGAGCTGGGCTCGCGATCGGTCATAGCTCGTGATCGGTCATATATGCAATTTGGCGGTACACATATAATTTTTTTTATATATATAATATTTATATAAATGGACCCTTCCGCCCCCTCCTTCCCCTTTTCCTCTTCTCTCTTCTCCGTCGCCCGTGCCCCGCCATCGCCGACCGCCGCCCCATTCTCTCATCTCTTTTTCCTTCCCCCTTCTCTCTATCCTTCCGCTGCCCCTCTTTTCCTCTTCCGCCGGTCGCTGCCCCGCCCTTGCCAGTGCCGCCGCCTGCCCTCTCTTCTCGTTTCATCACTGCCGGTAAGCTGCTCTACTCTTTTCCCCCTTATTTTTTTTCTTTTATCTTCTTCGGGTGTGTTTGGTAGTCTGTTGTTTTAGTAAGTAATTGGCTTATTGAGCCCTAAAAATACATCTCATTATCAATGTGCGCCCTAAAATTGAAATTTTGGCACTTTACACCTCTGAAAAGAATAAAATCCTAGTCAGAGACTCTTTATTTCCTAAATTTATCATCACTCATCTTCTCTATTTGTTTGAGCGCCAGTGGAGCAGATTCGAAATTAACAATTGAATGAATGCACTTGTAGAGAAAAAGAGAGAGATTTTAGGGATTTGTTGATTGTGATAAAGAAATGATTAAAGTTGGAAATTTTTTTAGTATCAGTCACATGCACCGATCCTTATATCTTAGGTTTGGCTAGCAGTTTGTGTGTCTATAGACATGGTCGTTATAAGTCCTATCTAGTGCAGTCTTGTGTAGTAAGGACGATACGTTCTAAGATAGAATCTTGTCTCCGTCAATAAATTGATTGTAGTGTCTCCTATACACTCTAAGACCTGTGTACCCTTAGAATTTTTTGCCACAGTGACTAAATAATGGGATGAGATCCTCATGAAATTTCAATAGGGTAAACAAGGGTATCGAGTCTTATGTATAGTTAGTTACCTAGTTCAGGACGAAAATCGAACCCCAATTCCATGCCTAATTACCAGTTGGAGACTTTGTTTGAATTTGGGAAATGAAGGGTATTTCAGATCCTCATAAGTGGGTTTTGCTTCAAGGAATCCAGTGGAAATATCAAACAATTGTTTTGAAAATTTAAATTGCTTCAGTAACTAACATTTTTCTATATTATAACTGAAATATATTTTTTTTTAGAGTGCGATATGAATTGAAGGTTCTACATATTAAAGAAAAAACTTTATTCTCTAAATATATATGTATGTAGTATAAGGGCAATTTTGTCCAAATATTTATTTAAGGGGGTAACTGATACATTAATTAGTCTCGGGGCCTAAATTTGACACGATCCAACGCATCAATGCTCAGGTTCAATGGTTTCTTATGCTATCCACGTTTCTATGTTTATGTGCAGTGGTCGTGCTGAATATCCTTTATGAAGTGTGGGGGACGATGTGGGTAATTCAGTGTAGAGAATAGAGATAAAACAAACATCCAATTGATGGAAGCAGGACGAAGGACAAATATCGTTAGTGCAGATTTCCCTTCTGGGATATTAGGATTTAGGAACTACGAGAAATGGGATAAATAAGAAAAGAGAGATCACTTGCTAAAAAGGGGGGAAATGATGCAGAGAGTCTGCTCAAAAAAATTATGCCTTCTCTCCATTTACCGGGTTCACTTATCAGTAGGCAATCCAAGAACGCTGGGAGAAGAGGCCTTTTTCTTGTTTCAATTCCGTGAATTATCAAAACCCCTATTCTTTTCCACTCATTCACGTCTAGGTTCATCGAAAATCCCACCAAAACTCACCCCTAATCTCAATCCTGGCAATCCCATTTTCAAAGATGGAATCTGTAACAGATCGGATGAACCAAGAAAAGTGCTTGCCCTTATACACCTCGAGAATGACACAGAATCGTCCACCGAAAGCCAAATTCAAATTCATGATGACTTTGCTGCTGATGTTGAGAAGGTATATAGAATACTGAGGAAATTCCATTCTAGAGTACCAAAATTGGAACTTGCTTTGCAGGAATCTGGTGTTCTGATGAGGTCTGGACTGACAGAAAGGGTGCTTAACCGCTGTGGTGATGCTGGGAATTTAGGATACAGATTCTTTGTATGGGCATCAAAACAGCCTGGTTATAGGCATAGTTATGATGTTTATAAATCAATGATTAAGATCTTAGGGAAAATGAGGCAGTTTGGAGCTGTTTGGGCTCTTATCGAGGAGATGAGGAAAGAAAATCCCCAGTTGCTGTCTCCTGAGGTTTTTGTTATTTTGATGAGGAGATTCGCGTCGTCACGAATGGTGAAAAAGGCAATTGAAGTGTTGGATGAGATGCCGAAATATGGGTGTGAGCCAGATGAATATGTATTCAGATGCCTGTTGGATGCTTTGTGTAAGAATGGTAGTGTAAAGGAAGCTGCTTTGCTGTTTGAGGATATGAGGATAAGATTCAAGCCAACAATAAGACATTTCACGTCACTGTTGTATGGTTGGTGTAAAGAAGGAAAGTTAATGGAGGCAAAAGTCGTGCTGGTGAAAATGAGGGAAGCTGGCTTTGAGCCCGATATTGTGGTTTATAACAATTTGCTTAGTGGATATTCGGTGGCAGGTAAAATGGTGGATGCTTTCAATCTTTTGCAAGAGATGAAAAGGAATGATTGCGAGCCGAATGCAACTTCATATACCATTATGATTCAGGCACTTTGTGCTCGAGACAAAATGGAAGAGGCGATTAGAGTATTTATGGATATGGAGAGCAATGGGTGTGAAGCTGATATTGTTACATACACCACTATGATCAGTGGATTTTGTAAGTCGGGTAAGATTGAGAAAGGTTATGAGCTTTTAGATGCTATGATACAGAAAGGGCATACTCCAAACCAGACAAACTTATTTGTACTTCATGTTAGCTCATGAGAAGAAGGAAGAGCTGGAGGAGTGCCTAGATCTTATGAAGGAGATGAGGAAGATTAGCGTGTTCCCTGACTCAAGCATATACAACACAGTAATTCGTCTGGCATGCAAATTGGGTGAGACTGAAGATGGTATGAGACTCATGAATGAGTTAGAAGCAAATGGCATCAGCCCAGGTGTCGACACCTTTGTCATCATGGTTAATGGGCTTGTTGAAAATGGTTGTTTAGTTGAAGCTTGTGATTATTTCAGTGAAATGGTAGGAAGAGGCCTTCTAGCTGCTCCCCAGTATGGAATTTTGAAGGACTTGTTGAATTCTCTGTTAAGGGCAGATAAGCTTCAATTGGCTAAAGATGTCTGGAGTTGCATAATAGCTAAGGGATGTGAGCTTAATGTGTATGCATGGACAATCTGGATTCATTCTCTCTTCTCAAATGGGCATGTGAAGGATGCTTGCTCTTACTGTTTGGATATGATGGATGCTGGGGTAATGCCTCAGCCAGATACATTTGCTAAGCTCATGCAAGGTCTACGGAAGCTGTACAATAGACAAATTGCTGCAGAGATTACAGAGAAAGTAAGGAAAATGGCGGCAGAGAGACAGATGACCTTCAAGATGTACAAAAGACGCGGTGAGAGAGACTTGAAAGAGAAAGCTAAGGCAAAGAGGGATGGGAGAAAGAGGAGAGCTCGTCGGCGCCAGTGGGGAAGTAGAAATAGGAAGGCCGACATCTTTTGATTTGAGCAGAGGGTATTGCAAGCAAACTGGACTATTTATTGCGGCACAATCCATCATAGAAATGGGAGTTTGGTAAGTTCCTTTGAAGCGCAAAAACATCATTTTCTATATTCTTAATGTGTTGATTAGTTTAGTGATGTTTTTTTAACGGGATGTTTGAACCATACAGTTCACATGTATTAACTGGATTTTTAAGGAGGACGTCAGTTGTTAATTCTTTGCTTACAATGTATTTTAATTGTGAAAGTGCTACAGATGCTTATGGTGTGTTTGAGGAAGTGGGCTGTGAAGTTGGGAATGAGATAACTTACAATGCAATTATAGCTGGTTTAGTGAACATGGAAAAAGATGAAGATGCTTTGTCATTGTTCATAGATATGCAAACTGTTGGTCTAAGACCAACTGCATTGACTTTTGTGAGTGTTATGGGAGCATGTTTATTCTCCAAAATTGCTAGTCAAGTACATGGTCAAGCCATAAAGATGAGTTTTGAAGAATACACTTCTGTGGGTAATGCAGCAATAAGCATGTATTCTAATTGTGGGGAGCTAGATGCAGCTCGTTTGGTTTTCAGAAGGTTGAAAGAAAAGCATATTGTGTCGTGGAATGCCATCATAGCAAGCTATGCTCAAGAGTATTTGGAAAAAGATGCTATCTTAGCATACCTTCAGATGCAAAGGGAAGGTATTGAACCAGGTGAATTTACATTTGGAAGCTTACTAGCAAGCTCAGAGTTGGTAGAGGTGGTTGAGATGATTCAAGCAATTGTAATTAAAAACTCACTTATCTTGAAGGTTGAAGTTTCAAATGCGTTGCTTTCTGCTTTTTCTAGGAATGGTGAAATTGAGCATGCAAGCAAACTCTTCTGTGGTATGCAGTCCAGGAACTTGATATCCTGGAATGCTATGATTTCTGGATTTCCACTAAATGGATTGCCGGCAAATGGTTTGCAGCAATTTTTCAAAATGCTGCTATCGGGATTGGGACCAAATCACTACACTCTCAGCCTTGTTTTTGAGCATTTGTGCTAGCACTTCAGATCTACAGCATGGAAAACAGGTTCATGCATACATACTGAAATTTTGGGTATTTTTTTCATACATTGCTGGGTAATGCTCTTGTCGCATTGTACTCAAAGTGTGGGTCTTTGAATTGGTCTTGAGAGTGTTCCGGAACATGACGAAAAAAGATGCTGTATCTTGGAACTCAATAATCTCTGCCTATGCACAACACGGAGAAGGCAAGGAAGCTGTTCGGTGGTTTGAGGCTATGCAATATTCAAGTGCAGTCAGACCAGATAAGGCCACTTTTACTGCAGTCCTTTCAGCTTGCAGCCATTCAGGTTTAGTTGCTGATGGTATTCGGATCTTCACCTTGATGGCCAATGGTTATGGTATTGTGCCCGAAATACACCATTTTCTTGCATTGTTGACCTCTTAGGTCGAGCCGGATTTCTGGATGCAGCAGAGAGACTGATTTAGGGTAGGGGCATCGACATTGACCCCAGTGTCTGGTGGACACTATTCAGTTCGTGTGTGGCTCATGGTAATCTGGAGTTGGGAAGTATAGTTGCAGAATTTCTTCTTGAAACAGGGAAAGATGATCCAGCAGTTTATGTTCTTCTGTCAAATCTTTATGCCAATGCAGGAAAATGGGAAGAGTCAGCTAATTTGAGGGAATTAATGAAGAAATATAATGTGATGAAGCAACCTGGAAGCAGTTGGATCACTTCATGAAACCATCTGACATTTAGCCGCTACTAGCTAATATTGGTGATAGAGATTCTGGGGGAGCTTGACTTCTTTCCAAGTATTTTTATGCTCAAGATCAATCAGAGGCTTCATGATTTATTAACCACTTTTCGATGTAATCCATGTAACTTCAAACTATGTGTGGGACCGCTCGTGCATATGTCTCCAATTAGAATGTTATCATATGCACTAGGAGGGCTTATGGCTTTCAGGCAAATGATATTCTGATATATTGAAGCATTTACGTATGTCACCTTTCACATGAAATTAATTTTAGAAACCTGAATCTTACATTCCAATGTTTCTAACTCAGCAAATAACTGTACTGCAGTTCCAAGAGAAAGACGTGGACTCCCTCAGAAAAGTTGTCCTGTTGGCAGGGATAATTTGTAAGGATATTTCTAGAAATATCTATAGCATTTTCATTTGTATCTTAATATATTACTACTAAAGCTCCTTCCTTGGCCATTTACAAGTTCCTTGTTTTGTAAAGCATATTAAGATGGTTATTCTTCAGTGTGTGTGTGTGTGTGTGTGTGTGTGTGCATGCATGTCTGTTAAACTTAGCCATTATAGAACACAATATTTACTGAACCTGTAGTGAAGGAAAAGAAAATTTACTTTATCGTTTTGAACTGACACGAGGGGTCACTTACTATGTGATGGTGTGCTTTCATGTTACTGTTCTCGTGTTATTCTCTTGATATATGTGCTGTGTGTATCTCTATCCTTGTCACTCAGTTGGTAAAACTCCCATTTTCTTTGATAAATAAATTACCATTCTGATTGAGGAGCAAGGTGCTAGCTGAAGAAACACAATTATTGACCAGACACTTAGAAGTCTTTCTTAGTAATTTTCTGCATTTTGGCTCTAGTCCATTCTCATGGCCATCAAATTCTATCAGAATAATTTTCTGCTTTTTTTTAAACTTTAACTCTAGTTTCTTTCAGGGCTTTCGGCTTCCTGTGATTTGTTTTCCTGGATGATGTGTGAACGGTTGAAAGGCATTAGGCATATGGAGAAAGTTGTTAAGAAAAGATTGTGGTATCCACTGGTTTCAGGTAAATATTTGATTCCTTCTCCAGCTACAACTGTTCATGTCTGGACCTCCAAATCCCCGATCCGGCCACTAGCAGGCCATAAGGCAGATTAAAGTTAGAAATGAACGATATAATAATGTTCAGGTTTTCAGTTCATGATCATATCATAAATCACATTGAACAAAACCGAAAACGATTATCAAAATGCACAAAATAAACCAGAATCTCAAAGAATAACAAAATATGTATTACGAATGTGCTGCTGCTACTTACAGTATACAACTAAGCTCCCATTTCTATAGCTCATGTAGACATATCTACTTATGTACTGTATCTGTGCCGTTACTCCTTTATTTTTCTTATATTCACAATAAGACAAACTCCTCCACTGTCCCTTATTTTTTTCTGTTATTTTCCCATCTACTCATTACTTTCTGTTGAAATTTGTTGGACAACAAGAATGCATAGCTGGGGCTTGCATCCTTAGCTCTTATCCTGAGTTGTTATAATTTTACTTTGAATCTAATCAACTTTTATGTCTTTCTGTTTTATATGTGGTAATAAATTGGCCTTACACTCGACATTTATGACATCTGTGTTACAGATTAGAGGTATGCATTCTCTGATTTGAGAACGAGACATATCAAAATATGATTGTATTTTATTCAGACGGGCTTATCCGTCTGGTAATTATGTATTCTCTTAGCCACTGAAAATTGCAACCAAATAACTATTATGCCCAAACACAGTAGTTTCGATATATGATTGTCAGATGTGGAGTATGGCCTTGGTCATTTATATGTAAAGTTGTCACACCAACTGGTAAAATGGAAATTATATGTAATCTTAAGGGAGTATACCCTCAAGATTCATTTCATCCATGCAATTACTTCATCAAGTCTACATAACACCAAGCCTTCTCTTATTTGCACGATCAAGCACCTGCTGGACATAGAAGTTACTGATCTATTTATTTTTGGAACTTTGCGGGATTCTGATGCAGGGTCAGTGTATACTGGTGTAGACTTTTGTAAGAAATTGTGCGGGGTCTCTCTTGTTAGAAGGTAAGAAATAAGTTTGGTATTTCGTTGAAAATTAGCTTGCCGAATGATTCGTCTGTGAGAAGAAGAGTTGGAATTGGGGTCGTTTGCTTCTGACACTACTATGAACATAATTCAATATGTATAGAATATGTCCAACAATTTGCATTATAATTCCCCTTTGGTCCCTAATTCATTAGATGTGACATTGAGGATGCATTAATAATGAAGATTGTTTGGTGCCTTCCTTTTTACAGTGGCGAAAGCATGGAAATTGCACTCTGAGCTTGTTGCAAATCCACCGTGCTGGTGACAATGGGAAGCAGGTTGCATTTATATTCTTCTGGTTTGAGCCTCATGTAGCAGATTTCATGTTGGAACGCTGCAAATTGACATGACTAAGATTTATTTTCCTTCTCCAACCTAACCAGCTTATACATGAGAAACTTCCTAATGATATTTGTCCTTCTCCTCAACCCATTCTTGCTATACCGGTGACTGTCGTATAAAGTTGTTGTTTGTAAATATATTGCAGCTCTGCCGATCAGTATCACACTGTTAACTCGATGGAACTGCCGAGAAAAACTGGTTTCCGGTGACCAAAAGGCCGGACATGCTTGGGTTCTTCAGGTTATGATTTTCTGCTTATGAGCTGATTGTGCTTTCCTATCAAGTGAATTGCAGATAATCAGATTTTCTATCAAGTGAATAGCAGAGAAGTTAACATCAGTGCACTCTTTCAAAGAACAAGAAAAGTGAGCATCAGTTTTTCCTATCAAGTGAACAACACAGAATCGAGCATTGTTCTCATTTATTTATTTATTTATTTTTTAAATTTGGTGTTTCATATGTTAGTGGTTGTTGTTCGTGTCTTTCGTGTATCGGACACTACACAAAATATAATATTTAACCATGGTTAATTATCATGGTTAATACTAAATAACCGTAGCGAATAGCCATTGACCACAGTCAGGCAACGGTTATCGGTCGTGGTTTTTGCGAGAATGGTTAAAATATTTGTCATGGTTTTTATGTTTTTACCACGACTAAAAGTCGTGCCAAATAAGTTTTTCATGGTGTAAAAATTAGTTTTTGCATTGATGTTTATTTAACCGCAGTTAATAATAATTATTTTACCATATTTTTTAGCCATGATCATTAAAAATATACTAATATTGTTTTTCTTTTTTTTTTTTTTTTTTTTCCGGTGAGAGTTCAACTTGTGTAATACTAAGAGAAGATCTAATATCTACATTCTATAACTTTATATAGTTTTTTGTAAGGCAAACAAATACTACGAATTGCATCAGTTTAATACATAACCCTTGGTCATTTCAAGTCGTGCATCGCGTGGTGCTCTTTCCTAGTACATATATAATTTCAAAAACTTTTTTGCTTCATTTTTTTTTCACTTAATTTTTTTCTCCAATTTATTAATCTAGTGTTTTTTTTAAAAAAAAAAAAATTGAGAAGTGCAAGAAATTTGAGATTTTTTGAAAATCTCTTCTTTACGTCTAAACTTTCGTCCCCACCTACGGATCTCTTTAAATACAACATCGAGCTGAATGAAACTACAACACAGGGGGATTCACAAAAATTATGTGTATATTTCGTTGATCAAGTTATTCAAATAATTGTCCAATTATAAATACTTTGAACTAAAAATAGTTATATTTTTAAAATATATGTTTGAAGGATCAAATTACAATATGAAAATGAAAAGTAAAGAACTAAAATGGTTTTTTTGTGAAAAAAAATTAAAAAATGGAAGTTTTAAAAGGGTAATAATTCATTTGAGGAACTAATTTGAAGTGAATTAAAAGAATAAGGATTATTTTAAAGTTGAAATTAAACGTTGAGAACTAAAATGAACTTCACCCTCACACTAGTAATAGAGGCACCAATAAAACCATAAAAAAATATTCGTCACACCTCCGAATAAATACCTTGACTACTAATAACGACGGTTTAAGACTCTTTAATTACAATAATTCACTCCTTTTTACAAACTATTCCTCCAAAACCCGTAAAATGGATTATATACATTAATTGTCGTGGCACGCGGTCCCTGCGTACATATAATAAATAATATTTTATATTTTAAAATAATTATAAATAAAAAATATATATATAAACTAATACATCATTTAAAAAAAATAAAGAAAGAAAAAAGAAAAGAAATCAACTTAGGGGTATTATTGAAATAATAATAAAAAAATTTGATGTCGTGGTCTATGTATTCGTTCTTTGTGAGTAAAAATAGAGTTTTTTTTTTTTTTAAATATTAGGCATAACATGTATAATGAAAGAACTAATGAATAATGACCAAAAATAGTAAACGTAGTGTAAAATTATTTTTACCATTTATACGAATTTACATTACAATTTCTAAGTACTCTTATCTATATGCGTCATATCAAATAAGTATTTATGCCTTTGTATCTGCATCATCAGGATATTTACATGTACAAACAGTTAAACATTCCACCACAACTCATATTATTGCAGTTATCTATATGTAAGATTACCAGAAGTTCTGTAATAAAAAAGACACAGAATGCTGTCGAAATAAGTACCAATACTTTCATAATCGAACCTTCTTTCAATCAGTGGTGCAAAAATCGTACTCGATCAACACGAGACGGACCTAACACTTCATGCAGTAGGAACTTTGCAGCAGATATAGAAGATATCATCCAAGGGAGTGTGGTCACCGGTCCCTTCATCCTTTCTTGCGTATAATAATTGCTTTCCTTTAAATACAAACGTCCCTCCCTAATAATCGGGTTATATTATTCGATGAACTAAAAACACGACATTATGGGATGAAGCTAACAAACAACTAAAGAATGCACTTGCCTCCCAAAATCAAACTGCTGCAAAGAAGATAAACTTAGAACACTAGCAAAAGTATAATTAATTATCAGCTTTTACACCCAAGACATGCATTTTCAGAAAAAACTCAAATGCAATCTCGTCATGCCCATGTGATCATGGCATTCCAAACCGCCACATTTTCATGAGGCATTTGGTCAAACACGTAACGAGCATAATCAACTTCCCCGAGCTTTGCACAAGCTGATAACAATGTAGTGTGAGAATAAACATCAGGTTTCTTTATTTCATCATAAACCCTTTTGACAGAAACCAAGTCCCCTGATTTCGCATAGAATATTGGTAACATGTGGAAAGATTTCACCCCAGATTGAATGGAGTTGGGCACCGACGCTAGTCTCTTGGAGGTTGGCACATGCAGTGAGGGCGGTCGAGATAGTGTAGTACTAGTGGTCAGGTTTCAACAAGTGAATTTGTCGGAACAGATGGAGGGCATCTGAGAATTGACCGCCATGAACGAGGTTTTTGACAAGGCAATTGAGTTTGATCAATTCTTGGCTTGGATATCCTGGTACAGCAGCTATGATGGTTTGTAACATTTGGACACCATCAGTTGAAATCAAGTTATCATCTCAGTCCAAACAGGAAGAATTCATGAGAAAGTCAAGAACCAAATCAATTATTATGTCTCTTCTTGATCCCTTCATCCATAAACTACCCGTTACGTTTCGTTTCCTACTCCTTGTTCAATTTTTTCACAACAACTGCTCGTATCTACATAACTGATCAATAGAAAATTGCATATACTCAAGCATTACTAGAATAAGAAGAACAGGTAACTTAAAGATACTATGAGAAACTTCACATTGCAGGCGGGCGGGATAAATGGTTGATAGGGTTTAATTAGACAAAATGTGAGATAGGATAAATTAATAATTTTTGCTCATGTTTACCCATATGGATAAGATAAAATGTGGAATATTATCGAATCGTAGTATCATACCCTCAAGACCCATAAGTTGTTAGGCCTTACGTGGGCTAGAGGAATTACTGGTGAGCTGTCATTTGTTATAGTGAATCATGAATAATAGTGGATTCGGCCTTGTAAACGAACCCTTAAAGATGGTTTTTTCAGTAGCCACTTACGATGCATGGACATAGACACAGCGATACGGACACGATACGACACGGACCTGGCGATACGGAAAATTTTTGAAAAATTAGGACACGACACGACACTGATACGGCTAAGTATAATATTATATATATATATATATATTCTAAAAATTCTGATAAAATTAAAATATAAAATATGAAATATATCAAGATAAAACATAAAATAAGCATGTCTTATGACTAAATTTTTAACTAAAATACATGATTTTTAAAAATATACATAATCAGTTTATTTTAAAAAGTATGCAATTAAAAAAAAAATAATCATCCAAATTAGTTAAACTATAATGAACGTCTTTCAATTTTTCAGTAATTTCATCTCAAAATTTTTAGTTTGAGAGAAGTGAATTATATTTTCTTTTTTATTTTGTCTAAAACTCTTTTTTTTTTGTAAAAAATAGTACAAAACTTTTTAAAATTATAAAAAAAATCATAAACGTGTCCAAAATGTATCTAACACGCCAATATGTGTGTCTGACACCGTGTCCTTTTTTTTAAAAAAAAAAAATTCGGACACGCCTATACAGTTCCGACACGTATCCGAGGCGTATCTAACATTACATCGAATAAATTTTTAGAATGCCCGTGCATTATAAGTAGCCGCCTTACTCTCAATCTATGGCCTAATTTTACAAGAGAAGAAAATACCTAAAAGCAAAATATAGAAAATGCATCACATGACTGCTAAAAAGATCAATATTATAAATATCTTTAACCAGGTGATACCCTTCATACAAACATTGTTAATTCCTTGAATAGAACTCCAAGGTAGTATAAGACTCTACCATGCCTACTCATTTAATTTCATTGGGTCTAAAGTAAGGTAGCATCTTCCCCTCATTGTATAGATATGGGTATAATGCACACACGTTAAACGTCGAGCATAATTTTTTTTTTAAAAAATCTGCATTAAAGTTATATAGAATCTCATAGAAAACATCAATAAATTATTTAATATTTTATTTTTACAATAGAAGATTACAAAAATAACAACTAAAAGTAAATAAATTCATTAGCTAATTTTGAAATGCAATATTAATATATTGTTCATAATATTTACGTACTGAAAAATATTTTTGCTTCTTTTAATTTTTCATCATTACATTATTTTGTTCTTGTCCATTCTTAAACTATGTTATTTAAATTCATCCATTGCATAGACGCATTAATTTCTAACACATAAATATATCACTAAAAAAAGAAACTTTTAACTATTAGGTAAAATTCGTAGCAAAAGACCGAAATTCATAGCAACAATCTTTTTGCTATGTATTTGCTACGAATTTTGGTGGTAGAAAATACTGGCGTAGCCAATGTTTCATGATTGGGGGAAATTATACAACATATTCTCATATTTATACCTTCATTTTATCTCGATATAATGCTTGTTGTTGGGTACATTTTGAAAGAAATCGGTGGATCGTCCCGGGAATTGCGCGAATGCGGAAGCGCGATAAAAATAAATTTACAAAATAAAAGGCATGCTTTTAATTGAAAAGAACACGCTCAAGGAGTGTGCCCTTGAGGTTCCCGGGCGTTCGGTGTATCTCATGATCATATAACAAATAAAGAAATCATGGAGGCCATAGAGTTGAAAATTAAAGAGGGACGAAAAGGTAAAACGAGACCTACCCGTTGTCGTTTTCGTCTTCAACGGCTACTCGTGTTGTTCCCCGTTTTGCACCGAGATCTCGTTCTTGAGACCCTCCAAATCGTGACACACGATCCACCCACGTATCTTGCACGTCGTGCTAGCAACGAACAAGTGTATAATTTTTGGAGTGGATGAATCAACAACACGTTATCAATTAACGGCATTGATTCATCTAAGTTCTAATGTTCTAAGAACAAAAGAACTAAGGAAAAATTATTTTCTTCTTGGAGAGAGAGAGAGGGGCGGACAAGAGGTATGGAGAGGGGAGAGTGTGTGTTGTGTGTGTTTTCAAGAATCATCCTTCTACAATGGTTGGAAGCTAGAGGTTTATATAGAGGAGGAGTTTAATCCTCTTTAAACTCCAACTCTAAGTACTTTAATTTGACTAGGATTTTGACCTAGTCAAAGTCCTAGTCAAACTAGTGTTTGACCTAGTCAAATGAATCCTAGCCTTCCATCTCCCCTTTCCATCTCAACCGTTGATTTTAATTTGATGGAATATTTAAATCCTATTAAATATTCCAAAAGGCTAAACGAATAAATATAATATAATAAATAAATATTATTATTTATTCTAAGCCCATTAAATCAACCCTTTTAATAAATCCTATTTATTAATTTAATTCCCTTTATCAAATAGAAGGAATTAATTTCTCCAAGAAAATATAGGACCCGATTAAATCTAATTTAATCATTCCTTTACTCCAATATTTAATTCCAAATTAAATACTAAGTGTGTGTGGATAGTGTGTGACTCTTTAGGTTCACCATTCAGCTAGACTTGGTCGGATTCCTAGAATCCGCCCGTTACCATGGGTGGCCATCTAGCAACGGTCCATGGCACTAGAGACTAGGTGAAAATATTCGGGGATGAACATTTAGGCTCTAACAGTACACTTGTCCTTCTGTCTTCGGTCTCATCACTTAGAGTCTAGGGCACGGAAAAAGCAGGTACCCATTTTGGACCTAAGTGTCGGTCTGTCCTTACTAAACGCCATAAGGGAAACCTTTCCCTTCTGTTCAGTTACTGTGGCCACAGATTTCAGGGACAAGACACAGAGCATACATGAGACTCAATTGTTAACACCTTTTGACAGGAGACAGATCCTTTCTTGGAAACTACTGTCACTTTGTACACCCGAGCTGCACTAGACATGGCTTATGACTACTCAAGAGTATTTTGGCAATCTCTCACCATATCTAAGTTACAGACCTGATGCACAGGTAAACTCAGCAGTTCCTCAAGTCAAAGGACTTGGCCTGTACCGTTGGAACCGGGAATACACGTCATACCTTGCTGACCATACTCAAGGTCCTCCGTAAGACGGTTCCCGCGAGTCACCTCAGTCAGCTGCTTCCTAGCATGCTGACCCACTAACACTGCTTAGATGACCTTCGTCACCCGTCGATGAAATACGACAACAGATGCTTAGTGCAAGTCTCAAAGGGAATCCCGGTACCCATTTTCGGGATTCCTTGACTTGGAGATTTCCGGACTGATTCGGTGAGACTGATTTCATGGACCTACTTCCAAGCATAGTCCCAGTCCCCGAAATCGTTACTCAGTCCGTGGGCTTTGTTTGCGTAGTGAACATAAATGTAAATGCAGATATAAGTGAACGTAAATAAAGTATTGCCATATGAATTTTCACTTCTTTATTCATAAATGTTTTATCAAATACCAAAGAATTGTCTAGACATAGGTTACATATTCCTGCCAAAATTGGCTTACATGGTCACCTATTCTAACAATCTCCCACTTGACCTTTAAAGCCAATTGCCCATATGCTTAATCCCCATCTTCTCAAGATGTTGCGTATGAGCGCTCCGCGACATAGGCTTTGTCAGCGGGTCTGCTGTGTTGTCTGCCGAGTTGACTCGGTCCATCCGGACGTCACCTCTTCCTACCATTTCTCTAAGAAGATGGTAGCGTCTAAGAATGTGTTTGGAACGGTGATGAGATCTCGGTTCCTTTGCTTGCGCTATTGCGCCGTTGTTATCACAGAAGATGACAACGGGCTCGGCGATGCTAGGCACCACACCCAACTCTTGGATGTAGTTTCTCATCCAAACTGTTTCCTTAGCAGCTTCTGAAGCTGCTATGTATTCAGCCTCTGTGGTGGAGTCAGCAATAGTTGCTTGCTTGGAACTTTTCCAAGCTACTACTCCTCCATTGAGTTTGAATACGTACCCCGATTGAGACTTGGCATCATCGTCATCAGACTGGAAGCCAGCGTCGCTAAAGCCTTCCAGAATTAGTTCTCCATTGCCATAGACTAGGAACATTTCCTTAGTCCTCCTTAGGTACTTAAGGATGCCCTTAACAGCATTCCAATGTGCCTCTCCTGCGTAGGACTGATATCTGCTTGTCACGCTTAAAGCGTACGCAATGTCAGGCCTAGTGCAGTGGACCGCATATTGTATGCTACCTACGGTAGAAGCATAGGGGATGACCTTCATCCTTTCAAGTTCCTCATCAGTCTGTGGGGACTGTTTCTTGGATAACTTGATCCCATGCCTCATTGGAAGGAATCCTCGTTTGAAGTTGTCCATTCGATATCTCTTTAGGACTTTCTCCATATACGAGTTTTGGGTGAGTCCTAACATCCTTTTAGATCTGTCCCTGACAATCTGGATGCCTAGGATGTAGGAGGCTTCACCCAAGTCCTTCATGAAAAAACTGGGTTGACAACCATGCTTTTGTGTTTCCTAACATTCTAACGTCATTACCAATGAGCAGAATGTCATCCACATAAAGCACCAGGAACACTATTGAGCTCCCACTGACCTTTCTTGTATACACAAGGGTCGGATTCGTTTTTGATGAAGTCATAACCCCGTATTTCTTCATCAAAGCGAATGTTCCAACTTCGGGAGGCTTGTTTGAGGCCATAGATGGACTTCTGGAGACGACAGACTTTCTGTTCTTCTCCAGTGACCGTGAAACCCTGCGGCTGATCCATATAGATCTCTTCTTCAACGAAACCGTTGAGGAAGGCCGTTTTCACGTCCATCTGCCATATCTCATAGTCATACCATGCTGCTATGGCAAGCAGAATCCGAATGGATTTAGCCATGGCTACTGGCGAGTAGGTATCCTCAAAATCGACCCCGGGTCGTTGAGTGTATCCCTTAGCTACAAGCCTAGCCTTAAAGGTTGTGACTTCTCCATCAACGCCAAGTTTGCGCTTGTAGACCCACTTACAGCCGACTGGCTTAACACCTTTCGGTGGATCTACAAGACTCCAGACTTGGTTCTCGCTCATGGAGTCCATTTCGGCTTTCATGGCCTCAAGCCATTTCCCGGAGTCGATGTCAGACATCGCTTCTCCATATGTCTTAGGATCGTTATCCAAAAGATCGGTCGCACCTAGAAAGCCATATCTCACTGGAGGTCTGGACTCTCTAGTGGACCTACGGAGAACGGGAACGTCAGTGGTGACTGTGGGCGCTGCTGTATTGGAGCCGGCGGTTCAAGAACCGGGACTGGCTGTTCCTGAGGCTGTCCTTCATGCCTAGCATGTTGGACTTCTCGAGGTTGGTCAGCCCTTCGGCTGTTAATCCTGAATCCTCTAAGTGAGGGTTCCGCGGCTGTGTCTGATGGCTGGATTCCATCACTTGATTCCTCAAGGATCAGCTCATCAGGTTGGATATCCTCCGGGAAGCCTTGCTCCAAGAATACTGCATTTCTTGAAACAAATACCTTTTGTTCCAAGGGGTCATAAAAGTAATAACCCGCAGTTTCTTTAGGTTATCCAACGAACCTGCATAAGCTAGACCTAGATTCTAACTTATCTCCCACTAACCTCTTGACGTATGCGAGGCTACCCCACACTTTCAAGTAGTTGTAGGATGCAGGCTTGCCGTGCCATATCTCATATGGCGTTTGGGTCAATGCACTAGTAGGCGCTAAATTCAATAATTTGGCCGCCGTCTCTAGTGCATAGCCCCAAAACGATAAGGGCAATTTGGTAAAACTCATCATGGACCGAACCATGTCCAACAGGGTTCGATTCCTCCTTTCAGAGACACTATTTAACTGCGGTGTTCCTGGAGGTGTCCATTCTGATATTATACCATGTTCTTTTAGATAATCTAGGAACTCCGTACTAAGGTATTCACCGCCTCGGTCCGACCGAAGGATTTTAATTTTGCAGTTGGTCTGGTTCTCCACTTCAAGTCTGAATTCTTTAAACCTCTCAAGAGCTTCAGACTTGTACCTCATTAGGTAAACATAACCATACCGTGAATGATCATCGATGAAGGTTATGAAGTATGAGAACCCACCTCGGGCTTGCATCCTTAGTGGTCCACATACGTCTGTATGGACCAAGTCCAACAGACCTGTGGCAAGCCTGCTTTGTCCTACAAAGGGCTTCTTGGTCATCTTAGACAGGACTCACAAGTTGGTAGATCGCTCAAGTCCCCAACCTCTAGGTTCTTTGAGTCTACCAACCTTTTCATCCTATCTTGGGATATGTGACCTAGCCTAGCGTGCCACAGACGTGCGTTCCCCGTTATTATCTAATTTTCGTTTGTGTTGTGCATTGAGGACGAAAATTCGTTTGTTGCAAGATATAGAGTCCGTTATGCAATGTACCAAGTAGATGAGCAATTCCACACCTCATCAAATAAAAGCAATTTTTATTGATTCTAAACTCATAACCACTATTGTCCAACAATGGAATAGAAATGATATTTTTAATCATACTGGGTACAAAATAAACTTGCTCTAAATCTATGCTAATACTATCACTAATCACTAAAGTGGCGGATCCTACTGCTTCTGCCGAGATGGCCTTGCCATTCCCAAGCTTCAGGATCATGTCCCCGCTACCCAGTTTTCTGCTTCTTTTCAACACCTGCAAGTCATTGCAAATGTGAGCTCCACAGCCGGTATCTAATACCCAAGAGGTAGAACTAGTGACCATATTAACCTCAATCACATATATACCTTGGTTCGAGAAGAGTTTGGGGCACTCTCTCTTCCAATCCCCTTTCTCACGGCAGTTGATACATATGTAAAATGCCTTCGACTGTTGCTTGGAGACAACCTTTCCCTTTCCTTTGCCTTTCCCCTCTTTGGCAATGGGAACACTCTTAGTGTTCGTAGCTGCTTTGACGGCCTTTCCTTTCCCTTTCTTCTTCTTCCAACGTCCGGCGCCCTTGCCTTTCGTATTAGAAGTCGAAGCACCTCCAAATAATACCGAAGGCGTGGACTTCTTAGTCGTTGCCTCGTATTGCACCAACATATTGATCAACTCATGAATGCCCTTCTCAAGTGCGTTCATGTTGTAGTTGACGATAAATTGGTCAAAGGAGGGTGGGAGTGACTGAAGGATCACATCTATGTACGTTTCATTATCGAGACCTGCCTTTAGGTCCTCGAGCTTTTCCACCAGGGTAAGCATTTTAACCCCGTGCTCTTGTACAGAGGATCCTTCTATCATTTTCGTTCCAAAGAATGCCTTGGTCGCGACATACCTAGTATGCCGGTCCGGGACTGCATAGCAATCCTTAAGGCGAGCCATGATGGAAGGGACATCGTCTAGCCTTTCATATTGCTTCTGAATCTCATTGGTCATCGAAGCAAGTATGATGCTACGGACCTTCCGGTTATCCTTATGCCAAGTCTCGAACGTCTCACGTTCTTCTGGCGTGGATCCTTCCGGTAAGGTCCTAGGGAGAGGCTCGTCCATGACGTAGCCTTGTTTCTCGTAATCTAGGACTATCCTGAGATTGCGCAACTAGTCGTTGTAGTTTGTTCCATTGAATTTGTTTGTCTCAAGAATGGTGGAAAGTGGGTTCTTAGACATTTTAAAATCTACATTTTAGAAAACAGCGCGCGATCAACAGAAAATAAAAGACGGTGGTTTGATAAAATAATTAAATGCATGGACCTTAGTCATTTAATCCTCCCACTATTTATACGAAAACACGGTACTCTCAAACGTAGTTTTCGGGAAATCCTTTCCAAGCGGGCTTGGGATCCACAGGGATTTTTTTCATACCTCGCTTTTACGATTCGCATGGAAAAGATCCTGTGGGAGGTATTCCATACCATTCTCGTTCCACGAGATTCCCAAGATTATTGCCTCACCCTTTCACATGATCCCGAGGACTCCAAGCGAATCATGTTAATTGGGCGTTAGACCCAACCCAATCGACCGAGCCACGGACCTACTGGTTACCCCACGACTCGTGAGACAGGTAGCAGCAACCCGCTTTTCGTTCATGACATAATGCAGCTTCCTTTAAGTACAATAACGTGCCACGACTCGTGAGACCACGCTATTGACCTAAAGCAGCTTCCTCACTATGCCATGGATTGGAAGGCATGGACAAACTCCTAGAGTTCATGTCCACTTTGTCTAGGGTCTAATATTTTGACATTGGTCCAACCAATGTGAGAGTAAGTAATGACCGAGATCTCAAATAAATAAATATCTACACATACATCCATAATGCGTAAATAAACTATCCACAACAGTTATACGATAAATAAACAACCCATTCATACATCATTACAACCACATGCAAAATTAAAGCCTAGCACGCCCCTGTTGGATGATCACGAGCCCGAATCCTATGCGACCCACTGAGCCCGCAGTGGATCTATGGTCAATCTAGGGTTGGTCCTATACTATTACATTAATAGTAACCCAATCATCATGCTGATGGGCCTTGGTCTCTTTTTCTCTTTCTTCACTTCATGGAAAACTCCAAGGGGGCCTCCTGTCTGGGCTCTCCATGTGGTCCTTCCTTCTTCTCCACCAATTACAAAAAATAGAAACCTCACTCCTAGTCTACTCTCATTACATATTAAAAATAGAAACCCCAGCGAAAATCCGGGGGGAGTACATAAGGAGGGAGGTAGAATGCCTTATTATTCCAAGGCAACTAGAAAGAGAGAAGGAGAAAGCAGTAAATGAGGCACACAGACCCAACAGAAAAAAAACCATACATCCGGTCTAGGGCTCGCGATCATCCATTTCCATCCAACACACATAATCACATGATCCAATTATATAATTACAAAATACCAACAACATATGATTTCCAATCATAAATATCCAAAATAATAAATGAATATGTGCACAACGTGTGAAAAATAAAACACAAATATTGGTAATAATATTTTCTTGTTTTAGGAAAACCTTTCCTCATTATTTTAAGTAAAATAACCCCGGGATTCCAAATCCAATTTATTTTACTCCTAAAATAATGTCTTTAGAAAAATAGGCATAATTGAACCAAAAAACGATTTTTCAGAATTAATTCAAAATTAAAACTGAAAATAATTAAAAAATTAAAAGGAAAAACACTGCTAGGGTTTTGAAACCCTAGCAGCAGCAGCCGCCGCCGCCGCCGCCGGCACGCGCACAGGGCAGCAGGCTCAGCCTGCCGCCCTTGCGCGCGCCTGGCCGGCAGCGCGCTGCGCGGCCTGGCAATCCGTAGGCCGCCTCGCGCGCAGGCTCCCCTGCCTTGCGCGTGCGCTGGCCTGCTGGCTGCCGGCCGTGCCGTGCGTAGTGCGCGCGCAGACGCGCACTGGGCACGCCTGCCGGGCGCGCGTGCGCAGACTCCTCCGTTTGCTCGCGCGCGCGCCTGGCGGCGCTGCCCAGAGCCCGTCCGCGCGCGGACTCGCAGGCGCGCATGAGAACGCCTGCCGGGCGCGAGCGCGCAGACACCCTTGTCTGCGTGCGCGCGCGCCTGCGCGACCGGCTGGTCGGGCGCGTGCAGGCCTCCCTTGCCTGCGCGCGTCTGCCCTGCCGGCAGCGTGCGGCTGCGCGCGGCCAGCCCTCCCGGCTGGCCGGCTGCGTCATTTCTCGTTTTCCGTTCAATTTTCCACCCCGTTTCCCAAGAAAAACAGAAAAAATACCAACATTCAGAAATTCACACGAATTAAAAGCAATAAAACCAACATGCTTAAAATCAAGAAAAATCAAGATTTAATAAAAACATGCCAATTTCACGTTTCATGCATATAACGCACATAAACCCTAGGCCTATACACCGAACCGGGCTCTGATACCACTGAAAGAAATCGGTGGATCGTCCCGGAAATTGCGCGAATGCGGAAGCGCGATAAAAATAAATTTACAAAATAAAAGGCATCCTTTTAATTGAAAGGAACACGCTCAAGGGGTGTGCCCTTGAGGTTCCCGGGCGTTCGGTGTATCTCATGATCATATAACAAATAAAGAAATCATGGAGGCCATAGAGTTGAAAATTAAAGAGGACGAAAAGGTAAAACGAGACCTACCCGTTGTCGTTTTCGTCTTCAACGGCTACTCGCGTTGTTCCCCGTTTTGCACCGAGATCTCGTTCTTGAGACCCTCCAAATCGTGACACACGATCCACCCACGTATCTTGCACGTCGTGCTAGCAACGAACAAGTGTATAATTTTTGGAGTGGATGAATCAACAACACGTTATCAATTAACGGTATTGATTCATCTAGGTTCTAATGTTCCAAGAACAAAAGAACTAAGGAAAAATTATTTTCTTCTTGGAGAGAGAGAGAGGGGCGGACGAGAGGTATGGAGAGGGGAGAGTGTGTGTTGTGTGTGTTTTCAAGAATCATCCTTCTACAATGGTTGTAAGCTAGAGGTTTATATAGAGGAGGAGTTTAATCCTCTTTAAACTCCAACTCTAAGTACTCTAATTTGACTAGGATTTTGACCTAGTCAAAGTCCTAGTCAAACTAGTGTTTGACCTAGTCAAATGAATCCTAGCCTTCCATCTCCCCTTTCATCTCAACCGTTGATTTTAATTTGATGGAATATTTAAATCCTATTAAATATTCCAAAAGGCTAAACGAATAAATATAATATAATAAATAAATATTATTATTTATTCTAAGCCCATTAAATCAAACCCTTTTAATAAATCCTATTTATTAATTTAATTCCCTTTATCAAATAGAAGGAATTAATTTCTCCAAGAAAATATAGGACCCGATTAAATCTAATTTAATCATTCCTTTACTCCAATATTTAATTCCAAATTAAATACTAAGTGTGTGTGGATAGTGTGTGACTCTTTAGGTTCACCATTCAGCTAGACTTGGTCGGATTCCTAGAATCCGCCCGTTACCATGGGTGGCCATCTAGCAACGGTCCATGGCACTAGAGACTAGGTGAAATATTCGGGGATGAACATTTAGGCTCTAACAGTACACTTGTCCTTCTGTCTTCGGTCTCATCACTTAGAGTCTAGGGCACGGAAAAAAACAGGTACCCATTTTGGACCTAAGTGTCGGTCTGTCCTTACTAAACGCCGCAAGGGAAACTTTTCCCTTCTGTTCAGTTACTGTGGCCACAGATTTCAGGGACAAGACACAGAGCATACATGAGACTCAACTGTCAACATCTTTTGACAGGAGACAGATCCCTTCTTGGAAACTACTGTCACTTTGTACACCCGAGCTGCACTAGACATGGCTTATGACTACTCAAGAGTATTTTGGCAATCTCTCACCATATCTAAGTTACAGACCTGATGCACAGGTAAACTCAGCAGTTCCTCAAGTCAAAGGACTTGGCCTGTACCGTTGGAATCGGGAATACACGTCATACCTTGCTGACCATACTCAAGGTCCTCCGTAAGACGGTTCCCGCGAGTCACCTCAGTCAGCTGCTTCCTAGCATGCTGACCCACTAACACTGCTTAGACGACCTTCGTCACCCGTCGATGAAATACGACAGCAGATGCTTAGTGCAAGTCTCAAAGGGAATCCCGGTACCCATTTTCGGGATTCCTTGACTTGGAGATTTCCGGACTGATTCGTTGAGACTGATTTCATGGACCTACCTCCAAGCGTAGTCCCAGTCCCCGAAATTGTTACTCAGTCCGTGGGCTTTGTTTGCGTAGTGAACAGAAATGTAAATGCAGATATAAGTGAACGTAAACAAAGTATTGCCATATGAATTTTCACTTCTTTATTCATAAATGTTTTATCAAATACCAAAGAATTGTCTAGACATAGGTTACATATTCCTGCCAAAATTGGCTTACATGGTCACTTATTCTAACACATTTGTGGTTTTTAGGAACTTTGGTGGGCAAAAAGGGCAAGTGCAAGACAAGAGTCCAAACATAGAAAGAAGAGGCAAAAATTCTGCACAAATGACTACAAGTTAGCCCGTGACCCACAGGCTATCAAAAATTCGGTTTCAGAAACGCAGGAAGCATAACTCGTGACCCACGGATTATCAGACATTCACTGGGTGGAAATTGACAGACGAGTTGACTTGTAAAAAACGAGACTTCTGATTTTAGGTCACTCAAAAAGGAGTCCTATTTCCTTTGTAACCTACCTTAAAGTCTTGGTTAGAATAGGACTAAAAAAGGGAAAGAGTTTTATGCTAAATAGAGTCCTATTCCTCTCCTTCCTCAACTAGGATTCTCCCTCTATATAAAGAAGGAGGGAGGAGAAGACTTGATTCAATTTGTTTTCCAGCAATTTTCAGCATCTTTTCTCTTGTGTTTTTCCTAGAATTAGGATGAACTAATTTTTTTTTTTGTGCTAAGGCTTATGGAAAGCCTAATTGATACATGTGTTAAATATTTTTCTGGATTAATCTACCGTTATTTTCGCATATCCATGAGTTATTGTGTTTATTGCTATTATTTAAGAGCTTGATCACCTCTTAGATTTTCTTAATTATGTTAATGAACCGAGAGGGAATTTAGCATAGTGGAAAGGGTAATTCATGGTATGGATTGAATGATGTGTAGACATACACATGCATGATCTATCTGGTTCCATAGGTTTTTCATGAATCTTAATGCATTATTATCACGAGTCTTGGAGAGGAGAGATCCCCTAATTCCTTGATAGTATTAGGCTCGGTATAGATCGAGAGAGTATATTGGATTACATTAGGAAAAATCTCAGTATGCGAAGATAATTGTCTGTGTGATTGATCCGTTAATATTAAATGCATTGTGTTGGTTAGGTGGACCTGTAGCCGTGGCACTCCTTCCTAAATCTGCGTTTTTCCCTCACCGTAATTACTTGCTAAAGTTGATTTTATTGCCTTTTAGTAGTTCCATACACAATTCAAATTCTCGATTGTCCAAATAATTAGGGATTAGTCATAGTTGTGGTAATTGTTTCATTAAATCCTCGTGGGATCGACATTCTTTATACTACTTGATAGTATATATTTTTGCAATCAAGTTTTTGGCGCGGTTGCCGGGGATTTAATTCGAAATAATATCATAACTCGCTGGACTTAATTAATTTGGATTTTTCTTTGCTTTATTTTTATTTTTACTTTTTTACCTCACTTCTCTTCTTTCTTTGGTTCACGGTTTAATGACACGAAGTGGTGGTGGAGAGTTAGTACAATTCGACCCTGAAATTGAGAGAACTTTCCGCCAACAAAGAAACACCGTCGAGAGGGGTGAAAGGAGTGGAAATTCCAACACCGAGGATCAACTTATTCTCATAGAACCGGCCATGGCGAATGCTTTAGGGGTCGTGGAGAGGCCAATGATGGAGTATGCGTTCCCAACAGCAGATGGGGTGACATCTATCATTGCCAAACCTTCGATCCAAGCCAACAATTTTGAGATCAAGTCGTCCATCATTCAGATGATCCAAACACGTGTGTAGTTTTCCGGTTTGCTTGATGAAAATCTTAATCAACATCTCTCTAACTTGAAATTTGTGATATTTTTAAGTTTAATGGTGTTGGTGATGATGCTGTTAGGCTTAGATTATTTCCGTTTTCCTTGTGTGATAAGACCAAAGATTGGCTGCAGTCGTTGCCTGCCGGTAGTATTACAACTTGGCAAGAATTGACACAAAAATTTCTTGCTAAATACTTTCCCCCTTCTAAAACTGCTAAATTGCTCAATGACATCACTTCTTTTGTGCAGTCAGATAGGGAATCACTATATGATGCGTGGGAGCGTTTCAAGGATATGCTTAGAAAATGCCCTCATCATGAGCTCCCAGTATGGAGGCAGGTCCAGACATTCTACAATGGTCTCATGTTGGCCAACCGAGCTACCATTGATGCAGCTGCAGGTGGTACTATCGTGAAGAAACTACCATCAGAGGCATTCACAATCATTGATGAGATAGCATCCAATTTCTACTCATATGTCCAGGACCGACGAGTAGCCGGTATCCATCAAGTTGAGGCAACAACGACACTATCTGCACAAATGGCTCCACTAACGCAACAACTGAATAACTTTGGAGCCACAATGTGGAACGCTCCACCCTTAGGACCTTGCGGTGCATGTGGTCAAATGGGTCATTTAAGTCAAGACTGCAAGGTAGGGAACATAAGTGCTATTTATGAAGATGCTAATTTTGTTTTTCATGGTAGCAGGTCCAACTTTAATCCATACTCCAACACCTACAATCCGGGATGGCGTAGCCACCCCAATTTTTCGTGGAGAAACAACCAACAACAAGGGCCACCGGGGTACCAACAACAACCACCCCAGCAGCAGCCGCCGCAAGAGAAGAAGAGTAACCTTGAAGAAATGCTCTCCTCCTTCATCTCCACCGCCAACACTCGTTTTCATAACCAAGATGCCTCAATCTGAAATCTCGAGGTTCAAGTGGGGCAACTTGTGAGCATGTTATCCAGCAAAAAAGAGGGGCAATTTCCGAGTGACACCGAGAAAAATCCTAAGGAGCAAGTTAATGCAATCACACTCAAGAATGGGAAAATTCTCGGAGAAGAACCACCCAATGAGCACGTGGTCGAGCCACAACCGAAGAAAGTGGAGGAGCCGCAAGAGGAAATGAAATGGAGTACTCCTAAACTCAAGCTTAATTTAGATGATGTTCCTCCATACATTCCCTACCTCGGAAGAGTTTTTAAAGCTAACTTGGATAAACAGTTTGGCAAATTCTTAGAGATGTTTAAAAAGATTCATATTAATATTCCTCTAATTGATGCACTGTCACAGATGCCAAGCTATGCTAAATTCTTGAAGGAAGTAATTTTCAATAAGAGGAAGTGGGAAGGGAGGCGAGACGGTGAAGCTCAATGAAGAATGTTCGGCGATTCTCCAAAACAAGCTACCACCCAAACTCAAGGACCCAGGGAGTTTTTCTATACCTTGCACTATAGGGAATACCAATTTTGATAAAGCTTTATGTGATCTAGGTGCTAGTGTGAATTTGATGCCATATTCTATTTTTGAGAAATTTGGAATGCATGAGCTTACTCCCACTATAATCACTTTACAACTAGCCGATAGAAGCATTAAGTATCCTAGGGGAATAGTGGAAGATGTGTTGGTCAAAGTCGGCAAATTTATCATTCCCGTTGATTTTATTGTGTTAGATATGGAAGAGGATAAGAATATGCCATTGATTCTAGGAAGACCTTTTCTTGCCACGAGTAGAGCACTAATTGATGTGCAAAAAGGTCAACTCACTCTTAGAGTTAATGGTGAACATATAGTCTTTGATGTGTTTAAGCCTATG
Organism: Sesamum alatum; assembly: GCA_034509735.1. Lineage (NCBI taxonomy): Eukaryota > Viridiplantae > Streptophyta > Magnoliopsida > Lamiales > Pedaliaceae > Sesamum > Sesamum alatum. The sequence goes on from JACGWO010000002.1 coordinate 19,313,397, forward strand.
AAATATCTACACAATTGATAGTATTAATGCCCCTAGAACTGAAAATGCTGATTTTGTCCAATGTAAGGATCCCAAAGAAAATTGCTTCACAAATACTAATGGGAATAATTTGCAGGACGTGAAAGAAGAGCATGTGGAGGTTGAAAATTTTGCAAACACGGGTCAAGAATTAAAGTCTAAACTACAAAAAGTGTTGTCGTTAAATGGATTTATTTCCAATCACAAAGCAAAACCACCAGATGCAGCATCACCTTACCAGAACGAGAACAATAGGCTTCAAACAAACAAGAAGAAGTGGATGAAGAAGGCCAACAAGAATGCTCGAATGTACAAGGAATGCACCAAGGCATGGCATGAATGCCATGCAAGAAAGAAAAAATTCAAGGAGCGTGAAGAGTGGCATCACAAAGACAAGGCCCGTGTTAAAGTGGATTGGCAAAGACTCAAGGGCTATGTTGAAGAGGCACAAAAGACTCATTCTAAAACCCCTCTCCGACTTGCAGGGGCGTGATAAGTATTCTAACGTCAAGCTAGTGACGTTAAACGAGCGCTACATGGGAGGCAACCCATGATTTTTTATGTTCACCTTTTGTTTTTTTCTTTTTGTTTTTCTCTTTTTCAATGTAGGTGACGGATTTCTGATAGCCCGTGACCCACAGACTATGCCTAGTACTTTCTGTCACGCGAATTTCTGATAGTCCGTGACCCACGAGCTATTTGGAAAGTGTTTCTGTCCACTACTAGGTGCTCCTCCTTCCTCACTCCAAGCGTTATTCACCGTCGTGCTATTCCGACCAGTCTCCACCTCTTCCCACCGCTCGGCGCCCCACAGCCTCAGGGATGTATCTCTTTTCCTTTATCTTCTTTAATTCCTTTGGGGCACCGACATTGAGGACAATGTCGGGTTTAAGTGTGGGGGTGGTTGATGTCCTCTAATTATATGCATATTGATGAGTGTGGCTGTGAAGGACAAGCGGATTCGCCTGGGAGCGCGAGCGGAAGCGAGAAATATGTGTAAATTTAAATCAAATTTAAATAAACGAATCCCAAGGGGTGTACCCTTGGGTGCTCAACCGGGCGTTCGATGTAGGATGTGTAAATATTGGAAACAAATATTTAAAAACATAGGGCATAGATATATACAATAAATCAATCAAAGCGTAAGGAGACCGTTACCTTCGATTGTTTAGCGTATGCTCCTGGCTACTTGCGTTGTTCCTTCTCCAGAATGCTCATGAAATCCAAACGTATGGATTCTCCAAAGGTGATCCACAACACACCGGAAGAAACACACGTTCTTCTTGCTAGAAAAGAACGGGTTTAAGAAGGAATCGGTTTAAGAGAAGAACACTATGAATTAGTGATCTCTTAAACTTACTTTGTTCTTCTCACTTGATTCAAAATCAAGTGAAGAACACAAGTGTGAGAGAGGGAGAGAGGCCGAGAGTTGAGAGAGAGGAGAGAGGATCCGAAAATTGTCTTCTATTTTTCCTAGAAAAAGATGAATAATGAATCACTTATGCTTGGTGTTGTATATTCTAATATATATACATAATTAATGTGATTATTGGAATGTGTCTAGGTTCATCCAAAGATGTCTAGATTCATTCCAATCAATCACCATCAATTATTCAATCAAGCCTACCAAAATTTATTGTATGATTAAATCATACCAAAAGGGAAGAGCTTGATTGGAGTTGATTTGTCTCTTTCCAAAAGAGATAAGTCAACATACCACCTAGCATGAAACATGGCTGATTTTGCTTCCTCCAAGGGAGAAGAGACATCGGTACACGCTATCAATTAACGCAACCGGCGTCTCTTATGTTCTACCTTGAATAAATCAAGGAGAACAAAATAGAAATCTTGGAGAAAAGAAGAGGGGATGGACGAATTTTGAGAGAGAATTTTGAGAGATGAGAGTTGTAGAGAATACTAGGTGTAAGTGTGTGTGTTTTTTAAGTATTTATAGAAGATGGAATTCCTATTCCTTCTCAAACTCTTCCAAAGAGACACACTTTGACTAGGACTTTGACCTAGTCAAATCCTAGTCAAATTAGGCTTTGATTAAGTCAAATTAATCATGGCCATTCATCTCATCATTCTCTAGATCAAATCTTGTCCATCCATTTTGATGGGCTTTATGGAATGGGCCTATTTAATTCTAAATTAAATATTCCCATGGACTTTATATTAAAATCCTATTTAATATACTAAGCCCATTAATTAATTAATGGAATGGACTTTATTTAATTCCAAATTAAATAGTCCATGGACTTTATATTAAATCCTATTTAATACCAAGCCCATTAATTAATTCCATAGAATGGGATTATTTAATTCTAAATTAAATAGTCCCATGGACTTTATATTAAATCCTATTTAATATACCAAGCCACTAAATAATTAATTTCACCCTTTTAATCTAATTAAAAGGAAAGCCCATGCTTTATAAAATTCATAAATCTAATTTATGAACTCAAGCCCGATTATTCCAAATAATACATCGAGGCTTGAATCTCCAAGAAGTATAATTTAATTCCATTAAATTAAAACCTTCTCCCGGAATTAATTCCAAATTAATTCCCTTTCATTTGGTGTAGCGGGTGTGACTCTTTAGGTTCACCTTTCAGCTAGACTTGGACCTACCTTTTGTTATTTCATAACCAAAGTAGTCCGTTACCATGGGTGGCCATCTAGCAACGGTCCATGGCACTAGAGACTAGGTGAATTTATGGTGTGAACATTTAGGCTCCGAGTTATACGCAGGTGCGGTCCTACCGACGCTCGATACGTACGGGTACGGTCCTACTGTCGCCTGTCTCCCGGCCTTTAGTCTAGGGGTCGGTTCCCATCGTTGACTAGGCAACTATGCATAATGCTCGAGATAGGTTTAACTCGACGTAGGAAATCCTTTCCCACTACATCAAGTGCTATGGCCATAGACTTTGTGAGTCTAAACCATCTCCGAGCGCATAGGAGATCTTGCTGTCATATCCTTTGACAGGGGACAGATCCTATCTTGGAATTCACCGTTCTTACATACTCCGACTGCACTGGACGAGGCTTATGATGACCATGTGATATAATCGGTCAAATTTCACCAGATCCAAGATACAGCCTTAGTATGTAGGGGACTGCCGTGATCCTCAAGTCCGAGGACTAATCCCGTACTATCGGAACCGGGAATACGAGTCATACCGACCAAGCCCGAGTAGCTTCTATATGACGATTCCCGCGAGTCACCTCAGTCGGCCGCTCCCCAGCAGACCGACCCACTAACACTGCTTAGACGATCCTCGTCACCCGTCGATGAAACACGACAGCAGATGCTTAGTGCAAGTCTCAAATGGATTCTCGATGCCCTGTCTCGAGATTCCTTTGACTTGGAGTATTTCAGACTGATTCGGCGAAACTGATTTCATGAACCTACCTCCAAGCGTAGTTCCAATTTCCCGAAATGTTATTTCAGTCTGTGGGCATTTGTTGTGACATCGTAACGATGCAAGCAGTAAGTACAACAAACTCATGCCTATGAATCCTTACCACATTCATTAACATAATATTACTTGTTCACAGATTGACGAATGGTTCTCAGAACAGCCAATACCATTGACTTTCTGGTCACCTATTCTAACAATCTCCCACTTGACCAATAAGTCAATTACCCACTTTGTTCAGAATCCTCTGAGTATGAGTAATCTACGATACCGACTAAGGTATTGTGGGTCCACTTATATTTCCTTGCGAAAGCAATACAGTCTAACCGTGTTTACCTCTATCCACCATTGCCTCTTAGAGATGGTGGTTGTCTAAGAATATTTTCGTGGATCTTGTGATGAGATCTCGTGCCAATACTCCCATAGCCAAGTTGCCTGCCATATAGGCAAACATGGCTTGGTCGTGCTAGGCGCCACGTCCATCCTATGGACGCGGTCTTCATCAGTGACCACTATCCGATGCACTCGTCATTTGGGCCTGACTGTGCATACCTTTGAGACTAACTGGTTTTCACTTATGCTCTGGAAGCTAGTATCGCTTTAGACTTCCAAAGCAACTCTCAACAGACGGTGCATCATGAACACATCTTTAGTCCTTATTCAGGTACTAAGGATCGTTCTTGATTGCTGTCTTCAACCCCTCAGTGCATTACCGATTTATGTTGAGCCATGCTAGAAGCACTCTCAACATCGGTTCCTATGCACCGAGTAAACATATCATATGTTTGCCTAGGGTTAAGACGTAGGGGATACTCAACATCCAAGCCTTCTCATTAGTCCACCGTGACTAAGTCTTGAATGGCTTGATGCTTTATGCATAGTATCCAAGTTTTCTCATCAGTCTTACTATGACTGAGTCTCGAATAACTTGTCCCTCTACATATATGAGTTTTTCTCATCAGTCCACCATGACTGAGTCTTTGAAAAGCTCAATTCATGATATGTATGTGGGATCCCTAAAATGTCATCGAGAATTTTCGTGAGTTACAGTTTTGTGTTTTAGTGATTCCTAATGCCTTGAATTCATCCATGGATCAAGGCATTACACACTTAATACACATGGAACACCATTTCTACTCCCACTGATCACCTACGTCGTTTAAGACCGAGTCATGCTCCGTATGAGCTCGTCAAAATGAATATTCCAGTTATGCGGTGTTTCAAACCTTGTTTGAATTTCCTAGTGGATTCTATGGCTCCTCTCCATAAATCCTACTACGATGTCCAACATCACGTTCCGCAAGTCATTTGGATTACTATCCAAATTGACCGAACATATCCCGATCACTCGTACCTCTTACGACATTCGGGTTCGTTCTTAAGGGGACTTGGAATATGATCAATTTAAGAAATGTGATTCTGAGAAACGTTAGTATTATTCTGTCGTAAACTTGTACAAGTTAGACACTGAGTCTAATTTGTCTCCCACTAGTCCCTTGATGTATGTAGGATCCTTCTACATGCTCAAGGACTTTGTCGGGACACAGGCTTGCCAAACCATGGCTCCTTGTGCGTGACTCCTAGCAAAGTGCCACGTTCCTTACGTTGGCAATTTTGAGTCTACGTCTACACGGGCTAAGGTAATTGGACGAAACTTCGATCGATCTTCGTCTAACGAGATTCGATCGTTCCCTTTATCAGAGACCGTCATACTTGGCCTTTACAGGAAACGTTTCATTGAGAATTCCATTCTCAACTTGGATGCTCAAGAGCTCCCACTAAATACACGGCCTTTTCGATCCTATCGAAACAGGTTTAATTTTGCAACCATTTATGGTTCACCTCCTTAAGTCTAATTCCCAAACCTCCTATGGGACCTTTAGACTTTTGAACCCTCTTATGGTCTTGTGTATTAGTAACCTACAGTTGTCTTATTGGCTCCCTTCCAATAGACTATTTGGCAAGCCTACTTTGTCCAACAAAGAGCTTTCGGACTTTCTTCTTCATAAAAGACTTGTAAATTTAGTCGATTCGAATCATCTATTTCTAGATTCATCGAACTTTCCAATTTACTTATCTTTTAATAAGAAGAAACGCCCTAGCTGTTGTAGATGCCAAATCTATAAGTTGGTCTTGATTAATCCATTTTAGATAATTTGAATTTTGAGTATCCATAAACCTTTTATGGGATGGTATTTTAGGAATTTATGTACTAGCAAACATGAATCAATATTCAATAATTTTGTTTGATCAAATATGTATGTAATAAAACCTTTGTCCAACAAAGAGACATACTTTTGATCAAGCTAGGTTACGTAATTCCTATATTATCCTAACATGATCACGATTATGGGCCTAACAAGTCTCTAGTCCTTTTCATCAATGGACCTTGCCATTGTTGAATCCTAGAACTGTTCTTGGCTTTTAAGTCCTTATTCACTTTCTGCAAACCACCCGCAGATTAGTGATAGGAATGGTATCAAATACCAAATAGAGTAAAAGTGATCATGTCAATACTCAATATCAAATTTTACCTACATTGGAGAGAGGTTAAGGATGCTCCCTTTTCCAATGGCCCTCTTTACGACAGTGAATGCTTACGTTCTTAGAATCTATGAACTTGACTGCTTGAACCTTTTATTCTTTCCTTTACCTCCACCTTGTGTTGTAAAGGAACAACACTTGAAATGCTGCAATAGTTGATGTTACCTTACCCTTCTTCCTCTTTTAGCGTCTGGCACCCTTGCCTTTCGCTATGGAGGTTGAAGCCTCTCCTACTAGTACCGACGGCGCAGATTTTGCAATCGTTGCTTCGTACTAGACCGACATAATTACCAACCTATGAAGATCTTTTCTAAGCTCGTTCATGTTGATAATTAATGGTTCGTAGGAGGAAGGAAGAGACTGAAGGATCATGTCAATGTACGTCTCTAAGACTGACGTGGAGGTCTTTTGAGCTTCTCCACTAGGGATTGCATCATCACTCCATGTTCTTTGTACCGACATCCCTTCCGTCATCTTAGCTCCAAACATGCCTTTGTTGCATTTTACCCCACATGCTGGTCCAAGACCATATAGACATGATGCAAACGAAGCATAGTTTGAGCCAACATCATTATATCCTACTTGTCGGTGGTCATCCTTCAACTTTTGAACGCCAAGCGTTGCCTTAGTTGTCGACCCCTCCGGCAAGCGCTGAGGAACGTCCTCATTCCGGTATGTGAGTTAAGGTTCTGGAAATCTAAGACCATCTTAAGATTTCGCAGTCAATTCGTGTAATTGGTTCCTTTTTAATGAGCCTCTTAGTGATGTGTTTGGTGGATTCTTAGACATTCACAACATATATGTAAAGCAGAAAATAATAAGTAGAATGAAGTAATATTTTGGTTAAGTCTCGGTCTTTAGTCCTTAACCTCTCCCACTATTTCTACGAAAACACGGCACTCTCAAACGTTGTTTCCGGGAAATCCTTTCCTAGTGGGCTCAGGATCAACAGCGATCTCCCCATACCCCGCTTTTACGATTCGCATGGGAAAAGAACCCGTGGGAGGTATTCCATACCATTCTCGTTCCACGAGATTCCCAAGATAATTGCCTCACCCTTTCACGTGATCCCGAGGACTCCAAGCGAATCACGTTATTCGGGCGTTAGACCCGACCCAATCAACCGATTCATAGACTCACTGCTACCTCCACGACTCGTGAGACAGGTAACAGCAGTCTACTCATCGTTCATGACAAAGTGCAGCTTCTTTTAAGCACGATAGTCGTGCCACGACTCGTGAGACCACGCTATCGACCTAAAAGATCTTCCTCACTTTTGCCATGGATGGAAGGCTTGGACAGACTCCCAGAGTCCTAGTCCATTTATTAAGGGTCTATATTTAACTTGGTTCAACCAAGTGAGAGTTTTGATAGAACGAGACCTCATCACATATATTGAGTATTGCATTGCGTGCGTTATGGCAGAAATATTCTAAGCGTGAATGTAACCATACATAAAGCATATAGAATAATCATAAGCATATAATACGCATCGCATGCAAAATAAAGCCTAGCACGCCCCTGTAGGATGATCACAAGCCCAAACCTATGCGACCCACTGAGCCCGCAGTGGATCTATGGTCAATCTAAGGGTAGGCCCTACACTATTACAAGATTTAATAACCCATTACATGCAATGGGCCTTGTAAGTCCTCTTTATCTTCTTGGGCTCTCCATCGTGGGCCTACACCGGGCTTCTTCTCCATGGATCCTCCATGGGCCATCTGATGGCAACCTCCATGGGCCTCCAACACCTTGGGCTTATCTTCTCTTGCAGCTTTTATTTACAAAAAGAAATAAAACCTCACCACTAATTCTACTCTCATTACATCATAAAATAAGAAACCCCAATTAACCATTTGGGGGGAGTACATTAGGAGGGAGAGAGAAAGCCTTATTATTCCAAGGCACTAGAAGAGAGACAAAGAGGAAAATAAAGAGGCACACAGGCCACAACCCAACAAATAAATGTAAATAAACCATACATGCGGTCTAGGGGCTTTGTGATCATCCTTTGTCAAATCAATTAACACAAATAGCACAAATACATATCCCACGTAAAATATGCTATACCAACATCCATGATAATCCATACCATAAAATAAATGCAGAAACTACATGTAAGATATCCACACCAAACATTGGATAATAGTGCAACCTATGCACAACGATTTTTTGTTGGAAAAACCTTTTCCATAATTAACAAGGCAATATTAATTCTATGAAATATAAAATCTCAACCAAAATTAAAATGCCTCAAGTTAATTAATTCAGGAAAATTCCCAGAATTATACAGAAAAAATCGAATTTTCTGAAACACAAAAATCAACAATTCAAGAATATGCCCATTTATTCAAGAATTCCAAAATCCAACAATTTGTGCAATATTAATACATGTCAAGATCTACTCAAGCCATAAAATAACCATGATGTCCAACATCATAAAACGCAGAAATTATTGCGAAATTTCACATATGAATTTTGATCATTGGTGCAACCATTGCAAAAATTAAATCTTGTTAGGAAACCCTTTCCTCATCAACCAAGCAATATTTATTTTAGAAAATTCCAAATCTCAAAAAATAAATATTCTAAGTCAACGGGTTCAGAATAATGCAGAAAATATCATAAAAATAATACAGTAAAAACAGTTTTGAAAAACGAGCCAAAAACGGGAGAGAAACGGAAAACGGCACAGCCGGCCGGCCAGGCGCGCGCGCGCGCGCACGCGCGCAGGCGCCCATGCCTGCGCGCGCGGCCGGCACAGCGCGCGCGCTGTCCGCGCACGCTGGGCGCGCTGGCCGGCGCGCGCGCAGGCCCCTGCCTGCACGCGCGCCCGACCGCGCCCCTGTGCGCGCGGCCAGCGTGCTGCTGCTGCCGGTTCGCCGTTTTTCACTCCTTTTCGATTTTCATGCAATTTTTCTGAACCACAAGATAAATTAAACCCTAGAACATGTATAAACACATTCAAGAAAACCAAGATCCAAAATCCCATGCAAAATTAAACGCCAATAAATATCTACGATAAACATGCTATAAACGTAAATTAAAACACGTTTATCATGCTTAAACGCACATAGCACATAGAATTCTAGGCCTATACACCGAACCGGGCTCTGATACCACTGAAAGAAATCGGTGGATCGGCCCGGGAGATGAGCGCGTATAGCGGAAGCGCGGAATAGTGCGTAATAAAAATTACAAAGCATAATTAAATCGAATTTAAACTATGCATAATATACATAAACGAATCAAGGGGTGTGCCCTTGATTCTCCCGGGCGTTCGGTGTATCTCATGTTCAATAAGACACAACATGGAGGCCATAGAATTGAAACCGGAAAAACGAAATTAAAGAACCTACCCGGTTGTAGTTTTGTCTTCGTTTCGGCTACACGCATTGTTCCCCGTTTTGCACCAAGATCTCAAATAAGAGACCCTCTAAATCATCTCACTCGCTCCACCGGAAAGCAAACAACCCTTGTGCTAGCAAGAAATAATTTGGGGAGAAGAGACATCGGTACACGCTATCAATTAACGCAACCGGCGTCTCTTATGTTCTACCTTGAATAAATCAAGGAGAACAAAATAGAAATCTTGGAGAAAAGAAGAGGGGATGGACGAATTTTGAGAGAGAATTTTGAGAGATGAGAGTTGTAGAGAATACTAGGTGTAAGTGTGTGTGTTTTTTAAGTATTTATAGAAGATGGAATTCCTATTCCTTCTCAAACTCTTCCAAAGAGACAAACTTTGACTAGGACTTTGACCTAGTCAAATCCTAGTCAAATTAGGCTTTGATTAAGTCAAATTAATCATGGCCATTCATCTCATCATTCTCTAGATCAAATCTTGTCCATCCATTTTGATGGGCTTTATGGAATGGGCCTATTTAATTCTAAATTAAATATTCCCATGGACTTTATATTAAAATCCTATTTAATATACTAAGCCCATTAATTAATTAATGGAATGGACTTTATTTAATTCCAAATTAAATAGTCCATGGACTTTATATTAAATCCTATTTAATACCAAGCCCATTAATTAATTCCATAGAATGGGATTATTTAATTCTAAATTAAATAGTCCCATGGACTTTATATTAAATCCTATTTAATATACCAAGCCCACTAAATAATTAATTTCACCCTTTTAATCTAATTAAAAGGAAAGCCCATGCTTTATAAAATTCATAAATCTAATTTATGAACTCAAGCCCGATTATTCCAAATAATACATCGAGGCTTGAATCTCCAAGAAGTATAATTTAATTCCATTAAATTAAACCTTCTCCCGGAATTAATTCCAAATTAATTCCCTTTCATTTGGTGTAGCGGGTGTGACTCTTTAGGTTCACCTTTCAGCTAGACTTGGACCTACCTTTTGTTATTTCATAACCAAAGTAGTCCGTTACCATGGGTGGCCATCTAGCAACGGTCCATGGCACTAGAGACTAGGTGAATTTATGGTGTGAACATTTAGGCTCCGAGTTATACGCAGGTGCGGTCCTACCGACGCTCGATACGTACGGGTACGGTCCTACTGTCGCCTGTCTCCCGGCCTTTAGTCTAGGGGTCGGTTCCCATCGTTGACTAGGCAACTATGCATAATGCTCGAGATAGGTTTAACTCGACGTAGGAAATCCTTTCCCACTACATCAAGTGCTATGGCCATAGACTTTGTGAGTCTAAACCATCTCCGAGCGCATAGGAGATCTTGCTGTCATATCCTTTGACAGGGGACAGATCCTATCTTGGAATTCACCGTTCTTACATACTCCGACTGCACTGGACGAGGCTTATGATGACCATGTGATATAATCGGTCAAATTTCACCAGATCCAAGATACAGCCTTAGTATGTAGGGGACTGCCGTGATCCTCAAGTCCGAGGACTAATCCCGTACTATCGGAACCGGGAATACGAGTCATACCGACCAAGCCCGAGTAGCTTCTATATGACGATTCCCGCGAGTCACCTCAGTCGGCCGCTCCCCAGCAGACCGACCCACTAACACTGCTTAGACGATCCTCGTCACCCGTCGATGAAACACGACAGCAGATGCTTAGTGCAAGTCTCAAATGGATTCTCGATGCCCTGTCTCGAGATTCCTTTGACTTGGAGTATTTCAGACTGATTCGGCGAAACTGATTTCATGAACCTACCTCCAAGCGTAGTTCCAATTTCCCGAAATGTTATTTCAGTCTGTGGGCGTTTGTTGTGACATCGTAACGATGCAAGCAGTAAGTACAACAAACTCATGCCTATGAATCCTTACCACATTCATTAACATAATATTACTTGTTCACAGATTGACGAATGGTTCTCAGAACAGCCAATACCATTGACTTTCTGGTCACCTATTCTAACACTCCGTAGATCAAGAACATGTCCTTAGTCCTTTCCAGGTACTTCAGGATAGTCTTGACTGCACTCCAGTGTGCCTCCCCGGCACACGATTGATATCGACTTGTTACGCTCAAAGCGAAAGCCACATCAGGTCTAGTGCACTGAACAACATACTGTATGCTGCCTACAGCTGAAGCATAGGGGATATCCAACATCCGTTTAAGCTCCTCATCAGTCTTAGGAGACTGCTTCTTGGATAACTTAATTCCATGCCTCATAGGAAGGAATCCTCGTTTTGAGTTCTCCATCTTGAATCTTTTGAAGACTTTCTCAATATACGAGGACTGGGCCATTCCTAACATCCTTCTAGATCTATCCCTGTAGATCTTGATGCCAAGGATGTAGGATTCCTCGCCCATATCCTTCATGGAGAATTGCGTTGACAACCAAGCTTTAGTGGTACCCAACATCTTAGCATCATTCCCAATGAGCAAGATGTCATCCACGTAAAGCACTAGAAATGCAACTGAGCTCCCATTGATCTTCTTGTATACACAAGGATCAGACTCGTTCTTGATGAAATCATATCCCCGTATGACTTCATTAAAACGTATGTTCCAGCTTCGGGAACCTTGTTTGAGGCCATAGATGGATCTTTGGAGACGGCAGACCTTCTGCTCTTCTCCAACGGTTTTGAAACCTTCCGGCTGATCCATATACATCTCTTCCTCTACGAAACCGTTGAGGAAGGCCGTTTTCCTGTCCATCTGCCATATTTCATAGTCATACCATGTTGCTATGGCGAGCAGCATCCGAATGGGCTTGGCCATTGCTACGGGCGAGTAGGTTTCCTCAACTGACCGATCAGGCCCAGAAATCCATACCTATCAGGTGCATGGGATGCTCTGGCCGATCTACGGAGGACTGGAACAATATCAGTGGGAACTACTGGCTCAGATGTCACTGCCGCCTCATGAGGTGCCTCACTTGATTCCTCAAGGAGCACCTCATCGCGTCGACTATCCGATGGAAAACCCTTTTCCAAGAACACTGCGTTTCGCGAGACAAAAACCTTTTGCTCAGAGGGATCATAGAAATAATACGCCGCAGTTTCTTTTGGATAGCCGATGAACCTGCATAAACTAGACCTCGAGTCCAGTTTATCTCCCACTTATCTCTTGACATATGCGGGGCAACCTCACACTTTCAAGTATTTGTTGGAGGCAGGCTTGCCATGCCATATCTCATATGGCGTCTGGGATACCTTTTTAGATGGATCCAAGTTCAAAACTTTGGCCGCCGTCTCAAGAGCGTATCCCCAGAAGGAAAGGGGGAGTTCGGTAAAACTCATCGTGGATCGGACCATGTCTAACAAGGTCCGATTCCTCCTTTCAGACACACCATAAAGCTGTGGTGTTCCAGGAGGGGTCCACTGAGAGAGAATCCCATTCTCTTTTAGATAATCAGTAAACTCACCACTCAAATACTCTCCACCTCGGTCCAATCGAAGGGCTTTGATCTTTCGACCGGTTTGGTTCTCTACTTCAAGTCTGTATTCCTTAAACCTTTCAAAGGCTTCAGACTTGTACCTCATCAGGTAAACATAACTATACCGTGAGTGATCATCGGTGAAGGTTATGAAGTATGAGTACCCACATCTAGCCTGAGTATTTAGTGGGCCACAGACATCCGTATGGATCAAATCCAACAGACCACTGGTTAGCGTACTTTGTCCAACAAAGGGTTTCTTGGTCATCTTTCCCTTTAGACAGGATTCGCAGGTCGGTAGGTTGTCCAAATTGTCTATTTCTAAACTCTTTGAGTCCACCAACCTTCTTATCCTATCTTTAGAGATACGACCTAACCTCGCATGCCATATCCGTGCGTTATTATGATCATCACATTTTCGTTTGTGTTCTGTAGTCATAATCCAATTAGACTGTTGAACACAAACATACCTGGGTTGGAGAGGAGTTGTGGGCACTCCCTCTTCCAATGCCCTTTCCCTTGGCAATGCATGCAGACATCATTTGCCTTGGACCGCTGAGAACCATGGGCCTTTCCTTTCCCTTTGCTCGGTCCAACCGGAACAACAGGGATGCCCGGAGCGCGAGCAGGGGCTACAACCGTCTTCCCTTTGCCCTTCTTCCACTTCCAGCGTCCGACCCTCTTGCCATTCGCCTTGGAGGTCGAAGCCTCTCCTATCAATACCGCCGGCGCCGACTTGTGGGTCGCTGCCTCGTATTGGACCAACATGTTGATCAACTCATGAATAGACTTCTCAAGTCCGTTCATGTTGTAGTTTACAAAAAATGGGTTATAGGATGGAGGAAGCGATTGGAGGATCACGTCAATGTACGTGTCATTGTTAAGCCCAGCTTTAAGGTCCTCGAGTTTCTCCACTAGGGAGAGCATCTAGACCCCATGACTTTGTACAGACGCTCCTTCAGCAAGCTTGGTGCCAAAAAATGCTTTTGTGGCGGCATATCTAATATGCCTATCCGGAACCGCATAAACCTCGTTCATGCGGAGCATTATGGCGGAGATGTTGTCCAGCCTCTCATACTGCTTCTGGATGTCGTTAGACATCAAAGTCAGTATGATACTGCGTACTTTTCGGTTGTCCTCATGCCACTTCTCGAACGTCAAATGTTCTTCAGGCGTGGACCCCTTCGGTAAGTCGCTCGGTGGCGGCTCGTCCAAGATGTAGCCTTGGTTCTCGAAACCGAGGACAATCCTCAGGTTTCTCAGCCAATCCGAGTAGTTCGTTTTGTTGAATTTGTTAGTCTCGAGAATCATGGTTAATGGGTTCTTAGACAAATCTACATTAATGAAAATGTAAAGCAGAAATTAGCAGATGATTATTGTTCAAGTTGAAGACTTGGTCTTTTAGTCTTTAACCCTCCCACTATTTATACGAAAGTCCGCCACTCTCAAGCGGAGTTTCGGGAAACCATTTCCTAGTGGGCTTGGGATCCATAAGCGTAATCTCCATGCCCCGCTTTTACGATTCACATGAAGAAGACCTTGTTGGAATAGGTGACCAGAAAGCCAATGGGTTTGGCAATTTGTAACCTATTCGACAACTTGATGTAGATGTAATATTATTATGTGATGAATAAGATGAGTGTTCGTCACCAATGGTACCTTCTTTGTTGCGCTCATCTTACATTTGTTAAAACGGTGTTTAACTTATATCGCAACAAAGCCCACAGACCATGGATAACAACTCCTGCAGTTGGGCCACGCATTGGATGGTGGTCATGAAACCAACTGATTAAGAGTTGGGTCTGAAACGTTCCAAGTCGAGGACCTCGAGACAAGGCATCGAGAGTCCTATTGAGACTTGCGTCAAGAGTCGTGTTCATTAGATGAGTGCCATGTTTCATCGGCGACAGGCGTGAGACGGCTACACGATCTTGATGGGTTGGTCGACTGGGGTCGAGCCGACTGGACTGACTCGCGGGGATCATCATACGGAAGCCTTGGAGGCTTGGTCGGTATGATTGGTTTTCCCCGGTTTCGATAGTACGGGAGTAATCCTCAGACTTGATGGATCATGGCAGTCGCGTGCACAAGACGGCTGTATCTTGGATCTGGCAAGAGATAATCATTCTGTAAGATGATTATCATAAGCCTTGTCCAGTGCAGTCGGAATGTGTAGCAATGACGGTGGATTCCAAGAAGAGGATCCGTGCCCTGTCAGAATGTCACAGAGGTATCTCCTATGCACTCGAAGACACGTTCATGCTGTTTAAAGCTGTGGCCACAGTGGTTGGTCAAACAGGGAATGGTTTCCTGTGTCGACGCAATGAAGCATGCGTGGTCTTGAGTATTAAGCATAGATGCATAGTCAAGGATGGGAACCAACGCCCAATTCCATACCCTAGACTAAGGCCGGGAGACGGTAGACGGAAGGATCGTACCTGTACGGAATCGGCGCCTAAATGTTCACACTAATTCACCTAGTCTCTAGTGCCATGGACCGTTGCTAGACGGCCACCCATGATAACGGGCCCCTGTGGGACACGGGCCCAAATCTAGCTGAGGGTGAACCTAAAGGGTCACACACAAATCACCGAGGAGGTTGAGAGATCGACTTGGAGTCAATCTCGAAGGATAAAATAAGTAATTGGATTACTTAAGGGAAAGTCCATTGGATGGACGGGCCGATATTGTATCGGGCTTTCGTTTGATCGGTAAATTGGATTTTTGATTAAATATGGAAAGTTGAGACGTTGGATCTTTTAATGGGATTAAAAGATCAACGGGAATAAATTTAAATGGACATTAAATGGGATTTAATGTTGGATTTTTCGTAATTGAATTACGATAAAACCCAGTCAGTTAAATTATACCCGAGAGGAGAAATAATTCCTATTTTGGAATAGGAAGAAGTTGGACTTCTTCCCTTAATTAAACATGGCCGACATGCTCCCTTGGAGGAAGCAAAATTAGCCATGTTTCGTGTTAGGTGGTATGTTGACTTATCTATTTTGGAAAGAGACAAATCAACTCCAATCAAGCTCTTCCCTTTTGGTATGATTTGATCATACCATAAATTTTGGTAGGCTTTATTGAAGAATTGATGGTGATTGATTGGAATGAATCTAGACATCCTTGGATGAACCTAGACACATTCCAATAATCACATTAATTATGTATATATATTAGAATATACAACACCAAGCATAAGTGGTTCATTATTCATCTTTTTCTAGGAAAAAGAGAAGACAAAATCCTCTCCTCTCTCTCAAACTCTCGGCCTCTCTCCCTCTCTTACACTTGTGTTCTTCACTTGATTTTGAATCAAGAAGAAGAACAAAGTAAGTTTAAGAGAGCATTAATTCATAGTGTTCTTCTCTTAAACCGATTCCTTCTTAAACCCGTTCTTTTCTAGCAAGAAGAACGTGTGTTTCTTTCGGTGTGGTGTGGATCACCTTTGGAGAATCCATACGTTTGGATTTCGTGAGCATTCCGGAGAAGGAACAACGCAAGTAGCCGGGAGCATACGCTAAACAATCAAAGGTAACGGTTTATTACGCTTTGATTGATTATATATATTTATCTATGCCCTATGTGTTTAATATTCATTTCCAATATTTACAGATCCTACATCGCACGCCCGGTTGAGCTCCCAAGGGTACAACCCTTGGGATTCGTATCTTAAATTAGATTTGATTTAATTTACGCACTTGTCTCGCTTTCTCGCTTCCGCTCGCGCTCCCATGTGGATCCGCTTGTCCTTCAAGTG
Source organism: Sesamum alatum (assembly GCA_034509735.1). Lineage (NCBI taxonomy): Eukaryota > Viridiplantae > Streptophyta > Magnoliopsida > Lamiales > Pedaliaceae > Sesamum > Sesamum alatum. Next base: position 19,329,981 of record JACGWO010000002.1, read on the forward strand.
GTATCAGAGCCCGGCTCGATGTAAGGAGCATAGATCTATGTGTTTGGCATGATCTACTTGCTTTTAATGGCTTTATTGGCATGTTAGATTGTATAAATATATGAGTAATATGATAATGCAATAGTTTGGATTTAATGGACTTTTGGCATGCTTTATTTTGTTAAATTGGATCTAAAATTGCATGTTTATTTTCAGAACAATATTACTGTTATTGTGCTGAAACAGTTTTGAAAAAAAAAAAAAATTCGATCAGACCGGCAGTGGCCGCCTGCGGGCGCGCCATGCGTGCGGACGCTGCGCACAGGTGCGCTGTGCGCAGCCGGCCGCGCAGGCTTGCTGCCTACGTGAGCGCGCTCTGCCCTGTGCGCGCGGCTGGCCGGCCAGCACAACGGCTGGGCTTTTTTGTGCCATTTTTCGACTTTTTCCGGAAAATTTAATTTTCTGTATTTTCTGCACAATATTCTGAAAATATATTAATTTTGCATTTTTGATTTTGGAATAATTGGATTAGTCCTTGAATGAAATTTGCTTAATTAATTTGGGATTAATACATGCATTGGATGAATTGTTTAAAATGTCCATTAAATTTGAAATTTGAATTTTGCATATTATTTGTATGTTTATATGATGTTGGACATCACTTGGATATTTGGAATATCCATTGGTTATTTATGCATGATTATTTTGAATAATTGTGTTATGTGAGTTGATGGAATCAACATGGGATGATCACAAGAGCCTTAGACCTTATGTATGGATGAATGTATGATCATTTATTTTCTATGGGTGGGGCCTGCGTGCCTCTTTTTTTGGGACAATCATCTCCCGTATTATCAGCCTCATGATGTTAAGGCTTGTTTTTCTTATTACCAATGTATTACTTTCAGTTGTAATGAGAGTAGATAGGATTGGTGAGGTTTTACTTTTAACAAGCAATTGGAGTCGGAGACCCCGAGGAGAAGCATCAAGGCGTGAAACAAGAAGCACTTCAAGGCCTATTGGAATGAGAATAGATTTATTATTATTGTAATAATTTAGGACCACCCTAGACAGACCATAGACTCACTGCGGGCTCAGTGGGTCGCATAGGTTGGGCTTGTGATCATCCTAACAGGGGTATGCTATGTTTTATGCATGCGGTATTTTTTTTATTTATCGCTTTAAATATTGGATATTTATGCATGCTAAAACACCATAATGTGATGAGGTCTCGGTCACACTTAAACTCTCATTTGGTTGGACCAAATTAATATTAGGCCCAGAACGGACTTGGATCAAAATGGTATTTATGATTTGTCCGAGCCTTCCATCCACAGCAATCTGGTGAGGAAGCTACCACTACCCAAGTGTGGTCTCACGAGTCGTGGCACACTTGGACTAGGGGAAAGCTGCACCATTGTTGTGAACAAAAAGACTGCGCTCGCTGTTTTCCTGTCTCACGAGTCGTGGGGGGCGATAGTTTGAGGCATGATTTGGTTGATGGGTCGGGCCTAACACTGAGTAACATGGTTCGCTTGGAGTCCTCGGAACCATGCGAATAGGTGAGGCAAAATATCTTGGGAATCTCATTGGATGAGAATGATATTGGATATCTCCCACGAGGTCTTCTTCATGTGAATCGTAAAAGCGGGGCATGGAGATTACGCTTGTGGATCCCAAGCCCACTAGAAAATGGTTTCCCAAAACTCCGCTTGAGAGTGGCGGACTTTCGTATAAATAGTGGGAGGGTTAAAAACTAAAAGACCAAGTCTTCAACTTGAACAATAATATTTCCATCATCTGCTAATTTCTGCTTTACATTTTCATTAATGTAGATATGTCTAAGAACCCATTAACCATGATTCTCGAGACTAACAAATTCAATGGAACGAACTATTCGGACTGGCTGAGAAACCTGAGGATTGTCCTCGATTTCGAGAACCAAGGCTACGTCTTGGACGAGCCGCCACCGAGCGACTTACCGGAGGGGTCCACGCCTGAAGAACGTTTGACGTTCGAGAAATGGCATGAGGACAATCGGAAAGTACGCAGTATCATACTGGCTTCGATGTCTAACGACATCCAGAAGCAGTATGAGAGGCTGGACAACGTCTCCGCCATAATGCTCCGCATGAACGAGGTTTATGGGGTTCCGGATAGGCATATTAGATATGCCGCCACAAAAGCATTCTTTGGCACCAAGCTTGCTGAAGGAGCATCTGTACAAAGTCAAGGGGTCAAGATGTTCTCCCTAGTGGAGAAACTCGAGGACCTTAAAGTTGGGCTTAACAATGACACGTACATTAACGTGATCCTCCAGTCGCTTCCTCCATCCTATGACCCGTTTGTTGTAAACTATAACATGAACGGACTTGAGAAGTCGATTCATGAGTTGATCAACATGCTGGTCCAATACGAGGCAACGACCCACAAGTCGGCGTCGGTGGTATTGATAGGAGAGGCTTCGACCTCCAAGGCGAATGGCAAGAGGGCCGGACGCTGGAAGAGGAAGAAGGGCAAAGGGAAGACGGTTGTGGCCCCTGCTCGCGCTCCGGGCGTCCCTGTTGCTCCGGTTGGACCGAGCAAAGGGAAAGGGAAGGCCCGTGGTTCTCAGCGGTCCAAGGCAAATGATGTCTGCATGCATTGCCAAGGGAAAGGGCATTGGAAGAGGGAGTGCCCACAACTCCTCTCCAATGCAGGTATGTTTGTGGTTGAAGTAAGTATGATTACTAATTCTGCTTCATGGGTATTGGATACCGGGTGTGGTGCTCACATCTGTAATGATTTGTAGGCACTGCAAAGAAGCAGAAGGCTAACCAAGGATGAGATGATCCTGAGGCTAGGCGATGGCAAGGCCGTTGCTGCGGAGGCCGTAGGATCACTAGAGTTAGCCATTAGTAGTTATGTTAGGATTGTACTGAACGACTGTTTCTATGTACCTAGCATGATTAAAAATATTGTTTCCATCCCGGTCCTTGATAAGGAGGGATATGAATTTACCATCAATGAAAACGGTTTTTTCATTACCAAAGATCGTATTTCTCATCTGCTTGGTACATTGGTCAACGGCCTGTACATACTTCAACAGTCTAATTGGATTATGACTACATAACACAAACGAAAAGGTGATGATCATAATAACACACAGATATGGCATGCGAGGTTAGGTCATATCTCTAAAGATAGGGTAAGAAGGTTGGTGGACTCAAAGAGTCTAGAAATAGACGATTTGGACAACCTACCGACCTGCGAATCCTGTCTAAAGGGAAAGATGACCAAGAAACCCTTTGTTGGACATGGTCCGATCCATGATGAGTTTTACCGAACTCCCCCTTTCCTTCAGGGGATACGCTCTTGAGACGGCGATCAAAGTTTTGAACTTGGCTCCATCCAAAAGGGTATCCCAGACGCCATATGAGATATGGCATGGCAAGCCTGCCTCCTACAAATACTTGAAAGTGTGGGGTTGCCCCGCATATGTCAAGAGATTAGTGGGAGATAAACTGGACTCGAGGTCTAGTTTATGCAGGTTCATTGGCTATCCAAAAGAAACGGCGGGGTATTATTTCTATGATCCCTCCGAGCAAAAGGTTTTTGTCTCGCGAAACGCAGTGTTCTTGGAAAAAGATTTTCCATCGGATAATCGACGCGATGAGGTACTCCTTGAGGAATCAAGTGAGGTACCCCATGAGGCGGCAGTGACATCTGAGCCAGTGGTTCCCACTGATATTGTTCCAGTCCTCCGTAGGTCGGCCAGAGTATCCCATGCACCTGATAGGTATGGATTTCTGGGCTTGACCGGTCAGTTGGATAATGATCCAAAGACATATGAGAAGCGATGTCGGACATCGATTCGGACAAGTGGTTTGAGGCCATGAAATTCGAGATGGACTCGATTGGTACAAACAAGGTTTGGACCCTAGTAGATCCACCCAAAAGGGTTAAACCCGTAGGGTGTAAATGGGTCTACAAACGTAAGATTGGAGCTGACGGGGAGGTTACCACCTTCAAAGCCAGGCTTGTGGCGAAAGGTTACACTCAGCGACCCGGGGTCGATTTTGAGGAAACCTACTCGCCCGTAGCAATGGCCAAGTCCATTCGGATACTGCTCGCCATAGCAACATGGTATGACTATGAAATATGGCAGATGGACGTGAAAACGGCCTTCCTCAATGGTTTCGTAGAGGAAGAGATCTATATGGATCAGCCGGAAGGTTTCACAACTGTTGGAGAAGAGTAGAAGGTCTGCCGTCTCCAAAGGTCCATCTATAGCCTCAAACAAGCTTCACGAAGCTGGAACATACGTTTTGATGAAGTCATACAGGGATATGATTTCATCAAGAATGAGTCTGATCCTTGTGTATACAAGAAGATCAGTGGGAGCTCAGTTGCGTTTCTGGTGCTTTAAGTGGATGACATCTTGGTCATTGGGAATGATGCTAAGATGTTGGGTACCATTAAAGCTTGGTTGTCAACGCAATTCTCCATGAAGGATATGGGCGAGGCATCCTACATCCTTGGCATCAAGATCTACAGCAATAGATCTAGAAGGATGTAAGGATGGCCCGGTCCTCGTATATTGAGAAAGTCTTGAAGAGATTCAAGATGGAGAACTCAAAAACGAGGATTCCTTCCTATGAGGCATGGAATTAAGTTATCCAAGAAGCAGTCTCCTAAGACTGATGAGGAGCTTAAACGGATGTTGGACATCCCCTATTTCAGCCGTAGGCAGCATACAGTATGTTGTTCAGTGCACGAGACTTGATGTGGCTTTCGCTTTGAGCGTAACAAGTCGATATCAGTCGTGTGCCGGGGAGGCACAATGGAGTGCAGTCAAGACTATACTGAAGTACCTGAAAAGGACTAAGGACATGTTCTTGATCTACGGCGGTGGAGAGTTGATACTGGAAGGCTATAGCGACGCTAGCCTCCAAGCGGATGACGATGATGCCAAGTCTTAGTATGGTTTTGTATTTAGACTGAATGGTAGCGTGGTTACTTGGAAGAGTTCCAAGTAGGCTACCACGGCGGACTCCACCATAGAGTTTTGAATACATAGTGGCTTTGGAAGCTGCTAAGGAGTGGTTTGGTTGATGAGCTACATCCAAGGGTTGGATGTAGTACCTAGCATTGCTAAGCCTGTAATTATCTTTTATGATAACAAACGGGGTGATAGCGCTAGCAAAGGAACCGAGATCTCATCACGATCCAAGCATATTCTTAGATGCTACCATCTACTTAGAGAGATGGATAAGAGGAGTGACGTTCGGTTGGACCGAGTTAGCTCTGCAGAAAACATAGCAGATCCACTTGCTAAGCCCATGTCGCAAGTTGCCCACACTCACCATCTGAATAAGAGGTTTGAGGTCAATGGGTGATTGGCTTTAGGTCAAGTGGGAGATTGTTGGAATAGGTGACCAGAAAGCCAATAGGTTTGGCAATTTGTAACCTATTTGACAACTTGATGTAGATGTAATATTATTATGTGATGAATAAGATGAGTGTTCATCACCAATGGTACTTTCTTTGTTGCGCTCATCTTACATTTGTTAAAACGGTGTTTAACTTATATCGCAACAAAACCCACAGACCATGGATAACAACTCCTACAGTTGGGCCACGCATTTGATGGTGGTCATGAAACCAACTGATTAAGAGTTGGGTCTGAAACGTTCCAAGTCGAGGACCTCGAGACAGGGCATCGAGAGTCCTATTGAGACTTGCGTCAAGAGTCGTGTTCATTAGATGAGTGCCATGTTCATCGGCAACAGGCGTGGGACGCCTACACGATCTTGATGGGTTGGTCGACTGGGGTCGAGCCGACTGGACTGACTCGCGGGGATCATCATATGGAAGCCTTGGAGGCTTGGTCGGTATGATTGGTTTTCCCCGGTTCCGATAGTACGGGAGTAATCCTCAGACTTGAGGGATCATGGCAGTTGCGTGCACATGACGGCTGTATCTTGGATCTGGCAAGAGGTAATCATCCTGTAAGATGATTATCATAAGCCTTGTCCAGTGCAGTCGGAATGTGTAGCAAGGACGGTAGATTTCAAGAAGAGGATCCGTCCCCTGTCAGAATGTGACAGAGGTATCTCCTATGCGCTCGAAGACACGTTCATGCTGTTTAAAGCTGTGGCCACAGTGGTTGCTCGAACAGGGAATGGTTTCTGGTGTCGACGCAATGAAGCATGCGTGGTCTCGAGTATTAAGCATAGATGCCTAGTCAAGGATGGGAACCGACGCCCAATTCCATACCCTAGACTAAGACCGGGAGACGGTAGACGGAAGGATCGTACCCGTACGGAATTGGCGCCTAAATGTTCACGCCAATTAACCTAGTCTCTAGTGCCATGCACCGTTGCTAGACGCCACCCATTGTAACGGGCCCCTATGGGACACGGGCCCAAGTTTAGCTGAGGGTGAACCTAAAGGGTCACACACAAATCACCGAGGAGGTTGAGAGATCGACTTGGAGTCAATCTCGAAGGATAAACTAAGTAATTGGATTACTTAAGGGAAAGTCCATTGGATGAACGGGCCGATATTGTATCGGGCTTTCGTCTAATCGGTAAATTGAATTTTCGATTAAATATGGAAAGTTGAGACGTTGGATCTTTTAATTGGATTAAAAGATCAACAGGAATAATTTAAATGGACATTAAATTGGATTTAATGTTGGATTCGTCGTAATTGGATTACGATAAAACCCGATCCGTTAAATTATACCCGAGAGGAGAAATAATTCCTATTTTGGAATAGGAAGAAGTTGGACTTCTTCCCTTAATTAAACATGGCTGACATGCTCCCTTGGAGGAAGCAAAATCAGCCATGTTTCATGCTAGGTGGTATATTGACTTATCTCTTTTGGAAAGAGACAAATCAACTCCAATCAAGCTCTTCCCTTTTGGTATGATTTGATCATACCATAAATTTTGGTAGGCTTGATTGAAGAATTGATGGTGATTGATTAGAATGAATCTTAACATCCTTGGATGAACCTAGACACATTCCAATAATCACATTAATTATGTATATATATTAGAATATACAACACCAAGCATAAGTGGTTTATTATTCATCTTTTTCTAGGAAAAAGATAAGACAAAAATCCTCTCCTCTCTCTCAAACTCTCGGCCTCTCTCCCTCTCTTACACTTGTGTTCTTCACTTGATTTTGAATCAAGAAGAAGAACAAAGTAAGTTTAAGAGAGCACTAATTCATAGTGTTCTTCTCTTAAACCGATTCCTTCTTATACCCGTTCTTTTCTAGTAAGAATAACGTGTGTTTCTTCCGGTGTGGTGTGGATCACCTTTGGAGAATCCATACGTTTGGATTTCGTGAGCATTCCGGAGAAGGAACAACGCAAGTAGCCTGGAGCATACACTAAACAATCGAAGGTTACGATTTATTACGCTTTGATTGATTATATATATTTATCTATGCCCTATGTGTTTAATATTCATTTCCAATATTTACAGATCCTACATCGAACACCCGGTTGAGCACCCAAGGGCACAACCCTTGGGATTCGTATCTTAAATTAGATTTGATTTAATTTACGCACTTCTCTCGCTTTCTCGCTTCCGCTCGCGCTCCCGGGCAGATCCGCTTGTCCTTCAGATGTCGTGGTAGATATCCAATATCATTCTCATCCAATGAGATTCCGAAGATATTTTGCCTAACCTATTCGCATGGTTCCGAGGACTCCAAGCGAACCATGTTACTCAGTGTTGGGCCCGACCCATCACCCAAATCATGCCTCAAACTGTCGCCCCCCACTACTCGTGAGACAGGGAAATAGCGAGCGCAGTCTTTTTGTTCACAACAATGGTGCAGCTTTCCCCTAGTCCAAATGTGCCACGACTCGTGAGATCACACTTGGGTAGTGGTAGCTTCCTCACCACATTGCCGTGGATGGAAGGCTCGGACATATTAAAATACCATTTTGATCCAAGTCCGTTCTGGGCCTAATATTTAATTTGGTCCAACCAAATGAGAATTTGAGTGTGACCGAGACCTCATCACATTATGGTGTTTTAGCATGCATAAATATCCAATATTTAAAGCGATAAATAAATACGCCGCATGCATAAAACATAGTATACCCCTGTTAGGATGATCACAAGCCCAACCTATGCGACCCACTGAGCCCGCAGTGATTCTATGATCTGTCTAGGGTGGTCCTAAATTATTACAATAATAATATACCCATTGTCATTCCAATGGGCCTTGAAGTGCTTCTTGTTTCACGCCTTGATGCTTCTCCTTGGGGTCTCCGACTCCAATTGCTTGTTAAAATTAAAACCTCACCAATCCTATCTACTCTCATTACAACTGAAAGTAATACATTGGTAATAAAGAAAACAAGCCTTAACATCATGAGGCTGAAAATACGGGAGATGATAGTCCCAAAAACAAGAGGCACGCAGGCCCCACCCAACAGAAAATAAATGATCATACATCCATCCATACATAAGGTCTAGGGCTCTTGTGATCATCCCATGTTGATTCCATCAACACACATAACATAATTATTCCAAATAATCATGCATAAATACCAATGGATATTCCAAATACCCAAGTGATGTCCAACATCACAAAAGCATAAACATATAAAGAATATGCAAAATTCAAATTTCCAATTTAATGGACATATTAAACAATGCATCCAATGCATGTATTAATCCCAAATTAATTAAGCAAATTTAATTCAAGGAATAATCCAATTATTCCAAAATCAAAAATGCAAAATTAACATATTTTCAGAATATTGTGCAGAAAATACAGAAAATTAAATTTTTTGGAAAAAGTCAAAAAACGGCCCAGCCGTTGTGCCGGCCGGCCACCCGCGCGCGCGCGCAGGCAGCAAGCCTGCGCGCCCTGGCTCGGCCGGCAGCGGCCGGCTGTGCACAGCGCGCGCCCCTGCGCAGCATGCGCCGGCCGCTGCCATCCGATCCCAATTTTTTTTTTTATTTCAGCACAATAATAGTAACATTTTTCTGAAAATAAGCATGCAATTTTTAGATCCAATCTAACAAAATTAAGCATGTCAAAAGTCCATTAAATCCAAACAATTGAATCATCATATTATTCATATATTCATATAATCTAACGTTGTTCATAGAAAAAGATGAATAATGAACCACTTATGCCTGGTGTTGTATATTCTAATATATATACATAATTAATGTGATTATTGGAATGTGTCTAGGTTCATCCAAAGATGTCTAGATTCATTCCAATCAATCACCATCAATTCTTCAATAAAGCCTACCAAAATTTATGGTATGATCAAATCATACCAAAAGGGAAGAGCTTGATTGGAGTTGATTTGTCTCTTTCCAAAAGAGATAAGTCAACATACCACCTAGCATGAAACATGGCTGATTTTGCTTCCTCCAAGGGAGCATCTCGGCCATGTTTAATTAAGGAAAGAAGTCCAACTTCTTCCTGTTACAAAATAGGAATTATTTCTCCTCTCAGGTAAAATTTAACGGACCGAGTTTTATCGTAATCCAATTACGATGAACCCAACATTAAATCCAATTTAATGTCCATTTAAATTATTCGCGTTGATCTTTTAATCCAATTAAAAGATCCAACGTCTCAACGTCTCAACTTTTTATATTTAATCGAAAATCCAATTTACCGATTAAAAGAAGGCCCGATACAATATCGGCCCATCCATCCAATGGACTTTCCCTTAAGTAATCCAATTACTTATTTATCCTTCGAGATTGACTCCAAGTCGACCTCTCAACATCCTCGGTGATTTGTGTGTGACCCTTTAGGTTCACCCTCAGCTACACTTAGGCCCGTGTCCCACAAGGGCCCGTTACCATGGGTGCCCGTCTAGCAACGGTCCATGGCACTAGAGACTAGGTGAATTGGCGTGGACATTTAGGCGCCAATTTTGTATGGGTACGATCCTTCTGTCTACCGTCTCCCGGCCTTAGTCTAGAGTATGGAATTGAGCGTCAGTTCTCATCCTTGACTAGGCATCTATGCTTAATACTCGAGACCACGTATGCTTCATTGCGTCGACATAGGAAACCATTCCCTATTCGACCAACCACTGTGGCCAAAGCTTCAAACAGCATGAACGTGTCTCCGAGTGCATAGGAGATAGCTCTGTCACATACTGACAGGGGACGGACCCTCTTCTTGGAATCCATCATCCTTGCCAGATCCAAGATACAGCCGTCATGTGCACGCGACTGCCATGATCCCTCAAGTCTGAGGATTACTCCCGTACTATCGGAACCAGGGAAAACCAATCATATCGACCAAGCCTCCAAGGCTTCCATATGATGATCCCCGTGAGTCAGTCCAGTCGGCTCGACCCCAGTCGACCAACCCTTCAAGATCGTGTAGGCATCCCACGCCTGTCGCCGATGAAACACGACACTCATCTAATGAACACGACTCTTGACGCAAGTCTCAATACGACTCTCGGTGCCCTGTCTCGAGGTCCTCGACTTGGAACGTTTCAGACCTAACTCTTAATCAGTTGGTTTCATGACCACCATCTAATGCGTGGCCCAACTGCACGAGTTGTTATCCATGGTATGTGGGCTTTGTTGCGATATAAGTTAAACACCGTTTTAACAAATGTAAGATGAGCGCAACAAAGAAGGTACCATTGGTGACGAACACTCATCTTATTCATCACATAATAATATTACATCTACATCAAGTTGTCGAATAAGTTACAAATTGCCAAACCTATTGGCTTTCTGGTCACCTATTCTAACAGGCTGCGGCATGATGATACGTATTTGCTATGATTTTGTGAAAATTGCTGAAAATTGGCGATTTGTTGAGCAATATGATGATGAACCTTGATACATTGCATCCCCATTTCATTCATGCCAATATAATTTATGAATGCATTGTTGGGATTGCAATAGAATACTTGACATACATAATTTATGATGAACCTCTAATTATATGTATATTGATGAGTGTGGTTGCGGCATGATGATACATATTTGCTATAATTTTGTGAAAATTGCTGAAAATTGGCGATTTGTTGAGCAATATGATGATGAACCTTGATACATTGCATCACCATTTCACTCATGCCAATATAATTTATGAATGCATTGTTGGGATTGCAATAGAATACTTGACATACATAGGAAAATTCAAACTTGTCACATGTGTGATGAATCTCTTAACAATCTTGTTTTGATGAAAAATGCTTGTGAGTAACACATATAAGCCCTTTTGGTGAGATTTTGAGCCTATGAGCACACATATTATTGCTCTCTTATTTTGCTTGGCTGTGTGATTGTCATCTTTGGTTTGATTTTCTAGAACTTGCTCGGTTATACATGTCGAGACTGCAAATTGAGTTGGGTGTGTGAAAATGATAAAGGCATTAGGATTGAACCGAAGCCTCTCGTTGCTAAGGCTGCATAAATATCCACCCTAGTAGCCCAATCGAGCCTGAGCCTGATTTTGTTGTCATATTAAGCACAATACAAGCCATGAACAACCGTTTCTTTGTCCTAAACCTTTGAACCCCACTGTTAAAGGATTGGAATGACTACTTGTGATACTCTTCCCTCATTAGTGTATAGTTCAAGTGCAAGTCTCAACCATCTCGTGAAGATGTGTCTAAACAAAAGAAAATATGGAAGAAAAAGAAAGAGAGAGAAAAAAGAAAAAAAAAGAGAGAAATTTAATGTGTCCCGAAAAAAAAGAAAAAAAAAAGGGAAAAATCAGCAGAAAATAGCAAGTCTAAAAAAAAAAAGCAAGAGAATAGAGAATGTCGTGATGCAATGCGATGGCAAGAATAAGGGAAAAGCAAAGAAACAAGAAAAAGTTTGTGGACAAAGAAGGAATAAAGTGCAGTTGAACTAGAAAATTCCTGCCTGTGGAAGCCTATCCAAGTATTGTTATCTAATTTCTTTAACCCTAAAATCCCCTCTTTCATTCTTATTTGTTTCCTACCCTCACCGAAAGCCCCATTACAACCCGGTAAAGACCCTTTGATTTTCACTCCAAACTCACTTCAAGCGGTGAAGATGTGATATAAGAGCAAGCCTTTGGCAAAATCTCGTTGAAAGCATGACTTGAGAGTTGTTGTCCACCCTTAAACACTTTGAGCGTATAGAGTGTATCCGAAGTGAGGGTGTTCACTCACTTTGCATTTTTGATTCCGAATGGATTGTTGAGATAGTTGTTATATTGTGTGGCTTGTGGGAATTGGTACTATGAAGTCTATTGTTTCTCTGTTGCACCTTGACAGTGAATTCATTTTGAAATGTTGGCATAAGTTGAAATGAGGTGTTATGTAAAAGGGGATGTTCCCTTGAGAGTGATTGCATTACATTGCTATATGGTTGAGGACAAGCATGATCTAAGTGTGGGGGTATTTGATTGGGAGAAATTATACAACATATTCTTATATTTATACCTTCATTTTATCTCGATATAAAGTTTGTTCTTGGGTACATTTGTGGTTTTTAGGAACTTTGGTGGGCAAAAAAGGCAAGTGCAAGACAAGAGCTCAAATATAGAAAGAAGAGTAAAAAATTCTACAGAAATGGCTACAAGTTAGCCCGTGACCCACAGGCTATCAGAAATCCGCTTTCAAAAACGCATGCAGGAAGCATAACCCATGACCCACAGGTTATCAGACATTCACTGGGCGGAAATTGGCAGACGAGTTGACTTGTAAAAAACGAGAATTCTGATTTTAGGTCACTCAAAAAGGAGTCCTATTTCCTTTGTAACCTACCTTAAAGTCTTAGTTAGAATAGGACTAGAAATGGGAAAGAGTTCTATGCTAAATAGAGTCCTATTCCGCTCCTTCCTCAACTAGGATTCTCCCTCTATATAAAGGAGGGAGGAGAATACTTGATTCAACTTATTTTTCAGTAATTTTCTGCATCTTTTCTCTTGTGTTTTTGCTAGAATTAGGATGAACTAAATTTCTTTTTGTGCTAAGGCTTATGGAAAGCCTAATTGATACATGTGTTAAATATTTTTCTGGATTAATCTACCGTTATTTTCGCATGTCCATGAGTTATTGTGTTTATTGATATTATTTAAGAGCTTGATCACCTCTTAGATTTTCTTAATTATGTTAATGAACCGAGAGAAAATTTAGCATAGTGGAACGGGTAATTCATGGTATGGACTGAATGATGTGTAGACATACACAGGCATGATCTATCTGGTTCCATAGGTTTTTCATGAATCTTAATGTATTATTATCACGAGTCTTGGAGAAAAGAGATCCCCTAATTCCTTGGTAGTAATAGGTTCGGTATAGCTCAAGAGAGTATATTGGATTAAATTAGGAAAAACCTCCGTATGCGAAGATAATTGTCTGTGTGATTGATCCGTTAATATTAAATGCGTTGTGTTGGTTAGGTGGACCTATAGCCGTGACACTCCTTCCTATATCTGCGTTTTTCCCTCACTGTAATTACTTGCTAAAGTTGATTTTATTGCCTTTTAGTAGTTCCATAAACCATTCACATTCTCGATTGTCCAAATAATTAGGGATTAGTCATAGTTGTGGTAATTGTTTCATTAAATCCTCGTGGGGTCGACATTCTTTATACTACTTGATAGCTAGTACACTTGCTAGTATATATTTTTGCAACCATTTCACAATGTATAAAAAAAAAATAATGTTATGAATATATGCGTTCATAATATCTTTGTTATATCTAATATTAGTTTAGTAGTAACATAAGTAGTAGAACTATAAAACATAAGCATCAAATTGTTAAAATATTTGCACATAATTTTGTATAGTTATATAGTTACCAAATTAAAAATATATATATATTTATCCAGATAAAGCTTTTTGTAATTAAATTATATAATATATTAATTTTAAAAAAAATAAACATAAGCTATTTTCTAAAAGTAAAATGAGAATGGTCATGAACATACATTTTAAAAATATGATGATGTCAATTTAAATTTTTATATCTTTCAATTATACAAAAACAAATAGAAGAATTTTTTAAACCAAGCAGTGATAGATCTTATTTTAGATATATATATATATATCATGAAATAATAATAAAAATAAATAAAAATTTTCAACCGTGATTATTATTATTATATTTAGATTAATCCATGAGAATCACCAAATTTCAACATAGTGTATAAGTAGTAAAAAAACAATCAAATATTAAAAAGCTGATGCAACTTATTTTTAGATAGATATTAGATAATATAACTAAGAATATCATATTTTATTATTATTATTATTATCTAAAATTAAAATATGAGATATTGATTAATAATTTTAATATATGATGAATTTCAAAAATAAAATTGATATAATATTGTATAAGTAGTTAAATATATAAAAATACTTAAAATAATATATATATATATAAATAAATGTTTAGAAAAAACAAAAAAAAAAAAAAAACTCGCGAACCGACTCGTAAGATCGCAAATAAAAATATTTGAGCTCAAGCTTCAAAACGACCCAGCTTCCGAGCCGACTTAACTTGATTGCCACCCATATTCGAAAAGATTATCTATAATAAAGTGAAAATTATTAGAACCCCTTATAAAAAGTATCTAAAAAAAGCATTAAATTACCTATTTTCATCAACTTTTCATTTCAAAATACCCAGCTATTAACTTTTACTTTACTTTTCTTTTAAAAATGACCCTTGATCTCTTCCATTATCAGTTCATTTACTAATTGATATGTAATTTTAGAATTAGTTTTCTTTTAGCTATAATCATCTTTTTATAGTAAAACATTTACAAATATTAATTTTGAATTGTAAAATTTTAAATATTTTTGTTTAGTTTATTCATTAAAATTGTCTGTATTAAATATCTGTTCTCTAATTATTAAAAAAGAATACTATTTATCCACAATTTTTCTTTGGAAAGTTAAAGTTGATTAGGATTTTGTTTTCAACATTCTCCTTGATAAAATTATTGAAGGAAAAGATATATTTTGATATATTGGAGAAAAAATTATATTAGTAAAGATAATTATAATTTTTTTAATTGCATTAGAAAAAATAAAAATTAGAAAGTCCAAAAAATAAATTTGGTAAGTTTTTACTAAATACTAATGAATACAGTAAAAGAAATATATATTTTAAAAATAAATGCAACAAAAAGGACATATAATTCAAGAAAAATAAGGGTAACTCTGTCCCAAAATAGAGTAAAAGTTAAGAGTAGGGTTTTCTTAAATGAAAAGTTGATTGAATGGATGTTTTGGATAAAAAATTATATTGATGGATATTTTTAATATAAAAAATTATTTTAAAGGCGTTTTAGTAATTTCTTCTAAAAGATATACTTATTTTAGTAATTAAATTTAAAAGTATGCACATGTAGTACGAATAAATAAAAGTATGCACTATAAAGGAAAATTTGGTTGGAAATTTAGTGGCCTCCCAACGGCCTAATTGCAAGGCCAAGAGGGACCAAATTGAGATTGTGGTTTAAAAAAGGTTAATCACACTGACCTCCCCTACTATCATGGAAATATACATATTCCCCCTCTTATTGTGAAAATTACAAATTACCCCCTTTGAATAATAGGCATTAGTCAATTTAAATAATAAGTGCTTAAATAACCATTTAGCCCTCATTTATAAAATTAAAAATAATTCAATAAAATTAGTCATAGAAGTATTTTTTTATCTTCTTTATTTGAAATAAAAAGCAGAAAAAAAGTTTTTTTTTGAATAATTTAAAAATATACTTATGTCTTCATTTTTCTAGGAATTGTAACGTATATAATTTTATAGAATTTAAATTGGCTAAACTATTCAAATTTGCCTCAATTTTTAACATTTGAGTACTTTATTTTATTACTTGCTATAAATAATATAATTTCAAGGAAATTTGCAAACTTTGATGATTGTTAGGAGTAGAAAATGATATCACAATCTACACATACACAATGCGTGATTAAAACAATATTATCAAACAATATACTAAAAGTTACGAGTATACACCCTTATTAACTTTAAAAATAAAAATTTTTCCCTTAGGGGTATTTAAATCTTAGAAAATAGAATTATTCTTGTTGAGGGTATTATAGGAAGTTTAGACTATTTTTTATGACATCAGCAAAATCCGTTAAGTTAACTAACGGAAGGGGCAATTTGTAAGGTGAACATATTTGAAAGGAAAGTTTATGTAATTTTCATAGTAAGAGGGGAAAATTTGTATATTCCCATAATAGTAGGGGAGGTTACTGTAATTAACCCTTGAAAAAAAAATCTATTTGTTCTCGTACATATTTTGTGATAATTTTAAGGGTATCTTAGTCATATACTAATTTTTGGCCGAAAATAGTGACCATTATGTAGTCGGAAGGATGATATTGAAAAATAAGAAAATCATAGGTTGACTTTGCAATTGAATTATAAACATGGGGATGAAATGATAAATACCCCTTGATTACTTGAAGAAACCAAGTGAATAGTGTGTGTGGAGCGTGTAAATGTGTGTGATTTTCCAAACTAAAAAAATGCCATTAAAGCTGAAAAAAATAGGGCTTGATTTAAGCTTTTCAAACGGGAAAAAATGCAAGCAACCCCATGTGATATTGTAAAGGAGCAAATTATCCCCTATATAAAAATAAGATAGCAATTTATCTCCCTATATTTTTTTAAAAATGAATTAATTTACCTCCGCGTATTTTTTAAATGGAGCAATTTACTTTAAAATGGATCAATTTGCCTTCGTGTGTTTTTTATAATGGGGCAATTTATCACCTAGATAGGTAGTTAAATTGCTCCATTTTAAAAAACACAGAAAGATAAATTACTATTTTTCTTTCGTAGGGAGTAATTTGTTCATTTATAATATAACAGGATGGTAAATTGCATTAAACCTTTTTCAAACGATTTCAAAACCAAAAATCCAAGTCATTTCACGCAGTTTGTGTGTGGTTGGTTTCCAATTACTTAAAAATCAAGTGAATAGTGTAAGTGTGTTCATGTGTGTAATTTTCAGCTCAAGACATACCATAAACATTGGATGGGTGGGCGGCTGAGGGAGGGCGGTGTTTTGTACGGTGTGCGACTGGCGGAGAAGCAACGTTGGTGGCGGATCTCGGTGGTGTGCGACTGGCGGAGAATAGGTGGATGGCGGCGGCACATCTGGCGAGTCCAGAGCTGGCGTGCTGGCGGTTAAACTAGGCGAAGGTGGTGGAGTTGCGGGAGAGAGAGAGAGAGAGAGAGAGAGAGAGAGAGAGAGAGAGAGAGAGAATGGTGGAGGTAAGAGAACTGGAGGCGCACGACGGGAGGTGTGCAGAGGTGAAGTGGGTCAGGGATGTAGATGAAGGCTGTCTTGATTTTTTTCTTTTTTTGGGTTAATTCCATTTAAACCCCTGAAGTATAGCTACATTCGTATTACCCCCTAAGGCCTCCTTTACTTGCAAGGATTAGCCATGATATTATGGCTAATCCTTACTAGTAATATGTTTACTTATTTTTAGCCCAACCCGTGATGAAGGAGCAAGGCCCGCATGTTCTGCTGATTATTGCATGATTAAAATCACATTCTCCACCCTTAAATTATTTTATCACTAGGCCCATCTTTTGTGATTAAATTTTCATTTTCGTTCATGTCCTCCTCTTTTTCATTTTTCTACCCACTTTGCCCCTTGTTTTTGTTTTTATTACAACCAAATTATTGGTCATGATGTGACCATTTATGCATGTTTTTTGACCGATTTTTATGTCTTCTTCTCCATTTTTGTTCTTTTTTTCTTCATTACACCACCTACCCTCTCATCTGCCAACATAAAAACATTTCTAGAAGATGAAGTTTGCATTCTCTCATGTCTAAGCTTGAAAGGTTGTTCTTCATACGACGATCGGTAATGTTTGCGAATTTTTTTTTTTTTTAGATTTTAGAATATTACAAATTTTTGAGGAGCATAAACTTATATTTCCCCTGCACTTGTGATTTTTCTGGATCAGAGTCTTGAACTTTGGGTTGTTCGGTTTTTGAGCTCGGATTCGCACTGATTTTGGACTCTAGTTCGAAGTCCGCATTTTAAGCTCTGTAGACGGCACTTCCTGACTCCGATAATGTGGAACAACTTTTTTTTTGTTACTGACTTCATCAATTGAGCAAGTCTGTTATCCCTACAACAGACCAAAAATTAGAGAAAATTGTTTGGTATGTTAGGATTTATATTACTAGATTTGGTAATAATGTGGAACAACTTGTTTTTTTTTTTTTTTTTTTTTTTTATTGACTTCATCAATTGAGCATGTCTGTTATTCGGCCAACAGACTAAAAATTAGAAAAAAGTAATTTAGGTATGTTAGGATTTACATTACTAGATCTGGTAATAATGTGGAACAAGTTGTTTTTTTTACTGACTTCATCAATTGAGCATGCCTATTATACCGAAAACCGACCAAAAATTAGAGAAAAGTGTTAGGTATGTTAGCATTTATATTAAACTTCGTATATTCGGTCCTCGTTGGTTACAAATACATTGGTGTTTCTGTAATAGATACGTCTTCTAATTCTCCTATGTATTATTACTCTCCAATGTACTTTAAAAAAAACTCGGTTGTCGTTTTTTAACCTTGGTATTCAACGGATATGTGGTACTGCATCCCCTATATACTTTATATGGTCATTTAGATGATATTTTCCTTAGATCGTTTTTCATTTTTAACATTACAATGACAAACTTCCTAAGCCAGTCATTTAAGTTATATGCATAACTTATGCGGTCTACATTAACTTGAATACCTTGTTTTTACCCCTTCAATTTATATTTAACGCTCTTCATCTCATTCAAATCCCTATGTACTACAAATTTGGTTTATAATACTAGGTCTTACAATGGTTGTGTTTAGGGATTATTTATAGGATGAATAGGGCAAAGAGATTAAAGATATTCATCGCTATACAACTTGAGTTTTCTCTTTGTATATGTTTTGTTCGGTTGCCAGACGTCGACAGAATGGCCGTATCACTTCACAAAATGGGATGACACGTTGTTACCAAATGAGTCATAGAATTCCTGACCAAATGAAGCATTTACGATAAATAATAGAATTTAGTGATGCAAAATGCTTGGACAATCTATGCATGTCATGCAATGCGTTTGGACGCCTCTGTCAACTGTTAGAAATATCGGGTGGTCTGAAAGATACGGTACATGTTTCAGTTATTGAACAAGTGGCAATGTTTCTAAGTGTTATTGCACACCATAAAAAAATTGTGTTGTCAAGCATGGATTTCATCCATAGTGGTCGTACGGTGAGCAAACATTTCCACTCGGTATTGAAGGCGGTCCTGCGCTTGAATTCAATTTTGTTGGTGAACCCTGTAGCAGTGTCTGACGATTACCCGACCACTGAAGGACAAGCGGATCCGCCCGGGAGCGCGAGCGGAAGCGAGAAAGCGAGAAATGTGCGTAAATTTAAATCAAAGTTAAATAAACGAATTCCAAGGGGTGTACCCTCGGGTGCTCAACCGGGCGTTCGATGTAGGATGTGTAAATATTGGAAACATATATTTAAACACATAGGGCATAGATATATACAATAAATCAATCAAAGCGTAAGGAGACCGTTACCATCGATTGTTTAGCGTATGCTCCCGACTACTTCTGTTGTTCCTTCTCCGGAATTCTCACGAAATCCAAACGTATGGATTCTCCAAAGGTGATCCACACCACACCGGAAGAAACACACGTTCTACTTGCTAGAAAAGAACGGGTTTAAGAAGGAATAGGTTTAAGAGAAGAACACTATGAATTAGTGCTCTCTTAAACTTACTTTGTTCTTCTTTCTTGATTCAAAATCAAGTGAAGAACACAAGTGTGAGAGAGGGAGAGAGGCCGAGAATTGAGAGAGAGGAGAGGGATTTTTTGTCTTCTCTTTTTCCTAGAAAAAGATGAAATAATGAATCACTTATGCTTGGTGTTGTATATTCCAATATATATACATAATTAATGTGATTATTGGAATGTGTCTAGGTTCATCCAAGGATGTCAAGATTCATTCCAATCAATCACCATCAATTCTTCAATCAAGCCTACCAAAATTTATGGTGTGATCAAATCATACCAAAAGGGAAGAGCTTGATTGGAGTTGATTTGTCTCTTTCCAAAAGAGATAAGTCAACATACCACCTAGCATGAAACATGGCTGATTTCGCTTCCTCCAAGGGAGCATGTCGGCTATGTTTAATTAAGGGAAGAAGTCCAACTTCTTCCTATTCCAAAATAGGAATTATTTCTCCTCTCGAGTAAATTTAACGGACCGGGTTTTATCGTAATCCAATTATGACGAACCCAACATTGAATCCAATTTAATGTCCATTTAAATTATTCTCGTTGATCTTTTAATCCAATTAAAAGATCCAACATCTCAACTTTCCATATTTAATCGAAAATCCAATTTGCCGATTAAATGAAAGCCCGATACAATATCGCCCGTCCATCCAATGGACTTTCCCTTAAGTAATCCAATTACTTATTTATCCTTCGAGATTGACTCTAAGTCAATCTCTCAACCTCCTCGTTGATTTGTGTGTGACCCTTTAGGTTCACCCTCAGCTAGACTTGGGCCCGTGTCCCACAAGGGCCGTTACCATGGGTGGCCGTCTAGCAACGATCCATGGCACTAGAGACTAGGTGAATTGGCGTGAACATTTAGGCACCGATTCCGTACGGGTATGATCCTTCTGTCTACCGTCTCCCGGCCTTAGTCTAGGTATGGAATTGGGCGTCGGTTCCCATCCTTGACTAGGCATCTATGCTTAATACTGGGGACCACGTATGCTTCATTGCGTCGACACAGAAAACCATTCCCTGTTCGACCAACCACTGTGGCCACAGCTTCAAACAGCATGAACGTGACTCCGAGTGCATAGGAGATACCTCTGTCACATACTGACAGCGGACGGATCCTCTTCTTGGAATCCACCGTCCTCGCTGCACATTCCGACTGCACTGGATAAGGCTTATGATAATGATCTTACAGAATGATTACCTCTCGCCAGATCCAGGATACAGCCGTCATGTGCACGCGATTGCCATGATCCCTCAAGTCTGAGGATTACTGCCGTACTATCAGAACCGGGGAAAACCAATCATACCGACCAAGCCTCCAAGGCTTCCATATGATGATCCCCGCGAGTCAGTCCAGTCGGCTCGACCCCAGTCATCCAATAAACACGACTCTTGACGCAAGTCTCAATAGGACTCTCGATGCCCTGTCTCGAGGTCCTCGACTTGTAACATTTCAGACCCAACTCTTAATCAGTTGGTTTCATGACCACCATCCAATGCGTGGCCCAACTGCACGAGTTGTTAACCATGGTCTGTGGGCTTTGTTGCGATATAAGTTAAACACCGTTTTAACAAATGTAAGATGAGCGCAACAAAGAAGGTACCATTGGTGACGAACACTCATCTTATTCATCACATAATAATATTACATCTACATCAAGTTGTCGAATAGGTTACAAATTACCAAACCTATTGGCTTTCTGGTCACCTATTCTAACAATCTCCCACTTGACCTAAAGCCAATCACCCATTGACCTCAAACCTCTTATTCAGATGGTGAGTATGGGCAACTTGCGACATGGGCTTAGCAAGTGGATCTGCTATGTTTTCTGCGGAGCTGACTCGGTCCAACCGAATGTCACTCCTGCTATCCATCTCGCTAAGCAGATGGTAGCATCTAAGAATATGCTTGGATCGTGATGAGATCTCGGTTCCTTTGCTAGCGCTATCGCCCCTTTGTTATCATAAAAGATAATTACAGGCTTAGCAATGCTAGGTACTACATCCAACCCTTGGATGTAGCTCATCAACCAAACCACTCCTTAGCAGCTTCCAAAACCGCTATGTATTCAAAACTCTATGGTGGAGTCCGCCGTGGTAGCCTACTTGGAACTCTTCCAAGTAACCACGCCACCATATAGTCTAAATAGAAAACCATACTGAGACTTGGCATCATCGTCATCCGACTGGAAGCTAGCGTCGCTATAGCCTTCCAGTATCAACTCTCCACCGCCGTAGATCAAGAACATGTCCTAATCCTTTTCAGGTACTTCAGGATAGTCTTGACTGCACTCCAGTGTGCCTCCCCGGCACACGACTGATATCGACTTGTTACGCTCAAAGCGAAAGCCACATCAGGTCTAGTGCACTGAACAACATATTGTATGCTGCCTACGACTGAAGCATAGGGGATGTCCAACATCCATTTAAGCTCCTCATCAGTCTTAGGAGACTGCTTCTTGGATAACTTAATTCCATGCCTCATAGGAAGGAATCCTCGTTTTGAGTTCTCCATCTTGAATCTCTTCAAGACTTTCTCAATATACGAGGACTGGGCCATTCTCAACATCCTTCTAGATCTATCCCTGTAGATCTTGATGCCAAGGATGTAGGATGCCTCGCCCATATCCTTCATGGAGAATTGCATTGACAACCAAGCTTTAGTGGTACCCAACATCTTAGCATCATTCCCAATGAGCAAGATGTCATCCACGTAAAGCATTAGAAACGCAACTGAGCTCCCATTGATCTTTTTGTATACACAAAGATCGGATTTGGTCATGATGAAATCATATCCCCGTATGATTTCATCAAAATGTATGTTCCAGCTTCGGGAAGTTTGTTTGAGGCCATAGATGGACCTTTGGAGACGGCAGACCTTCTGCTCTTCTCCAACAGTTGTGAAACCCTCTACGAAACCGTTGAAAAAGGCCGTTTTCACGTCCATCTCCCATATTTCATAGTCATACCATGTTGCTATGGCAAGCAGTATCCGAATGGACTTGGTCATTGCTACGGGCGAGTAGGTTTCCTCAAAATCGACCTCGGGTCGCTGAGTGTAACCTTTTGCCACAAGCCTGGCTTTGAAGGTTGTAACCTCCCCGTCAGCTCCAAGCTTACGTTTGTAGACCCATTTACACCCTACGGGTTTGACCCCTTTGGGTGGGTCTACTAGGGTCCAAACCTTATTTGTACCCATCGAGTCCATCTCGGATTTCATGGCCTCAAGCCACTTGTCCGAATCGATGTCTGACATCGCTTCTCTGTATGTCTTTGGATCATTATCCAACTGACCGGTCAGGCCCAGAAATCCATACCTATCAGGTTCATGGGATACTCTAGTCGACCTAAGGAGGACTGGACCAATATCAGTGGGAACTACTGGCTCAGATGTCACTGCCGCCTAATGGGGTGCCTCACTTGATTCCTCAAGGAGCACCTCATCGCGTCGACTATCCGATGGAAAACCCTTTTCCAAGAACACTGCATTTCACGAGACAAAAACCTTTTGCTCGAAGGGATCATAGAAATAATACCCCGCAGTTTATGAACCTGCATAAACTAGACCTCGAGTCTAGTTTATCTCCCACTAATCTCTTGACATATGCGGGGCAACCCCACACTTTCAAGTATTTGTAGGAGGTGAAAGAAATCCGGTGGATCGTCCCGGGAATTGCGCGAATGCGGAAGCGCGGTAAAATAAACATATTAAAATAAAAGGCATGCTTTTAATTTAAAGAACACGCTCAAGGGGTGTGCCCTTGAGGTTCCCGGGCGTTCGGTGTATCTCATGATCATAAAACAAATAAAGAAATCATGGAGCCCATAGAGTTAAAAATTAAAGAGGGACGAAAATCTTAAACGAGACCTACCCGTTGTCGTTTTCGTCTTCAACTGCTACTCGCGTTGTTCCCCGTTTTTGCACCAAGACCTCGTTCTTGAGATCCTCCAAATCGTGACACACGATCCACCCACGTATCTTGCACATCGTGCTAGCAACGAACAAGTGTATAATTTTTGGAGTGGACGAATCAATAACACGTTATCAATTAACGGTATTGGTTTCATCTAAGTTCTTATGTTCCAAGAACAAAAAAGAACTAAGAAAAATATATTTTCTTGTGGGAGAAAGAGAGAGGGGCGGACGAGAGGTAGGAGAGGGGAGAGTGTGTGTTGTGTGTGTTTTCAAGAATCATCAATCTCACAAATGTTGGAAGCTAGAGGTTTATATAGAGGAAGAGTTTAATCCTCTTTAAACTCAAACTCTAAGTAACCTAATTTGACTAGGATTTTGACCTAGTCAAAGTCCTAGTCAAACTAGTGTTTGACCTAGTCAAATGAATCCTAGCCTTCCATCTCCCCTTTCCATCTCAACCGTTGATTCTAATTTAATGGAATATTTAAATCCTATTAAATATTCCAAAAGGCTAAAAGAATAAATATAATATAATAAATAAATATTATAATTTATTCTAAGCCCATTAAATCAACCCTTTAATAAATCCTATTTATTAATTTAATTCCTTTTATCAAATAGAAGGAATTAATTTCTCCAAGAAAATATAGGACCCGATTAAATCTAATTTAATCATTCCTTTACTCCAATATTTAATTCCAAATTAAATACTAAGTGTGTGTGGATAGTGTGTGACTCTTTAGGTTCACCATTCAGCTAGACTTGGTCGGATTCCTAGAATCCGTCCGTTACCATGGGTGGCCATCTAGCAACGGTCCATGGCACTAGAGACTAGGTGAAATATTCGGGGATGAACATTTAGGCTCTAACAGTACACTTGTCCTTCTGTCTTCGGTCTCATCAGTTAGGGTCTAGGGCATGGAAAATGCAGGTACCCATTTTGGACCTAAGTGTCGGTCTGTCCTCACTAAACGCCGCAAGGGAAACCTTTTCCCTTCTGTTCAGTCACTGTGGCCACAGTTTTCAGGGACAAGACATAGAGCATATATGAGACTCAACTGTCAACACCTTTTGACAGGAGACAGATCCTTTCTTGGAAACTACTGTCACTTTGTACACCCGAGCTGCACTAGACATGGCTTATGACTACTCAAGAGTATTTTGGCAATCTCTCACCATATCTAAGATACAGACCTGATGCACAGGTAAACTCAGCAGTTCCTCAAGTCAAAGGACTTGGCCTGTACTGTTGGAACCGGGAATACACGTCATACCTTGCTGACCATACTCAAGGTCCTCCGTAAGACGGTTCCCGCGAGTCACCTCAGTCAGCTGCTTCCTAGCACGCTGACCCACTAACACTGCTTAGACAACCTTCGTCACCCGTCGATGAAATACGACAGCAGATGCTTAGTGCAAGTCTCAAAGGGAATCCCGGTACCCATTTTCAGGATTCCTTGACTTGGAGATTTCTGGACTGATTCGGTAAGACTGATTTCATGGACCTACCTCCAAGCGTAGTCCCAGTCCCCGAAATCGTTTCTCAGTCCGTGGGCTTTGTTTGCGTAGTGAACAGAAATGTAAATGCAGATAAGTGAACGTAAACAAAGTATTGCCATATGAATTTTCACTTCTTTATTCATAAATGTTTTTATCAAATACCAAAGAATTGTCTAGACATAGGTTACATATTCCTGCCAAAATTGGCTTACATGGTTACCTATTCTAACAATCTCCCACTTGACCTTTAAAGCCAATTGCCCATATGCTTAATCCCCATCTTCTCAAGATGTTGCGTATGAGCGCTCTGCGACATAGGCTTTGTCAGCGGGTCTGCTGTGTTGTCTGCCGAGTTGACTCGGTCCATCCGGACGTCACCTCTTCCTACCATTTCTCTAAGAAGACGGTAGCGTCTAAGAATATGTTTGGAACGGTGATGAGATCTCGTTTCCTTTGCTTGCGCTATAACGCCGTTGTTATCACAGAAGATGACAACGGGCTCGGCGATGCTAGGCACCACAACCAACTCTTGGATGTAGTTTCTCATCCAAACCGCTTCCTTAGCAGGTTCTGAAGCTGCTATGTATTCAGCCTCTGTGGTGGAGTCAGCAATGGTTGCTTGCTTGGAACTTTTTCCAAGCTACTACTCCTCCATTGAGTTTGAATACGTACCCCGATTGAGACTTGGCATCATCGTCATCAGACTGGAAGCTAGCGTCGCTAAAGCCTTCCAGAATTAGTTCTCCATTGCCATAGACTAGGAACATTTCCTTAGTCCTTCTTAGGTACTTAAGGATGCCCTTAACAGCATTCCAATGTGCCTCTCCTGCGCAGGACTGATATCTGCTTGTCACGCTCAAAGCGTACGCAATGTCAGGCCTAGTGCAATGGACCGCATATTGTATGCTACCTACAGCGGAGGCATCGGGGATGACTTTCATCTTTTCAAGTTCCTCATCAGTCTGTGGGGATTGTTTCTTGGATAACTTGATCCCATGCCTCATTGGAAGGAATCCTCGTTTGGAGTTGTCCATTCGATATCTCTTTAGGACTTTCTCCATATACGAGTTTTGGGTGAGTCCTAACATCCTTTTAGATCTGTCCCTGACAATCTGGATGCCTAGGATGTAGGAGGCTTCACCCTTAGACAGGACTCACAAGTTGGTAGATCGCTCAAGTCCCCAACCTCTAGGTTCTTTGAGTCTACCAACCTTTTCATCCTATCTTGGGATATGTGACCTAGCCTAGCGTGCCACAGACGTGCGTTCCCGTTATTATCTAATTTTCGTTTGTGTTGTGCATTGAGGACGAAATTCGTTTGTTGCAAGATATAGAGTCCGTTATGCAATGTACCAAGTAGATGAGCAATTCCACACCTCATCAAATAAAAGCAATTTTTATTGATTCTAAACTCATAACCACTATTGTCCAACAATGGAATGGAAATAATGTTTTTAATCATACTGGGTACAAAATAGACTTGCTCTAAATCTATACTAATATTATCACTAATTACGAGGGTGGCGGATCCTACTGCTTCTGCCGAGATGGCCTTGCCATTCCCAAGCTTCAGGATCATGTCCCCACTACCCAGTTTTCTGCTTCTTTTCAACACCTGCAAGTCATTGCAAATGTGAGCTCCACAGCCGATATCTAATACCCAAGAGGCAGAACTAGTAACCATATTAACCTCAATCACATATATACCTTGGTTCGAGAAGAGTTTGGGGCACTCTCTCTTCCAATGCCCTTTCTCACGGCAGTTGATACATATGTCATATGCCTTTGACTGTTGCTTGGAGACAACCTTTCCCTTTCTTTTGCCTTTCCCCTCTTTGGCAATGGGAACACTCTTAGTGTTCGTAGCTGCTTTGATGGCCTTTCCCTTCCCTTTCTTCTTCTTCCAACGTCCGGCACCCTTGCCTTTCGTATTAGAAGTCGAAGCACCTCCAAACAATACCGAAGGCGTGGACTTCTTAGTCGTTGCCTCGTATTGCACCAACATATTGATCAACTCATGAATGCCCTTCTCAAGTGTGTTCATGTTGTAGTTGACGATAAATTGGTCAAAGGAGGGTGGGAGTGACTGAAGGATCACATCTATGTACGTTTCATTATCGAGACCTGCCTTTAGGTCCTCGAGCTTTTCCACCAGGGTAAGCATTTTAACCCCGTGCTCTTGTACAGAGGATCCTTCTGTCATTTTAGTTCCAAAGAACGCCTTGGTCGCGACATACCTAGTATGCCGGTCCGGGACTGCATAGCAATCCTTAAGGCGAGCCATAATGGAAGGGACATCGTCTAGCCTTTCATATTGCTTCTGAATCTCATTGGTCATCAAAGCAAGTATGATGCTACGGACCTTCCGGTTATCCTTATGCCAAGTCTCGAACGTCTCACGTTCTTTCTGGCGTGGATCCTTCCGGTAAGGTCCTAGGGAGAGGCTCGTCCATGACGTAGCCTTGGTTCTCGTAATCTAGGACTATCCTGAGATTGCGCAACCAGTCGTTGTAGTTTGTTCCATTGAATTTGTTTGTCTCAAGAATGGTGGAAAGTGGGTTCTTATACATTTTTAAAATCTACATTTTAGAAAACAGCGCGCGATCAGTAGAAAATAAAAGACGGTGGTTTGATAAAATAATTAAATGCATGGACTTTAGTCATTTAATCCTCCCACTATTTATACGAAAACACGGTACTCTCAAACGTGATTTTCGGGAAATCCTTTCCAAGTGGGCTTGGGATCCACAGCGATTTTTCCCATACCCCGCTTTTACGATTCGCATGGAAAAGATCCTGTGGGAGGTATTCCATACCATTCTCGTTCCACGAGATTCCCAAGATTATTGCCTCACCCTTTCACATGATCTCGAGGACTCCAAGCAAATCATGTTAATTGGGCGTTAGACCCAACCCAATCGACCGAGCCACGGACCCACTGGTACCCCCACGACTCGTGAGACAGGTAGCAGCAGCCCGCTTTTCGTTCATGACATAATGCAGCTTCCTTTAAGTACAATAACGTGCCACGACTCGTGAGACCACGCTATTGACCTAAAGCAGCTTCCTCATTATGCCATGGATTGGAAGGCATGGACAAACTCCTAGAGTTTATGTCCACTTTGTCTAGGGTCTAATATTTTGACATTGGTCCAACCAATGTGAGAGTAAGTAATGACCGAGATCTCAAATAAATAAATATCTACACATACATCCAAAATGCGTAAATAAACCATCCACAACAGTTATACGATAAATAAACAGCCCATTCATTCATCATCATAACCACATGCAAAATTAAAGCCTAGTACGCCCCTGTTGGATGATGACGAGCCCGAATCCTATGCGATCTACTGAGCCCGCAGTGGATCTATGGTCAATCTAGGGTTGGTCCTATACTATTACATTAATAGTAACCCAATCATCATGCTGATGGGCCTTGGTCTCTTTTTCTCTTTCTTTACTTCATGGAAAACTCCAAGGGGCCCCCGTCTGGGCTCTCCATGAGGTCCTTCCTTCTTCTCCACCAATTACAAAATAGAAACCTCACTCCTAGTCTACTCTCATTACATATTAAAAATAGAAACCCCAGCGAAAAACCCGGGGGAGTACATAAGGAGGGAGGTAGAATGCCTTATTATTCCAAGGCAACTAGAAAGAGAGAAGGAGAAAGCAGTAAAAGAGGTACACAGGCCCAACGGAAAATAAACCATACATCCGGTCTAGGGCTCGCGATCATCCATTTCCATTCAACACACATAATCACATGATCCAATCATATTATTACAAAATACCAACAACATATGATTTCCAATCATAAATATCCAAAATAATAAATGAATATGTGCGCAACGTGTGAAAAAATAAAACACAAATATTGGTAATATTATTTTCTCGTTTTAGGAAAATCTTTCCTCATTATTTTAAGTAAAATAATCCCGGGATTCCAAATCCAATTTATTTTACTCCTAAAATAATGTCTTTTAGAAAATAGGCATAATTGAACCCAAAAATGATTTTTTTTTAGAATTAATTCAAAATTAAAACTGAAAATAATTAAAAAATTAAAAGAAAAAATACTGCTAGGGTTTTGAAACCCTAGCAGCAGCAGTTACCGCCGCCGCCACCGCCGGCGGCTCGCCGGCACGCGCGCAGGCATTGCCTGGCCGGGCGCGCGCGTGCAGGCCCCTTGCCTGCGTGCGCGCGCGCCTGGCCTACAGCGCGCTGTGCGGCCTGGCATGCCGGCAGGCCGCCGCGCGTGCAGGCTCCCCTGCCTTGCGCGCGCGCTGGCCTGCAGGCTGCCGGCCGTACCGTGCGCCGTGCGCGCGCAGACGCGCACTGGG
The DNA here is from genome assembly GCA_034509735.1 of Sesamum alatum. NCBI lineage: Eukaryota > Viridiplantae > Streptophyta > Magnoliopsida > Lamiales > Pedaliaceae > Sesamum > Sesamum alatum. The sequence continues at coordinate 19,359,511 of JACGWO010000002.1, forward strand.
CACGCCTGCCGGGCGCGCGCGCGCAGACTCCTTTGTCTGCGTGCGCGCGCGCGCCTGGCGGCGCTGCCCAGAGCCCGTCGGTGCGCGGACTCGCAGGTGCGCGGCCTTGCGCGCGCCTGCGCGCAGCCAGGCGCTGCCCCTGCGCGACCGGCTGGGCGGGCGCGCGCAGGCCTCCCTTGCCTGCGCGCGTCTGCCCCTGCCGGCAGCGTGCGGCTGCGCGCGGCCAACCCTCCCGGCTGGCCGGCTGCGTCGTTTCTCGTTTTCCGTTCAATTTTCCACCCCGTTTCCCAAGAAAAAACAGAAAATTACCAACATTCATAATTTCACACGAATCAAAAGCAATAAAATCGACATGCTTAAAATCAAGAACAATCAAGATTTAATATAAAACATGCTAATATCACATTTCATGCTTATAACGCACATAAACCCTAGGCCTATACACCGAACCGGGCTCTGATACCACTGAAAGAAATCCGGTGGATCGTCCCGGGAATTGCGCGAATGCGGAAGCGCGGTAAAATAAACATATTAAAATAAAAGGCATGCTTTTAATTTAAAGAACACGCTCAAGGGGTATGCCCTTGAGGTTCCCGGGCGTTCGGTGTATCTCATGATCATAAAACAAATAAAGAAATCATGGAGGCCATAAAGTTAAAAATTAAAGAGGGACGAAAATCTTAAACGAGACCTACCCGTTGTCGTTTTCGTCTTCAACTGCTACCCGCGTTGTTCCCCGTTTTGCACCAAGACCTCGTTCTTGAGATCCTCCAAATCGTGACACACGATCCACCCACGTATCTTGCACGTCGTGCTAGCAACGAACAAGTGTATAATTTTTGGAGTGGACGAATCAATAACACGTTATCAATTAACGGTATTGGTTCGTCTAAGTTCTTATGTTCCAAGAACAAAAAGAACTAAGAAAAATATATTTTCTTGTGGGAGAAAGAGAGAGGGGCGGACGAGAGGTAGGAGAGGGGAGAGTGTGTGTTGTGTGTGTTTTCAAGAATCATCAATCTCACAAATGTTGGAAGCTAGAGGTTTATATAGAGGAAGAGTTTAATCCTCTTTAAACTCAAACTCTAAGTAACCTAATTTGACTAGGATTTTGACCTAGTCAAAGTCCTAGTCAAACTAGTGTTTGACCTAGTCAAATGAATCCTAACCTTCCATCTCCCCTTTCCATCTCAACCATTGATTCTAATTTAATGGAATATTTAAATCCTATTAAATATTCCAAAAGGCTAAAAGAATAAATATAATATAATAAATAAATATTATAATTTATTCTAAGCCCATTAAATCGACCCTTTTAATAAATCCTATTTATTAATTTAATTCCTTTTATCAAATAGAAGGAATTAATTTCTCCAAGAAAATATAGGACCCGATTAAATCTAATTTAATCATTCCTTTACTCCAATATTTAATTCCAAATTAAATACTAAGTGTGTGTGGATAGTGTGTGACTCTTTAGGTTCACCATTCAGCTAGACTTGGTCGGATTCCTAGAATCCGTTCGTTACCATGGGTGGCCATCTAGCAACGGTCCATGGCACTAGAGACTAGGTGAAATATTCGGGGATGAACATTTAGGCTCTAACAGTACACTTGTCCTTCTGTCTTCGGTCTCATCACTTAGGGTCTAGGGCACGGAAAATGCAGGTACCCATTTTGGACCTAAGTGTCGGTCTGTCCTCACTAAACGCCGCAAGGGAAACCTTTTCCCTTCTGTTCAGTCACTGTGGCCACAGTTTTCAGGGACAAGACATAGAGCATATATGAGACTCAACTGTCAACACCTTTTGACAGGAGACAGATCCTTTCTTGGAAACTACTGTCACTTTGTACACCCGAGCTGCACTAGACATGGCTTATGACTACTCAAGAGTATTTTGGCAATCTCTCATCATATCTAAGATACAGACCTGATGCACAGGTAAACTCAGCAGTTCCTCAAGTCAAAGGACTTGGCCTGTACTGTTGGAACCGGGAATACACGTCATACCTTGCTGACCATACTCAAGGTCCTTCGTAAGACGGTTCCCGCGAGTCACCTCAGTCAGCTGCTTCCTAGCACGCTGACCCACTAACACTGCTTAGACGACCTTCGTCACCCGTCGATGAAGTACGACAGCAGATGCTTAGTGCAAGTCTCAAAGGGAATCCCGGTACCCATTTTCGGGATTCCTTGACTTGGAGATTTCCGGACTGATTCGGTAAGACTGATTTCATGGACCTACCTCCAAGCGTAGTCCCAGTCCCCGAAATCGTTTCTCAGTCCGTGGGCTTTGTTTGCGTAGTGAACAGAAATGTAAATGCAAATAAGTGAACGTAAACAAAGTATTGCCATATGAATTTTCACTTCTTTATTCATAAATATTTTTATCAAATACCAAAGAATTGTCTAGACATAGGTTACATATTCCTGCCAAAATTGGCTTACATGGTCACCTATTCTAACAGGAGGCAGGCTTGCCATGCCATATCTCATATGGCGTCTGGGATACCATCTTAGATGGCGCCAAGTTCAAAACTTTGGCCGCCGTCTCAAGAGCGTATCCCCAGAAGGAAAGGGGAAGTTTGGTAAAAGTTATCATGGATCAGGCCATGTCCAACAAGGTCCGATTCCTCCTTTCAGACACACCATTAAGTTGTGGTGTTCTAGGAGGGGTCCACTGAGAGAGAATCCCATTCTCTTTTAGATAATCAGTAAACTCACCACTCAAATACTCTCCACCTCGGTCCGACCGAAGGGCTTTGATCTCGACCGATTTGGTTCTCTACTTCAAGTCTGTATTCCTTAAACCTTCCAAAGGCTTCACACTTGTACCTCATCAGGTAAACATAACCATACCGTGAGTGATCATCGGTAAAGGTTATGAAGTACGAGTACCCACCTCTAGCCTGAGTATTTAGTGGACCACAGACATCTATATGGATCAAATCCAACAGACCACTGGCTAGCGTACTTTGTCCAATAAAGGGTTTCTTGGTCATCTTTCCCTTCAGACAGGATTCGCAGGTCGGTAGGTTGTCCAAATCGTCTATTTCTAGACTCTTTGAGTCCACCAACCTTCTTATTCTATCTTTAGAGATATGACCTAACCTCGCATGCCATATCTGTGCGTTATTGTGATCATCACGTTTTTGTTTGTGTTCTGTAGTCATAATCCAATTAGGCTGTTAAAGTATATACAGACCGTTGACCAATGTACCAAGCAGATGAGAAATACCATCTTTGATAATGAAAAAACCGTTTTTATTGATGGTAAATTCATATCCCTCCTTATTAAGGACCGGAATGGAAACAATGTTTTTAATCATGCTAGGTACATAGAAACAGTCGTTCAGTACAATCCTAACATGACTACTAATGGCTAACTCTAGTGATCCTACGGCCTCCGCAGCAACGGCCTTGCCATCGCCTAGCCTCAGGATCATCTCATCCTTGGTTAGCCTTCTGCTTCTTTGCAGTACCTGCAAATCATTGCAGATGTGAGCACCACACCAGGTATCCAATACCCATGAAGCAGAATTAGTAATCATATTTACTTCAACCACAAACATACCTGGGTTGGAGAGGAGTTGTGCGCACTCCCTCTTCCAATGCCCTATCCCTTGGCAATGCATGTAGACATCATTTGCCTTGGACCGCTGAGAACCACAGACCTTCCCTTTCCCTTTCCTCGGTCCAACCGGAGCAACAAGGACGCCCGGAGCGCGAGCAGGGCCCCAACCGTCTTCCCTTTGCCCTTCTTCCTCTTCCAGCGTCCGACCCTCTTGCCATTCGCCTTGGACGTCGAAGCCTCTCCTATCAATATTGCCGGTGCCGACTTGTGGGTCGTTGCCTCATATTGGACCAGCATGTTGATCAATTCATGAATAGACTTTTCAAGTTCGTTCATGTTGTAGTTTACAACAAACGGGTCATCGGATGGAGGAAGCGACTGGAGGATCACGTCAATGTACGTGTCATTGTTAAGCCCAGCTTTAAGGTCCTCAAGTTTCTCCACTAGGGAGAGCATCTTGACCCCATGACTTTGTACAGACGCTCCTTCAGCAAGCTTGGTGCCAAAAAATGCTTTTATGGCGGCATATCTAATATGCCTATCCGGAACCGCATAAACCTCGTTCATGCGGAGCATTATGGCGGAGACGTTGTCCAGCTCTCATACTGCTTCTGGATGTCGTTAGACATTGAAGCCAGTATGATACTGCATACTTTCTGGTTGTCCTCATGCCATTTCTCGAACACCAAACGTTCTTCAGGCGTGGACACCTCTGGTAAGTCGCTCAGTGGCGGCTCATCCAAGACGTAGCCTTGGTTCTCAAAACCGAGGACAATCCTCAGCTTTCTCAGCCAGTCCGAGTAGTTCGTTCCGTTGAATTTGTTAGTCTCAAGAATCATGGTTAATGGGTTCTTAGACATATCTACATTAATGAAAATGTAAAGCAGAAATTAGCAGATGATGTAATATTATTGTTCAAGTTGAAGACTTGGTATTTTAGTCTTTAACCCTCCCACTATTTATACGAAAGTCTGCCACTCTCAAGCGGAGTTTCGGGAAACCATTTTCTAGTGGGCTTGGGATCCACAAGCGTAATCTCCATGCCCCGCTTTTACGATGCATATGAAGAAGACCTCGTGGGAGATATCCAATATCATTCTCATCCAATGAGATTCCCAAGATATTTTGCCTCACCTATTCACATGGTTTCGAGGACTCCAAGCGAACCATGTTACTCAGTGTTGGGCCGGACCCATCAACCAAATCATGCCTCAAACTGTCGCCCCCCACGACTCGTGAGATAGGGAAACAGCGAGTCCGTCTTTTTGTTCACAACAATGGTGCAGCTTTCCCCTAGTCCAAGTGTGCCACGACTCGTGAGACGACACTGGGGTAGGGGTAGCTTCCTCACCACATTGCCGTGGATGGAAGGCTCGGACAGATCAAAATACCATTTTGATCCAAGTCCGTTCTGGGCCTAATATTTAATTTGGTCCAACCAAATGAGAGTTTGAGTGTGACCGAGACCTCATCACATTATGGTGTTTTAGCATGCATAAATATCCAATATTTAAAGCGATAAATAAATACGCCGCATGCATAAAACATAGCATACCCCTGTTAAGATGATCACAAGCCCAACCTATGCGACCCACTGAGCCCGCAGTGAGTCTATGGTCTGTCTAGGGTGGTCCTAAATTATTACAATAATAATATACCCATTGTCATTCCAATGGGCCTTGAAGTGCTTCTTGTTTCACGCCTTGATGCTCCTCCTTGGGGTCTCTGACTCCAATTGCTTGTTAAAGTTAAAACCCCACCAATCCTATCTACTCTCATTACAACTGAAAGTAATACATTGGTAATAAAGAAAACAAGCCTTAACATCACAAGGTTGAAAATACGGGAGATGATAGTCCCAAAAAAACAAGAGGTACGCAGGCCGCACCCAACAGAAAACAAATGATCATACATTCATCCATACAAAGGTCTAGGGCTCTTGTGATCATCCCATGTTGATTCCATCAACACACATAACATAATCATTCCAAATAACCATGCATAAAACCAATGGATATTCCAAATACCCAAGTGATGTCCAACATCACAAAAGCATAAACATATAAATAATATGCAAAAATCAAATTTCAAATTTAATGAACATTTTAAACAATGCATCCAATGCATGTATTAATCCCAAATTAATTAAGCAAATTTAATTCAAGGAATAATCCAATTATTCCAAAATCAAAAATGCAAAATTAACACATTTTCAGAATATTGTGCAGAAAATGCAGAAAATCAAATTTTCCGGAAAACGTCGAAAAACGGCACAAAACGGCCCAGCCGTTGTGCCGGCCGGCCACCCGTGCGCGCAGGCAGCAAGCCTGCACGCGGCCGTTACCGTCCGAACCAATTTTTTTGTTTTTGTTTTTCAATACTGTTTCAGCACAATAACAGTAACATTTTTCTGAAAATAAGCATGCAATTTTTAGATCCAATCTAACAAAATTAAGCATCCCAAAAGTCCATTAAATCCAAACAATTGAATCATCATATTATTCATATATTCATATAATCTAACATGCCAATAAAGCCATTAAAAGCAAGTAGATCATGCCAAACACATAGATCTATGCCCCTTACATCGAACCGGGCTCTGATACCACTTGAAGGACAAGCGGATCCGCCCGGGAGCGCGAGCGGAAGCGAGAAAGCGAGAAATGTGCGTAAATTTAAATCAAATTTAAATAAACGAATTCAAAGGGGTGTACCCTTGGGTGCTCAACCGGGCGTTCGATGTAGGATGTGTAAATATTGGAAACATATATTTAAACACATAGGGCATAAATATATACAATAAATCAATCAAAGCGTAAGGAGACCGTTACCTTCGATTGTTTAGCGTATGCTACTTGCGTTATTCCTTCTCCGGAATGCTCACGAAATCCAAACGTATGGATTCTCCAAAGGTGATCCACACCACACCGGAAGAAACACACGTTCTTTTTGCTAGAAAAGAACAGGTTTAAGAAGGAATCGGTTTAAGAGAAGAACATTATGAATTAGTGCTCTCTTAAACTTTATTCTTTTTCTTGATTCAAAATCAAGTGAAGAACACAAGTGTGAGAGAGGGGGAGAGGCCCAGAGTTGAGAGAGAGGAGAGGGATTTTTTTGTCTTCTCTTTTTCCTAGAAAAAGATGAAATAATGAATCACTTATGCTTGGTGTTGTATATTCTAATATACATACATAATTAATGTGGTTATTGGAATGTGTCTAGGTTTATCCAAGGATGTCTAGATTCATTCCAATCAATCACCATCAATTATTCAATCAAGCCTACCAAAATTTATTGTATGATTAAATCATACCAAAAGGGAAGAGCTTGATTGGAGTTGATTTGTCTCTTTCCAAAAGAGATAAGTCAACATACCACCTAGCATGAAACATGGCTGATTTTGCTTCCTCCAAGGGAGCATGTCGGCTATGTTTAATTAAGGGAAGAAGTCCAACTTCTTCCTATTCCAAAATAGGAATTATTTCTCCTCTCGAGTAAAATTTAACGGACCGGGTTTTATCGCAATCCAATTATGACGAACCCAACATTGAATCCAATTTAATGTCCATTTAAATTATTCTTGTTGATCTTTTAATCGAAAATCCAATTTACCGATTAAATGAAAGCCCTATACAATATCGGGTCGTCCATCCAATGGACTTTCCTTTAAGTAATCCAATTACTTATTTATCCTTCGAGATTGACTCCAAGTCGATCTCTCAACCTCCTCGGTGATTTCTGTGTGACCCTTTAGGTTCACCCTCAGCTAGACTTGGGCCCGTGTCCCACAAGGGCCCGTTATCATGGGTGGCCGTCTAGCAACGGTCCATGGCACTAGAGACTAGGTGAATTGGCGTGAACATTTAGGCGTCGATTCCGTACGGGTACGATCCTTCCGTCTACCGTCTCCCGGCCTTAGTCTAGGGTAGGGAATTGGGCGTTGGTTCCCATCCTTGACTAGGCATCTATACTTAATACTCGAGACCACGTATGCTTCATTGCGTCGACACAGGAAACCATTCCTTGTTCGACCAACCACTGTGGCCACAACTTCAAACAGCATGAACGTGTCTCCGAGTGCATATGAGATACCTCTGTCACTTACTGACAGCGGACGGATCCTCTTCTTGGAATCCACCGTCCTCGCTACACATTCCGACTGCACTGGACCAAGCTTATGATAATGATCTTACAGAATGATTACCTCTCGCCAGATCTAAGATACAGCCGTCATGTGCACGCGACTGCCATGATCCCTCAAGTCTGAGGATTACTCCCGTACTACTGGGACCGGGGAAAACCAATCATACCGACCAAGCCTCCAAGGCTTTCATATGATGATCTCCGCGAGTCAGTCCAGTCGACTCGACCCCAGTCGACCAACCCATAAAGATCGTGTAGGCGTCCCACGCCTGTCGCCGATGAAACACGGCACTCATCCAATAAACACGACTTTTAACGCAAGTCTCAATAGGACTTTCGATGCCCTGTCTCGAGGTCCTCGACTTGGAACGTTTCAGACCCAACTCTTAATCAGTTGGTTTCATGACCACCATCCAATGCGTGGCCCAACTGCACGAGTTGTTAACCATGGTCTGTGGACTTTGTTGCGATATAAGTTAAACACCATTTTAACAAATGTAAGATGAGCGTAACAAAGAAGGTACCATTAGTGACGAACACTCATCTTATTCATCACATAATAATATTACATCTACATCAAGTAGTCGAATAGGTTACAAATTGCCAAACCTATTGGCTTTCTGGTCACCTATTCTAACAACCACCGTTGGCGTTGGTTTAAGGTATGTTCAATCCCTTTTTTAGATCCACACATGTTATATGTACACGCACTATAAAGCTTCTTACTACATTTACTTCTATTTTATTAACGATTTACGTTGTGTTTTAGGGCTGCTTAGGAGCACTAGACGGAACACACATTGCCGTAAGGGTCCGAAATTCCGACAAGGGTCGATACTGTAATAGGAAGGGCCAAATTTCAGTTGATGTGCTTGGAGTGTGCAATATGGAGGGGAAGTTTATCTTCGTTTTAAGTGGTTGGGAAGGGAGCGCGGAAGATGGCCGTGTCCTGCGCGATGCCCTTCACCGAACAACCGGTCTCAAGATACCGAATGGTAAGCGCCAAACCATTTCCCGTGCAATAACTTCTACTTGATTCTGATACGACAATGTTTCTACCAGTTCATTATTTACCAACTAAATTCATTAAACTCACTTTCTGTCTTTAGGCAGTTACTATCTATGTGATAATGGATACAACAACGTAGAGGAATTCCTAACACCGTATCGGGGAGTTCGATACCACCTAAAACAGTGGGATCGGGGAATAGGTGGACCACAAAATGGAAAAGAGTTGTTCAATCTCCATTATGCCTCAACTAGGAATGTCATTGAACGTACGTTTGGATTGTTGAAAGCACGTTAGGGTATATTACGCAGTCATTCGTACTACCCGATAAGGGTGCAGAACAACATCATTGTAGCATGCTGCCTATTGCACAACTTTTGCAGAATGTAAATGCCTGACGATCCACTTGAGCCTGAGAGTGTAGATCCCACTGAGGGAAGTAACAACGCCACAGTTGATTTTGGAACAATCGTGAGGCTAGCACTGCTTGGACTACGTGGCGTGACGAGTTGGCTAATAACATGTGGAATGATTGGTTAAGTCGCCGTTAATATATCAGCAACACTGCCCCTGAGCCTATCACTTATGTCTGTTGAGTCTAAGCCGAATACCTAAAAAAACAATCTTCTTGTTCACTTCATGCATCGGACCTTTGTTGGAATTATTATCATTTGAATTCTGTATTTTCGTTGCTTGAATATAATGAATTAGTTAAATTCACTAGACCGTAGTAGACTGCTTGGTGTCGTGTTGTTGATTGTGTTATGTCTACTTGCTATGCTTATTCTTTTTTTTTTCTTTTTTGGATTGAAACTGTGACACATTATTATGTCAACTTTGAGCTTTTAGATATTGAATTCTTTGTTCTTAGCAAATGACACTTGTTGACAAAGAGGGGACTAGCAAACCACGGGGTTGTTGTGTGAAGTATGACAAGGCACACACCTGGAATTCGTGGTCGCAACGTAAAGAAGAGGTTTTTGTTAATGCCCTACGAATAATTGCAATAATTGGGTGGAAATGCCGAGAACGGTTTTAGGTCCGGCTACCTTAACCGCTAGAGGCATTGATGCAGAAGACTTTTCCTAATACTGATATTCGTGCTGAACCCCACATCACATCGAAGATCCATGTGTGAAAAAAAAAACTATGGCACTTTAACAGGTATGATGGCTAAGAGTGGCTTCGGGTGGGATGATTCGCGATGCATGATAACCGTCGATAGTCAAGATATTTGGAATGAGCTTTGCAAGGTACGTAGTTAACGCTGTAAATTGGCCGATAATGTATATTTTGCAGATTGTATAGTGTGCCACGTTATGACAGCTCTTATTTTTCATTTTATCTGTAAGGTTGATCCGAGCGCACGGACAATGCGCTACAAATCTTGGCCATTCTTCCCAGCATGGCGTGAGATCTTCGGGAAAGATCGAGCAGTGGGAGACGAAATTTGCGTAGGACAGTACACAAATGATGTGCCGCCGGTAGTCGACTTGGCCGATGACGAGGTCGACAATGAAACACCAGAGTGCTACGTTCCAACGGTAGAGTGGTGTCCAAATACGGGGTATGCTGGTAACGACAGTGGGACATTTGCAGAAACACAGCCTAACGTGGATGTTAATGTTACATCTACGAATAGTCAGAAGCGGATGGGTAGTTCAGGCAAGAAAAGAAAGGTGAAGATAATAGTCCAAGATGATGGGTTGACGAATGCAGTCAACACGTTTTGTGACTCCGCTAATGAAAGGCTCGACGAATTGAGCAAAAAACTATTTACGGACTATGAGGAGGCAGAGATAATATTCGAAGATGATGGGTGTACGATGCAGTTGGTAAGGGCCCAGGTCTTGACTTGAATAATCAAATCCTCATTTCGGACCGGCTTGTTGAAAATCCTAAGAAAATGGATCTTTTCTTTAGTCTACCGGAAGACGCTAGAGCACGCATGATTGTACTTATGCTCGAAGGAAAACTGTGAAGTGAGTGGGTCGGATGGGGTAAGCGTTATTTTCTACTTCTATCTTGATGGGAACATTAGACATAGACCAATGAACTAATTTGTATAGATTGAAAATTTGGTATCTGTTTCTTCCTAACCCAAGTATGTCGTTTAGGTGGATGACATTTATCTAGCATGAAATTCTTGTGCAAATTGAACTGAATGGTTATTTAGAAGGACAATAGTTTTTTTAGCGCTAATTGACACAATGTATGAAGGCCATCGTAACGGATGACAGAATGTAATCGGACCACTTTTATATTGATATAAAAGTGTAACATAATTACCATTGTGAATATTTTCCGTAGATTGAAAACAGTTTATAAACTTCATATTTTAGGCGTAGGACCGTAAACTTGAAAAAAGTTTAGAAACTTCATACTTCAATTATATTTCTTACCATTTTAGTATAGGACGGTAATTTAGCTTTTTGAGGAAAAGTTTAGGAACCTCTAGGTCCAAAAATAGAGTAAGAGAGTTTATATGAGTCTACGTATACTTGTATTCTATTTTAATTGCAAGGATTTCCATATTTAGTTGTATGACCAAAAACAAAGTGCAAGATAGTTGTTGATTTACAACAGTTAAAACAATTATTTAGAAAAGTTTCCCTTTATATGTGTATGACCGATTGGTAATTAATTTTTAAAAATATTCAATCACCATTCGAAATACTACCTTACCTATTTGTAAATCAAAAAAATTAGCCATCGAAAATGCCACACGCTAATGCTAGTTTTTACTTTATTACGTTTAGCAAGAGTTTATCCTTTATACATCGCAAATACGCATCTTAAAAGCGTAATCTTCGGAGCATTTACACTTACATTACGTTATTCATCATCTATTGGAAATACACGGCTTTAGAAATTGTAATCTTGGTGTCAATACTACATACGCCAAATATCAAACACAACAAGTAACCAAATATAAATCCGTCGAAATTGGGAAAACACATATTAGTACCGGGAAAACGAGTGTAATATTGATCATCGATTCCCATTCATTATCTTCTAAAGATAATGATATTTTTCATACATTGGCATGGGTGTGGATGTTTCCAACCCATGTTCCTACGTAGTTATAAAAAAAAGAAAAAAAAATAAAGAAAAACAACTAGCACCAATATTGCAGTAACCCTTCATCCAATTTCTTCCTTCACCTAGCCGAGCTACATCTACTTTTCAAAACTAAGCGCTCTTACACAAAAATGCGCTTCGAAAAAGTAGTCGATGTAGCCATTACACACATTCAAACACCCCAACAAGACGATGCTCAGTCCGAAATCGTGCTCCCCCCACTACCACCGTCCACACTACCATTATCGGTCTTCTAATCCGATGACTCACCTTCATCGCTAGAAAATGCTAGGTAGCTGTGGGGACCTTCATCCGGCCTTCCGCGAGCAAAGATTGCCGTGAGCTCTTTCCATATGGGCTCTCCTTGGAGGCGATACGCATTGACGAACTCGTTGCCCTAAATAATGGGAGAAAAAGGGATGAAACGAGAGTGAGGGAAATAACATGAAAATGTTAATAAAAGAAAAGTGCCGAGTATGTTCTTACGATGGCTAGATCATTCCAGTGGTCATTGGTGGCACTCACGAAGTTCGTGTCGCGGTCCCATTGAAAAGCCGGTGAGTCAAGGATGGTCTTGAATGTGGTGTATCGTAGCCTTAGTCGCTCGAGTCTCCTCTTGAAGACAATGTACTTGTAAGACCAGTTAAAGCAAGCGTTGACGATGCCTCAAGCATAGTTAAGCGAATGCATGTTCGGTGTGCACGAAAGATGTTTTTGCCCTCGGATGGCTTTGTAGTATAGTGCTTGGATGAATGCCATGTCGACACGTTTGGTCCAACGTGCCGTGTAGAAGTAGTAGCTTTGTGGACGGGGGTCGAAGGGTGGTGGTGGTGGTGGAGCAAGAGGGCCTTGGTTAACTTGAGCCATGGGGAAGGTGTAAGATGTGTGATGAGGTTAAAGTGTAGTAGGAAAGGGGATTGATTTGAGGTGAAGTAAACAAGAGTGAATTGTAGATATTGAAAGCCTAGGGAAGGCGTGTGGATCGGCCGGGAGTAGCGCGAATGCGGAAGCGCGGGATAATCAAAAATTGCAAGAATTTAAACATGCATAAACGATATAAAATAATACGTTCAAGGGGTGTTCCCTTGAATCTCCGGGCATTCGGTGTATTTCATGAATTACAAAACATACAAGATTTTTATATGGAGGCTATAGGGTTTAAAAGAAAGAGGGACGAAAACTTTAAACCGGAAACCTACCGATCGTCGTTTTTGTCCTCAAACCGCTACTCGCGTTGTTCTTCGTTTTGCTCCAAGATCTCGAACGGGAGATCCTCTAATTCGTACACGCAATCCGTCCACGTACCTTTGCTCCTCGTGATAGCGAAAGAACAAGTGTATATTATATTTGGAGAGGATGGAAATGATCAAACGCTATTTAATTAACGAGATCAAACCTCCTAATGTTCAATTGTATAAACAAAAGAAATTGGAAGAGCTTCTTGGAAGAGAGGGAGAGAGATTCGGGCCGAGAGAGAGAGAGGGAGGAGGCCGAGATGTGTGTGTGTGTATGTGTGTGTGCTGCTTCAAATTTCATCATTCTCTCTAAAGAGAACACTTAGGAATATTTATAGAGGAGGAATCCTATTCCTCTTCTAATTGCTACACTTTTAAAGACTCCTTCTTGAATAGGATTTGGTCAAATCCTAGTCAACTTCTAGCTTCTTGGTCAAACCAATCGTTAGCCATTGATTTCTCTCTTTAATCTCAACCATTAATTAATTTAATAGAATATTTAAATTTCATTTAAATAATCCTAAAAGCAATAAATAAATATATCAAATATAAATATTTATTTCCAAGCCCATTAAATTTAATTTCTAATAAATCTAATTTATTAGATAAAATTCCTTTTATCTAATAAAAGGAATTAATTTCTTCCAAGAAAAGAAGGACATGATTAAATCCAATTTAATCGTTCCATTTCTCCAATATTTAATTCCAAATTAAATAACATCATGTGTGCGGATTGTGTGTGACTCTTTAGGTTCACCTTCAGCTAGACTTGGTTGGATTTCCTAGAACCCGCCCGTCACCATGGGTGGTCGTCTAGCAACGGTCCATGGCACTAGAGACTAGGTGAATATGCGTGGGGATGAAACATTTAGGCTCTCTACAGTACATCTATCCTTCCGTCTACGGTCTCACCACTTAGCGTCTAGGGCACGGATTATGTAGGTACCCATTTTGGACCTAAGTGTCGGTCTGTCCTTTACCAAACGCCGCAGGGAACCCTTCCCTTCTGTTCAGTTACTGTGGCCACAGATTTAGGGACAAGACACAGAGTATTGTGAGACACAACTGTCAACACCTTTTGACAGGAGACAGATCCTTTTTTGGAAACTACTGTCACGTTGCACACCGTGGCTGCACTAGATATGGCTTATGACTACTCAAGTGCATTTTGGCAATCTCTCACCATACATAAGATACAGTCTCGATGTACACGTGAACTCAGCAATTCCTCAAGTCAAAGGATTTGACCTGTACCGTTGGAACCGGGAACTCACATCATACCTAACCGACCCTACTCAAGGTCCTCCGTAAGACGGTTCCCGCGAGTCACCTCAGTTGGCCGCTACCTAGCAGGCCAACCCACTAACACTGCTTAGACGACCCTCGTCAACCGTCGATGAAACACGACAGCAGATGCTTAGTGCAAGTCTCAAGGGGAATCTTAGTACCCATTTTCGAGATTTCTTGACTTGGAGATTTCCAGACTGATTCGGTGGAACTGATTTCATGGATCTACCTCCAAGCGTAGTCCCAGTTCCTGAAATGTGATTTCAGTCTGTGGGCTTTGTTTGTGTAGCGAACAGTTATAAAGCAGATAAAGTGAACACAAACAAAGTATGTGCCAAATGAATTTTCACTTTCTTATTCATCAAGGTTTTATCAAAAACTTCGAAATTATTCAGACATAGGTTACAATTCGCCTATCAAGATTGGCTACATGGTCACCTATTCTAACAGATATGTGGGTGAAGACATAAGCATTATTTATATACACAATTACAATACACAATTGCATGCCAAGACAAATATACACACTATCCAAAATTTATGCATTGTCAATCATACCTATCAATCAAGTCCAATCCTACAACTACCAAGAAGTAAATGTAAAGGTTGGGGGTTGGATACATAATATCTCACATACCTACCATATGACACAAACAAGTTTTTTCACAATGCATGTAATGATTTCTAAGCATTCAAACAAATTTATTGGAAGCCTTCGTACGTTTCCTTGCATGAAAATGTGGTGTGAGCCAAATACTTGACCAATTTGTCATCTTGTGTGTTAGTGTGTTCAAATTTATATATGTTTTGTAAGAAATGGTTTTGTAGGGTAATTCCACTCACAACCAAACCTAATACAGCATACATGACAAATAATTATGTAGTTTGGGGTGAATCTCAATTAATTAAAATCGTAAGTGATATTCTTCTAATTGAACTCAGTAATTACAAGAAACATTGTAAAATATCACACAAAAATTTTTATGTACCAAGTGACCCGGTTTTTATTAGGTTCGATTTTCACATAGGCAACAAAGATTAGAACAATTCTATATGCGATTGGTTGGGTATTTAAATCTGTTATGTACAATGCTTACTTCACGGACATGTGTAAGTATATTACGAAATTACTTGTGCTTCTAAGAAAAATAGGGAAAACTATGCGTATGTGTAGTTATATTGCCAACTTACATGTGTTTGTAAATATAAAATTACCATTGATATGCTTGTCATACGTAATGGAACATAAACTTGTTGTTTTCGTAATAACACATTATATAGTTCAAAAACCGACCGAATATTCCATTAATAATGTCATATACCCTACGATAAATAAATTGGAAAATGATCGTGGTATATGGACATCCACTAGTTGAATGATTCGTACATACTCATTCAACTTACGCACCACCTAAACAAAATTAACATTAAACCATCCATTGCTAAGAAAAAAAGACAAAATCAATAGACATATGCATCACTAAATGACCCATGCAGAAACCGGGTCCGAAGCCAAACTAGTTCATTCAAAATTTTGGCTTCTTGGGTTGACGACGTCAGAGATACTTCGGGACGTAAGGAGAAAGAGTGTCTTCGCGGTACTCGGGATCATTTGATGCGCAAGACCTTGGTGTACCTGCGTCTTTTTTAGGGCTTTTATTTATCGGAGTGCAATAACCACTAGGCGTCGGACGATGGATTGTGCTCGGATGCTTGTTCACACTAGTTGTTTCCGAGTCAGAAGCATAATATTCTTGAATGAAAGCCCACCAAGATGGATCCTCGTTGCCGCTGTTAGCTACGTCGCCGTTGGGAATGTCGTCTGATGTCTCTTTCGACGGTGGAGGCCCATTGTGCACCCATTCGTCATCCAAGAATTCGGACAATCAAAGAACACATCTTCATCCTCCCAGTCGTTGGTCGTTGTAATTTCTCCGAATAAAATCTAGAGTGCAGTCCATTGTGGTTCAACCGCGTTAACATATGCCTTTCCGATGCTTTTCACCTACAAAATGAATTATAATTTATACACAGACATGCAATGTACACAAAATATTTGCAAAAACTATAAAATACGAAAATAGCAAAAATCCATATCTAATATCTCTTGTGGGTTTTTTAGGGGTCAGCAATGTCAAAACCTTTGCAATCTGTTCCCACGTGTAGTCGTCGGTGGAAATATGATTAGTTTTTGTATCCCATTCCACAGCCACCAAGCTAGTAATCCATGAGAAAACACGATATCTGATTTTCAGCTTCTCAAGCCTACGTTGGCAGTAAGAATATGATAAAGTACATCCAAATCTAGCATTGATGTCGAAAAGAGCGCACAAGACGGCATGACAGTTCACACGTTCGTAGTGGAAACTGCCTTTGCGATGATGGGCAAGGAGCGAGTGAATGAAGGTGTCCTCGATTTCAGGGGTCCAATATTGACAGTAGAAAAGCTTCTGTAGCCAGAAAATGGCCATCTCCAGACATGAGTGCAATGAGTTAAAGAACTAAGAATACGAATGGAGTAGAAGTATGGAATAATTGAGTAACCCTAATAGAGGATATGCTTAAGGTGATATGATAGTACAATGCCATGAGGGGTTGAGGGGTTTATATAGGAAAAGTCCACCTACTACTCTTGGATTTGGTAGTGGGAATTCATTACAATTTTCCCAGCAACAATTAAGATTTTATATTAATGATGTTGGAATATATTTATAAGACAAGCAAGTTATGAGAAGAACATTTATCATGTAATAAATGTTGATGGTATGTTGATAGATGACACTTTCAATAAACTATGGCTGTTGGAATTCGTACCAAGTATGTGTACGAATTAATTTGTTAAACATGCGGTACATTACAACGGAAAAATACTAACATTTTTTCTATCGATATGCAATCGGAGTGAACGATC
Organism: Sesamum alatum; assembly: GCA_034509735.1. NCBI lineage: Eukaryota > Viridiplantae > Streptophyta > Magnoliopsida > Lamiales > Pedaliaceae > Sesamum > Sesamum alatum. The sequence continues at coordinate 19,376,752 of JACGWO010000002.1, forward strand.
CACTTGTAAGAAATGTGGCCGAAACATAATTTTATTAAATTTGCATGTTGAGTGTTGAATTTAAATATAACATTCGTAATGAATTATCTAAGACAACTCATAACAATACAGACTTTTTTTGAAATCATCTACTTTTACATAATCATACACATAACAACGTTGATAGTACATATTTCTTGCAAGATACATCTCCAAAATAACCACCTACAAAGTTTATGGCTTTCAACCCATTACATGCAATTCATTGAGGCACGTACATAAAGGATTAAGAGGATCAGGATAATAACGGAACCCAGAATCCCGCATAAACTATACAACATCTTGTCGCCATCCCGTGCTTCTAGTATAACCACCTTCTGTCTATACTCCTTCAACAGTTGGTCCTAGTTATTGATTCGGCTCAACAGACCGGGGATAACGTCCTTTGCCCTACGACACATTGGTGGGTCGATCCACTCAAATACACCGCAATAAACACCCTTATGAAAATGAAATAATTATGTCACACAGTTATCGAAATCAACGTAAATATTTAGCAAGATCTTCGGGCATATTTACTTGCATTTATTGTAACGACCGCATACCGTATCACCCGAACAACCTTGGAGACGACGGCCAGGGTTAGGGTTAGTCCATGAAGTACGAACAGTGAGATCATGTCTACACTTGCATATGCGGGCACATGTCGAGTCATCGGAGTCCATATTATTCGTGTATGAGTGCCCAGTTGAATGACTTTGTGAGGGTTTACTTGCCGAAGTATTCATCTGCATGACAGACATTTAGGTTAACAATGATGTGGTTGATTGCATATCGGAGGACAAACTGTTATCAGAAATAGACTTCATAGATTAATTATACTTCTTTATCGTACATGATATAAATTTTAAACTACTAAATAAGGGAAGCCTCCAATTATGTGTACTACGAGGTAATGCACCAAAAAATAAGGGGAAGCAATGAGAGGAATACCAGACAGTGGACAACATTAGTATTACTAAATCAGAGGGGACATGTAAAAGGGCAGCAGATGATGTATTTATCTTAACAAAGAAAGTGCCAATAAATCATTTCCCAAAAAAAAAAAAAATAGGTATGAAAGGTACAGAAGACATTCTTCCATAGCAAAATAGGAAGAAAATATAATATAACCATATCTTACAACAACATCATACGGAACAATCAAAGTTCTAGAAATGAAGAGGTAATTCCGGCCAAATTTTAACAAAAATCGATTGGTACACAAATGGACCGTGTCTAGGGTAGGAAATAAATTTTCATGCGACCTTCGGATTGAGAAGCTGAAGAATTACAATATACACTCATGTCCAAGTAGGCCAACCCATATTATGTAGATCTTGTACGGGATTAGTAGTGAAGCATAAGAAAATTTCTCAAATCTTAAACCGAACCCAGATAGACTCGTTCCAAGGGATACAAAAAAAAGGTGAGTAATCAAAGCATGCATGTCCAACGAGCTATCTTAATCTTCACTGGAGCATCTAGTTGGTAAAATAAACAATTCAATCGGTTGTCCGATCAAGATTTTAGGAGAACCCACAATATTTATGTTATTTGATCAATTTATTATTTCGACTACGAACTAACCTTGGGGTTGCCTGAAGAAGTGAATTACTTAGCCACGACGGACGACGACGGTCAGCTGCTGAAGAGAGGGAGTTCAGCGGTCATCGAGAAGATGATGGAGAGAAGAAGAGTGAAGAGAAAATGAGAACAATGGTGAAGAAGATGGTGTATTGAGTGTTGGTCACTCAACATGTGAAATCAAGCTTTTTGGCAAAGGGTAAAAAAATAATTTCACTAAAAAAAATATTATCTAAGGACACAAAAGTTTAGGTGAATTATGATTTAATCCTACATGTCCATGTTCAAGTAAACACAATATTAACTAATCTCACTTCCTCTTATCACACTTTTAATCACAATTTAATCAATCCACAATTAATCACTACCCAACAAGTAAAGGAGGCCAAAAGGTAACAAAAACCCCTTCCGATAACACTGATCATAGTTTTAAAGATGGAAATATCCTTATCATTTAACCCCTTTAAAATATATCTGTTACAGTTAGTTCCTAAAAAGTAAATTATCATAAATGATTTATTAGATCAAATTTGTTAAAAAGTTATATTTTTTTATAATTAGTATAGAAACTTGAAAGTCTGTAATGTTACGAATCATATTTTAAGACAATTATTTGAAAAATTACATATTTCATGTTTAATGTTAATGTTATATATATGAACACATATATACACTACAAAAAAATGATATTTATCCATGGTTAATACTAAATAACCGTAGCGAATAGTTATTGACCACAACCACGCAACGGTTGTCGACCGTGGTTTTTGCGAGGGTGGCTAAAACATTTGTCATGGCTAAAAATCATGGTGAATGTTTTTACACGGCTAAAAGCCGTATCAAATAAGTTTTTCATGGTGGAAAAGCTAGTTTTTGCATCGGTTTTTATCTAACCGTAGTTAATAATAGTTATTTACCATGGTTTTTAGCCATGGTCATTAAAATTGTAGCTAATATTAATTTTTTTTTTCTAGTGATATATATACATATGTGCTAATTTTTTAAGAAAATATTCTCAATACAAATTTTAAAAAATTATATTAACTTATATATAAAGTGCAATTAAATTGTACAAAATGAAATTTCTAATTATTCTATAATATTCCCATAATTTTGTGAGTAACTAATGATATAATATTTCAAATGTTCATTTATATTATAATTGAATATAAAATATATAATTTTAATATAACATTAATTTCTTTCACAGAATTATATGCATGGTATATATATAGTTACATCACGATATATACATATTTTTGTGTATGTTTTTACATTAATAGTTTGCTTTGTAAAATAATTGTAGATATTGAGCTTCTAAATATTTTTGGCCCGTACTGCTACAGCTTCTGAATCTTCAATACAGATCTTTTTGCAAATGCCATTTTTTGTAGAAACTATAATATTATCTTATCCAACTTTTTGTTGTACAAGGACTACGTCCTCAGGGCATTTTTGTTCCGTCAACACCAACTTATTTTATAAGAGAATTCTTTTGTTACCTCCATACTTTAAGGGGATAAATGCAACTTAAATAACTTCATGTTAAACTGTAAGTATAATGCCTGAAAAATTTATACATGAATGAGAAATAAAATTATTGAATAATGAAAGTCCAAAGCAGAGAAAATAATCGGCTTACATGCTTTCATGAGTGTCTCTACACCCTCAAATGTGTCAACCAGATATATTGCGTATGGAAATGGAAGCTACATGAAACTACAATCAGTACTAAGTACATAAACTCAGTTGAATTCTTTTTTAACAAGAGTATTGCTTTAGATTAATATAGTTTGTACATTCATTCCAACATTTCAACATTTCAACTTTCATACCTTTGCTAGAGTTCGGATTTGGATAAATTGTATATAAAAGATTTGTTTAGAAAATATAAAATGATTATATCAAATAGGAATTACCTTGATATTAATGTAATATTGCATAATTGATAAACTCAAAAATAAGAACATGAAAAAATTTAAGTAATTGGACAAATGGAATTATTAGTTAAAAATAAATAGTAAACTAAAAAAACTAAATGATTGGAACATCAAAATGAAAAGAACAAATAGTTGTTAAATGTAACTATAGACATACTCGAAAACAAATTCCTTAAAAGTGTATTTAGTTCACGTGGAGGTAGATATATGAAATGAATCATGTACGTGTCACTATATTGAACTAACAAATAAGGTTGTGCCTTACAATAAATATAAAGATAAAAAGAAACAAAAAGTTATAAGATGCATCTTTTCCTCTACTTTATGATTTTTTTACACTATACTTGAACCTAAGATCTAAGTGAGAAAAGAAAAATGATGGTACAAGAATGAGATCGAGTAAATTTTTATTAGTGCGGATGTAATTTAGCATAATTACAGTATAATTTAATACAAGCCTCTTTATCTCTCCCCTCTTCTCAATGATGAAGATAGGTAAAGCACTATTTTATCCCCCACCTACCCCTATTACATGACTAGGATTAATTAGCTGAGGCTATTTCAGTAATTTGCTACATCGACATCGCTTTGGTAAGTCATCCTTTCCTTTCTTTTATGATTTTTTTCCTTTTTCAACACATTCTTTTTTCGAGAAATATCAAACTTTTCTTTTCTTTTCAATTTCTTTCCTTCTTCAACATTTTTTTCGGGAATGTCAACTTTTCCTTTTTCTCTTTAATCTCCTTCCTTCTTCGTCACCTTCATTTCCGGGAAGACAACCTTTTGTTTTCTAAGTTGATTTTTCCCCCATCAGCAGTCCCTCCAATTCTTGAACATCATAGGATATTTAGGAATTAATTCGGGTCACGGGCTCTTTCCCAAAACCTGTTCTGTTTTAAGGCGCCGATGGTAAAAAAATTTAGAAGCTAAGTATGACAATAATTTTGAAATGGGTTAGCCCATTGTTTGTAACTAGATCCGTTATAAAACAATAGTCAATATAAAAAATATTTCTTCCTTAGAAGCTAGTTCATTAATTCGGTTTTAACAAGAGCGCAAGGGTTTAGCCTCGCCTGCTGAGGGTGAGATAATGTCTCTGTAACGATGGTAATTTTAATACGAGTTTATAGAAACTTTATTTCTACTTTAACGCTATTTTGAGTTTGAACCTTTAAATTCATGGAAGGTTTATTCATTTACGGAGTTTTTGTTATCCCGCCGTATGTTTTGTTTTATCTTTAATTTTCATACTAGTGTGGTTATTTCTTGTCCGAAAATTTCCTAGTTCTCTTATTTACTCCTTGCTTTAGGGTGTCATGTTATGCACTTCAAGGAAGCTTGATTGTTATTAGCTTTGGGGCGTTCTATTATGCGTCACATGGAAGCTTAATTGTTAGTTATCCTTGAGGAGTATAATACAAAACCGCGTAGCTAAGAACTACTTCAACTCGAGGACTAATGCGGAGTACCCAAATAACATGAGATCACAAGCTTCCCCCGAGGTGCACAATACAACAGACACTAGAAAAAAAATTAACATTTAACCATGACTAATTGCCATGGTTAAAAATAAATAGCCGTAGTGAATAGTCATTCACCACGGTCATACAACAGTTATTGGCCGTAGTATTTGCGAGTGTGGCTAAAACATTTGTCATGGCAAAAACATTTGCTATGGCTCATAACTATAGCAAAAAGAGTTTTCATGGTGGTGATAATCTAAATTTTTTCAACGGGTTTTGTTTAATCATGGTTAATAATAATTATTTATAGCCAATAGTGAATGTTCTAGTAGTGACATAAAACCTAAAAAGCTCTTCAACTTGAGAACTCCTACAAGGTTCACTCAAATGAGTTAAGATTTCAAGGTTTCGAGGTGCATAATACAACACCCCAAAGCTAAAAGCATCACAACTCGACAGACTTCAAATCACTTTTATAACTTCATATTAAAAGAAAATTTTCATCGTCGCGCATTGAAAAATTTGGAAAACCCCTTTCAGAAGGTTAAACAAAATTTCAAAGAGTCATAATAACTTTCAAGAAAATACTTTATGACTCCTAAACTTCACAACAAAAAGATATTTTTATTGCCTCAAAATACGAATCATGTAGAAAATGATCAATAGAGGCAAAGAAAGTCACCCTGACCAACTAATTGAAGCGACCTGCCTCGGTGCCACTTGACGTATCTTAGCCAAAAGTGTTGGTCGTGACTTGAAGAGGACGTGCGGGCGGCAAGGGGATGTTGGCCGACACGTAGGTGCACAAACGACAAGTGAGTAGAGACTTTTACTGATTGGGGATTGAAATACTATTCGTATGGAAACTTTCTTGATGTGTGAGGATACTTTCCGCCAAGTATGAATTCATTCCGCGAATAATTCGGCACGAAGATATAAGGGCGACTATCGGGCGCCATCCTGCGTGCAAGGGAGCATGTGGGGCCCTTCAAGGGCCGGCTCTAGGCAACTCGAAGGGAGTGCAAGAGTCCCCAGACGAAAAGGGAAATAGACATGTGGCAGTGGACAGGATGGCCTATGTTGGGAACTAAAGGCCAAGAGGTTCCATGTGACTGCAGGATTGCCCCGTAGGCTATGGAAATCAGAGGCAACACCTCTGGGATGAATGAGCTCGTGACATGCGCTATTGGGTTCTAGCCATGCACAAGGGTCCGTTGGCTAAGACACGTGGTCTTAGGGCTATACTGACCTGTGCGCAAGTTGAGAAGTCATGCCGAAAGATAAAAAGGCATGTTGGGCATGGCATGTGGGATCAATTCGAGATGTTGGCAATATAGATTGGGACTCGGACTTGTGATGTAGCCTTACTTGGGCGACGGGCATGGCGAAGACATGTACCGAGTGAGCGTTGGGTGAGATGAGCGGTGTGGATGCATGATTGGCCCGTAGCGCCAAGACGGAGCGAGGATGCTGCCATTGCAAGATGTATCGAGAGGACTCGAGATGCATGGCAACAAGGTAGCTAGTTGGGGCTGGACACATAACAAGAACTTTATGTTCTCTATCAAGATTCAAGAAGTTTATGTTTTCTGTCAAGATTCAAGAAATTTTCTATCAAGACACATAACATGCAAGGGCGTGCGAGCCGCGACCCTCAGCAAAAATGGGCACAAAAGAGTCCGCCCATAACAGTTGGTATCAGTGTCCGAATAATGCCAGGCTCCCAAAGGGATGTGTGCACTTGAAGATGAAGTGTGGCACACGACCTTTAAGTTAGGTAGATGAGGGTTGAGCCATTTCTAGACAAGATCACACAAGATTGCAACACCGTTGTGTAGGCTTGTTGTCTTGGGCTTCAAAATGCTTCAGTGAGCGGATTGTGAGACGAAATAATTTTGGGGCATGTCTGCCCGCAAGAGATTGGTGGTGTTCTTTTCTGCCTTGATGTTGCTTAAGAGATTGAGTGGATACAAACTTGTTCATATATCCAAACGATCACTAACTCCTTTCTTTTGTGCCCTCTTAATATATAAAGCCTTTGTACAACAAACCTCATAATCTCTCTTCCCCACTAATTTTTTTTTATCTCTCTGGAGGCAAAAATCAACAAAATAGAAGGCAAGATTGGACAAAGTACGATCAAAAGTCATCGGGTGCTTCACCAAATATGCCCCTAGACAACAAAGTTCGATGTGTGTACCGATGAAAAAGGTATATTTCAGAAGAAGCAGAGAGTAAGTTTTCCTATAAGTGTTAGAATCATAAACTCTCGAATACAGAACTTTATATTTTATGTCAAGAATTTCAAGAAATAATGTATTTTGAACTTAGAATTCAAGATGTTTACGTTTTCTATGAAGATTCAAGAAATGAATTTCAAGAAACAAAAAATCTTGACTCGACAAAGTATTTTTGAACTTAATGATTCAAGAAGTTTGTGTTTTCTGTCAAGAATTTGAAGATGCGAAAAATCTTGACTCAACAAGGTATTGTTCAACTTAATGATTCAAGAAGTTTGTGTTTTCTGTCAAGAATTTGAAGATGCGAAAAATCTTGACTCAACAAGGTATTTTTGAACTTAATGATTCAAGAAGTTTATGTTTTCTATCAAGATTTGAAGAAATTTTCTGACAAGAATTTCAAGAAATCTTGACTCAACAAAGTATTTTTGAACTTTATGATTCAATAAGTTTATGTTTTCTGTCAAGATTCAAGAAGTTATCTGTCAAGACACATAATACGCAAGGGCGCGTGAGCCGTGACCCTCGGCGAAAATGGGCACAAAAGAGTCCACTCATAACAGTTGGTATTAGTGCCCGAATAATGCCAGGCTCCCAAAGGAGAGATGTGTGCACTTGAAAATGAAGTGTGGCACACGAGCTTTACGTTCGATAGAGATGGGTTGAGCCGTTTCTAGACAAGATCACACAAGATCGCAACACAGCTGTGTAGGCTTGTTGTCTTGGGCTTTTAAATGCTTCAGTGAGCGGATTATGAGACGGAATGGTTTTGGGCATGTCTACCCGCGAGAGATTGGTGGTGTTCTTTTGTGCATTGATGTTGATTAAAAGATTGAGTGGATACAGACTTGTTCATACATCCAGACTTTCACTAACTCTTTTCTTTTGTGCCCTCTTAATATATAAAGCCCTTGTACAACAAACCTCATAATCCCTCTTCCCCACTTATTTTTTTTTTTTTTTTTATCTCTCTGGAGGCAAAAATCAACAAAATAGAAGGCAAGATTAGGCAAAGTACGATCAAAAGTCATCGGGTGCTCCACCAAATATGCCCCTGGACAAGAAAGTTCGATGTGTGTAGCGATGAAAAGGGCATATTTTGTAAAAAAACAGAGAGTAAGTTTTTTTGTAAGAGCCAGAATCATAAACTCTTGAATACAGAATTTTATGTTTTATGTCAAGAATTTCAAGAAATAATGCATTTTGAACTTAAAATTCAAGAAGTTTATGTTTTCTATCAAGATTCAGGAAACGAATTTCAAGAAACGAAAAATATTTACTCGACAAAGTATTTTTGAACTTAATGATTCAAGAAGTTTTCTGTCAAGAATTTGAAGAAACAAAAATTCTTGACTCAACAAAGTATTTTTTGAACTTAATGATTCAAGAAGTTTATGTTTTTTGTCAAGATTCAAAAAACATTCTGTCAAGAATTTCAAGAAACGAAAAATCTTGACTCAACAAAGTATTTTTGAAGTTGATGATTCAAGAAGTTTATGTCTGCTGTCAAGATTCAAGAAATTTTCTATCAAGACACATAACACGCAAGGGCGTGCGAGCCGCGATCCTAGGCGAAAATGGGCACAAGAGAGTCCGCCCGTAACAGTTGGTATCAGTGCCCCAATAATGTCAGGCTCCCAAACGAGAGCTGTATGCACTTGAAGATGAAGTGTGGCACACGACCTTTACGTTAGGTAAAGGTGGGTTGAGCCGTTTGTAGATAAGATCACACAAGATCGCAACACAGTTGTGTAGGTTTGCCGTCTTGGGCTTTAAAATGCTTCAGTGAGTGGATTGTGAGACAGAATGGTTTTGGGGCATGTCTGCCCGCGAGAGATTGGTGGTGTTCTTTTGTGCGTTGATGTTGCATCAAAGATTGAGTGGATACAGGCATACATCCAAACGATCACTAACTCCTTTCTTTTGTGCCCTCTTAATATATAAAGCCTTTGTACAACAAACCTCATAATCTCTCTTCCCCACTAAATTTTTTTTGATATCTCTGGAGGCAAAAATCAACAAAATAGAAGGCAAGATTTGGTAAAGTACAATCAAAAGTCATCGGGTTGCTCCACCAAATATGCCCCTGGACAAGAAAGTTCGATGTGTGTATCCGATGAAAAGGGCATTTTTTAGAAGAAGCAGACTGTAAGTTTTTCTGTAAGTATCAGAATCATAAACTCTTTGTTAGAATAACCAGAAAGCCAATATGTTTGGCGATTTGTAACCTATTTATACAACTCGATGTAAATGTAATATTATTATGTGATGAATAAGATGAGTGTTCGTCACCAATGGTACATTCTTTGTTGCGCTCATCTTACATATGCTAAAACGGTGTTTTACTTATATCGCAACAAAGCCCACAGACCATGGATAACAACTTGTGCAGTTGGGCCATGCATTGGATGGTGGTCATGAAACCAACTGATTAACAGTTGGGTCTGAAACGTTCCAAGTTGAGGACCTCCAGACAGGGTATCGAGAGTCCTATTGAGACTTGCGTCAAGAATTATGTTCATTGGATGAGTGCCATGTTTTATCGATGACTGGCGTGGGATGCCTACACGATCTTGATGGGTTGGTCGACTGGGGGTCGAGCCGACTGGACTGACTCGCGGGAATCATCATATGGAAGCCTTGGAGGCTTGGTTGGTATGATTGGTTTTTCCCGGTTCCAATAGTATGGGAGTAATCCTTAGACTTGAGGGATCATGGCAGTCACGTGCACAGGACAGATGTATCTTGGATCTGGCGAGGTGATCATTCTGTAAGATGATTATCATAAGCCTTGTCCAGTGCAGTCGGAATGTGTAGCGAGGACGGTGGATTCCAAGAAGAGGATCCGTCCCCTGTCAGTATGTGACAGAGGTATCTCCTATGCACTCGGAGACACATTCATGCTATTTGAAGCTGTGGCCACAGTGGTTGGTCGAACAGGGAATGGTTTCCTGTGTCGACGCAATGAAGCATACGTGGTCTCGAGTATTAAGCATAGATGCCTAGTCAAGGATGGGAACCGACACCCAATTCCATACCCTTGACTGAGGTCGGGAGACGGTAGACGGAAGGATCGTACCCGTACGAAATTAGCGCCTAAATGTTCACACCAATTCACCTAGTATCTAGTGTCATGGACCGTTGCTAGACGGCCACCCATGGTAACGGGCCCTTGTGGGACACGGGCCCAAGTCTAGCTAAGGGTGAACCTAAAGGGTCACACACAAATCACCGAGGAGGTTGAGAGATCGACTTGGAGTCAATCTCGAAGGATAAAATAAGTAATTAGATTACTTAAGGGAAAGTCCATTGGATGGACGGGCCGACATTGTATCGGGCCTTCATTTAATCGATAAATTAGATTTTCGATTAAATATGAAAAGTTGAGACGTTGGATCTTTTAATTGGATTAAAAGATCAATGGGAATAATTTAAATGGACATTAAATTGGATTTAATGTTGGGTTCGTTGTAATTGGATTACGATAAAACCCGGTCCGTTAAATTTTACCCGAGAGGAGAAATAATTCCTATTTTGGAATAGGAAGAAGTTGGACTTCTTCCCTTAATTAAACATGGCCGAGATGCTCCCTTGGAGGAAGCAAAATCAGCCATGTTTCATGTTAGGTGGTATGTTGACTTATCTCTTTTGGAATGAGACAAATCAACTCCAATCAAGCTCTTCCCTTTTGGTATGATTTGATCATACCATAAATTTTGGTAGGCTTGATTGAAGAATTAATGGTGATTGATTGGAATGAATCTAGACATCCTTGGATGAACCTAGACACATTCCAATAATCACATTAATTATGTATATATATTAGAATATACAACACCAAGCATAAGTGATTCATTATTCATCTTTTTCTAGGAAAAAGAAGAAGAAAAATCGGCTCTCCTCTCCCTCTAACTCTCGGTTTTCTCTCCCCCTTTTCACTTGTGTTCTTCACTTGATTTTGAATCAAGAGGAAGAACAAAGTAGGTTTAAGAGAACACTAATTCATAGTGTTCTTCTCTTAAACCAATTCCTTCGTAAACCCGTTTTCTTCTAGCAAGGAGAACATGCGTTTCTTCCGGTGTGGTGTGGATCACCTTTGGAGAATCCATACATTTAGATTTCGTGAGCATTCCGGAGAAGGAACAACGCAAGTAGCCGGGAGCATACGTTAAACAATCAAAGGTAACAGTTTTATTACGCTTTGGTTGATTTTATATTTATCTATGCCCTATGTGTTTAAATATACATTTTCAATATTTATACATCCTACATCGAACGCCTGGTTGAGCACCCAAGGGTACACCCCTTGGGATTCGTTTATTTAAATTGGATTTAAATTTACGCACCCTTTATCGCTTTCTCGCTTCCACTCGCGCTCCCAGGCGGATCCGCTTGTCCTTCAAGTGGTATCAGAGCCCGGTTCGATGTAAGGGGCATAGATCTATGTGCTTGGCATGATCTACTTGGTTTTATGACTTTTTTGGCATGTTAGATTATATAAATGTATGAATAATATGATGATTCAATTGTTTGAATTTGATGGACTTTTTGGCATGCTTATTTTATTAGATTGGATCTAATATTGCATGCTTATTTTCAGAATAATTGTTACTATTATTGTGCTGAAAAAGATGTCGAAAAAAAAAAATTGGATCGGACGGCAGTGGCCGCGCGCAGGCGGGTGCCTGCGCACGGATGCTGCGCACAGGGGCGCACGCGCGCTGTGCGCAAACGACCACTGCCGGCCGAGGGCCAGCGTGCGGCACAGAGCGCGCGCGGGTGGCTGACAGGCACAACGGCTGGGCCATTTTTCGACGTTTTCCGAAAAATTTGATATTCTGTATTTTCTGCACAATATTCTGAAAATATGTTAATTTTGCATATTTGATTTTAGAATAATTGGATTATTCCTTAGGTTAAATTTGCTTAATTAATTTGGGACCAATACATGCATTGGATGCATTGTTTAAAATGTCCATTAAATTTGAAATTTGAATTTTGCATATTATTTGTATGTTTATGCTTTTGTGATGTTGGACATAACTTGGGTATTTGGAATATCCATTGGTTTTATGCATGAATATTTGGAATAATTATGTTATGTGAGTTGATGGAATCAACATGGGATGATTACAAGAGCCCTAGATCCTATGTATGGATGAATGTATGATCATTTATTTTCTGTTGGGTGGGGCCTGCGTGCCTCTTGTTTTTGGGACTATCATCTCCCGTATTTTCAGCCGTATGATGTTAAGGCTTGTTTTTATTATTACCAATGTATTACTTTCAGTTGTAATGAGAGTAGATAGGATTGGTGAGGTTTTAATTTTAACAAGCATTTGAAATCGGAGACCCCAAGGAGGAGCATCAAGGCGTGAAACAAGAAGCACTACAAGGCCCATTGGAATGACAATGGGCATATTATTATTGTAATAATTTAGGACCACCCTAGACAGACCATAGACTCACTGCGGGCTCAGTGGGTCGCATAGGTTGGGCTTGTGATCATCCTAACAGGGGTATGCTATATTTTCTACATGTGGTGTATTTATTTATCGCTTTAAATATTGGATATTTATGCATGCTAAAACACCATAATGTGATGAGGTCTCGGTCATACACAAACTCTCATTTTGTTGGACCAAATTAAATATTGGGCTCAGAACGGACTTGGATCAAAATGGTATTTTGATCTGTCCGAGTCTTCCATCCACAACAATGTGGTGAGGAAGCTACCACTACCCAAGTGTGGTCTCACAAGTCGTGGCACACTTGGACTAGGGGAAAGCTGCACCATTGTTGTGAACAAAAAGACTGCGCTCACTGTCTCCCTGTCTCACGAGTCGTGGGGGGCGACAGTTGGAGGCATGATTTGGTTGATGGGTCGGTCCCAACACTGAGTAACATGGTTCGCTTGGAGTCCTCGGAACCATGTGAATAGGTGAGGCAAAATATCTTGGGAATCTCATTGGATGAGAATGATATTGGATATCTCCCACGAGGTCTTGTTCATGTGAATCGTAAAAACGGGGCATGGAGATTACGCTTGTGGATCCCGAGCCCACTAGGAAATGGTTTCCCAAAACTCCGCTTGAGAGTGGCGGACTTTCGTATAAATAGTAGAAGGGTTAAAGACTAAAAGACCAAGTCTTCAACTTGAACAATAATATTACCATCATCTGCTAATTTCTACTTTACATTTTCATTAATGTAGATATGTCTAAGAACCCATTAACCATGATACTCGAGACTAATAAATTCAACGAAACGAACTACTCGGACTGGCTGAGAAACCTGAGGATTGTCCTCGGTTTCGAGAACCAAGGCTACGTCTTGGACGAGCCGCCACCGAACGACTTACCAGAGGGGTCCACGCTTGAAGAACGTTTGACGTTCGAGAAGTGGCATGAGGACAATCGGAAAGTACGCAGTATCATACTAGCTTCGATGTCTAACGACATCCAGAAGCAGTATGAGAGGCTGGACAACGTCTCTGCCATAATGCTCCGCATGAACGAGGTTTATGCGGGTTCCGAATAGGCATATTAGATATGCAGCCACAAAAGCATTCTTTGGCACCAAGCTTGCTGAAGGAGCGTCTGTACAAAGTCATGGGGTCAAGATGCTCTCCCTAGTGGAGAAACTCGAGGACCTTAAAGCTGGGCTTAACAATGGATCGTACATTGACGTGATCCTCTAGTTGCTTTCTCCATCCTATGACCCGTTTGTTGTAAACTACAACATGAACGATCTTGAGAAGTCTATTCATGAGTTGATCAACATGCTGGTCCAATACGAGGCAACGACCCACAAGTCGGCGCCGACGGTATTGATAGGAGAGGCTTCGACCTCCAAGGCGAATGGCAAGAGGGCCGGACGCTGGAAGAGAAAGAAGGGTAAAAGAAAGACGGTTGTGGCCCCTGCTCGCGGTCCGGGCGTCCCTGTTGCTGCGGTTGGACCGAGCAAAGGGAAAGGGAAAGCCCGTGGTTCTTAGCGGTCCAAGGAAAATAATATTTTTGTCTCGCGAAATGCAGTGTTCTTGGAAAAGGATTTTCCATCGGATAGTCGACGCGATGAGGTGCTCCTTGAGGAATCAAGTAAGGCACCCCATGAGGCGACAGTGAAATCTGAGCCAGTAGTTCCAGTCCTCCGTAGATCGGCCAGAGCATCCCATGCACCTGATAGGTATGGATTTCTGGGCCTGATCGGTCAGTTGAGGAAACCTACTCGCCCGTAGCAATGGCCAAGCCCATTCGGATACTGCTCGCCATAGCAGCATGGTATGACTATGAAATATGGCAGATGGACGGGAAAACGGCCTTCCTCAACGGTTTCGTAGAGGAAGAGATGTATATGGATCAGCCGGAAGGTTTCACAACTGTTGGAGAAGAGCAGAAGGTCTGTCGTCTCCAAAGGTCCATCTATGGCCTCAAACAAGCTTCCCGAAGCTGGAACATACGTTTTAATGAAGTCATACGGGGATATGATTTCATCAAGAACGAGTCCGATCCTTGTGTATACAAGAAGATCAATGGGAGCTCAGTTGCATTTCTAGTGCTTTACGTGGATGACATCTTGCTCATTGGGAATGATGCTAAGATGTTGGGTACCACTAAAGCTTGGTTGTCAACGCAATTCTCCATGAAGGATATGGGCGAGGAATCCTACATCCTTGGCATCAAGATCTATAGGGATAGATCTAGAAGGATGTTAGGAATGGCCCAGTCCTCGTATATTGAAAAAGTCTTCAAGAGATTCAAGATGGAGAACTCAAAACGAGGATTCCTTCCTATGAGGCATGGAATTAAGTTATCCAAGAAGCAGTCTCCTAAGACTGATGAAGAGCTTAAACGGATGTTGGACATCCCCTATGCTTCAGTCGTAGGCAGCATACAGTATGTTGTTCAGTGCATTAGACCTGATGTAGCTTTCGCTCTGAGCGTAACAAGTCGATATCAATCGTGTGCTGGAGAGGCGCACTGGAGTGCAGTCAAGACTATCCTGAAGTACATGAAAAGGACTAAGGACATGTTCTTGATCTACGGCGGTGGAGAGTTTGTTAGAATAGGTGACCATGTAGCCAATCTTGGCAGGTGAAATGTAACCTATGTCTAGACAATTTCAAGGGTTTGATAAATTATTAATGAATAAGAAGTGATATTCATTTGGCATTATTTTGTTTGTGTTCACTTTATCTGCTTTATATATCTGTTCACTACACAAACAAAGCCCACGGACTGAAAACGTATTTCGGGGACTGAGAATACGCTTGGAGGTAGGTCCATGAAATCAGTCCCGCCGAATCAGTCCGGAAATATCTAAGTCAAGGAACCTCAAAAATGGGTATCGAGATTCCCCTTGAGACTCGCACTAAGCATCTGCTGTCGTATTTCATCGACGGGTGACGAAGGTCGTCTAAGCAGTGTTAGTAGGTTAGCCTGCTAGGGAGCAGCTGACTGAGGTGACTCGCGGGAACCGTCTTACGGAGGACCTTGAGTAGGGTCGGCTAGGTATGACGTGTGTTCCCGGTTCCAACAGTACAGGTCAAGTATACCAGTACTTGAGGAACTGCTGAGTTTACCTGTATATTAGGGCTGTATCTTAGATATGGTGAGAGATTGCCAAGAAGCACTTGAGTAGTCATAAGCCATGTCTAGTGCAGCTCCGGTGTACAGAGTGACAGTAGTTTCCAAGAAAGGATCTGTCTCCTGTCAAAAGGCATTGACAGTTGAGTCTCACAGATGCTCTGTGCCTTGTCCCAAAAATCTGTGGCCACAGTACCTGAACAGAAGGGAAGGTTTCCCTTGCGGCGTTTAGTAAAGGACAAACCGACACTTAGATCCAAAATGGGTACCTGCATTTTCCGTGCCATAGACCTAAGTGGTGAGACCGTAGACAAAATGACAAATGTACTGTTAGAGCCTAAATGTTCATCCCCTCAAATTCACCTAGTCTCTAGTGCCATGGACCGTTGCTAGATGGCCACCCATGGTAACGGGCGGATTCTAGGAATCCGACCAAGTCTAGCTGAAAGGTGAACCTAAAGAGTCACACACAATCCGCACACATAAAGTATTTAATTTAGAATTAAATATTTGGAGAAATGGAATGATTAAATTAGATTTAATCTGGTCCTTAATTTTCTTGGAAAGAACTAATTCCTTTTATTGGATAAAAGGGATTTATCTAATAAATTAGATTTATTAGAAAATCAATTTAATGGGCCTAGAATAAATATTTACATTTATTATATTTATTTATTGCCCTTGGAATATTTAAATAGGTTTTAAATATTCCATTAAATTAAACTAATGGTTGAGATTAAAAGGAGAAGATGGATGGCTAGGATTAATTTGACTAGGTCAAATTACTACTTTGACTAGGACTTTGACTAGGTCAAAATCCTAGTCAAATTAGTCTTCTAGAGTTGGAGTTTGAAGAGGATTAAACTCCTCCTCTATAAATACTCCTAGTCCTTCACCTTTAGAGAGATGATGAAAACTTCAACACACACACACACACTCTCTCGATCTCTCCTCTCTCGTCCGCCCTCTCTCTCCTTTTCTCTCCAAGAAAATACTCCTTGTTCTTTTGTGTTAACAATTGAACATAAGGAGGATTAATCCCGTTAAACAATAATGTGTGATTGATCCGTCCTCTCCAAATAAAATACTTGTTCGTTCGCTAGCACGACGTACAAGATACGTGGGCGGATTGCGTGTTACAATTTAGAGGATCTCACATACGAGATTTTGGAGCAAATCGGGGAACAACGCGAGTACCGGTTAGAAGAGGAAAACGATGAACCGGTAGGTCTCTTTTACGTTTTTGTCCTCTTCTATTTTTTAATTCTATGGCCTCCATGATTGCATGTATGTTTTAATTCATGAGATACATCGAACACCCGGGAACTCCAAGGGTACACCCCTTGAACGTGTTTTAATTTTATACGAATAATTCATGTTTAAATTTTGCAATTTACATTTATACCGCGCTTCCGCATTCGCGCTATTTCTCGGGACGATCCACACGCCTTTCTCAGGCTTTCAGATTTGATACTGGAAGGCTATAGCGACGCTAGCTTCCAGTCAGATGACGATGATGCCAAGTCTCAGTCTGGTTATGTGTTCAGACTTAATGGTGCCGTGATTACTTGGAAGGGTTCCAAGCAGGCTACCACGGCAGACTCTACTATAGAGTTTTGAATACATAGCGGCTTTGGAAGCTGCTAAGGAGTGGTTTGGTTGATGAGCTACATCCAAGGATTGGATGTAGTACCTAGCATTGCTCGGCCTGGAATTATATTTTATGATAACAACGGGGAGATAGCGCTAGAAAAGGAACCGAGATCTTATCACGATCCAAGCATATTCTTAGACGCTACCATCTGCTTAGATAGATGGATAGCAGGAGTGACGTTTGGTTGGACCGAGTCAGCTCCGCAGAAAACATAGCAGATCCACTTGCTAAGCCCATGTCGCAAGTTGCCCATACTCACCATCTGGATAAGATGGGTTTGAGGTCAATGGGTGATTGGCTTTAGGTCAAGCAGGAGATTGTTAGAATAGGTGACCAGAAAGCCAATAGATTTGGCGATTTGTAACCTATTTATACAACTCGATGTAAATGTAATATTATTATGTGATGAATAAGATGAGTCTTCGTCACCAATGGTACATTCTTTGTTGCGCTCATCTTACATATGCTAAAACGGTGTTTTACTTATATCGCAACAAAGCCCACAGACCATGGATAACAACTCGTGCAGTTGGCCCACGCATTGGATGGTGGTCATGAAACCAACTGATTAAGAGTTGGGTCTGAAACATTCCAAGTCGAGGACCTCGAGACAGGGCATCGAGAGTCCTATTGAGACTTGCGTCAAGAGTCGTGTTCATTGGATAAGTGTCGTATTTCATCAGCGAAAAGCGTGGGATGCCTACACGATCTTGATGGGTTGGTCGACTGGGGTCGAGCCGACTGGACTGACTCGCGGGGATCATCATATGGAAGCCTTGGAGGCTTGATCGGTATGATTGGTTTTTCCCGGTTCCGATAGTACGAGAGTAATCCTCAGACTTGAGGGATCATGGCAATCACGTGCACAGGACGGCTGTATCTTGGATTTGGCGAGAGGTAATCATTCTGTAAGATGATTATCATAAGCCTTGTCCAGTGCAGTTGGAATGTATAACGAGGACGGTGGATTCCAAGAAGAGGATTCGTCCCCTGTCAGTATGTGACAGAGGTATCTCCTATGCACTCGGAGACACGTTCATGCTGTTTGAAGCTGTGGCCACAGTGGTTGGTCGGACAGGGAATGGTTTCCTATGTCGACGCAATGAAGCATACGTGGTCTCGAGTATTAAGCATAGATGTCTAGTCAAGAATGGGAACCGACGCCCAATTCCATACCCTAGACTGAGGGCCTAGAGACGGTAGATGGAAGGATCGTACCCGTACGGAATCGGAGCCTAAATGTTCACGCCAATTCACCTAATCTCTAGTGCCATGGACCGTTGCTAGACGGCCACCTATGGTAACGGGCCCTTGTGGGACACGGGCCCAAGTCTAGCTGAGGGTGAACCTAAAGGGTCACACACAAATCACCGAGGAGGTTGAGAGATCGACCTCGAGTCAATCTCAAAGGATAAAATAAGTAATTGGATTACTTAAGGGAAAGTCCATTGGATGGACAGGTCGATATTGTATCGAGCCTTCGTTTAATCAATAAATTGAATTTTTTATTAAATATAGAAGGTTGAGACGTTGAGACGTTGGATCTTTTAATTGGATTAAAAGATCAACAAGAATAGTTTAAATGGACATTAAATTGGATTTGATGTTGGGTTCGTCGTAATTGGATTACGATAAAACCCGGTCCGTTAAATTTTATCCTAGAGGAGAAATAATTCCTATTTTGGAATAGGAAGAAGTTGGACTTCTTCCCTAAATTAAACATGGCCGAGATGCTCCCTTGGAGGAAGCAAAATCAGCCATGTTTCATGCTAGGTGGTATGTTGACTTATCTCTTTTGGAAAGAGACAAATCAACTCCAATCAAACTCTTCCCTTTTGGTATGATTTCATCATACCATAAATTTTGGTAGGCTTGATTGAAGAATTGATGGTGATTGATTAGAATGAATCTAGACATCCTTGGATGAACCTAAACACATTCCAATAATCACATTAATTATGTATATATATTAGAATATACAACACCAAGCATTAGTGATTCATTATTCATCTTTTTCTAGGAAAAAGAAGAAGAAAAATCGGCTCTCCTCTCCCTCCAACTCTCGGTTTTCTCTACCCTTTTAACTTGTGTTCTTCACTTGATTTTGAATCAAGAGGAAGAACAAAGTAGGTTTAAGAGAACACTAATTCATAGTGTTCTTCTCTTAAACCGATTCCTTCGTAAACCCGTTTTCTTCTAGCAAGGAGAACGTGCATTTCTTCCTGTGTGGTGTTGATCACCTTTGGATAATCCATACATTTGGATTTCGTGAGCATTCCGGAGAAGGAACAACGCAAGTAGCCGGGAGCATACATTAAACAACCAAAGGTAACGGTTTTATTATGCTTTGGTTGATTTTATATTTATCTATGCCCTATGTGTTTAAATATACGTTTCCAATATTTACACATCCTACATCGAACACCCAATTGATCACCCAAGGGTACACCCCTTGGGATTCGTTTATTTAAATTGGATTTAAATTTACTCACCCTTTCTCGCTTTCTCGCTTCCGCTCGCGCTCCCCGGACGAAACCGCTTGTCCTTCACTCTTGAATACAGAACTTTATGTTTTATGTCAAGAATGTCAAGAAACAGTGTATTTTGAACTTAAAATTCAAGAAGTTTATGTTTTATATCAAGATTCAAGAAACGAATTGCAAGAAACGAAAAATCTTGACTCGACAAAGTATTTTTGAACTTAGTGATTCAAGAAGTTTATGTTTTCTGTCAAGATTCAAGAAGTTTTCTGTCAAGAATTTGAAGAAACGAAAAATCTTGACTCAACAAAGTATTTTTGAATAATGATTCAAGAATTATGTGTTATGTAAAGATTCAAGAAATTTTTTGTCAAGAATTTCAAGAAACGAAAAATCTTGACTCAACAAAGTATTTTTGAACTTTATGATTCAAGAAATTTATGTTTTCTGTCAAGAATTTGAAGAAACGAAAAATCTTGACTCAACCAAGGAATTTTGAACTTAATGATTCAAGAAGTTTATGTTTTCTGTTAAGATTCAAGAAATTTTTTGTCAAGAATTTCAAGAAACAGAAAATCTTGACACAACAAAGTATTTTTGAACTTAATGAATCAAGAAGTTTATGTTTTCTGTCAACATTCAAGAAATTTTCTGTTAAGAACTTCAGGAAACGAAAAATCTTGACTCAAAGAATCAAGATGTCTAAGGTATCTGTCAAGGATTTCAAGAAATCAAGGAATCTTGAACTAAAAGATTCAAGAAGGAATCTACTTCTTTCTCTGTATTGTTTTTATTATTTTTCTTGTTTTTTTCTTTCCCCCCTTGTTGTCGTGTGTGATTATTGTTTGTGAGATTGAGTAGTTAGGCCATCTGGTTTAGAGGAAAGATGTAGGTCGGCCCCCCATGGAAGCTTGTAATGGATCGTTCAACATAAAATAGGCATTGCGGAGATAACCTGAGGTACTAAATACAATGTTTGAGGATTCATCTTTTTTGGAGTTATTTTTATATGCTTAATGGTTTTCCTGGTGCTTTGTCGGACTGGTCCTCCTCATGAGTATTGCAACAGAACTGTTTATGAGGTTGCAACTCCTGATGAATTCTAACTAAAGTGGGATGATTTGCTTATACATGCTTCGATTTTGGAAGAATGCCCCACAACGAGAACGATGATGGTTCGTTGGATGCGGAAGGTTAGGAATTCCTTTTTCCTTCTTGTATTTTTCAATTTGTCATAGCTTTTAGATTGTGTCCCATTATGAATTATTTTCAAGAGTTGGTTCAGTTAACTTAATCGTTGATGTATTATTATTTTATATTGAACTGTGAGGAATTATGCAACCAAGAAGATTAGTTCCTTGTTTGTCTCTGCAAGAGGTGATTATGTTGTTGTAGGATTTCGAAATTCATTTATGTTGTCTCTCATCAGATATGTACACCTTTTTTGCAAGTCAGAAAACTTATAGTGTAATTTATTGCTCATTATATCCTTTTCATAGAAGCCAGAAAATTGTTGAAAGGTCATTTGATGTGATGTCTTGAACATAAGCACAAGAAGTTCGAAACTTTTGGAATTTTATGAGTAGGTGACCTTGAGTTATAGAAGAAGGTACGTGTCCAATATTTGTTTTGACTATGTTGTTGCATGCTTGTTTATGATGTATCTCGCAATAGGTTCAACTTGATTTAAAATGTGCTTTTTGGTTCTTTCATTCTCTATTTGTAAAGCTATAGCTGTTTAGATGCTAATTGTTTCTTTTTTCTATGGTTTTTTTGATGATGGAATTGAGACTATAGCAATTCTAATTTTTGTTTCCATGTAGGTGATATATACATATATATATATATGCTCATGGCGGGCTTATGGATGTCTATGATGTGATAATTTCCAGATAAGTTTCAACTCATGACAGTTTCTGTGGTTGTGCATATGGTTATAGTGTTTGACTGTTGGTTTCTTTAGATCAACTTCTATGTTCTTATTTTAACTATTGTGTCGGTGTGGTTACTTTGATCTAAAAATTTCTTACAAAACTCTTGTAATTTACTTTCAAAGGAAGCATTTGGAGATTTGATCTGTTGAGAGACAAATGAAGAAAGGGCTTGAAGTGCCGCTTTATAGAAACATGTGCAAATACAATATCCTAAATGAAAATTTTCATTAGGTTACTATTATTTTAGTACCGATTCGATGGGCCCGTCGAATTGAGTTTCTTTTCGTTGCTCGCTATCTCTTCCTGTCTCTCTGCAGCCTTCGGATGTCCGAATGCTATCCTCTCAAGAATAACAATTCCTAACAAAGCACTATAATTTTATATAGGGAAAACTGCATTTTTGGTCCAGTATGTTAGGGGTGATGGCACTTTTGGTCCAGGCCTTTCTCAAAATAGCAATTAAGGACAATATGTTTGAAAAAGTGTCAATTTTTGTCCAAATTACCCTAATTTGGCAGGAAAACATCACGTGAGGCGTGCGTGAGCTGGTGAAATTGGGGATTTGTACACATGTCAGGCCAACTTATGCGCGTGGCATTTTTTTGAAAAAAAAAATATTATGTGGCACAACTGACGCGGAAAATTAACCACGTCAGCCATGCCACATAAGCCTTCTTCTCCTTTGTGTCTCGAGTTGTTGACAATGGTGACCCTCACGCCATTGAAATGCTGAAAAAGCTTCATGAACAATGGCGGGATGAGTTTGGTCCCTTTTCCAAACATTAGTTCCATCCACGTCGTGGCCGACGCGCCAACCCTCAAACCCGCGTCTGATCATATTTTGTCGCCCTTTCGCCTTCCTCAGTTAGAGACCCATCGTGCTAGGAGAGTCCTCATCCCCAGTAATGAAGGGTCTGTTCACCTTCCGTCGTTCGCGGCTACCAGGGTTTTTTGAAACTTGCGCTCCCCTTCAACTTCCGCCGCCGTCTGAAACTAGGGTTTCTGATTTTTGCGCTCCCCTTCAACTTCCGCCATCTCTTGAAACTAGGGTTGCCCATTCTGAAATGTTGATTCATCTTCCGTTGCCAGATGATGTTTCGCCTGCGCATTCTGCTAGGGTTTTGGCCGCGCCTCTTCACATTCCACCGTCCGCTAGGGTTTTCATTGGCGACGCTTCGCCTCCTTCATCTGACCTTACGCCTAGGGTTTGCCCTAGTGTTGTGCCGCCTTTATGCAACATTTCACCTTCCTCGCTGCCACTGATCCGCGATGTCTCACCGCCACCGTCGCCGAAACAGCCCCCATCCTCGTTGTTGCCTCTCCAAAGTGCACAAGGCTTATGTGACATGGCTGACGTGGTTAATTTTTCGCGTTAGCTGTGCCACGTAATATTTTTTTTTTAAAAAAAATGCCATGCGCATAAGTTAGCCGAACATGTGTACAAATCCCCAATTTCACCAGCTCATGCACGCCTTACGTGATGTTTTCCAGCCAAATTAAGGTAATTTGGACCAAAAATTGACACTTTTTCAAACATACTGTCCTTAATTGCTGTTTTGAGAAAGGCCTGGACCAAAAGTGCCATCACCCCTAACATACTAGACTAAAAATGCATTTTTCCCTTTTGTATATGTGATTTCCCTTTTATGACCTTTATTGATAATGTTTTAGTGGTCCAATTTCTTTATTTTATGCAATGATTGGACTCCTAGTGCTTTATAGGAATGAAACTGAATTTTTTGAA
Source organism: Sesamum alatum (assembly GCA_034509735.1). NCBI lineage: Eukaryota > Viridiplantae > Streptophyta > Magnoliopsida > Lamiales > Pedaliaceae > Sesamum > Sesamum alatum. The sequence goes on from JACGWO010000002.1 coordinate 19,400,397, forward strand.
CTTGAAAGAAATTGAAGCTGAGGATATTTAACATAGACTCAACTGTTGACATATTATCAGGTAAAATCTACTGTCTGCCTTAATACTTATTTTCTGTATGATAGCTGGAAGTGATGTCTGCTAGATGTGATGTGTTTAGCTAATTGTGTAACGACTGACAAACACTAATGTTCTTCACATGTATCACTATTCCTTTTGGCTGAAATTGAATGAGAACTGCTTTCTCTTTTCATCAGGAAACATAAGATTCTTCTTCATGACAACCTTGTTGGTTCGTCCAGGATACTTTTCAGTGGGTAGTGTCCAAATGCCTAAGCAACAGCTCTTTCTCTGTGAATATTGTATTTTACTTGATAAGCACTTCAGCAGCTACATGCACTGAGTTCCCGTTCAGGATGTCTTTTATTGTATTACTTGTCTTTGCACAGTCATCATATAGCCTGAAGAAGTTTTTCCTCTTTTAGCTTGTTCTGGTTTTGAAAGTGATACATGGGAGTGTGAGCAGTATGGTAATATATTCACTCTGAAGATGCATGTGCTTGTGAATACCCAATTTGGGTTCATGTTATTTAGAAATCAATTTGGTGACTTGCACTTAATAATTATTTATTTGTGCTCAGGTCCCGAACCCGATAAGTTTCTTCTAGATGAAAATGGTTTAAAACAAATTCTTCGTCTTCTACTTTCGAAATTTATCCGTAGGTTGACAGATCATGATTGGGAAAACATGTGGCTTGATTTGCCCATATTTTATTCATGTGCAGGAAAATCTGGTTATCATAATTCATCTTAGCTTCCCTATGCGAAGGGGGATATGCTGATAAGTGGGGTGGATTGCAAGAGCCACGTTTGTGTGATTAGCAACCATGTTGCAGAAATGCAGCACGTCAGGGGATGATCAAGGCATTGAGGTCGTTCGGCGAATGAAGTGTCACCTTGTGAAGGAACCTTGCAACGGGAGGATGAGCTTATTGTTGAGGTATTGAAGCACAGTTGCACATGAGGTGCATTAACAAGCCATCCTTGGGGTTGCGAGAAGTGGACATTTAGACCTTTTTTGTGGACAAGAGTTTCAGTGAATAACATCCGAACAACCGTGTTTGGACAGACAAAATGTTGGAATGGAGTTCTCGTGGAGAGATGAAGGTACGTCTAGTGGAAAAGATGATACGCTTCAAGAACCAAGGGGAAAGCATCCGCAATGTGTGTGAAAAATGGCAACTTGTCCGGAGCTTGAGTGGGAAAGGCCACTAAGCCGTGTAGTGTGCTCATCGGGAGCACAATTAAGCTAAATTGAGAACATTCTTCGAGGGGATTCTGACACCATATATAGGATTTTTGGTCTAAGAGTTTTCAAAAGGGACAACCGAGTGGAGATTGTAAGGAGCATCAGGCTCCTTGGCACCATGAGTGGCATGGTGTTGTCAGGTAAGGGCGTAAGTCCTAATTCCGTTTGTTTGGGGGCAAAAGTCCCAATTTTGCGCTAAGTCGAGAGAGGACTCTGTGAGAGAGAAATCAGTCCCGCAAGCGTCATGGTTCCAAAGTTTTGGGCAAGACCCAATTGCTTTCGGGTTAGGTTAAATATGATCACCATAAAGGCGGATTGCGTGCTTACCGAGAACATCAACACATCAAGCGGGGGGAGAGACTGCGAACCACATGCACAGACTTCAAGCTTGATTCATTCCAGATGAATTTGGGTGTATAGGAATTGTTTTGAGGGACGCCAGGGTTACAAGAGGTACACTTGACAAAACTTGGACCACAGTTTGCCACCCACCTATCAAGGAAGAGAGTGGACGAAGGCTGGTCGAAGATTGAGTGCAACCTAAGACGTCACACAGACAAAAAATATATTCAGCTGCAAGACATAAGAGTCGATCCATAACACTCGACCAGCCTTGACAAAAATTAGGACTGAGGCAAAGTCAAAATCTTGGTCAAGGCATGACATGCCTGACATGCCTTGCCCAAGCCTTTGCTTAATTTACAATTGAGAAGACAAGTTTTTAACTAAACTTCGCCAACAAGTAGCTTCCCTTAATTTGTTAATAATTAAATATAGTAAAATATTATATATGCCATGCTATCATACAATAACACACTTTGCCATGCAATATATATATATATATGAAAGAGGTAGATAATATGTAAATTGGATTGATTTGTCGACACCTTATTTTATTTATAATTACAAGTCAAACTCCCAAATATTTGGTTTTCGAATAATTGGGACTTGAGGGGGCAGCTGATATGGAAAGAAAGAAGTTAAACAATAAGTTACAAAATTTACATTAAAGTTGCCATAATCAATGACATTATTGGAGACACGAATCAAGGAGATGCACTTTTGAGAGGAGAGCATCATGGAAGACAACGGAAATTACATCCCCAACCTCCATGGACCTATCAATTTAAGCGCGGTACAAAGGGACAAAGGGCAAGATCGTAAAGAACCACAATTTACCTTTTATATACCACTAGTATATATACCTTTTCTCATTTTCTCATTTTGGAGGTTGGACTCTAAAAAGAAAGCGATCTATTTTTATAGAAAACTTTGCAGCATATCGAGGATTGTATCCCATTCAAATATAAATAAAAAAACAACTTTTATCTTATATTGTGTTTATACATTTTTTAAGCAACATCACAACATAATAATAATGATAACATAGTGATGTAAATATAAAATTGAACATTCATTATATGCCTAATCCTAATACTAATCACATTCTAATCAATCCTAACCTAATTAATTCCTGGAAGGTAAAAGAGGCCATACAGAAAGTGTAAGTATTATTATATTCCATTTAATGAAAATCGTAAGGTCTATTTATTGGTAAGTCATTGATTTTATCCTCTTTGACTTATATTTGTCATCTATTTTCTAAAGACACCATTACTCAAAAAGCGCAGTGGATCGGGCTGGACCAACCTGACCTAAGATCGAATTGACCCAATAAAAAAGTAGGTCAATTCGGCCCAGGCCCGTTTGGGACTACTGGGCTGGTCCTAAGCCAGTTCCAGATATTAATACTTGGGAACAGACCAACCCAGTGGCCTAGATCGGGCTCGCTAGGATATTTTTTTTTTCTTTAAATAATACATGACATATGAATTTTATTTTATTAATCTATGTCGACTATTCTAGTAGGTTTTTTATACTTTGAAAACTCTAAATTTTTTTATCTTTATTGTTCTACTTCTAAATTTCTAGTACATTAATTCATTAATACTCTTTGTTTACTTTTTTTCAAAGTTTATTTTAAGTCCTTTTTGAATTTATTATTATCTAAGCTATTATTATAACCTTGTTAGTCAAATTATTATTTAAGTTCATTATATAATTTTAATTATTATTTTTCCTAATTTATTATTTATTTATTTCATGAGTCAATCATAAATTTAAATAATTGTTCAAAAGAACACCTCAGTTCCATAAAAAAATTAAAATAGACATATCCTGACCTGGTCCGGGCCTCAATCGGACCAATTCATGGGCTTGGCCTGAGTTTAAAATGAACCCAAATGAGGCCCATTTAAAGGCCCATGATGCCCTAGGACCGGGCCAACCGGCCATGAATAATATACGGGCCGGTCTTGGGCTGGGTTTTTTTTGGCTGATCCATGTGGTCTTGAGCCAGCCCCACCTAGGGTGCACCTTGATGAGATACTTCATAAGCATATTAAACCCATACTTAAGCTTCTTTTTAGTAATTTTTTCTCAAATAATGAAGATAGTTTGATAATTACACTGCCCTCCCCTAAAATTTGGTGTAATTACACGTAAATCCCCCTGTGGTTTACAATATTACATCTAGTATCCTTGAGGTTTGCTCCTATCTAACAAATAAGTTCTCCGTTTAGTGAAAATTCACTAAATTTACCGATATTAACAAGAAAACTAAATGCAAGTCCATATCTATTCCCAATTGACTTATTGCAAGTCAAATGAATCTTTTTATGATCATATTATCCGTATACATCTTCACACGTTAATGATGTGAAGAGGTATATCTTCACCTGTATAAGGATAATTAGTCAGAAAAGATTTGTTTGACCTGCAATAATTTAGTAATAAGTCAATCGAGGTAAATATCAATTTTCATCAAATTTTTTTGTTAATATTAACAAATTCAGTGAATTTTAATTAACTGAGAAACCTATTTGTTAGACGAAAGCAAACTTCAGAGGTACTAAATGTAATTTTTCAAAACCATAAGAAATCTATATAATCACCAAACCTCATGGGAGGATAATGTAGTTATCCCTAATTTTTATTTAATTTATACAAATAAAAAACACATTTCTTTTTGAGAAAAATAATCTATTTAAAACTTCTCATTTTACTGACTTTCACATAATGAAAAGATTAATAAAATCTAGAATAAATTACAGTGACACCCCTTGAGGTTAGGCCTAATTACATAAACACTCCCTGTCTTTTGCGAAATTACAGCTACACCCCCTGAGGTTGTAATTGTATTACAACTACACCCCCTATTTAAAGGCAAAGCTTACACTAATACCCCATGAAAAACATTACACTAACACCCCTCAGGGGGTGTAACTATAATTTTATAAAAAACAGAAAGTGTTTGTGTAATTGGGTCTAACCTTAGGAGGTGTCTGTTAGAATAGGTGACCAGAAAGCCAATAGGTTTGGCGATTTGTAACCTATCTGACAACTTGATGTAAATGTAATATTATTATGTGATGAATAAGATGAGTGTTCGTCACCAATGGTACCTTCTTTGTTGCTCTCATCTTACATTTGTTAAAACGGTGTTTAAACTTATATCGCAACAAAGCCCACAGACCATGGATAACAACTCGTGCAGTTGGGCCACGCATTGGATGGTGGTCATGAAACCAACTGATTAAGAGTTGGGTCTGAAACGTTCCAAGTCGAGGACCTCGAGACAGGGCATCGAGAGTCCTATTAAGACTTGCGTCAAGAGTCGTGTTCATTGGATGAGTGCCGTGTTTCATCGGAGACAAGCGTGGGACGCCTACACGATCTTGATGGGTTGGTCGACTGGGGTCGAGCCGACTAGACTGGCTCGCGGGGATCATCATATGGAAGCCTTCGAGGCTTGGTCGGTATGATTGGTTTTCCCCAGTTCCGATAGTACGGGAGTAATCCTCAGACTTGAGGGATCATGGGAGTCGCGTGCACAGGACGGCTGTATCTTGGATCTGGCGAGAGGTAATCATTCTGTAAGATGATTATCATAAGCCTTGTCCAGTGCAGTCAGAATGTGTAGCAAGGACGGTGGATTCCAAGAAGAGGATCCGTCCCCTGTCAGTATGTGACAGAGGTATCTCCTATGCACTCGGAGACACGTTCATGCTGTTTGAAGCTGTGGCCACAGTGGTTGGTCGAACAGGGAATGGTTTCCTATGTCGACACAATGAAGCATACGTGGTCTCGAGTATTAAGCATAGATGCCTAGTCAAGGATGGGAACCGACGCCTAATTCCATACCCTAGACTAAGGCTGGGAGACGGTAGACGGAAGGATCGTACCCGTACGGAATCGGCGCCTAAATGTTCACGCCAATTCACCTAGTCTCTCTAGTGCCATGGACCGTTGCTAGACGGCCCATGGTAACGGGCCCTTGTGGGACATGGGCCCAAGTCTAGCTGAGGGTGAACCTAAAGGGTCACACACAAATCACCGAGGAGGTTGAGAGATCGACTTGGAGTCAATCTCGAAGGATAAAATAAGTAATTGGATTACTTAAGGGAAAGTCCATTGGATGGATGGGCCGATATTGTGTCGGGCTTTCATTTAATCGGTAAATTGGATTTTCGATTAAATATGGAAAGTTGAGACGTTGAGACGTTGGATCTTTTAATTGGATTAAAAGATCAACAGGAATAATTGAAGTGGACATTAAATTGGACTTAATATTGGGTTCGTCGTAATTGGATTACGATAAAACCCGGTCCGTTAAATTTTACCCGAGAGGAGAAATAATTCCTAATTTGGAATAGGAAGAAGTTGGACTTCTTCCCTTAATTAAACATGGCCGATATCCTCCCTTGGAGGAAGCAAAATCAGCCATGTTTCATGCTAGGTGGTATGTTGACTTATCTCTTTTGGAAAGAGACAAATCAACTCCAATCAAGCTCTTCCCTTTTGGTATGATTTGATCATACCATAAATTTTGGTAGACTTGATTGAAGAATTGATGGTGATTGATTGGAATGAATCTAGACATCCTTGGATGAACCTAGACACATTCCAATAATCACATTAATTATGTATAGATATTAGAATATACAACACCACGCATAAGTGATTCATTATTCATCTTTTTCTAGGAAAAAGAGAAGACAAAAATCCTCTCCTCTCTCTTAAAATTTCGTGCTCCCTCCCTCTCTTACACTTGTGTTCTTCACTTGATTTTGAATCAAGAAGAAGAACAAAGTAAGTTTAAGAGAACACTAATTCATAGTGTTCTTCTCTTAAACCGATTCCTTCCTAAACCCGTTCTTTTTTAGCAAGAAGAACGTGTATTTCTTCCGGTGTGGTGTGGATCACCTTTGGAGAATCCATACGTTTGGATTTCGTGAGCATTCCGGGGAAGGAACAACGCTAGTAGCCGGGAGCATACGCTAAACAATCAAAGGTAACGGTTTATTACGCTTTGATTGATTTCATTTGTATATCTATGCCCTGTGTGTTTAAATATATGTTTTAATATTTACACATCCTACATCGAACGCCCGGTTGAGAACCCAAGGGTACACCCCTTGGGATTCGCGTATTTTGAATTTGATTTAAATTTACGCATTTTCCACGCTTTCTCGCTTCCGCTCGCGCTCCCGGGCGGATCCGCTTGTCCTTCAAGTGGTATCAGAGCCCGGTTCAATGTAAGGGGCATAGATCTATGTGTTTGGCATGATCTACTTGCTTTTAAATGGCTTTATTGGCATGTTAGATTACATAAATATATGAATAATATGATGATTCAATTGTTTGGATTTAATGGACTTTTGAAATGCTTAATTTTGTTAGATTGGATCTAAAATTGCATGCTTATTTTCAGAATAATATTAATGTTATTGTGCTGAAACAGTTTTTTAAAAAAAATATATATATATATTTGGTCGGGCCGGCAGTGGCCGCGCGCAGGCGGGCGCCTGCGCGCGCTGAGCTTCGGCCAGCGCGCTTGGACGCTGCGCACAGGCGCGGGCGCAGGGGCGCGCGCGCGTGCTGTGCGCAGCCGGCCGCTGCTGGCCGAGGGCCAGCGCGCGGCACAGCGCGCGCGCGCTGCCCTGTGCGCGCGGCCGGCCGGCCAGCACAACGGCTGGGCCGTTTTTTGCCGTTTTTTCGATTTTTTCCGGAAAATTCGATTTTCTGTATTTCCTGCACGATATTCTGAAAATATGTTAATTTTGCATTTTTGATTTTGGGATAATTGGATTATTCCTTGAATTAAATTTGCTTAATTAATTTGGGATTAATACATGCATTGGATGCATTGTTTAAAATGTCCATTAAATTTTAAATTTAAATTTTGCATATTATTTGTATATTTATGCTTTTGTGATGTTGGACATCACATGGGTATTTGGAATATCCATTGGTTATTTTTGCATGATTATTTGGAATAATTATGTTATGTGAGTTGATGGAATCAACATGGGATGATCACAAGAGCCCTAGACCTTATGTATGGATAAATGTATGATCATTTATTTTCTGTTGGGTGGGGCCTGCGTGCCTCTTGTTTTTGGGACTATCATCTCCCGTATTTTCAGCCTCATGATGTTAAGCCTTGTTTTCTTTATTACCGATGTATTACTTTCAGTTGTAATGAGAGTAGATAGGATTGGTGAGGTTTCAATTTTAACAAGCAATTGGAGTCGGAGACCCCAAGGAGGAGCATCAAGGCGTGAAACAAGAAGCACTTCAAGGCCCATTGGAATGACAATGGGTTTATTATTATTGTAATAATTTAGGACCACCCTAGACAGACCATAGACTCACTGCGGGCTCAGTGGGTCGCATAGGTTGGGCTTGTGATCATCCTAATAGGGGTATGCTATGTTTTCTGCATGCGGCGTATTTATTTATCACTTTAAATATTGGATATTTATGCATGCTAAAACACCATAATGTGATGAGGTCTCGGTCACACTTAAACTCTCATTTGGTTGGACCAAATTAAATATTAGGCCCAGAACGGACTTGGATCAAAATGGTATTTTGGTCTGTCCGAGCCTTCCATCCACAGCAATGTGGTGAGGAAGCTACCACTACCCAAGTGTGGCCTCACGAGTCGTGGCACACTTGGAATAGGGGAAAGCTGCACTATTGTTGTGAACAAAAAGACTGCACTCGCTGTTTTCCTGTCTCACGAGTCGTGGGGGGCGACAGTTTGAGGCATGATTTGGTTGATGGGTCGGTCCCAACACTGAGTAACATGGTTCGCTTGGAGTCCTCGGGACCATGTGAATAGGTGAGGCAAAATATCTTGGGAATCTCATTGGATGAGAATGATATTGGATATCTCCCACAAGGTCTTCTTCATGTGAATCGTAAAAGCGGGGCATGGAGATTACGCTTGTGGATCCCAAGCCCACTAGGAAATGGTTTCCCGAAACTCCGCTTGAGAGCAGCGGATTTTCGTATAAATAGTGGGAGGGTTAAAGACTAAAAGACCAAGTCTTCAACTTGAACAATATTATTACCATCATCTGCTAATTTCTACTTTATATTTTCATTAATGTAGATATGTCTAAGAACCCGTTAACCATGATTCTTGAGACTAACAAATTCAACGGAACGAACTACTCGGACTGGCTGAGAAACCTGAGGATTGTCCTCGGTTTCGAGAACCAAGGCTACGTCTTGGACGAGCCGCCACCGAGCGACTTACCGGAGGGGTCCACGCCTGAAGAATGTTTGACGTTCGAGAAATGGCATGAGGACAACCGGAAAGTACGCAGTATCATACTGGCTTCGATGTCTAACGACATCCAGAAGCAGTATGAGAGGCTGGACAACGTCTCCGCCATAATGCTCCGCATGAACGAGGTTTATGCGGTTCCGGATAGGCATATTAGATATGCCGCCACAAAAGCATTCTTTGGCACCAAGCTCGCTGAAGGAGCGTCTGTACAGAGTCATGGGGTCAAGATGCTCTCCCTAGTGGAGAAACTCGAGGACCTTAAAGCTGGGCTTAACAATGACACGTACATTGACGTGATCCTCCAGTCGCTTCCTCCATCCTATGACCCGTTTGTTGTAAACTACAACATGAACGGACTTGAGCAGTCTATTCATGAGTTGATCAACATGTTGGTCCAATACGAGGCAACGACCCACAAATCGGCGCCGGCGGTATTGATAGGAGAGGCTTCGACCTCCAAAGCTAATGGCAAGACGGCCGGACACTGGAAGAGGAAGAAGGGCAAAGGAAAGACGGTTGTGGCCCCTGCTCACGCTCCGGGCGTCCCTGTTGCTCCGGTTGGACCGAGCAAAGGGAAAGGGAAGGCCCGTGGTTCTCAGCGGTCCAAGGCAAATGATGTCTGCATGCATTGCCAAGGGAAAGGGCATTGGAAGAGGGAGTGCCCACAACTCCTCTCCAACCCAGGTGTGTTTGTGGTTGAAGTTAATATGATTACTAATTCTGCTTCATGGGTATTGGATACCGGGTGTGGTGCTCACATCTGCAATGATTTGTAGGCACTGCAAAGAAGCAGAAGGCTAACCAAGGATGAGATGATCCTGAGGCTAGGCGATGGCAAGGCCGTTGCTGCGGAGGCCGTAGGATCACTAGAGTTGGCCATTAGTACTCATGATAGGATTGTACTGAACGACTGTTTCTATGTACCTAGCATGATTAAAAACATTGTTTCCATCCCGGTCCTTGATAAGGAGGGATATGAATTTACCATCAATAAAAACGGTTTTTTCATTATCAAAGATGGTATTTCTCATTTGCTTGGTACATTGGTCAACGGTCTGTACATACTTCAACAGTCTAATTGGATTATGACTGCAGAACACAAACGAAAACGTGATGATCATAATAACGCACAGATATGGCATGCAAGGTTATGTCATATCTCTAAAGATAGGATAAGAAGGTTGGTGGACTCAAAGAGTCTAGAAATAGACGATTTGGACAACCTACCGACCTGCGAATCCTGTCTAAAGGGAAAGATGACCAAGAAACCCTTTGTTGGACAAAGTACGCTAGCCAGTGTTCTGTTGGATTTGATCCATACAGATGTCTGTGGTCCACTAAATACTCAGGCTAGAGGTGGGTACTCGTACTTCATAACCTTTACCGATGATCACTCACGGAATGGTTATGTTTACCTGATGAGGTACAAGTCTGAAGCCTTTGGAAGGTTTAAGGAATACAGACTTGAAGTAGAGAACCAAACCGGTCGAAAGATCAAAGCCCTTCGGGTCGGACCGAGGTGGAGAGTATTTGAGTGGTGAGTTTACTGATTATCTAAAAGAGAATGGGATTCTCTCTCAGTGGACCCCTCCTGGAACACCGCAGCTTAATGGTGTGTCTGAAAGGAGGAATCGGACCTTGTTGGACATGGTCCGATCCATGATGAGTTTTACCGAACTACCCCTTTCCTTCTGGGGATACGCTCTTGAGACGGCGGCCAAAGTTTTGAACTTGGCGCCATCTAAAAGGGTATCCCAGACGTCATATGAGATATGGCATGGCAAGCCTGCCTCCTACAAATACTTGAAAGTGTGGGGTTGCCCCGCATATGTCAAGAGATTAGTGGGAGATAAACTGGACTCGAGGTCTAGTTTATGCAGGTTCATCGGCTATCCGAAAGAAACTACGGGGTATTATTTCTATGATCCCTCCGAGCAAAAGGTTTTTGTCTCGCGAAACGCAGTATTCTTGGAAAAAGGTTTTCCATCGGATAATCGACGCGATGAGGTACTCCTTGAGGAATCAAGTGAGGTACCCCATGAGGCGGCAGTGACATCTGAGCCAGTGGTTCCCACTGATATTGTTCCAGTAGGTCGGCCAGAGTATCCCATGCACCTGATAGGTATGGATTTCTGGGCCTGACCGGTCAGTTGGATAATGATCCAAAAACATACGGAGAAGCGATGTCGGACATCGATTCGGACAAGTGGCTTGAGGCCATGAAATCCGAGATGGACTCGATGGGTACAAACAAGGTTTGGACCCTAGTAGATCCACCCAAAGCGGTTAAACCCGTAGGGTGTAAATGGGTCTACAAACGTAAGCTTGGAGCTGACGGGGAGGTTACAACCTTCAAAGCCATGCTTGTGGCGAAAGGTTACACTCAACGAACCGGGGTCGATTTTGAGGATACCTACTTGCCCGTAGCAATGGCCAAGTCCATTCGGATACTGCTTGCCATAGCAGCATGGTATGACTATAAAATATGGCAGATGGGCGTGAAAACGGCTTTCCTCAACTGTTTCGTAGAGGAAGAGATCTATATGGATCAGCCGGAGGATTTCACAACTGTTGGAGAAGAGCAGAAGGTCTGCCGTCTCTAAAGGTCCATCTATGGCCTCAAACAAGCTTCCCGAAGCTGGAACATACGTTTTGATGAAGTCATACGGGGATATGATTTCACCAAGAACGAGTCCGATCCTTGTGTATACAAGAAGATCAGTGGGAGCTCAGTTGCGTTTCTGGTGCTTTACGTGGATGACATCTTGCTCATTGGGAATGATGCTAAGATGTTAGGTACCACTAAAGTTTGGTTGTCAACACAATTCTCCATGAAGGATATGGGCGAGGCATCCTACATCCTTGGCATCAAGATCTACAGGGATAGATCTAGAAGGATGTTAGGAATGGCCCAGTCCTCGTACATTGAGAAAGTCTTGAAGAGATTCAAGATGGAGAACTCAAAACGAGGATTCCTTCCTATGAGGCATGGAATTAAGATATCCAAGAAGCAGTCTCCTAAGACTGATGAGGGGCTTAAAAGGATGTTGGACATCCCCTATGCTTCAGCCGTAGGCAGCATACAGTATGTTGTTCAGTGCACTAGACCTGATGTGGCTTTCGCTTTGAGTGTAACTAGCCGATATCACTGGAGTGCAGTCAAGACTATCCAAAAGTACCTGAAAAGGACTAAGGACATGTTCTTGATCTACGGCGGTGGAGGGTTGATACTGGAAGGCTATAGCGACGCTAGCTTCCAGTCGAATGACGATGATGCCAAGTCTCAGTATGGTTTTGTATTTAGACTAAATGGTGGCGTGGTTACTTGGAAGAGTTCCAAATAGGCTACCACGACGGACTCCACCATAGAGTTTTGAATACATAGCGGCTTTGGAAGCTGCTAAGGAGTGGTTTGGTTGATGAGCTACATCCAAGGGTTGGATGTAATACCTAGCATTGCTAAGCCTGTAATTATCTTTTATGATAACAACGGGGTGATAGCACTAGCAAAGGAACCGAGATCTCATCACGATCCAAACATATTCTCAGACGCTACCATCTACTTAGAGAGATGGATAGCAGGAGTGACGTTCGGTTGGACCGAGTCAGCTCCGCAGAAAACATAGCAGATCCACTTGCTAAGCCCATGTCGCAAGTTGCCCATACTCACCATCTGAATAAGAGGTTTGAGGCCAATGGGTGATTGGCTTTAGGTCAAGTGGGAGATTGTTAGAATAGGTGACCAGAAAGCCAATAGGTTTGGCGATTTGTAACCTATCTGACAACTTGATGTAAATGTAATATTATTATGTGATGAATAAGATGAGTGTTCGTCACCAATGGTACCTTCTTTGTTGCTCTCATCTTACATTTGTTAAAATGGTGTTTAAACTTATATCGCAACAAAGCCCACAGACCATGGATAACAACTCGTGCAGTTGGGCCACGCATTGGATGGTGGTCATGAAACCAACTGATTAAGAGTTGGGTCTGAAACGTTCCAAGTCGAGGACCTCGAGACAGGGCATCGAGAGTCCTATTAAGACTTGTGTCAAGAGTCGTGTTCATTGGATGAGTGCCGTGTTTCATCGGAGACAGGCATGGGACGCCTACACGATCTTGATGGGTTGGTCGACTGGGGTCGAGCCGACTAGACTGGCTCGCGGGGATCATCATATGGAAGCCTTCGAGGCTTGGTCGGTATGATTGGTTTTCCCCAGTTCCGATAGTACGGGAGTAATCCTCAGACTTGAGGGATCATGGCAGTCGCGTGCACAGGACGGCTGTATCTTGGATCTGGCGAGAGGTAATCATTCTGTAAGATGATTATCATAAGCCTTGTCCAGTGCAGTCAGAATGTGTAGCGAGGACGGTGGATTCCAAGAAGAGGATCCGTCCCCTGTCAGTATGTGACAGAGGTATCTCCTATGCACTCGGAGACACGTTCATGCTGTTTGAAGCTGTGGCCACAGTGGTTGGTCGAACAGGGAATGGTTTCCTATGTCGACACAATGAAGCATACGTGGTCTCGAGTATTAAGCATAGATGCCTAGTCAAGGATGGGAACCGACGCCTAATTCCATACCCTAGACTAAGGCCGGGAGACGGTAGACGGAAGGATCGTACCCGTACGGAATCGGAGCCTAAATGTTCACGCCAATTCACCTAGTCTCTAGTGCCATGGACCGTTGCTAGACGGCCACTCATGGTAACGGGCCCTTGTGGGACACGGGCTCAAGTCTAGCTGAGGGTGAACCTAAAGGGTCACACACAAATCACCGAGGAGGTTGAGAGATCGACTTGGAGTCAATCTCGAAGGATAAAATAAGTAATTGGATTACTTAAGGGAAAGTCCATTGGATGGATGGGCCGATATTGTGTCGGGCTTTTATTTAATCGGTAAATTGGATTTTTGATTAAATATGAAAAGTTGAGACGTTGAGACGTTGGATCTTTTAATTGGATTAAAAGATCAACAGGAATAATTGAAGTGGACATTAAATTGGATTTAATATTAGGTTTGTCGTAATTGGATTACGGTAAAACCCGGTCCGTTAAATTATACCCGAGAGGAGAAATAATTCCTAATTTGGAATAGGAAGAAGTTGGACTTCTTCCCTTAATTAAACATGGCCGACATGCTCCCTTGGAGGAAGCAAAATCAGCCATGTTTCATGCTAGGTGGTATGTTGACTTATCTCTTTTGGAAAGAGACAAATCAACTCCAATCAAGCTCTTCCCTTTTGGTATGATTTGATCATACCATAAATTTCGGTAGGCTTGATTGAAGAATTGATGGTGATTGATTGGAATGAATCTAGACATCCTTGGATGAACCTAGACACATTCCAATAATCACATTAATTATGTATATATATTAGAATATACAACACCAAGCATAAGTGATTCATTATTCATCTTTTTCTAGGAAAAAGAGAAGACAAAAATCCTCTCCTCTCTCTCAAAATTTCGTGCTCCCTCCCTCTCTTACACTTGTGTTCTTCACTTGATTTTGAATCAAGAAGAAGAACAAAGTAAGTTTAAGAGAACACTAATTCATAGTGTTCTTCTCTTAAACCGATTCCTTCCTAAACCCGTTCTTTTCTAGCAAGAAGAACGTGTATTTCTTCCGGTGTGGTGTGGATCACCTTTGGAGAATCCATACGTTTGGATTTCGTGAGCATTCCGGAGAAGGAACAACGCTAGTAGCCGGGAGCATACGCTAAACAATCAAAGGTAACGGTTTATTACTCTTTGATTGATTTCATTTGTATATATATGCCCTATGTGTTTAAATATATGTTTTAATATTTACACATCCTACATCGAACGCCCGGTTGAGCACCCAAGGGTACACCCCTTGGGATTCGCGTATTTTGAATTTAATTTAAATTTACGCATTTTCCACGCTTTCTCGCTTCCGCTCGCGCTCCCGGGCGGATCCGCTTGTCCTTCAGTGTCAATGTAATTTATCCTAAAATATAATATTAATTATAGTTAAATTGAGCCGGTGCCACATGCTAAGTATAATAGAAAATCCAATGCGCCGTCTCCCGCCACACAAACTGTTTATGTTCGTTATCAGTCCAGTTGCCCGAACATCAGGTCCTTTCCGCCTCGGCGTTACGGCAGCAAGAAACAAGAAGAATTTGTTATCACCAAAGTTTTCTTCCAACAGTTCTTCGTTTTTACAGCCTTCCCAAGAATCCGAAACAACCTAGTATGGCGAAAGTAGTGTCTCCACAGATTTTCACTTCCTCGACATCTCTTCTCTTCCCGTCTGCCCACTCTAAAAAATCGCTATTCCTACCTCAATTTGTTGCAGTTATAGCCAAGCCCATCAGTAGAGCTCGCTCTTGAATTAGAAACGGGACTCTATAACCTTATATTGTGTATTGGACTGCTTATACAACATAATAATGGAAAGTAAACGGGACCTCAAAGTTGAATTGAATCTGTTCAGAAGTAACAAAGCCCTTCTAATTTCGTTCTTAACTATGCATTTTTCATTGAAAACTTTTCTTTACAGGGAACGGCTATCGTTGCACTTCTGAGACATTTCGGATGCTTTTTTTGGTAGAATACGAACTCCTCCGGTTTATTTTCATTTGACACTACTATGAGAATTTGCGGGCTTCTCCCTTTAAACACGCTTTTTATCTTCCCTTCGTTTTAGTTGGGAGTTTGTTGAAACACTCAGAGAATCGAATGAGAGATTTGAATCGGCTGGTGTGAAGCTAATTGCAGTTGGTGTTGGTACTCCTGACAAAGCTCAACTCCTTGATGAAAGGGTAATTAGCTTATCTATTTATTTTTCTCTTCTTACGATGATTGAATTTTTTATTGTAAATCGTATTCCATCTCATACTCCATTCGACATATACACGTCACATGCATAAAATTATTTCCTAAATTAAATACGTGATGTTATCTTTATACACGTGGCGTGTGCATGTTGAATGGAGTAGGAGATGAAATATAGTTTGCAACAGAAAATTCAATCCGCTTCTTATGGTTGTCTCTAAGATTACTGACTATTTTGCACCACCAGTTACCATTTCCGTTGGATTCCCTCTACGCTGACCCTGATCGTGAGGTAATTTCTACCGGCAAGTTGAGTTTATTGCGTTCATCATTGACCTAAACTAATATCCGACACCCTTCTGGAATTTCAGGCATACGATGTTTTAGGTTTATATTACGGTCTTGGTCGGACATTTTTCAACCCAGAAAGTGTATGTTCTTAACCTTTAACATAATTTGCAAGATTTCTTGTTATAAACTTTGAACTATTTTGCTCAACTTAGATTTCTTGCTATGTAAATTATACAGGCGAAAGTACTTTCGAGAGTGGATGCGCTGAAAAAGGCTATGAAGAACTACACTATTAAAGCCACTCCAGATGATAGAAGTAGCGTCTTGCAACAGGTTTATTTATCTTCCTCAATATCCTCGCTAGCTTCATGCGCCATAAACTGGAAAAACGGTAATTTTAGTCTTGTAATTTAAGGAGATGGCATTTTTTGTCCTGCACGAATTGATTTTCGTAATTTAGTCCAGTAACTTTGAAAATTTGACAATTTTACTCATTTCTCGGAAAATTTGATCGAAAATTGCATGTGACATGCACATGACCTAATTAAATTGTAATTTTAGTTTTGTAACTTAAGGGGGATTGACATCTTTGGCTTGATACGAATTGATTTACAAGACAAAAATTGCCAAATTGGACGAAAAATGACTAAAATTGCCAAAATTTTAAAGTTACAGGACTAAATTGCGAAAATTCGTGCAGAATCAAAAATGCAATCTCTCCTAAGTTATAGGACTAAAATTACATTTTTTCCTCATAAGCTCGTCTTCTTAGCTCATCGGATAATGCAATCCACTATTTTATCTGATTATTAGGGAGGAATGCTTGTATTTAAAGGAAAGCAATTATTATATGCACGAAAGGATGAAGGGAGCGGTGACCATGCTCCCTTGGATGATATCTTCGATGTCTGTTGCAAAGTTCCCGTTGCATGAAATCTTGTCCATCCGCCGTCGTTACTCCATTGATCAAGTAAGATTTTTCCATTACCTACTGATTAAGAAGATTCGATTCCCGAAAGTCTTGTTGCTCGTTTCGGCAGCGTTCCATGCCTTCTTTATTGCATACCGTCTAATTATCTAGCATCTACACCATTATTAAAAAAAAAAAAAAAAAAAAACCTTTTGTCGTACCTTTTTTTTTTTTTTGAGTGGGTTGTCGGACCAATTTTGAATACCCAAATTTATCCTTTTAGTTCATTTCTTCACTTCAATTTTTTTTTCTTTTGCCAGATTAGTAACTTCAATAATTTTTAATAATGTCACAATTATATTTTTTTTTCTCCTCTTAACTACCCATTATTCCACGTTTCTCTTTCACCTTACTTCTACATGTTTATTACAATTTACAATTACAATTTATTTGTTTTCACAAATTTCATTTTTCTCATCATTTCACACAACATTTCTATTTTAGATGCTTGTAGGGACCGCGTACAGCGACAGCTAGTATACATAAATGCAAGATTATCAATGGTGGTGGAAAGTTTAATATATATGCACAAATATAAATACGCAGATGGAGCCTATACGTACAAATACTAAGATATTTAGACGTACATTCGTATATTTTACTATATTTCACACATTCATCATTTGTTTCTAGCATTTCTCGTTCCTATATATGATCGATTTGACTAGGCCAAAATTGATGAGAACAGAATTTGTTGTTGCATAAACTGAGTAGAAATATACAGTAAAACCTCTATAAATTAATAACGTCGGGACCACATGATTTTATTTATTTATAGAGGTATTAATTAATCGATAAATTAATAATTTATTAATTTAAAGAAATTTTTTTTCAATTCAACAAACCTACATTATTCTTCATGAAAAAAATGACATATATTCAGAGGTGCAAAGTTTAAAAAATAAAATATTGTAACTAATGTTGTTAAAAATCCTATTGAAGATGATACAATGCCTTTGCGATTAATTATGTGAAAGAAAGCACTTGTAGCAGCAACAACTATTCACAATTTTTTGTTGCAGTATGAGAACACAACATCGGAGCTTTTTGATGCAGTAAGAAAAGTTAGAGATGAAATACAACTAGATGTAAATTTTACGAAGAAGCAAATAAAAATAAAATCATATTTTACTAAGTTGTCCTAATTATATTTGTAATCTTATAGAATTATTAATTTATAATATTGAAGGGATCATAAATTTATTTAGGATCTTTCGAAAAATTATTATCTTATTAATTAATTAAAATTATTAATTTAAACCTTGGGCTCCAGTTGCGACCAAAAAAAAATTATTAATATAGAAAAATTATTAAATTTAATGAGTATTAATTTATAGAGGCTCTAATGTATATATACTTAGTAAATGTTCTTGTAATGCACGTGCAATGGAAAGAATTATTATACTTAGTATCTCTTTACTGAATTGTTTTCGTATACTAATTAGGAAAGAACTTGTGGATCAAGTGACCGGTATTTGGACATGATCACAACATTAATTCACCGTAGGATGACATATAACATTAGTTGGATCAATGTTTTCATATTACATTAAGTTATTTGGATCACCCTAACGGAAAATAACACTATTTCTCTCGTAATTTAGGGTTTTTTATTTTTGGTCCGATTAATTATGAAATTTTTATTTTTTGTTCCTTAACTTTTAAAAAATAATATTTTTGGTCTTATAATTTTAAAAAATATTATTTCCGCCAACCTATTGCGACCTCGTCTATCTTGCAATCAGTTGCCACCTCACATCTTTTCAATTTAGAAAGGACAAATTGCATATTACCCCCTGTATTTTTAAAAATCAGTTAAAAATTCCCGTGTTTTAAAAATATGCAAAAACCCCCCTGTGTTTTTTGTAAAACCTTGCAAAAAAGCGCCTCTCCGATAGAAACTAACGGAGAGTGTGTAACACATGCCCCTTGTGCGACTGGGCTTCATTTTTTTTATCTTTTTTAGGGTTATTTTATAGTACAAATGACTATTTTATCCTCTTCTTTTGAGTATTTAAATATATTTTAATAAATTAATATTATTGATTAATTTAAATTACTATTTAATCTGAATATATGCTAACAAATTATATTAAATTGAAATACCAATAAATTATATTTAAATATAAAAAATATTTAAATTAAATTAATATTTTTATGAATATAAATGTTAATATATCATAATAATTATATATTATTAACTAATTAATTAAATATAAATAATTAAATTATATTATTAAATAATATTTAACTTTTTATCTTATATATAAATATAACCCAATTTCCAAAAAATTCAATTTTTTGAAATTTTAAAAAAAAATTTAAAAAATTGGGCGACGGCAACGGCAACCGTCGCCGTCGCCGAAATCAGCCATGGGCGACCGGTGTCGCGGTCGCCCAGATCAACCCTGGGCGACTACAACTGTAGTCGCCCAAAAGAGCCATGGGACACCGCGACGACGATCGCCCAGGTTGTGGGGCGACGGCAACAGCGCCGTCACCCCCTCTGTTGGCGAGCGACAAGGGGTTGGGGGAAGGGGGGCTGGTGGCGGCTGGGGGAAGGGGGCTGGTGGCGGCTGGGGGAGGGGGGTTGGTGGGGGAGGGTTTAACATAGATATTTTATTTATTTAAATAATTTATTTTTATAATTTATAATTTTAAATATAATATAAACAAAATAGACTAAATTCAGGCCCCTGAACTTTTTGTAAATTCAAGATTTAATGACTGAGATGAATTGATCAGATCCTACGGCTTTAATGCAATCAAAACAGATCCAACGGTCATTAAAAAATAAAATAATAAAGATATATAAGGGCATAATGGTCTTTTAGCAAAAAAAATTAACGTTGTTAGGTTTAGTTAACGGCGAGGGGCGAGTATGCAGGATTTTACAAAACACATGGGGTTTTTGCATATTTTTAAAACACAAGGGAGTTTTTAGCTGACTTTTGAAAACACAGGGGGAAAATATGCAATTTGTCCGTTTGGAAAAGCCCAAATCCTCCTATAGTTGTTCCACTAAGAGGGTATTTGGCTAAGCTTATAAGTTTATCAAAACATCTTATAAGATGTTTGGGAGCTTATAAGCTCCAAAAATTATTTGGTAAAATTATTGTTAAAGAGCTTATAAGATCTCAAAATAAGATGTTTTGGATCTTATAAGCTATTAAAAAAAAAGTTAACATTTCCTAACTTTTTTCAAAACATCTTATAAGTTCTATAAGATTAATATGTTATATGACAAAAATACATCCATTCACCACACACACACTCTCTCTCTACATACACACAAACACTCTCTCTCTCTCTCTCTCTCTCTCTCTCTCTCTCTCTCTCTCTCTCTCTCTCTCTCTCTCTCTCTCTTACACATATACACACATAGATACTTTCTCTTTCTAGGATTTTAAAATTTTTTATTGTTATTAATTTTTTTTTGTATTTAAAAAAGAGAAAATATTTTATTATTAAATAATAAATTATTATAGCTAAACAAAATTAAGATTGCTATGATATTATATCTACTGAAAAAATATAAATTCAAGACATTATAAGTTATACAATTAGAAATAGTCATTGCATCAAGAGAAAAAATATATTTATATATATATATATATATGTTAATATTCGACTAGTATGAATGTACATATATATTATTTTTATTCAAAATTTAGGTCATAATCCACCATTTTTTTATTTTTGTAAAAAAAAATTATTTAATAAATTTTTATTTGACGTTAAACTAATATGTACTATTTATGAAAATATTTTAAAAATATTTAAAAACAAAATATGTAAACAAAAATAATAATTTATGTGATTCTAATAGTATCATGTCCTTTTTGATCATTTTACCAATAAAAAGACCTTATTATCCCAAACACCCTACATCTTATAAGATGTGAAAACATCTTATAAGCTTTAACATCTTATTTTACCCAAACACTTTTATTTTTAAAATAAGATCCAACATCTTATGAGCTCCTAAAACATCTTATAAGATGTTGGAGCTTATAAGATATTTTAAAAAAACTTAGCCAAACATCCTCTAAGACTCTAAGAGGGTGTTTGGTTACTTTTGATCTATATTTTCGAAAAATTACTCGATGTAGTATTGGACACAGATAAGTACACGTACAGCTTGGGCACGTCCCGGATACGTGTCGGACACGGCATAGGCGTGTCTGAAAATATACAAAAAAAATGGAAAAAAGAATACACAGTGTCGGATACACCTGTTGGTGTGTCTGACACGTTTTAGAAACGTTTAGAGTTTTTTTTTTATAATTTTAAAAGGTTTTAAATTGTCTTTACAAAAAAAAGAGTTTTGGGCTAAATAAAGAAGAAAAAAAAACTTGATTCACTTTTATCAAACTAAAAGTTTGGAGATAAAATTACTAAAAAAATTGAGAGATAGTTATAATAATTTAACTAATTTGATGATTAATTTTTTTTTTTATTTTCGTACTTTTTAAAATAAACTGATTATGTATATTTTTTAAGTCATGTATTTGGGTTAACAAGTTAGATACAAGATATGCTTATTTTAAATTTTATCTTGACATTTTTTGTATTGTGTACTTTAATTTTATGAGAGATTTAGAATATATGTATATATATATATATATATATGAATATTATATATAGTCGCGTCAATCTGTGTAGTGTCCTAATTTTTAAAAAAAATTCATGTCATTGTACCCGTGTCGTATTGTCTCCGTGTCGCCGTATCCGCGTGCATCTTAACTTTTGATCGAAATATTTTATAAACTGTTTTAAAATTTTAAAATTGTTGAGTAAGTGTGTTTGGGTGAACTAACTAATAAACTCTAATATCTTATAAAATGTTGGAAAGCTTATAATTTTGATAATCTAATTAATCATACTGTCTCTCTCACACACACAATAAAAGAGATAAAGTGCTCTTATACACATGCGTAATCAGAGTAGTGCAAAGTTGTGTGGTCGTTCTCAGTTAGGTTTTTGGTATCTACAAATTTGTTCTGCTCCAAACTAAAGTGCGCACTTTAACTATACTTGTGATTCGCCTGATCCATATCATATTTTGGTGGTGAGTGCAGTGACCTGAACTTGGGACTGGGCCGCAAATAATTTGAGTCGAGTCGGCCACATCATTATTTAAATTTATTTAAATTATTATTAAGTTTAAAAAATCGTGTTTGAATTTGATTTGATTATTGATCTAATTAAACTCAAACAAGCTTCAATTAGATTAAACACGGACCGAACTCGAGTATTAATATTTTTAACAATATTATATTAGTTTTATACTAATTGAATCGAGCTCGAGCTGAGCTCGAAAAGTTTATCGAGCAAAATATTTCATTCAAGTTTGATTCGTTACGAACAAATTGAGTTCAAACGAGCTCTTATCGACCGCTTTCAATTGACTAATTGAATATTGATTAGTTTTACTTTTAAGGCCTACCTTCACATGGGCGGACGACAGGATAGGTTTAACCAAATCTAAGACCCGCTCCGCAGACCCGTGGAAAGATTATCATTAAGAACAAAAAAAGACTTACACATGTTTTCGTTTCAGAAATTGCGATTTGAAACATATTTTACTTTTGAATGCATTAAAGGTATAAAAATATTTATAATAATTTTTAATATTATTAATTTATAATTATATGTTTCGTGTTTTTTGACAGATTATATATACTAGCTGAAATTCTTGCTTAATCAAGAAATAAAGACACAAATTATGTATAGACTATTCCATGAATCATTTCTTTTTATAAATTTTGTAATATGATAAGTTATTTAATTACAATTGATGAATATCATATGACAGTTAAAGTAAATTTGAATTTATAAGAATAGATTTTAAATATTTTTATCTATTTCTCTTATTAATTTATTATTTAATACTTAAGTACTACATTTTATTTTATCAATTTAGTTATACATGAAAGGAATTTAGAATAAAGAGAGGTGGCTCTGTATTTATTCAAATTTATTAGTACGAAGAATATTTAATCTTTTAGGCGGCAATATTAACTCCATTGAGGTTACCCCAAGTATGTTCATACACGCCATTTATTTAGACAATCTCAATATTTCTATTTTATTATACTAGTAGATGTGCTACGTCGTCCTAACGTGCATATAATAAATAATAATTTACGTTTTAAAATATATTATAAATATGAAAAAATATATAAACCAACATATCATATTTAAAAATAATAATAATAATAATAATAATAATAATAATAATAATAAAGAAAGAAAGAAAGAAAAGAAACTACTTAGGGCATCTTTACTTGCCAGGAAAAGCCATGATTAGATGGCTAATCCTGACTTATAATTTGTTTACTTTTTTTTTTTTCACAGCCCGACTTTAATCAAGAGGGCCCGTCATTTTGGCTAATTATTGCATGATTGAAATCAAACCCTCCCCCCTCCCCCCCCCCCCCCCTCCCAAATTAACTTATCCCCATCAGCCACATGTCATGACAAATTTAAGAACTCCAAGTATGTCCTCAACTCTAATTATTTTCTTTCGGTTTTGCCCTCATAATACTCATTATTCACAATGCCCACCAACACATTGATTTGAAAATACATGCAGAAAATATTTTGACCCGATTGTGTCTTTCTTCCTCCATTATTGATGTCCCTCCTCCTCCTCGGTTTGAGCATTTGAAAATCTTGGCCGAAAACCAGAAGGAGTTCACTATTTACTCCCAATTGGCCGAAAATCACTATTTATTCCTTAAAATTTCTATTTGGAGTACGAACTAACCGTTTCTTTCGGAGGATGGAATGATGAGGTCTTGACGTTTACCCGAACAACTGACCGACGGATCTCCACGACGGCCAAGTGCTGAAGAAACAAATGGGAGCTCCGGCTGGATGAGGGATTTCAAGCTTTTTGGGTGAAGGTCAAAAGCATAATTTCAATGGAAAATACACTATTTAGCTACACAAATATCAAAGTTAATCAAGCATGAATCCCACTTCAACAAAAGCAAGTAAACAAAATACTACTCATTTATACTTGACATAATCACACTTTTAACACTTTTTAATCTATCCTTGTGTAATCCCTACCCTACAAGTAAAGATGTCCTTAGGGATACTATTGGAATAACAAAAAATTGATATCACGGTGTAAATAGCCGTTCTTATGAATAAAAGCAAGGATTTTCTTTTTATATTAACAAGAGGTAGCCGGCAGGTGGTTAGGGGGAGGGGCGATAGGGTACTAACGAACAGGTGAGGAGGAAGATAGGGTGGAGGCAGCGGCCGTCGAGACCCTCAAGAGGTTGGTTGGTGGTGTTTGAGAGGGGGGAGGGGTTCTGATTGGGTGGGTTTTTATAAAAAGAAATATAATAATATTTTTTAGATTAATTTAATTTTTGTAATGTAAATTTAATTTCATTTTTTAATATTTATTTATTTTATATAAAAATAATAATTAGCTCAATTCGTTAGTTTCCGTTACATTTTTATCCATTTTGTGTGAAAATTGACCAAAATGTCCATGTGAACTATGTGTTATAACTTAACTTATGTTTTAAAATTTTTTGAAATCATTATGGACTAAATGAATAATTTTTTCCACAATTTTTCAAAATTTTCCATCCATCTATTCAACTTTTTTATAATTTTTTTTAAATGCAGCAAAAATAAAATTGATAATTCCAAACTTCCATCCAGTGATTATATTATTTTATCAAACATCAAAAGGTATTTAATATTTTTCAAATAACGAGAGAATATTTGATACTATGCAAATTTTGGGAGTACCCATCTTAATTTACCCGCCAGACCACTGAATACCTGTCCCATAACAAGTTATGGATTCAAAAATTCGGAGCAGTATGATTTTGACCCGAATCCATCACATGACTATATATGTAGGAGTTGCGGCAGCAGTAGCAGGTATACCCAATTGATTTCTTCAACTGCATGGTAGGTCTACAAAAAGAGCTACATCTAGCTAGTACTATATTATAAAGAAAAAAGTTGTTCTAGATACAAATTAATGGTTTTGACATTATTAAATCAATTTTTTTGTTATCATAAAAATATCCTTCAATTTATGAAATAATTTACTTATTCAACTTCCCACTTTTATATTAATTTAATTGTTTAATTAATATATTTTATTTTTATTTATAATATACTTTATCTATACTATTATAAAGATGAGGTGTTAAAGATACAAATTGACGATTTTAACACAATTGCACCAAATTTTATTATCCCAAAAATATCATTTAATTGATAAAATAGCTAACTTATTCAAATTTCTAGTTTCACATTAACTTAACTATGAATTTATATATTTTATTCTTATTTGTAATATATTTAAAATGTGGAAGATTATTTCTTATATGCACGCGGGAACAGCGTGCTACGACGGCTAGTATATATATGTCACCTAGTAACCAAAGGTTTTTGCAAAAACCTTGTTATTTATCTAATGTTTGAAAAGGAGTTAATTTTCAATTTCTTTTGGGTAAATTACAGCCCCCTCCCTAAGGTTTGATATAATTACAAATACCCTCCCCCAAAATAGAAAAAAGAAAATATGTAGCTCTTAAACGAAGATGCGAAAAATAATATTTTACCCTTGTTGAATTTTTTATTTTTTCAAAAAAAAATTGAAAAAATATAAAAAAAATTGAGAGTGGGTAAAATAGATACTCCATAGAGAATATTGGTCCATAAAAATATTTTTAATAAAAGAGATCTAAAATTAGAACTTATAATTAAAAAGGGCATTTTGAGCAATTCATCAGAAAAAATGGATGGAAACATAATGGAATGGGCTCATTGTTAGACGAACGTTAAAGTTAGGGGTATTTGTTATAATTTTCGCATCAACATAGAGGTATTTATAATTATGTCAAATTTAGAAAATATGACTGTGATTTACCCCTTTTATTATAGAAAAAAATACAAGGACCCTCCCTGTAATATAAAGAATGTTCAAAAAGCCCTCTGTGAAAATTAAAGTATCAATTACAACCCCTGTGTTATGAAACAAAGTTCAAAAAAACCCCTGAGGTCAAATTTTATTATACACGTGTGTTGACTGTGCTTGGGCGTCTGAAAAGTGCGTTTTGTTGTCAATTTTGGCCTTTTCTCTCTCCTTATATTACATATGATTTACATAATATATTATTATATAATATTAAATATTATATATATAAATTAAATTAATTAAAATGAACTTTTTTTTGAAAAATAAAGCAGCAGCGACGACGACGACGGCACCGTCACCCCCCGGACCAAATGTCGAGGGCGACGCCGTCGCCCTCCGCCGGATGGGCAAGGGAGGGCGATGGCGAACGCGTCGCCCTCCTCCCTCTGGGCAACGCCGTCGCCCAGACCTATTTCTGGTCTGGGTAGGAGGGGTGGGTGGGGGTGGAGTTTATTATTAATTTTTTAAATAATTTTATTATAAATTATAATAATTGATATATTATAAGTAATTTGTAGGTATCAGAGGGGTAATTTAGTCATTATCTCTAAAAAAATAAGTTTAAGTTGATCAGGGAGCGGTATGAGTCATTATTCATAACATAGGGATGATTTTTTATATTTAATTTTTCATGACGGTGTTTTTTATATTTTCTCATACCACGGGGATCAAAATGAATTTAACCCTTTTTTTATGTGGAGTGACTGGAGAATTTTAAATGATGTAGATCATGCTATAATAAGATCTATATTTTATTGGTACGGCACTTGAGTTATTGGTGTAAAAATATCAAGACTAGTCCATATCTATGTTTATGAGTTAGAAAAATCTGTTGGAATTGATCAGAGATTATGGATTTAATAAAAAATGAATTCTCAACCGAGAATTAGCCCTGTTGGTATTTTTAATGTATGGAACAATTTCTAGGTATAGGAAAAAAACGAAATTTATTTTTATTCAATACATTTTATTTCATCAAGAACAATTTTTTAATCAAACCCTATTGTGTTTCTAGTTTATTCATAAAATATCAGGAATTTTTAAGTTGTATTAGATTTTATAAAATTGTTACACGAGCATCGCCAGAAGTTAGGCGTGAATATGACAACTTACTTTCTTGGTCTATTTGATTTACTTCTAGACGCCTTTTAGTTACAAAACTTTTTTTAAATATATGTGAACCATGTACAGAATACCTGTTATTTTTAAGATTTTTTTAAGTACCAGATAAATTTATAAAATTCCTCGAGTCATGCCCTGTAGCAGTGCTCTTTTTTGCAGAACCTTACTCTTTTTGAATTTTTATAATGATTTTTGATATTCTTTATAAATATTAATCAATTTCTGTATTCACTAATATGAGTCTTGAGTAACATATAAAATTTTTATGGTTTTTCCATGTAAGATTGAATTTTAAAAATTATTCAAGTAAACTGCCAGTCTGTTTTGTAATTATTCTCCAACCCACTTTTGAAAACTCTTATACCTATTTATTCAACTTAATATCTTCTAATACTTTTTTATATATGTTATGCAGTATCTTTAACACTCTTTATAAAATTTTTAGTCATTTACTAAGTATATAATTTTACAAAATTCACAGAATTAGATTGACAGTTGGTGTTACCTTATTATCCGTCTATCTAGTTCCTTTATTTGACTATTGAATCGTTAAAGATTAATTGAGTAACTAGGTTCATCAATCTATATAGGTATTTATTGATTTATTTTGGGTATCAATTGTTATGAGGCAAATTTTGCATTGAATTAGAGATTTGAGTCCATATGATTGTCAGGTTTGAGTTAAGCTATATGTTTTTCATAGTTTGTTTTTCTAGGATTAAATAGGTAGCAAACCTATTTCTATTGGGTCGAATGTGACTTAAGTAATATTTGATTTGTAAGAATTATGATCAAATGACTTATAGGATTCAACAGTCTTGGAATAAGTGGTCAAATAGATGGACTAGAGCCAGGAGATTCTTGTAAGTGGCTTCTTCCTCTTACGTAATGTGTCCTCAATATTTTTCTAATTTCTTATAATATTTTTGGATTCAAAATACGATGCAAGTTTATGATTTTTCACAACATCCAAATTGAGTTACATGCGATAGGACTTTCCGTTAATTATTGTTGCAAGCACTTTGTCAAACTGAAAATTTTAGAGTCAGTATATTGTATCAATTATGCTATCGTCGATATCTTTCCTTTGTTTTTACCTCCTTTTGAAAACAAAACGTTTGTATTAAATGTTATGTTATTTTTAAATAAAAGCATGCTCAAGTTCATCGACTGATAGACAGAACATGCCAACCGTTAACGAAATCACTGTCTACCGGGAATACTAGAGTTGTTCTAAACCCTTTCTGTTGGGGTTACAAACTGAGGAGTTACGTCTGACCCTCTCAGTTGGGGTTATAAACTGAGAAATTATATCTGACCCTCTCAATTGGGGTTACAAACTGAGACTATATTCTGACCTCTCAATCGGGTTAAAGATTGAGGCTCGGACTATGGGTTATAATTATAGTCACAAATAAGTAAGAGGTCTGTTATGTTACTAGTGAATGCGAGCATGCCTACTTTGTTAAAATGGTCGATTTATGAAAACACTTGCACTGATCTTTCACATTGTTGTTGTCATCCACGATTATTGTGTATACCTTGCTTTGATTGGTTTCAGTTTAGAGCTATCATTGGCGCAACAAATACTTTGAAACTGCAAACTTCCTCCTTTATTTATTTGGTTTTCAAGTTACCAGTATGTGTTAATAAATGATAGGCATTCATTATCAACGTACTATGTTTGCAATCGGTAAGAGGTAGGAACCACTTACTGGACGATTACTTGCTCATGCCACTTACCACACCTTGCAGATGAAGTATATGAGAAGGGTGAGGAAGAGCTACACTGGGGTTGGTATCTAGTCAAGGAATGCACACGTGGCGCCAGATAATAAGTGTTATGGACGAATTTCTTTTGAAAGTACTTCTTTTGTTTAGATGTTAGGATTTGATGTTAGAGTTACATTCGGATTATATATCCGCTGCAAATTATGTCTTTAGGGATTTTATTGCTTATGTACGAGAACTATTAAGTTTGAATCCATTGTTTGGTAACGAGGGCTTCATGCTATTAAGGCTAGGGACTTGGTGGCATGGTCGTGTCGTGACCCTGATTTGGGGTGTGACAAAAGTTCTCTTATGCCCCTACATAAATGTGGATCTTGTGGTTCACCATTTTTTTAGGGGGTATCCTCAAGATTTAGTCAACTTTAGTTTAATGGGTTTAATCAATCATAAAAGCACCTTTAAATAGATAGGCTATGATTTGGGGATTTTATTTAGACTATTAAATAAGATGGGGTATGATTGTGGTTTTCATTTATCACATTCCTTTCTGTTTATGTAGGTTGATTTCCTCATCATAAGCGCCCCCCCCCCCCCCCCAACTCTCAAGTTCTTTTTATGAGACTTGAGAGTTTTATGGAATCTTTGTATATTAATTGGGGAAAAAGAATATTTTCGTCCTCTAACTTTGCCCAAAATTCCTTTTAGTCCTTTAACTTTGACAGTATTAGATTTAGTCCTTTATCTTTCAATTTTGCGTAGATTCGGTCCTTTAGCTCAATTAAGACCATTTTGCCCTTTTGAGGCTAAGACACAATTAGTCCCTCCTCATGCTCTCAAAGTGGCCCAACATGCTTCCGAAATGAAATTAAGCCTCTATAAATTCATACCTTGCTTGACCGCCTTGCTGCCGGGATTCCAAGTCCTCGGTTTTACAGACTTCCTCCAACCACACTACCGCAGCAGATGGTTCGTGGATCCTTGGCTCCTTCAGCAGTAATCAGCACAGCCCTATTTCGTTTCCTACCTTAGGGCGTAAAAGTATTCCAATAATGGAGACTTAATAATATTTTGGGTAGACCAATTGAATAGAAGCCTATAATTTATTGAAGAAATATTTGGAATATTACATAGACATTTTAACCCCCTATCGGAGGAGAGAACTATTTAGCCTCTCATATGGGAGAGGACTTGACTGGTTGGGGATAACCCCATACACTAGATAACCTGATACTTAGAAAATTTTAAAGACATAATTTTATTTTTCTGAAGAGTTGGAGAAGTTTTCTGATAATCCCCATCTGCTTCCTAGCTCTCTATTTATAATAGTCCGTGGACTTCAAACCCGGACTTCAATCTTGTTTTTTGGGTGACGTCACTGTGTTCGTCACCAACTTTGTCTTTCATCTTTCCAGCTGTGGTCATTATGCCTTGTCGGCCATGTGCTTGCCAGCTGGTGTCATTTGTCTTTCTGACTGTTGGCCCTTTTGTCTTCTTCTGCCGACAGTCCCCTTTTTGATTTTTTACATCTTGAGGGTTTTACCTCCCTTTGTAAAAATCCTTTCTTTTGCCCTTCTCTGGTCTTGGTTCGGGTTTATTTTGAGTTACCCGAATCTTTGTTCCGAACAAGGGCTTTTCCTGTTTTTCACAACGAGGGCATAAGTGGTTATGCCATTGTCCTACATGCATCATGTTGCATGCCTTCTTCTTTGTGTTCTCTGTTGCAGGCAACTTATTTTCCCATATAAGCATTCTTTTCTTTTCAAACAAGCTTTCCGCAAACTCAGTGCTTTTTCCTGTCATGGAGTTTAACAGGAATGATCCATTTAATTTATTGGAAAATATTTTAAATGGATATTTGACTTTATCCATCTCTGTGAGACAGACCCAGTATCCCCATGCTCTTCTGGTGGATATGTCATCTTCACTAAGGGAAGACACCAGGGGAGCCTCTCCTGTGGCAGCCTTGACTCGGTTGAATGCTACCATGTCTGGTCTCTGCAATTTGATGAAATGGAATGCTAGGTGAGATCCTTTTCCTGTGATTTCCGGAGCTATGGAAATGAACTTAAGCTCCAAAATATCTCCTCGTTTAAGGTGGGGATTGTTTTGCCATGCGTCATATACCGCCCCACTAATCCATTCCGGAAGCTTTGAGATTTCCGGAAAGCTTGGTGACGTAGTATGAACTGAAGCAAGGGCTCCAAAATCATACCACTCTCGTACCTCTTCTGGTTTAGACCCTTCGATCATCCAGATTCTGTTATATTTTCCGGATGTGTCTACGATGGTCTTGCCTGGGCTTATACCTTTACGGGAAACAAGTTTTTCCCATGATCTCTGATAATCCTGCCAAGCGGAAACAGAAGATAAAGCTTCGTTAGTATTAATCTTAGAGGTGCCCGTCATTGGCCTAAGGTTAATCTCTTCCTCTTTTACCCCAGAGGTGCTGGGTTGACTTGAATTATCAGGAGTTTGCACTTCCTGTAACTCAACTTTTGCCTGTTCACCAGAGTTTGGCGATGGCCTTGTGCAAGCAGTACTTGAATCTGCCGCTACAGGTTTAGAGCCCTGTTCTCTAATTGCAGGTTTAGAGCCCTGCTCTCTTAATTCTCGGGCTATCACCGAAAATGACGCCTTTCGATTTGGTTCCAGTAGGTCGTCCCATAACGAGCTTGCAGCAAGTTTGGTACTCCTGATGGCGCTCTGGACGGTGTCCAGATCAGCTCGTTGGACTTGGCCAGCTATTTGGGCTTTAATTGTTAGCTGTCCAAATCTCTTATCAATCTCCTCAAGGTTCTCCCTGAGGTGTCTGAGCCTGATGATAACGGAGTCTGCTTCAGCTGCCTCCATCTCTTGTTAAGAAATCTGCAAGAACATTTTCATGAGATTTGATAATGACAATATCATAACAATAATATTGGCATTCTACCTGCCACCTAATAATACGAGCTTTCTCAATCTTTGATTCAAGTTTATTTTTTAAGAAAGCCTTAACATTCGTATTATCAACTTTTAATGTAAATTCTTTGGCTAGTAAGAACAAAGGCCATTTTTTGAAAGCCTTCCAAACTGCAAAGAATTCCTTCTCGTTAATATGCCATAATTTGGCTTGTTGTTCGGTGAACAACCCTCCTGAGTATCTACATGGCTCTTCGCCAGTAGCCGTTTTTCTCATGAGCACTGCTGCCCATCTGTAATCGTTGGCATCCGTGTAAACTACCAACTCATCTTCGTCTTGGGGAATTGCAAGCTTTGGCAGGCTATTGCAAATCTGTTTTAACTCCCGGACCCTTTGCGTATGAATTTCCTCCCATTTCCACTTTGAACTTTCTGTTTCTTTCAGGAGTGGACGGAAATCCTTTCTGTATTTTGCAAGGTCCTTGATAAAGATTCCTGCAAAATTGACAACTCCTAAGAAGCTTTGGAGTTGCTTCTTATCTTTAAGAGTGTCAGGAAAATTGCGAATCTTCTCTACAATGTGTTCC
The DNA here is from genome assembly GCA_034509735.1 of Sesamum alatum. Lineage (NCBI taxonomy): Eukaryota > Viridiplantae > Streptophyta > Magnoliopsida > Lamiales > Pedaliaceae > Sesamum > Sesamum alatum. The sequence continues at coordinate 19,432,692 of JACGWO010000002.1, forward strand.
TGCAACTCAATACCTGCCTCGTCAATAAGAATTCCTAAAAATTCAATTTTATTGACAGCTATAATGGCTTTCTTTTCGGAGAGCACTAGTCCCTCCTTATGGCATGCATCGGAAAATATTTCAAGATGTCTAATATGATCCTGTATATTTTTAGATGCAATCAAGATATCGTCTATGTAAACAAACATAAACTCTAGATAGTCTTTGAAAAGATTATCCATCTTTCTTTGAAATATCTGGGGTGCATTGGCAAGTCCCATTGGAAGTACATTCCAGATATATTGTCCATGAGGTGTGGAAAATGCAGTATATTTCTTTGAGTCATTTTCCATCTTAATCTGATAGAATCCAGATTTGCAATCAAACTTAGAAAACACTTTAGCACCTTTAATGCAATCAATTAAGTGTTCTCTACTTGGGATATAATAACCATCAAATTGTAATATTCTATTGACGTCTTGATAGTTAATAACTAACCTGGGTTTACCTCTTTTTATCTCACCATGATTTCTTACCAGAAAACCAAGGCTACTATAGGCAGAGACTCCAGGCTCAATGAGTCTAAGATTGATATGCTCTTTGATGATCTCCTGCATATCTTTCTTATCCTCCATGTTCATTTGGATGGGCTTGTATCGGACATACTCGTACTTGCATTCCTCTTTGACCTTTAGAGTAGCCTCGATCTTGTTTTTATCCCACCATGCCAAAGGATTCTCACTGAAATTCCTTTGAATAAGTCTCTTGACATTCTCGAGAGAAAGTTTACTTTCTCCGTCCATGTCCATCGACCTGCATTCTTGTATAGCTTCCTTTAGGATCCTAAGATCTTCTTCCGAAGCATCATCAAAGCCCTGTTGCCTGAAAGACAAAAGAGCCTTACCAAATTTTCTTTTATCCTGCATTTTTGGATGGGTTAATTTGGCATCATCACCACGTTTGCTGCGAAAATTTATGGGCATTATCCTGTTAAATGCCTTTTCTCTTCGCAAAACCTGTATCTCGCTACCACAGTTAGTAGTAAAAATCAACAGATTTTTGTGGTTATCCTGGACATATTTTGCAAAGGTTTGGATGAAATTATTACCTAACAAAATATCTGCTCCTGTATCATGAAAGTAAATAGGAGGCGTCTTTACCTTGAACCAAGGTGTTCCAAATGCTCCTCCAATCATGATTTTTGCTTCTCGTATACCCTTATTGAGTACAAGAATTTTTTGTGAAAAATCCCTTCCTGCAATAATGGGTAAGGATTCCATAGCTTCGCTAGGGAAAACACCAGGTTTTGCCGTGCAAATCCCTGATCCTGAGTCAATATAAGCTGCAAAATATTCTGACTTATATTGTTCATACAACATACCAACAGATATGTATATAGAAAAGGGGCTCGTCATTCAATTCTAATGGTATAACCATCCAAACTGAATTCCATACCATTACCTTTCCTTCCCCATGGTTTATGATCTTCAAGGAAATTTATTCCTAGAGTCATTATCCCATTTTCTCGTCCTGCAACACCTGTAACAATAATCTCATGGCCTGCTATTTCTAGCATACCTTCATATTTTCCCACAACAGGTTGTTGTAGATGGTATAAGTCATCACAGGGAAAACAATTTTCTGTTCTAGTGATGTCAAATATAACTTGGATTTGTTTCCAGCCTTCAGGGCACCTAAGTTTTACGTTATCCACCCTAATAGCTCGAGGCTTTAACAACTCGGGTTCCTTTCCCTTATAGGCCATAATCCTATCTTCTGAAAAGGACATCCTGCTACTAAATTCAGTTTTAGAACTAAGGGTTCGATCTAAAACCGGGTGATCTTTTATCAAGATATCAACACCACCTATTCTAGGTATTCTAATAGGATCTGGTGTCATTACTTTAGCGAATTCCTTGAAAATTCTAGGAATTTCAATATACTCTTTCCTAAGAAATAAATCAGAATGATGTGTGTTGGAAAGGGCGTAAGCTATTCTATATGTTATAGAATATGGTCTAGTCCCATCTTTCATAAGATCCTTTCTTTTAAAATCCTGATGAAGGGTTAAGACTCTACTGAAATCTTGGTCTGCTAGGTTGTATGCTATCCTAGGATGAATATCAAACATCAATTTTCCTGCATACAAATTTCCTATCATTGTCCCAAGACAACCATCTCTTAAGTTATTGATTCTTCTATCCATTATTGACAGATGTATTTCTGAATCAATTCCTTCCTTAAAAGTTGCTTTTATTACTACTTCAATAGCTCCTATATGGATCCATTTCATAGTAACCGCTACTTCCTCTCTAAGTTTACTTAATTCTTCAAGAATTTCTTCTTTAGGAATAAGCTGCATTTCCATAACATTACCAGTAAGTTCCATAGGAATTGCAAACTCACCTGAACTTACTTTGTAGATGATATGATGTTTCCTCTGGTTTAGTCCTATCTGGTTAAGGACTCTTCCGATTCCTCCAATCCTAAATCCGTCATATGGGCTGAGATTAGAGTCTTGTCTCATGATTCTTTCCATGGTTTTGTTTGATACCGTCAACTTTGAAAAGAATCCTGATAGGCTATCTGAGGTTTGGAGCCTATCTCCTTCGTTGTAATTACTCTGATTCGGTTGAAGATCCATCCGAATCACTTTCTATTTCTTCCTCGTAGATGCTTTCATCTGAGGGAAGATCTTCGAATTGGTAGATTGGTACCAAATCACCATAGTAGACTGCATCTAGGATGTCGTTTGTGGCTTCAAACTGGCGTAATTCACCACGTTTCTGCGGGCAATCTGGGGAGATATGTCCCTTTGCTCCGCACGTCCAGCAGTTGCAATCCTTAAAACTTTCATTAGCTCGGGTATGGGCTCTTCTGAAAGTTCTTCTTGTAGGGGTTCGTCCTGTGGATTTCGCCTTTGATCGTCTAGATCCTTGGGATGAAACCCTTGTTGGTCCTGTTTTCTGTCCAGATTTTGTATGATCTGGCTTTTGATTTAGACCACCATGATCTTCTTCTAAAAGTGGATTTTCTGGAACTCCTGGAATAAGAGTCACCACCTTGCTTTCTCCTTTTCTTTTGCTCGCTTGATTCCCCTATAATAGTTGGAAATCGTTATTATCACAACAGAGAGGGGTTCTTTTGATTTTACCTCTCAGTCTCTTCATGTTCTTTTGGACGGATGCTTGGTAACACCAATCCTTCAGTTTGTCTTTAAGAAAAGACATCCTCCTTGCAACTGAATCCAGCTGCCCTGCAGGCACCTTGTAAGATTGTATCAACATTTCCCTCCACGGGCTGCAGATCTTTGCAAAAGAACATTGGGGCGGCTACTTCGGTTGTTACCCCACTCTGGAAGAAGTATTTGCGGAACCAATAGATATATTCGTCTACAGCACAGATACTTCTTAACTCGAGACCAAAGAGAGCTTGTGCATACTCCCTAGCCTTTTCCGTTCTGCTTCCTTCGAAGTATCCATCTCCGATGAAATGGATCTTGATTAGCCTCCCGAGCCTATCCGCGATTGCACTTTTAGACTCTCCTTCAAGGATGCTTGCTTTGGTCTCTTCTGGGGTATTATCCCATCTGATCTTTACCGACCCTTCTAAGCTTAACTCCAAAAGTTTTATGAAGTTATCCTTGTCTAGTTCGAACGTAGTTGCTGCAATTTTCATGGCTGCAACCCATTCATCTATCAGCTTCTCGATGTCTCGGAAGTCGATAACATCCAGGTTGAGTACCGTGCCATATGGGTGTAAGGGCTGGAGCATGGTCCTTGCCCATGGTGTGTTTTCAGGCACTCGTCTTGGATTTCTTCCTGGATTTTCTCGCAATCTTGTTTCCACGAAGGTAGGGGTAGCATTGGTGTGAAAATCTGTACCTTCTCTCATTGGCTGATCCTGTGGTGGATCATTTGAGCCTGTGCTTCCCTCCGGCGGTGGTAAAGCTGGAGCGACCTCATTGGTTTGAATATTAACTAAATCCACAATCCCTAGTTGGGAAAAGGATTCAGCTAACTCTTGTAGATCCGATAGATCCACTCTAGATATCTCCATTATTTTATGGATTTGATGATCTCGATGATTTGTTCCTCTTGTGTCTTTGGCTTCGAGATCTCCTTCGCCTTTCCTTTCTGATGTAGGAAAGATACTGGTCCAAGGGCGTCCCTGATGCGTTCCTGATGAGATCTGGATGTCTCAGGGATATTCCTTTGATTTCTTCTCAGATCTGTAACCTCAATCTTCAGATCTGTAAGATCCTTCTGTAGATCTGGTAGGATTTTTAAGATCTCATCCATCTTTTGGTTCAAGAGGTCTAATTTCATAGGTATATGGATTAGCCTATGTCCATAGTCTTGAACTGTCTTTTGTACCTCTCTAAGGTCCTGAGAGTACTTCGAGGTATCCGGTTCGAGTTCCTTCCAATCAGTTCCTTTAATCATTATTTTTAGAACTGTATTTTTTCAGGAATCTACCTGTTCCGGATCTCCTAGCTGGGATTCTTCCATGGATCTCAGCTCCCTGTAGACGTCTTACTGCATTTCCTGGTAACGTCTCTCGAACATGGCGATGTCTATGCCATTCCTCTCTTTCTTCTTTAGGAAGAAATGACGCATCGACCAACCTCGGACTGTTGGTGATATTTCTAAGAATTTTCATAAGAAATTCTGTTTTTTGTATTTTCAGAATCTGAAAATACTCCCTGTTTTCAGTGTAACTCGAACTTTCGCTCGGTTCCATGCTTTTAAAGTTCTCCTCCGTTAGGGATAAAACATCAATATGTAATATAAACAAATATTTCTTCAATAAACCTTGGCTCTGATACCATTTGGTTTGAGCAGGGGTTAAATTTATTAAAGGAATACAATTTGGACTAAATTGTTCAAGAAAAGTTGCAAAAGGGTAAATATGTCCAAAATACTGCCAAAGGACTAAAACTACTCATTTTTGAAAGTTACAGGACTAAAATTAAAACAGAGAAACTTAAAGGACTAAAATTAATAGATGGTAAAGTTAACGGACTAAACTAGTATTTTCCCCTATTAATTGTCTTCATCTCTTGAAGAGACCCAACTTTCACTCTTGTGAGCATCCTGTTTTCGTCCAAGCTTTTTTCCTATTTTCTACTTTTTTTTATTGGGGGATTTTTTTATAGTCCTCCTAATATTGTCATCTTGTTTTCTATTTTTTAGAAAAATATTTTAGGATCATTCCTCTTGTGAATGATTATTCCTTCCTTGGGTAAAGGATTTCATGAATATCTTCCTTTGGTGAAGGATTCCATGAATCATTTCCTTCCTCATCGAGCTTGCCCATCTATTATATATCGACCATTCATCCTCTTCTTTGTTTTTAAAACTCACTCGTTACAGAATTGTAGCACTCCCCCGACATGCCTAGGAGAGGTACTATCTACAAGTAATTGTTCCTTACAAATAGTCTTTGCGTTCTTCTTCTAACCAATATAAGTGATCAGGGTGCGCGTTCTAATGGCAATGAGCAACGCACGTGGGGATGATTAGATGGGCTCCAGGTGCGAGCCGTGATGCCGAAAATTTGTCGGGGGGAGGTGTACCTCTCATTTACAAGGACAGGGGAGGTTGAGAAGGAGATAAAATTTCTTCGGCCTCCCAGGTTGTTCAGGCCGAGGTGAAAATGTTGTCCGGGGAAAGTGTACCTCTCATTCCAAGGACGAGGGAGGTCGAGGAGGAGATAAAATTTCTTCGGTCTCCCAGGCTGTTCAGGCTAAGGCTTCACCTAGGCCTTCCCTAGGTCGAGGGGAAACGCCTCGGCCTTCTTCAGGTCGAGGCGTCTCGCCTCGGCTTGATCAGTTGGTCTCGGCTCCAGCCGAGGCTAATACACTTGTAAGGAGTTGTGTCCCTTTAGGTGGGTTGTCAGGTGGGGATCTTTCTCCAGAAATTATTGACGTTATAAAAAATCTCCGCGAATGTCCGGTGGATTCCCTTATTTATGAATCCGAATCTTCAAAAAAGTTTAATAATTCTTCTCCTACTCAAGTTATATATGAATTTGGGGTGGATGGGACTGGGTCTTCCTTGCTCCTTCTAAATCTCGTTCTTGTGTCATGGATGTGGACAATTATTTTAGCATGGTTAGTTTGGAGGAATTTAATGCTTTCAAAAACCTTTTTGATCCTTTGTGAATGTTTGAGTTTTTGCTTCCAAATGACGGAGATAGGATAAAGGTCCCTCCTCCTTGATATTTTTTCATATATTCTTCTTTTTTCACTTCGGGTTTTTCACTTCCCCCCATCCTCTCTTAGTGGAAATAATAAAAAATACTCAGCTTTGTGTTAGTCAATTCATCCCTAATTCGTTTGCTTATTTCGACGGTTTTCGTCATCGTTTTAGGGAACTTGACTTAGTTCCTTCACTAGAGGCTTTTTTACTCTTTTCTTGATTAGAAAAGTTGCGAGGGAATCTTACTTCTTCTTCTTCTTCCCCCGAAACGGCTGTAAGTTTTTGGGGGGGTGTCCTTCAAAAGGGCATTGGAAAGAAATGTATTTTTACCTTCGATATTTAGGTCGGGGTTTGAATGTTCCTTGGGGAGAATCCCCTTTTACCCCGGAACCCATACATGATCTCCGTATGTCTTTCATTTGGGTAGGGTTATTTGAGTACCCCTTTGACATCAACCCCTTATTTCCTACTGCTGGTAACACTTATCTTTTGTTGATTTGTTAAATATGTATGTTGTTGGATATGTTTCTGACTTGTGTTTTCTCCTTTCCATAGGAAAGAAACTGTCTTTGCAAGATGTGTGCAAGCACAAAGCTGAGCGGGAACCGAAGGTCATTTGTCATTCTCAACAATGATGCCCTCCTCCCGCTCCGAAGAGGGGTGAAGGGGATTCTTGGCGTTCGTCCCCTTGATCTCGGTCTCATGAGGTTCCTAATGTGGATGGTGAATCCAGGAAGGCTGAGGCTTATGTCCCTACCATGCCTGCTTCCGGTCCTTCGAAGCGTCCTCGTGAGATTGCGGTTGATTCCTCCATTTTAGTTGGTCGAGGGAGGTTTTGGGATTCGTCCACTCGATGTTCGGATCCTCCACCATTCTGTCCTTCATGCCGATGGAAAGGTGGAAACTGTGCCCTTTCTTCGGGGATCGACACCCTATTGTTGACTTCTTCTTCGAGTTGTGTTCTTTAGTTCACTCTCTGTCTTCTATATCCACGCCCTTCAAAGATAGAAGGTTCCTCTTGAGGAGCAAAAGTAGGAGGTTGAGGGGGTGCTTGGTTTGCTATGTATTGTGCAACCGCCCCAGTGGTAGCCTCATCTACCAGTTGTTGTAAGGCCTCCAGTGTGATTTGGATTAACGGTGGAGGGGGCACGTATTGACCGTCAGCCTTTCCCTGCTCTAGGTGTCCTTCCTTTCTCTCCTGTTGGGATACTCCATTTGTAATAGCGGGGGGGGGGGGGGGGGGGGGGGGGATTTCATCTTGTGGGGGAAGATGCATTTCTTGCCTTCCTTCTTCAATTGGTTGAAAATCATTTTTCGCTCCGTCTCTAACACAAGATCTAGTATTCACCATCACTGCTTAAAATTCTTTCCCACAGACATCACCAATATGTGAGGGTTCAAAATGCTAAGTTTAGAATCGGGTGAAATATAAATGTTCAATATATTGAGAAAGGATTTTAAGCATACTTTTACCGAAAGTTTTTCATTGTCATCTTTACAAATCTCCTTGGTTTTTATAGGCACATCAAGCAATGGTAGCATTAATAGGATAATTAAGGCTTTTAAGAAGAAAGTTCTCTTATGCCCCTACATAAATGTGGATCTTGTGGTTCACCATTTTTTGAGGAGGTATCCTCAAGATTTAGTCGACTTTAGTTTAATGGGTTTAATCAATCATAAAGCACCTTTAAATAGATAGGCTATGATTTGGGGATTTTATTTAGACTGTTAATAAGATGGAATATGATTGTGGTTTTCATTCGTGAAATTCCTTTGTTGTTTATGTAGGTTGATTTCCTCATCAGTCACTTTCGCTGAACTGTACGTCAATCACATGGCAAGTGTATTGCATTAGTCATATAATTGATTCAGGTCCAACTGAACCCGGTTTGTGTTAGGATTTCCTCTATGTGAGCAGCCATTTCAAATATAGATAATTACATCATTCTCCCAAAATTTGGTATAATTATATATATACATTTATTTTTATCCAACAAATAGATACATCTATTAACAAAATCAACGAAATATGTTGATATTAATGAAAAGGTGGAGTAAAAATTCATATTTAAATCCGATAGACTTATTACAAACTCTTTGGATGCATGTTTGCAGGTGGACTATTGGACAAGCTTTGGTTGTAAGAGTTTGGACTCTGGATAAAATAGTCTGTAGCTGTGAGATGGGTCCAAATCTGTAGCACGCCAACACACATTTTTTTCCTCAAATCAGCCAGAGAGCTGCAAATGCTTTACATATCATAAAAGCTTTATTCACCTTTTATTTTATGTGTATTTTTATTACGGCTAAATTATAGCTACGTTTTTTTCTAAAATTTGACATAATTACAAATACTAATTTATTATTTGAAAAATTATAAATAGCCCCTTGACATTAACATCCTTCTAACAACGGACCAATTTCATTAAGTTTTCATCCAATTTTTGTGGTGAACTGTCTAAAATGTTCATTTGGATTATAAGTTATAATTTTATATACTTTTTATAATTTTCTAAAATATTTTTATAAACTAATATTCTCTATGGATTATTTATTTTACCTCCTCATATTTTTTTTACATTTTCTGAACGTTTTTTTTTTTAAATAAAAAATTCAGCAATGGTAAAGTAGTACTTTTCACATCTCCGTCTAAGAGGGTACAAATTATTTTTAATTTGAGGGGATATTTGCAATTTTTCAAATAATGAGTGAGTATTTGTAATTATATCAAATCTCTGGAGAGATAACTGTAATTTACCCTTTTGTTAATTAATACCGTGATGTTTTTTTCCAAAAGAAAACTATATATATATATATTTCAGGGATAATTACACTCCCTCCCTTGAGATTTGGTGTAATTACACGTAGACCCCCTGTGATTTAAAAAATTATACCTAGTACCCTTACTTTTATTTTCATTCAACAAATAGATCCTTCAATTAATAAAATTGACAAACATTGCTGACATCAGCAAAAAAATTGAATGAAAATCTATTTTTGGCCTTGGTTGACTTATTGGAAGTCTAATAAATCTATATATATATATATATGTTTTATCAAACTACTCTTATACATTTCATTCACTTATGCATGTGAGTTTGTTCTTATAATTAAATTAAATCATAAGAGTAAATAGTGTAATATATTTAATATAATTAAAGTATTATTATATTAAATAATTAGTAATTAATAAATAAATTAGACCGGTCAAAATAAATTTAGCTCTTAACATATATATCCACTTTTTTTTTTAATTTTGACATATTTATACATTATAAAACTATAAATATGCATTATACTATGTAATTTAATTAAATATTTTAGAAGACATATATTCTTATAACTCTGTCGTACAAACATATCACTATGATAACATAAATATAATATTTACATTCCTTGTGATATTTTAATAATATCAAGTAATATTCCCTGCAATTTTATCTTTTTTGTCTAAAGCGTCTGTTCATTTCTGCGTATATATGGCGTCAATTTTATCTTTTTAGTCTCTTAAATTTTCATGTTCTTTTCTAATTTTTTTTAGCCACATATTATGGGTAAAAAGGTAAATTGATTACTTTTATTAAGAGGTCTTGACATTTTTTATAATTAAGGGTACTAGGTGTAATTTTTCAAATCATATAAAATATACGTATAATTACACCAAATCTCATAGGAGGGGAATGTAATCATCCCTGTATGTTAATTTTCAAATTTGATGAGTGGATCTCCGAATATGTTACTTTGGGTAATTGGCGGGAGAAATGTTATTCTACGGTATGAATCTTTTATTATAAAATAGTATATTGTATATTGTATAATACCCAATATTATTTACCTACATTTTTATAAATCAATCTTTTCAAAATAAATGATGATGTCTAGACAATAGAAAAAAGTTACTTTTGGCTACAATATTAATGACTATATCTAAAAAATCATGGTAAATAAGTATTATTAATTACAATTTAAAAAATCGATACAAAAAAAATAACTTTTTCACCATGAAAAAATTATTTGTACAACTAAGAGCTATGATAAAAATATTTACAATGATTTTTAGTCATGACAAATGTTTTAGCCACCCTCCCAAAAATCACGGCCAATAACCATTACGTGGCTGTGGTCAATGACTATTTGCTACGGCTATTTATTATTAACATGAAAATTAGTCATGATTAAATATTATATTTCTTGTAGTGAGATAGGGGTATAAATAAATTATTGAGTTGAGTTGAACATTTCATTTTTTCCTTTTTTTAATAACTGTAAATTGCATTAAGTAAAACTAAGCTCATACATATTACTGTTCGAACTTGTTTGAATTATTATCGAGATTGAAGAATGTATCTCAAATTTGTTTTACTATTGATCAAATCGAGTTTCAAAAAGCTTTCATAAAATTAAACATTGATCGAGAATGAGTAGTTTGATACTTTCAAACATATTTTATCTTTTTCTCATTAATGGAATCGAGCCTGAAAACTTATCGAACGAAAAATTCTGTTCATATTTGATTTATTAAATTTAACGAATCGAGTTCAAAGAAATTTTCATCCATCAATCTCAATCAAATGTTGAACAATTTGATTTATTTTTCAACCTGATTTGAACCAACTACATAAAATTAAAAAATAGATTGCCAAAGGGCAAAGTTGCAATAATCAATACTAGTAATTGTGCCACATCCTATGTTTGCAACTTCTATGAATATTATTTAAGATAAAATAGTTATAAAATATTCAGTTAATATTAAATTTATAAAAAATGAACGAAAAAAAATATAAATAACTATCAAAAGATAATGAGGGAGCGAGAGTTAGATGAAAATTTAAAAGAAAAATTAACTTAAAAAAAGAAAAACAAACCAAAAAGAGAGAGACACCAAAGAGGTCCTCCCCCTTAATATATAGTATATATAAAAATTATTTTATATGTTCGTTAGTTAATCTGGTCTAGGCCTCTTAGTCCTGACACCAAACCAATTAGATGTGGTCCAAGAAGACCTATCGGATGCTGGTTTATTTTAATTACTTATCAATTTTTTTTATTGAAAATAAGTTAAAATGAGTATTCGTGATTGATAATTTTTATTTTTTAACCACTTAAATTAAGCTCATTTAACCCAAAAACTATAAGCTTGTCCCCACCATTTTTTGCAAGTTATTTAATAAAATTGTAAATATTTTAAAGTTTGTCTTGATCATTTCATTTCAATCACTCCAATATCAAGGATAACATTAAGAACTTGTGTATAGTAGGGATTGTTCTGTATATTGTAACAGTAAGGTGTTGTTTAGAGTTAATTTATGTAATTATTGTTGATCAATGTATGATATAATTGTGTATGTTCGACAGGACTAATTGTAATCGATTTACTTCAATTAATATTATTTATCATTTTTACTTGAAAAAAAAATTACTTGTGTGACAAATAATTACTCATGTATTAAAGGAAAGGAATCGCAACTGATGGTGGCAAAAATTAATAAATAATTAAGAAGTACAAAGTAACAAATTCCGTAAATGCCCCGGGAGCGCATAGTTATAACTTATAATCAACATTAACTCAAAATAATTGTGGGATAAAAGTGTAAAATACCTCTACAAGTCATGTTAAAAATAAGAAACAATCTTAGAAGGGATACTTTCAATGTTCTGTACCATAATTATGCCACTAAATCAGTTTCGATACATCATGTTCCAGCCTTATCAATTTTGGTCCCTTACGTTTGTTAATTTCATCAATTTTAGTACTCTCTATTAGTTTCACCGTGAAATCTAACGAAGATGACCAATTTGGAGAAAAGAGTAGGCGGGACTTCAACAATAAAAGGCCATGTTTGACAGCCTTAGCCATCAATACACAAGATAGGCTTAAGAGAGTTGAATTGAGGAAAAATTAGCCGAAATTGAAAGGAATGAACAAGTTTCGCTTAAAAAAACCTGAAGTAATTTTCTTAGTATTTAATCTAAGAGTATTGTCCTTTGTTTAAAGTTTCTGTTAATTGACAACATCATAACAACACCATAATTCATGTAAACTGTTCATTTACCATTGCTTGATGTCACTTTTCTTTTCGTTGAGTACGAAGAGTTGATCTCAAATTTGGGAGAGTGATAAAGTTCGTCCCTCCTCTCATAATAATCGGAGTGTTAATTCTTGATGATTGAGTAACCTAGTGAAATGGCAAGCAACAATGGAGTTAGTCTCAGTTACAAATAAACTCACATATTTGAAAACTAAATTAGACTTACATTTACATATGAAACATTATGTGACTTGCCACCTAATTTCACTCTCACATTTTTGCTTCCAGCCGGTATAAGGCTTAAATTATTTTTTCTTTCCTGCGATTATAGCACGTTAATATTTTTATCCTTTATCTTTTTAGCGGGTTGCAAAATAATCTTGTAATTTTTTGATATTTCATGATTTTGATCCTTTCAGTGCCGGATTTTGTAAAAGTTACCGGAATAAATCATATGCCCCTCGCGATTTTGATATTTATATCTTTTATCTTTCTACGGATTGCAAAAGAGTCTTGTAATTGTTTGACATTTTGCAATTTTGACCCTTTCGGTGTCGAATTTTGCAAAAATTGTTGGAATTAATCATGTCCCACATTATTTTTTAATCTTTTTTTAATTTTGTCCATGTTGGCAAAAGTGAACAAATCAAAATAAAAGCCCCAAGTTAAATGAACCACGTGAGATGCACATGCTTTATTCCGTTGACTTTTGCAAAATTCGGCATCCAAAAGACTAAAACTGCGAAATATCAAGAAGTTACTAGAAGCTTTTGCAATTTTAGAAAGATAAAGGATAAAAACGTTAAAGTGCCAAAATTACAAGAACAAAAATATAGTTAAGCTGCCAATATAATACCCATTTTTTGACCTTAATTGTCTTCCTGTTTCATACACAAACACACGCACACACAAATAATAATAATAATAAAAAACTAACATGACTTACCGTATTGAGGCGCACCATTCATATGAGGTCGTCTTCTTCGAGCCATCCTCTTCGATTAAGCTTCGTGCTTGCCAAAATCGCCTGAAATAAATCGAGCAATACTCTTGTTTCCATTTTTAAATGGTGGGAATCAAGTTTTTTTTGATCGATTTCACTATGAAATGGAAGAAAAAATAGGAAGAAAGATTTGGGGACTAGAGTTTTTTGGACATTGTTTAGGAGAGGAGAGAAATCATGCAAACGAGCTTACAAAGTGGTACATTCCTTTCCTAGCCTTCAGCACGTGCTTGTCACGTGCGGTTGATCGTTAAATCTTACGGTCAAATAATAAATGTTACTAAAATTAATCAAATTAACAAATGTCAGGAACCGAAATTGATAAGGCTGAAACATGGAATACTAAAACTAATTTAGTGGCATAATTAATATACGAAAAATAAAATTATCCGAAACTTAGAACATTAGAAGACCAATTTTGGGCCCATCATGGATTTCGCGCTACAAATACTCTTAGAAAATTTACTATCGCCCTACGTTTTAATGGCTATGAACTAAAAGTTATAATAAACGATTATTACTAATCATGATTAAATAAAATTAATGCACAAACTTATTGACCATGGTTTTCAAGAATGTTCGTATAGACAATCATGGTAAATGTTTTAACCATATTTACAAAAATAACACAACAATCAACAAATGTTGCGTGATAGTAGTCAATAACTATTTACTACGATGATTTATTTTTAACTACAACAATTAACTATAATTAAATATTATTTATTGTAACGAGACTGAACCAAACATCAATTAATTGTTCATTCGGTAACATCAAGAATAATCTAGAATTATGACACCCCTGAAATAATTGCACCAAAATAATTGTATTTGAGGTGTAATAAGTGCAGGTAATAGACACAATAACAATAATAATTTATGCCCAGACGATGCATATTTAATTTAAAATATTGATCTCCATTGGTAATAATATCAATAGCAGCAGGCAGACCACCAACGAATCAAATCTGTGTCATGTTGAGCAGGAAACATATTGTAAGAGATTCGTTGGGAAGTGGTGTTCGTGGGGATGGCTACGTTGTTTGTAATATCTACCACAAAAGAGATTGGATGGTGCCTATTTAATTTTCTTGCAAATTCTTAATTCCCCATTCTGGAAATTAAAGTCGAATTTTGTGTCTCATTTTAGTCTGAAAATCACCATCCAGGCAACCTCTGATTAAAGTTATTTGTCGACAATAATACACTTTCCTTGTCCTCTTCAAATACACTACTGTTCGATGTTCGATTATTTTATTTGGTATATGATGCTTCTTCTAGATGTAAACAATACATATTTATGATCGAGTATGTCTAGATAAATGCAAAATAATTTAATTAGTGGTGGTACCTAAGTTCACTGAGATTTTTTAGTATTTTGCAATAAAAAAGTTGGATTGAGGATTCTAGACGTTAACATGACTAATTTGTTGGTGGAGTGAAACTGACATTTTTTGCTTTTTTTTTTCTTTTTTTTTTAACAATGATTAAAGTTGATTTTCCAACTTCCTTCTCGGAACTCGAAGTCGTGACCTGCGTATCACAGGAATAAAGTGTGACTATTGAGCCACTTGATCGTCCCAATGGATAATGTCTCAATTTTACTTTAGCGAAAAGAATGAAGAAGAACATTTTGTAACGATTAGGTCTCTTAATTGGGGCAATCTAAGTTCCTTTGATCTTAATAACCACAATGAGTTTAATTGGACCTGATCGTTTACCCATTATTAAATATTAATAATAAAAGAAGACAAGAAAATCGACTCCGGCTTATACCACGTTGTCATTTGAACTAGAGGAGAAAGATAAGACATGGGTGAAACTGCAATATATTATTTTTCGAAAAGCATGAAAACACAACCACATTCTTGCACAAGCCTGACCGTGTTTCTCTCGGGTTGAATGTAGTAGCGTAAGACAACTTCAGGAACTTTTTTAGTCTATTGTCTTCCTTTTTTATTTATTTAATTTTTTTTAAGTTCAGGTGATCTGTCATGCTCCACTAAGACTCCTATACTTTTACAAGAAAGCTGATTGTTCCCGTATTAGAACGTTACAGCTTTTTTATGACAATGCAAGGGGTCGTGCTGCCCTTTCTTTTTAATATTTAGTGTAAATTACAACGAGTTCCTCTAAGGTTTGACATAATTACAAATACTTCTTGTTATTTCAAAAATTACCAATAACCCCCTGATGCTTGATTAAATTATGTAATCATTTGATGAAGGTCTTGAATTATCGTCTTTGCCCTTGTTTTTTTTTTAAAAAAAAATAAAAAAAAAAATTGAAGAAAAAAAAATGGACGAGGTAAAATGAAAATTTTTTAAAATTTGAAAAAAAAATGTCCATTTAGTCATAAAAATATTCAAAATTTTCTAAAAATAAATAGAATTATAATTCATAATCCAAAAGGCATTTTGGTTAGTTCATCATAAAAAATAGATGGAAACCTAACGAAAACTAATAGATTGAGCTGGTTGTTGGATAATCGTTAAAATCAAAAAGGCATTGTTAATTTTTCCAACAATAAAATAATATTTATTATTATATCAATTCTCATTAGAGCTCGTGGTAATCTATTTTAGAAAAAACTTGATGCACTCAACCAATAAAAAAAACAAAAAAAAAGAGGGCTAGGGGTGGGACTGGGAGTAGTCTGCATGCCAAGTCCTCTACCAGCAATGGGATTGGCCTTAATGTGGAACAATCTTGGAGGACTCTGAATGGACCTCACTCCCAAACAAAATAATTTCTTTGTCCACACACATACATATTGATGTAGGTAAGCGTCTCACAACGATTATAGATGAGGAGTTTGAGTGGCTTATGAGCCCAATGTTTTTCAGGACAAAATTGTGAGGCTCATACATCGTCAAAGCGAACAATACCTCTCGCAACGGGACACTGATCAAGTCGCAAGCCACATCATTTGGCGCCATTTGTGGGAACGAGGTCATGTGCCCGTCCCAAGCCCCTCGTTTGGGGGGCTAATGATGTAGGAAGGCGTCTCACATCAGTTGCAAACGAGGAGCTTGAGTGGCTTATAAGCCCTAATGCCTCCTCTCCCTAGCGAGGCACATTTTCAAGACAAATCCATAAGGCTCATACGTAGCCAAAGTGAATAATACCTCGCGTAACGGGGTACCAATCAAGTCGCATGCCGCATCACATATACATATACATATGCATGGACCATTGTACCAATCATCCACTACTCTCCACAATTACTCCACCCCTCAATCATCAACTACATACGTTTCGCTCGAGGTATTGCTTGAGTCGTAGGGTTGAAGCATCACAATTAAAGAATTATTGGTTTGAGTTCTATGAATGTAAGTATATGTCTACTTCATAGAAGTTTATTATTTCTTTAATATGTCTGAATGTGTTTGTTGATTTGAAAATTATCTGTGTATTAAATTAGTTTTAGAATTTAAATGTATTTATTGATGTAAAAATTGCGTCATATAAAAAAAATTACGTACGTTTCTTCAAAATTGTATATGGTTGCTCAAGTGAGCCACAAGGTAATTCAGTCGAACTGGAGTATATAGTACATCCTTGAGTTCTCGAAAAACAAAAAACAAAAACAAAAACAATGTTCTAAAACACGATTTTTGATCGTGTTTAGAAGTTGAAGGGCATTTTTGGTATTATCACAATTTGGTATAGTAGTATAAAAACTACCACATTGTGTCTATAAGATTTCTTCTCTTTATAATAGTATAAATTAGCACACACGCGCTACTTATACTCACCAAAACTTTTTCTTAATTACTATTTATTTCAAATATATGCAATCACATCGACAGAATATTCATGCGATATTTCCTCTTGAATTCTGTTTCATATATACATCAAAAAGTTCTCGATGACATGAATTTTGGCAATGGGCCTAGTTTAACTGGTCACCCGTAGGTTCAAATTCCACCAATGTGTAGGCATTATTCTATTTTGCTTGTAAAAAAATATTAATTGTGTTAAAATGTATTTCCATGTACAAAAAATAAATAAATTATTGAGTAAAAAAGTTTCAATCGAGTTAAAATTAATTTTAGCACAATCATCAATCAACTGAGTTAATTCCCAGAATGCAATCGAGTTAAAAGTAAAAATTATTTTAAAAAAATATAAATATGTTGATTAGTTGTTAAAAAAATTCAGAAATAATTTCGTATTCATTAGTATATATAATCTTGTCAAAAGGCAGTCAAAAATGGGCCGCGCGGGATAAGGGAATTCCCCCGGCCTTGATAAATAATATGGGACAATTTGGGGCTTTTGTGGGCCAAACAGATAAACGTCGGCCGGCTGCCATCCATTGGAGTGAATGGAGGATTTTGCTGGACTGACCCAAATATCCAGTAATATCTGGATCAATCCAGTAAAGTAAACAACCCCATATTATATTAGCAATTGACGTATATTAATATGTGATAATTAAAATTTATCATATAATTGTAATCGATTAATTAAAAAAAAAAAAGGTGAATTTTAGGTGTTGTTGCAGATTTGGTGCCCCCACTCATAATGGATGCATTTGAATCCTCTTATTCCATGCAAATGCAGCCTTACAAATTGCTAAAACAACACAATAAAATAGGGTGAATTACAATTACCTCCCTTAAAGTTTGACATAATTAGAAATATATCCTCGTTGTTTCAAAAATTACAAATACCCCCTCCCCCCTGCGGTTTGTAATTTTTAACCAAGGACTTGAAATGATCCATTTTGCCCCTGATTTTTGTTTTTAAATTGTAGAAAAATCAGCCGAGGCAAATTACATTATTGCTCATCTGTGTAAACAACATAAGAAACATCTCCCTGTCATTTTTGTCCAAAAAAATTTAGAAAATAATTCAATTTGTATAAGGGCATTTTGGTCAGTTCACCCATAAAAATGGATGGAAATTGGTTATTTATTAGACGATCATAAACCTTAAGGAGATTTTATAATTTTTGAAATAATAAAAGGATATTTATAATTATGCCAACCATCATAGGAGATCGTTGTGTTAAAACAGAGAAGACCAACAAACATATGTCTTACTCAAATCCATCTCACTCCCACAAACAATGCTGCTGTCTGGCATATTACCCACAACACTCACAAGACACTTTTGTAGTGAAGTGACAATGTTTGTTGTGAGATTCTACTGACCAGGGACTTAATATCACCTTGTCTGAGGGACCAGTCAAGTCACCAACACTTGTTTGAGGTGGGAGGAATTTGAGCTTATGAGCCAATGGGCGTGGGCTTGATTGGTAACTACGGATCACTTCTTATTTCATTAAAAGATTGTGTGCTCGATTTTATTTAATAATATAAGAACTACGTTGGCGAATAATCTATAAACATCTTGATAAGGAACCTACTTAATTATGGTCCCATGAGCATTACCTAATTCGTGATCAGGTGATAGAGTCGAAGTCACTAAAATATTTTTTGTACTAAAAACATATAAATAAATCATAATAGATTTATGGTCGACCCATTACATAGTTCAATGTCATGGCATCCACGATAATATCAGTAGGTGTTGTTTCACGTCGCTTGTAACGTATCGAGATATTATTAGACGATACCAAAAAATGCAAGTATATGATGCTAAAATATTCTAAATTTTTAGTAAAGAAAATGAAATAAAATACAATTAATATGAAGGTGAATTACAATGACCTCCCTTGAGATTTGACATAATTACAAATATCCTCTTGAGAAATTACAAATATCCCCCCTCCCTTAAGGTTTGTCATTTTTAACCAAATGCCTGAAATTATCTACTTGGTCCTTGATTTTTTTAAATCTTAGAAAAATTAGCCGATGCAAATTACATTATTGCTTCTCTATTTTAAAACATAAGAAATCTCTCCCTAAGCAATTTAGTCCAAAAAAATTCAAATAATTCAGTTTGTATAAGGGCATCTTTGTCAGTTTACCCGTAAAAATGTATGAAAATGAATTATTTGTTAGAAGGTTACAAATTTCAAAATGAATAGATATTTATAATTATGTCAAATCTCATAAAATATCGTAATTCACCGTAATATATATTACCGTCAATAGTGCATACTAAAAAGTTTTAGAATAAAATTAAATAAAACAATATTGTCTAACTTGAACTTATAATAGAAAATACTTCATTAGTAATGCATTAAATAAACGATCAATTGTTATTACAATATTCAGTGTACAGTATAACAAAGGAATAATATATCCACATCTATCAACACCAATCAAAGGAATAATACAAATATCCTATAAATTAAACAACTCCCTATATACGTAATACTCGAAACCACGACCTCTTGGTTGTGTGACCTTAACATCACCACTCGAGCAAGAAATCATCAGTAAGACGAGACCTTATTTTCATAGAAAAAAATGAGATCATAGCAATTATATTTCATCGGAAATGAGTAGAAGGATCGAATTGGTAGAGGATATAATACATTGAATGATCTCAAATAAAAGGGAAAATGCAATTTCAGTTCTACAACTTAGGAGTGGCATTTCTTGTCTTAATACAAATTGATTTTGGTGATTTAGTCCTATAATTTTAAAATTTTGACAATTTTAGTCCTTTTTTAACTAATTTCGTCGAAAAATTGCATGTGACTTGTAAATGACCTAATTAATTTTTAATTTTAGTCATATAAATCACTTTGTGCGGGACCAAAAACGTCCCCCTCACCCAAGTTATAAGACTAAACTTACAATTTAATTAGCTCATGTGCAAATTAATAACATGCGATTTTCTGGTCAAATTAGCCGAAAAATGACTAAAATTATCAAAATTTTAAAGTTACAAATTTAAATTGAAAAAATTATTATAGGACTAAAATTATATTTTTCCCCAAATAAAATTAAGAGGGTGGTTGGCTGAATTATTTGAAAAATCTTATAAGTTCGTATATTTTTAAAAATATGAATATTAGATTTTATTTTAAAAATAAGTTTTTAAAATATTTTAAACATAAAATCATAGAACTTATAAGATACCCTGGTAATAATTTTGAAATTGATATGTTTTGAATCAAAAGAGTTTGTTAAAATTTGGCAAAACTATAGGCCTGCTAGAACTCTTGGTCCTATAACTTTCTTCAGTTACATTTAGCCTTTTTTTTTTTTGACAAATTTAGTGTTGAGCATCTTACATTTGGTTCTTTTCTGACAAATTTAATTCTGTGTTGACAATTTTGGTCTCATTTAGAGTCGAGTAGATCTCATTTTTTGTCCTATACCTGTATGTCGTCAAGACCAAATTTGTCAACATAGGACTAGATTTACCAAAGAAAAGACCAAAGTTTAGACAGGCGGGACTAAATTCGTCAAAAAAATGACTAAATGTGTAAATAGAGTAAGTTAGAGGACCAAAAATACTAACGATTTAAAGTTATAAGACTAAAATGTAATTTTGCCTTAAATGTTGAAAGTAAAGCAGGGACTTCTTATTTTATCTATAGAATCTTAAAACGAACTTATAAAATCTTACTTTTGAATCTATAGACTTATTTCCTAAAAACTCATTTAATAATTAATTGTTAAGATATTAATTGATGCTTATCAGAATTAAGTAGTATCACAACAGTAAAAAAACCTCTTGAAAGTCTTAAAATAAAAGGGGAGTAACTTGTAAAAAAAGAGGTTAGCATTATGATGCTTAAGACAGTAATTGAATTTGACGGAAAGATTGGTAAAACCGTGAGATGATAATGAATAAATAATGTGGAGTGCTTGAGTACAAAGATGGGAGCTGAAATAAGCTTGTGAAGTGTAATAAATGTGCTAGAAAACTCGTAGCTTTGTTGTTTTTGCGAGAGTGAGAATGTGTTAAGTGTCAATGATAAAAGTTACTTCTATGACTGTCACATCACCTCTATTTAAAGAGGGACTTAGAGCGAGATTTGTTGTTTAATTAGGACTAGTTGCATATCACCAAAAACCTCCGAATGTTGACTTTTTAACAGTAGTATGTACACCTGATTCAAATTTATCCTTGAATAGATAGCCGTTTGAAGGGGTCTTTCCTAATCAACCTGAGAAACTGAGAAGTCGGCTACTAGCTACTTTGTGCAGCTAGTCCTGTTGATATAGGAGGAGTTAATTGAAAATCTTCTAGGGTAATGTGGCCTCTGACGTGTAGAAGTCAAGTGACGTGGCAATCTCATTGTTGGGCTTTTGGACTTGCTGATTTGACTTTATTTATGGATCATGTCCTGTTAGCCTTGTTTGATAAAAAAATAGGCTTACTACCTATTGTTAGGCTAGCAGGATTTGGGCCGACTGGGCCGACTGAGTGTGGGCGCACTCCTTTGTCCTGGGCTTTTTAGGAAATAATTAAGGCGGACGTTATATATATCTATATCTATATCTATATTATTATTATTATTATAAAAGAAAACCTTTCTGTCGTACCAACTTTTGAATTTATTATGACATTTCAAAAATCACGAATTCTTCCTATTATATACTCTTCTCTTAATCATTTTTAATTTTGAATTATTTATTAAATACTAATTTTGTTTCAAAATTGAAATTATTTGTACTATTTGTTTATTATTAAGTATATATTTGCTCTATGGTAGCCTTTTTTGAAAATTTTTTACCACTTAATGAAATAAAGTATTTTTTATTAAGGTAATTATTTACCTTAATTATTTTTATTTTGAAGCACATATTCATTATTCATTTTAAAAGCACATATTCATTGTTTACCTTTATAAAAAAATCACTTATCATTTAAGGTAATTAGTTAGTAAAAAGTTTAACTTCATTTTTATATTCAATACACGCTTCTATTTTTATACTTATTAATTACTTTAATTTCAAGTTTTAAATTCTTTATTGTTTATTTATTTTTATATTTCAAATTTTAAATTATTTATAAATTTATTTCTTTATTTTATTGAAAATACAATTTTCCCGTGCCTTGGCACGGGGTACTAACTAATTATTATTATAAAAGAAAACCTTCTGTCGTACCAACTTTTGAATACCTAAATTTATCCTTTAATTCAATTCTTCCCTTAAAAAGAAAATTGGTCAAAGCAGTATTTTCAATATTTTTTTAATAATTTTATAATTAATTAATTCTTTTTTCCCTTCAACCGACTATCCCACGTTTTCTCACCCCACTCTATAATTTTTTTCTCACACAGACTGTTTTTTTCCTCATTTTCTTACACCACAATGTTTTTTCATATTTTTTTCTTTTAATCTCACACGATAGTTCTTTTTATATGCTCGCGAGTTCCACGTGAGATGACGGCTAGTTTAATATTAAATGATTCTCCTCTATAACAGACCAAACTTTTAAATGAGATGATCATTTAATATGGTATCAAAATCAGATCAAGTTAGAGCTTGGATCCAATTCCATTGCCACCCATCTATAAAAGAAATAAAGATTTCGCGTGCAGGATGTGCACGTAAAGAGGCATGTTAAAATATTACTATTACATTATTTTTTCTCTACAACAATTTAAATTTTTAGATAAAGTGGTTGTTTCACAATATTTCCCAATGTTTTATAAATTCCTTAAACATTTTATAAAATATTTAAAAAGAATTATAAAGTCGTTCAAACACTCTCTAATAAAGTTGTGAAGTTACTGTAATTCAAATATTGCATGCAAATCCAAAACAAATCACTTCATGTGATGTCGTATCTTTTTTCCACTCTCTTTTAAATCATTTGAATTCGTAGACTATATCCCAAACAACTTTTATTTTGACCTCGCAAACTTTATGGGAAGGTGAAGAGACCGAACTAATTTAGGACAAAGCCCATTATCAGTGCTGTTTGGGCCATTTTTATGAGATGTAGTTCGATACATCATTTAATATATATATAAAATTTAAAATCTAATTAAATATAGAGTTAATTAAACTTAGACCTCTTCTAAAATTACTAAATTACACTTTTTTCTTGAAAAAGTTCTAAAATTACTCTTACACCCCGAAAAATTCGTTTACGAATGATCCCTTTCGTTATGATTTTGATGAAAAATGTTGATGTTAGCAAAAAAAAAGACATAAATTTTCAATTTTACCCCATCATTTAACTTTCCCATGTAATAATTTTATACTTATAAGGAGAAAAATGTTATAATGTTAAGTGTTAACCTCACTCTCTATTTATACATTGTATTTGTCCCCTTATAAGTACAAAAATGTACATAAGAATATTTAAATAAGTGGCAAAATTGATCATTTCAATTTATTTTGTTGACGTAAACATGTTCCATCCAAATTCTCACGAAATGGGTCAAGTGTAAACGGAGAATTTTCGAATAGGTGTAAGTGTAATTTCAAAAATTTGTTGGGAAAAATATAATTTTGCTTGTTCAGATGGAGTCTAAGTGTAATTAATATGTAAATATAGGGTGAATTACAATGATCTCCCCTGAGGTTTAGCATAATTACGGATACCCCCTCGTTTCAAAAATTATAAATATCCCCCTGAGGTTTGTAAATTTTAATCAAGGGCTTGAAATAGTCCATTTTGCCCTTTTTTTTTTTTTTAAATTATAAAAAAGTCAACCAAGGTAAATTACATTATTGTTCCTCTGTGTATAGAATGTAAGAAACCTTTCCGTACGTATGCATTTTTATCCAAAAAAATTAATTAAATTTTAAAAAATAAATTAATTTACATAAGGGCATTTTGGCCGGTTCACCCATAAAAATGGATAGAAATGAGTTATTTGTTAGACGATTACAAACCTCAGATAGTATTTATAATTTTTAAAACAATGAGAAGGTATATGTAATTATGTCAAACCTTAGGAGAAGTTATTGTAATTCATCCTTAAATATATTAATGATTTCACATTAAATAATACCTTCGAATTAAACAATAAGAAATAAACTATTATAAAACTATATATATATATATGTATATATACATTCATCACTGCAAGAAAAATAACATTTTATTGTGGTTAATTACCATTGTTAAAAATGAAAACTTGTGGCAAATTGTAATCAACCACAACTTTTATAACAACCATTGGTTGTTGTTTCAGCAAGCGATTTCAATGCATTAGCCAGCCAAAAAACCATGCAAGTATTTTGACCATAATTGAAAACCATAGCAAATAATCGGCTTGTATCTAAGATCGTAATAAATATTGATTAACTCATATGGTTAAAACTTAAGTTTTCGTTTAATTTGTTTTGTCCTTAGTTTATATTATTGATTCACCATAAATTTTTAAGTAGTAGTTATTTATAATGTAAAAAATAATTAATTTTTTTTTATGAAACTCAAATTCATAATTTTTTTAGTTACGAGGTCTCAAATTTTACTACTCGAGTCAAACTTAATTGACAAATTTTTAAGCAATTTTTAAAGATATGAAGCTTTAATTATTATACTTCTCACCTTTGACTCACGCATGCAAATTTGTATCATCTTTAACTGCACATGTTCATTTGCTTTTCTCTTTTTGGTCATTAGATAAGCCGGGACTTGGTTTGGTACTGAGCGGATATTTGGCTAAACTTATAAGCTTCTCAAAACATTTGAAAAGTTGTTTAAGAGCTTATAAGTTCTAAAAATTTATTTGACAATTTTTTCTTTAAAAAACTTATAAGATATCAAAATAAGATGTTTTGGATCTTACAAGCTCTTTAAAAATTTTAATTTTCTCTAATTTTTTTCATAAGATCTTATAAGCTTTATAAAATTAATGTATAATTAGACAAAATTATCCTCATTTACAGATACATTCTCTCTCACACATATACACACACACACACTCTCTCTCTCTCTCTCTCTCTCACACACACACACACACACAAATACACTTTCTCTCTATTAAGATTTAAAAAAAATATATTGGTATTTAATTTTTTTTGCAATTGAAAAAGAGAATATGCTTCATTACTTAATAAATCCTTTTGTATTAAACAAAAATAAGATTGCTATTGATATTATATTTATTGAAAAAAATATAAACTAATGACATTAAAAATTATATGACTAGAAAATAGTCATTTCGTTAACAAAGAGAATATCAGTTATATATCAATGTCATAATATTCAACTAACATTAATGTACAAATATATTATTTTTATTTCATTAATATTTTTTTTGAGACGGAAATCAACTTAGATAGATTGAAACGCAGGGAAATCGGCTAGCAAAGCCACCCTGACACAGAAGCATCAAAACCTAATCTAGCCAGTGCATGGGCAGAAAAGTTGCCCACTCTACCAATAAAATGAAAAGAATAGGATTCAAAATAAGCAGCCAAATTAGTAACATCAACCAAAATGGGGCCTAGACTGGAACCATCTATCCTCCTTTGCTGGAGACGTTGGATAATGTTGAGAGCATCGCCTTCAACCACAATTTTCGTCCACCCTTGTTCACTGCCAATTCAATAGCTGAGTGCGCAGCAAGGGCCTCCGCATGGTCCGTCGTTGAAACTCCCTGAAAATTTTTAATCCCCTATGCCAAGCAGAACCCATTAGCATCTCGAGCCACGAAACCCGCTCCAGCTCCATAGGGGTTTGTGAACAAAGCCCCATCGAAATTGATTTTGATCGTGCCCGTTGGGGGCGGACTCTATTTGACGGTACCCTTTTCCTGCGTCGTCTTCCTTGAGTGTCCACAAGCCGCCTTAAAAGCCTGAAGAAGACTGTTCGCTGCCTGAATAATTTCCATTGGCTCTTCTTTGTCTTCCTCCATCAACGCCTTATTCTTGGAAGTCCATAGTCACCAAGAAATGGTAAAGAACCATGCCATTTGTTCCTTATCGAGTTTTTTCTCAATTGACCGCATCCACTCTTCACAGCCTCCTTCCCATGAGTTAATAACCTTCCAGGGGATATTGCTAAGTGCCCAGACGATCCGTGCAAAGGAGCAAGAGAGGAGGACATGTTGTTCGTCTTCGTTTAGCTCTTCACATCGTATGCATTTCCCTTCTTCCAAACAACGCCTTCTTTTCAAATTGCTAACCGTTGGCACGGCTTTCCTGCACATACGCCATAGGAACATCTTGATCTTTGGAGGAATGTCATGTTTCCAAATGAAGTACCAGTTATCCTCCGGGTACCTATGACTTGTTGATGCCCGCTGGTCGTCGAAAATCTGTTGGTGTAGGCTATATGCAGAATGAACTGTAAATTCCCCTTGCCGTGATCGATGCCAAACAAGTGAATCCGGAGTAGCTCGTCCTAAAGGTATAGACAGAATAAGGGATGCCTCATCCGGGGAGAACAAACTTCGCACCTTATTAACATCCCATTCCTGTCCATTGGCCTTGAATGAGCACACCTTAGCATTCTGATCAAAAATTATTTGGAGCAGTGTGAACTTTGAAAGAGAATTCCCTTGGAATCCATCGGTCGCCCCATATTCGTACTTTGTCACCCATTGCCAATTCGCCATCTATGCCCAACTTAGATGAGGCCTTGAGCTGCAATAAGACTTTGCCATGTGTAGGATGCATTTGGTCTTGGTTTTGCTTCACAGAAATCGCATTCCGGATAGTATCGAGCTTTTAGCAGTCTACTCAATAGTGAGTTAGGCCTAGTCATTAGCCACCAACATTTTTTAGCCAATAACGCGATATTAAAGCTGTGAAGATCCTTGATACCCCAGCCCTCGATCGTTCATCTTCGTACACAACCTACCCATTTCAGCCAATGAACTTTATGTTTGTCCCCACCGTCCCAGAAGAAAGACGCCATATGGCTGTTAATATCATTTAGAAGCTTCTTGGGAATCCGAAAGCAAGACATCGCATAAGTCGGAATAGATTGTAGTACCGTTTTAATAAGCGTGAGCTTCCCCGCCTGGGAGAGATTCCTTTCCTTCCATCCTGCAGTCCGTGAGTAAGACTCTTCCCCGAAGGCTGGAAAAATAATTCTGAATCTCGACCGATTCATCGTGCCTGGGAGACCAAGATAGATATCGTGTCTTGGTTCAATCTGGACGCCGAGAAATCCGCCAGCCTCACCTGTTCATCCTCTTGAACATTACGGCTAAACACCGCCTTTGACTTCTCAAGATTTATTTGTTGGTCGGAAATCTCTGCGTATTGTTCAAGGATTCCTTTAATGAGTCCAAAAGATTCTTTCCGTGGCTCGACAACAAATCAATGTATCATCTGCGAAGAGAAGGTGACTAATCGGCAAGTGCCCTCTACAAATTGTAATCCCCTTCAGTCGCCCTTCATTCTCCTCCTTCTGTATCATACAACTAAGAACCTCTGCACAAAGAAGGAATAAGTACGGTGATAAGGGGTCCCTTGCCGAATGCCCCTTCGAGGATGAATTAAACCAAAATATTTTCCGTTAAGCATTAAAGAGAAAGACACAGAAGATACACATTCATGCACTAAAAGAAATGAAAGGCTCACCAAACCCCAACTTGATAAGAACCCTTTGCAAGAACGTCCACTCAACCCGGTCGTATGCTTTACTCAGATCGAGTTTCAAGGTTGCATAGCCTTCTTTCCCTTGGCGTTTGTTCTTGAGGAAACGGTTGACCTCAAAAGCTACAATGACATTATCAGTAACATTTCGTCCAGGAATAAAGGCGGATTGGGACTCGGATATAATGCTAGAAAGAATGGGTTTCAGCCGATTAACTAAGGTTTTGGATGCAAGTTTATAATTGACATTACAAAGACTTATCGGCCGAAACTGTGAAACCGTTTCCGGTTTCTTGCATTTGGGGATAAAACGATGTAAGTGTGGTTTAATCTGGGGGGTAGGGAGCCATGATTCAAGAAGCGAAGAACACAAGAGATAGTACGCGGGCGAACAACATGCCAATAGGTTTGGACAAAAAGAGCAGGCATACCATCAGGTCCAGGCGATTTGTCGGGGTGGATCTTGTTTAGCGCCAATTTGATCTCCTCTGTTGTGTATGGTTGATTGAGTGATTGGTTCATATCGGCATCAACCCGTCTCCCCACGCATTCGAGGACCTCGTCAATGCGTTGCTGATTTGGCCGAGATGACCCGAACATTTTACGGAAGTAGGCAAGAAGAACCTCTTGGATGTCCTCTTTTTCGTCCTTCCAGTTTCCTTCCTCGTCCTTAATTCTCTTAATCTCATTAACTCTTTTCCTCTCGGACGCTCTCGAATGTAAAACTCTGGTATTCCTATCACCATTTTTTTAACCATGCCACTCTGCCCCTTTGCCTCCATTTGCACTCTTCATCATGTTTTAGGACATCAAGCTCCTTTTTGACCACGTATTCCTCTCGTTTTGTCTCCTCTGTGACGTTACCTTTCCGCAAACTCACCAACTTCTTCTCTAGAAAACGTATTTTTTTTTTCTCACATTACCGAAAGTCTTGCTGCTCCAGTTTAGAAGACCCACTCGACATCGCTCGATTGCCTGTCCCGCTTCACTGCCATCTCGGGTAAAGTCATGCTCATTCCAATATTTCCTAAAGATATTCTCGCATTCGTCGCTTCTGACCCACATAGCTTCAAAACGTTCTGGTCGTCTTGTTCTCAAATTCAGATTCGGCTTCATATATTCCAGCTCGCATAAAATGGGGTGATGGTCTGACTACGTCATTTCCAACACTAAAATACGGTTATTCGGAAAACACTTCACCCATTCATCCGTCGCACATGCCCTATCTAGTCTTTCCCTCACCATATAGGGCACAACTCTATTATTAGACCACGTGAATTCACTGCCATGGAAGCCCAGATCATGTAGGTTGCAAGTTCGTAAAGTTTCTCGGAACGCAGACATGCGCCAAAGCGGAACCTCACGCCGTCCTTCTTTCTCATGACTAAACAGAATCTCATTGTAATCCCCTTATGCTGATCCAAGGTAGACTGGACTGAGAACTCAACTGTCGGAGAAGCTGCCAAAAGAATTTTTGATTACCTACCTCCAGCTCTCCATAAACTCCCGTAAATCGCCACTGAAATCTGCTGCCCGGAAGCTCCACATGTACGTCAATATGATTCCTGCTCAAACTTTGAAGGTCACGGTCCATTCCTTGTCCCAGAAAAGGGCAAGTCCGCCTCCCTTTCCAACTGCATCAATATTGATTCCATTCATCATCCATTTCCTTTTAAGCCGTTCGATGAAGTCCTTCTTGCACCTGGTTTCTGACAGGAAAACCAGGGAGGATTTGTTCTCTCGCCGTAAGGATTCAAGCTGTCGAACTGTCCAAGGGCCCCTCAAACCCTGACAGTTCCAAGCGAGGCAATTCATAATGCTCGGCGGGGTTGTTCAACAGCCTCTGCCGACTTGATAGTGAGAGCATTACGTTTCTCTGGGCGAGCGTCATTATCAAGCAGAACTTGGATTGCATGAGGATCCGGTGTTGTTCTTTTGTTTGACACTGTTAGATGCTTCCTGGTCCTATTCATCACTTCTTTACCCTTGCTTTGGAATGACCAGGTTTTTCCTGAGGTGGAAGGGACAAGCATCTTCATTAATTCGGTCGTCGGGATCATGGGTTCGAATTCAAAGGTTTTGTGGTGACTATTAGTAATGTTGAGTGTGGCCCATGACCCTCAAGGGAGGCCCAAACCCGATGCCACTTCACCATAACTGCCTAGATGGCCAAAGCCAAAAGCCTTTTTGGCCCACGTCTGCTGCTCTAGCCCACGACCCGATCCGACCCACGAACTTTAGGGTTCCTATAATCTGATTTTGTCTCTCTCATTTTCAGATTATCCTTACCCCTTCTCCTCCCAAATGTGTCCCCTCGTCTCTCCCCCTAACCACTTGAATCCACCGTCGCCGCTTTCTAATGTCACCGGAAATGGTGGCATTTACACCGGTCATCTCTCTCCCCTCATTATAAATATGACCCTCCTTTTGTTTAGGTAATAATCCGAACGAGTTACACCAAAAATCTTTGTGCCGAGTTTATTCTGTGTGGCTGTGGGTGTGTTCCCCTTCGTGTTCTTTGTGGTTACGAGTCCTTTGTGGACCGAGAGGTCTGTGTGACCAACTGGCTGTGTGGGTGTGTCCTTAGTGGACGGGATCAGCCTTAGTGGTGTGAGGGCTCTGTGCAACCGGTGGGGCCGCCGACGTTTGGGGGTGGACACCTCCCACCCCTTGGATTGGGCGATATGAGCCTTGGTTGTTTTTCCTGATTGGTTCTCTTTTCTTGTTTCATATATATATATATATGTTTCTAATCTGTTTGTGTTTCTTGTATTCCTAAATCTGTAATTCAAGGGTTGTTGTGAAACCCATTAATCTCGCCTGTAATAGTAAGGTAGGATTTGTTTCAGTGTATGTCACTGGAGGGATTAAATTCCAACAGTGGTATCAGAGCCTTCGGGCTCTCGCTGGCCGTCGGAGGTTTGGTAAGAGCCTTCAAAGATCCCTCTGCTTTTCTGCTGTTATTCATGCGCCTCAATTTTTTTACTGTGTGCAACTTTGTGGGTTTATTCAAGTATATTGCCTGGTACATTATTCCTGATAACTGTTGCCTAGCACAAAAATTGCTGCGCTCCATATCGCTCTGAAAGTTTGTTGATTTGCTGCTAAGTATTGCTAAGTGATTTTTCGTCTTGAGCAAAAATTGATTGGTTCTGTTGATTTGCCAAAAAGTTGCTTCTGTTAATGCTTTGTGCTAAAACACTATTGCTTAGTGTTGTTAAAATATTGATTAGCTTAGTGCTTTGTTGAGTGTATTTTTGCTAAGTGCATTCTATCTATTTCTTAGTGCCTTTTGGTTCCGTTGCCGGGAAGTTTGCTTAGTGCATTTTTTTTTTTTAAGTGCTTAGTACTATTATCCTGTATCCTGCTTTGTGCTAAACTGTTATTTTGGATCCTGCTTTGTGCTACCTTACTTAGTGATAATTTTTCGCTTAAGTAATCTGTTCTGCTACTTGTAAAATCTGTTTCATACCTTTCAGTCCTTGGTAAAATTGTTTTAAGAATTCATGCTATTGAAAATCAGTCTGTGCAATTTTTTGCTTAAGTCCAATTTTTGAAAAGTATTGCTTCGTATAAGTATCTTTTTGGTCAGTGGTCTTTGTTTTCTGAGTATAAGTGAAAAGTTTGTCAAGACACTTTAGTGCTTAGTGCTCCCATAATTGCTTAGTGCTATTTAGATTCAACTTAGTATAAATCTGCTTAGTGCAATTTTTTATTACTTTGTGCAATATTCTGTGATTTAGTATTTTTGCTTAGTGCATTTCTAAATATTCTGCTACTCTGATTATAACCTGCTACGCGCAACTGTTGATATTCTACGGACTGCTTAGTGCTGTTTTGTTTAGTACAAACACACATATTTGTTTCTGCTGTTATAAACTGGCTGAGTGCTCTTTTTGGTGAAGAATTGTTGATTCTGCTGTTATTATCACTTAGTGCATACTGCTCTAGACCTTGACCAAACCCCTTCTCTATTTCTTCGCCTGGCCGGGCCCTTGAGGCTGTCGGGTATCTGGTTGAAGGTAGGAGAAAGGTTCCCCTCTCTTCATTTGTTTGTCTAAACTGCATTCGTTGGCATTAAATCATCTTTGTGATGGCTGTATGCAACATACATCCGTTTGATGGAAAATCTGATTTCTCAATTTGCCAACAAAAAAATGAGAGGTATCTTGATTCAACAAAAGGTTTTCAAAGCCATTGAGGCAGATATGCTGAAAATGTTTCTGATGATAAAAGGCTTGAAAACGATGAGTATGCATATTCTTCTATTATCCTGAACTTATCTGACTCTGTGATTAGAAAAGTTGGGAAACAAGACTCTGCTAAAGGGCTGTGGGATAAGTTAGAAGAGTTGTACACTGAGACATCGTTGCCTAGTAAACTGTTTTTGCTGGAAAAGTTTTTTAGATACAAACTTGATTTAACCAGAGCATTGATGAGAATGTTGATGAGTTCACTAAGTTGATTCAAGATATTAAACTGATTGGTGATAAGAATATTGATGACTATACTCCAATTGTTTTGTTGAATGCTACGATCATTTGTTCTGTTTTCTGGTTTGTTTTCACTTCTTTTACTAACCAACCTTTTGCAAATGTGTTTCTTCTGTTTTGCAGGTACCCTCTAAGTGTCCAAGGAAAAGTTGGCGATGATGAATGCCAAATCCGGCCTTGGGCCTGGTTCCCTTTTCGGGTCCTGGTCCAAGGTAGAGATTGTTGAGTGTGGCCCATGACCCTCAAGGGAGGCCAAAGCCCGATGCCACTTCACCATAACTGCCTAGATGGCCAAAGCCAAAAGCCTTTTTTGGCCCACGTCTGCTGCTCTAGCCCACGACCCGATCCGACCCACGAACTTTAGGGTTCCTATAATCTGATTTTGTCTCTCTCATTTTCAGATTATCCTTACCCCTTCTCCTCCCAAATGTGTCCCCCTCGTCTCTCCCCCCTAACCACTTGAATCCACCGTCGCCGCTTTCCAATGTCACCGGAAATGGTGGCATTTACATCGGTCATCTCTCTCCCCTCATTATAAATATGACCCTCCTTTTGTTTAGGTAATAATCCGAACGAGTTACACCAAAAAGCTTTGTGCCGAGTTTATTCTCTGTGTGGCTGTGGGTGTGTTCCCCTTCGTGTTCTTTGTGGTTACGAGTCCTTTGTGGACCGAGAGGTCTGTGTGACCGACTGGCTATGTGGGTGTGTCCTTAGTGGACAGGATCGGCCTTAGTGGCGTGAGGGCTTTGTGCAACCGGTGGGGCCATCGACGTTTGGGGGTGGACACCTCCCACCCCTTGAATTGGGCGATATGAGCCTTGGTTGTTTTTCCTGATTGGTTCTCTTTTCTTGTTTCATATAATATATTGTTGGAATAGGTGACCAGAAAGCCAATAGGTTTGGCAATTTGTAATCTATCCGACAACTTGATGTGAATGTAATATTATTATGTGATGAATAAGATGAGTATTCGTCACCAATGGTACCTTCTTTGTTGCGCTCATCTTACATTTGTTAAAACGGTTTTTAACTTATATCGCAACAAAGCCCACAAACCATGGATAACAACTCGTGCAGTTGGGCCACGCATTGGATGGTGGTCATGAAACCAACTGATTAAGAGTTGGTTTCTGAAACGTTCCAAGTCGAGGACCTCGAGAAGGGCATCGAGAGTCCTATTGAGACTTGCATCAAGAGTCGTGTTCATTGGATGAGTGCCGTGTTTCATCGGCGACAGACGTGGGACGCCTAACACGTCTTGATGGGTTGGTCGACTGGGGTCGAGCCGACTGGACTGACTCGCGGGGATCATCATATGGAAGCCTTGGAGGCTTGGTCGGTATGATTGGATTCCCCGGTTCCGATAGTACGGGAGTAATCCTCAGACTTGAGGAATCATGGCAGTCACGTGCACAGGACGGCTGTATCTTGGATCTGGCGAGAGGTGATCATTCTGTAAGATGATCATTATAAAGCCTTGTCCAGTGCAGTCGGAATGTGTAGCGAGGGACGGTGGATTCCAAGAAGAGGATCCGTCCCCTGTCAGTATGTGACAGAGGTATCTCCTATGCACTCGGAGACACGTTCATGCTGTTTGAAGCTGTGGCCACAGTGGTTGGTCGAACAGGGAATGGTTTCCTGTGTCGACGCAATGAAGCATACGTGGTCTCGAGTATTAAGCATAGATGCCTAGTCAAGGATGGGAACCGACGCCCAATTCCATACCCTAGACTAAGGCCGGGAGACGGTAGACGGAAGGATCGTACCGTACGGAATCGGCGCCTAAATGTTCACGCCAATTCACCTAGTCTCTAGTGCCATGGACCGTTGCTAGACGGCCACCCATGGTAACGGGCCCTTGTGGGACACGGGCCCAAGTCTAGCTGAAGGTGACTAAAGGGTCACACACAAATCACCGAGGAGGTTGAGAGATCGACTTGGAGTCAATCTCGAAGGATAAAATAAGTAATTGGATTACTTAAGGGAAAGTCCATTGGATGGACGGGCCGATATTGTATCGGGCTTTCATTTAATCGGTAAATTGGATTTTCGATTAAATATGGAAAGTTGAGAATGTTGAGAACGTTGGATCTTTTAATTGGATTAAAAGATCAACGGGAATAATTTAAGTGGACATTAAATTGGATTTAATATTGGGTTTCATCGTAATTGGATTACGATAAAACCCGGGCCGTTAAATTATACCCGAGAGGAGAAATAATTCCTAATTTGGAATAGGAAGAAGTTGGACTTTCTTCCCTTAATTAAACATAGCCGACATGCTCCCTTGGAGGAAGCAAAATCAGCCATGTTTTCATGCTAGGTGGTATGTTGACTTGTCTCTTTTGGAAAGAGACAAATCAACTCTAATCAAGCTCTTCCCTTTTGGTATGATTTGATCATACCATAAATTTTGGTAGGCTTGATTGAAGAATTGATGGTGATTGATTGGAATGAATCTAGACATCCTTGGATGAACCTAGACACATTCCAATAATCACATTAATTATGTATATATATTAGAATATACAACACCTAGCATAAGTGATTCATTATTCATCTTTTTCTAGGAAAAAGAGAAGACAAAAAATCCTCTCCTCTCCCTCAATTTTCGTGCTCCCTCTCTCTCTTACACTTGTGTTCTTCACTTGATTTTGAATCAAGAAGAAGACAAAAGTAAGTTTAAGAGAACACTAATTCATAGTGTTCTTCTCTTAAACCGATTCCTTCCTAAACCCGTTCTTTTCTAAGCAAGAAGAACGTGTGTTTCTTCCGGTGTGGTGTGGATCACCTTTGGAGAATCCATACGTTTGGATTTCGTGAGCATTCCGGAGAAGGAACAACGCTAGTAGCCGGGAGCATACGCTAAACAATCAAAGGTAACGGTTTATTACGCTTTGATTGATTCCATTTGTATATCTATGCCCTATGTGTTTAAATATATGTTTTAATATTTACACATCCTACATCGAACGCCCGGTTGAGCACCCAAGGGTACACCCCTTGGGATTCGCGTATTTTGAATTTGATTTAAAATTTACGCAACTTTTTTTCTCGCCTTTCTCGCTTCCGCTCGCGCTCTCCGGGCGGATCCGCTTGTCCTTCATATATATATATATATTGTTTCTAATCTGTTTGTGTTTTCTTGTTTTCCCCAAATCTGTAATTCAAGGGTTGTTGTGAAACCCATTAATCCCGCCTGTAATAGTAAGGTAGGATTTGTTTCAGTGTGTGTCACTGGAGGGATTAAATTCCAACAAGGAATGGTCAGGGATGTGGTTTCTTGAAAAGGTGGTGGGATAGGGATGTTGTCAGTTCGTTTGTCATGCTCTAGAGGTTCCAGTTTGATTAAAGAGAAATTGGGCTTTCGGTGTTGGGTGGGGTTATCAATGGTGGAAGTGTGAGGATTTTTAGTAGGTAGAAAAGGCTTTTTGGGTATTTGAGGATTTTGGAGGGTGTGTACCTGATTGGATCTGTCATATCCTACATCGGAAGGTTCTATTTTTGGTGTGATGAGCTGCATGGTTGTGGTTGTCTGTGCATGGGGTAGGGTGGGTCCATTGCAATTAGGGACAACAGGATTTTTTGGAATCAGACTGAACGAATCTTTCCTTTTTCCCATCCAATTCCTTCCAACATTCCCGCCGCTGACTTTGTGCTGTTCCAGAAGGAAGAGATCTTGATTCCTCTCCCGTATCCCATGATTTTAGCGTCCCTTCCATATTTCTGTCCTTATTTTCGAAGTTTCCAAAAATCTAAGATCCTCGCATCCCCCGGTGCCGCCGTGGTCTTGCCCGCCGGAACATCGAATTCCTATGAACGGGGATAGATACCTTATCGGATTCCCGCCTGCCTCAGTCGTTCCTTGTCGTGGTCTACCATCCTGTCTCAGCCAAGCTCCGTACGGTGTATGTGGCCCCGGATCTGAGAAACGCTCTTCGTATTGCAAGTCACAAGATCGAGCAATGTGACCTAGCCGGCCACAGAGAAAGCAAAAAGTTCGAAAGTCTGGCGTAGGTAAATCTGATCGTGAATTCTTCCCCGACGATGACCTGAGCTGCATCATCCTCCAAAGTGGTTTACTCACATCAATTTAACCTGAATACAGATCTCCTGCGAAGATACAACGAAAGTTTCATCCCAGTTTAGATGTTGAACCTCACCTATCGCATTGCCTATGTGCATCACCAGGGCTTGTGTACGTTGTCCAAAAGGAGATCGTGGATGAATACTGTAAAAGTGCTCCTGTCCAGACTGATATCCAAGGGATTTTGATTTGTTGCTATTGTACTAAGAGCAATCAGTTGTTTGTCAAAAATCCATGGTCCACTCTCCATGTTTTAAATCGATGGATGGTTGAAGGAGATCATAAAGCGTTCCTCATTTAAACTGCGGACTCTCATACCTTTCCCAGGATTGATCATTCGGAAAAAGGCGATTCAGAGTGCTTCCAAATTAACCCACTTTCTGGATAAAAATTTGCCGATGAATTGCATATACTCCCGTTCTCAGTCTGGGTCCATATATTAGAGGGGATATTAACTGCCCCAGTTTCTCCTTCGGTTAAGGAGAGCTTCTTGCCTAAATCCGTAAAATCACAGTCCATCTCGATCAAAAACCACCCCACAAAATGGAGATTCACGAGTAGTGGGTTCCAGCCGTTGCCGATATGAACCACTTCCAATCTTCCCTACACTGCACCAAGAGAAAACCGTAAAGAAACCAGATAAACACAGGGAAAAGGAAAAAAGAAAAGGCTTAGAAGATATCAGGAAGGGAGCAATAGATAATAGGTACTATCCATTCCTTTAGGAATGTAAAGGCCAAGTTCAGAAGTGCCGGAGAAGGACGTCTTTGAAAAGATAATAACGTGGCCGGGGTTCGTCGCCGGAAAACCTCAACGCACTCTTATTCAAAGAGAAGTTTGCACTCTCATGAGCAGAGAGAATTTTTTTCGTATCTATATTATTTTATTCAAAAAATTAGGTAATAATTTATCAATCAATTTCTTAACTTTTTAAAAAATATTAGCTATTATATTTTTTTAATTTGAAGTTAAACCAATATGCACTATTTATGAAAGTATTTTTAAAATATTAACATACAAAATATGTCAAGAAATGACAACTTATTTGATTCTAATAGTAACATGTCCTTTTTTGTCATTTTACAATAAAAAGACCTTATTATGCCAAACACCATAACATCTTATAAGATGCAAAAAACATTAATTATATATAAGCTATAGGGCAAAATTGCAAAAATTAGTCCCGTAAGTATGGGGGGTGGCAAAATTAGTCCTCTAAGTACGGGCCTTGGCAATTTTAGTCCTATATTGTATTAATTTTGTGGCAATTTGGTCCTGTCCCGATCGAAATTGGCTGGAAATCAAGAAAATGAATTGGGGATTAGGGGTTTTTCGGGGGGTGCTTACTGGGCCCAATTTTAACAAGTCAGCGTCCTATGTGGCATCGACGTGGCAGAGGCGGGGAAAAAATTCAATCAACTCCCGCTTC
This sequence comes from Sesamum alatum, assembly GCA_034509735.1. NCBI lineage: Eukaryota > Viridiplantae > Streptophyta > Magnoliopsida > Lamiales > Pedaliaceae > Sesamum > Sesamum alatum. Next base: position 19,470,308 of record JACGWO010000002.1, read on the forward strand.
TATCTCCTAATATAATAGAAGAATGAATCTCCCATCTCTCCTCACTCTGCAAATCGAACTGAAGGTGAAGAAAGTGAACAAAGTGAAGAAAGGAAGCTGAAAATGTCTTCAGTGACATTGGATAATTATTTTACTAAAATAAACTATTATTGTGGTATTAGGGCTCCATTGAGGACACCTTGGACAAATGACAATCCTGGAAGAAGGTTTTATTCATGCCAAAATTATAAGGTAAGAATCTCCAATTTTGCAGATTTAAGTTTTCTAAAAGGTAGAATTTCTGCGTTTTTGCAAATTTAAATTTTCTGAAAAATTTCATTTCTAAGTTTGTTTTGTTATTTGGTCAAGACTGGAGGGTGCAGATTTTTTACGTGGGAGGACCTCCTATGTGTGCTAGAGCTATGTGTGTCATACCTGGAATGCGATGCAAGCTGGAAAGAACGGAGACTGAAGCAAAGAAGTTGAAGAAGAAACGTTTTTTACTTAAACTTTGTCTGATAGCATCATGGGTTTGTGTTCTTTGCAAGTTGGGTAAGTAGATGGATAGTGTAGGAATGCCAAATTTCAGTTTGTTAATGTTAATGTCCAGTTTGTTAATGCCAAATTTCAGTTTTTTAATGTTAATCTCCAGCTTGTTAATGCCAAATTTCAGTTTTGTTAACCTTCAGTGTGGCTTACATTATGTAATAAAGAGATAATTTTAACATTATGTTATCATTTACCTAACCATTAACATTAACATATTATTGCTGCCGTCATAAAAATGGAACATAATATACCAAAAGAAACCAATATCCAAATGTTTACATGGCATTAGTATCTCAAGTCATAAGTAGACCAAAAATACATATACTTTTAGTGTTTGAGTAGACAAAATCCGATACATCTCAAGGCAAAAACCATCTCAATTCCTCCCATCAATTCAACAAAAGTAACACTAGAAAATGGTGCATTCCTCCCATCTTTCTTCTTGGATTTTTCCACTTTTATCTTTGGTTTGAGATAAAGCTTCATGCAACCTTGACAATTGTAATATACTTCTTGCCATCTTTTCTCCAAAAAAAGTGCAACTTGATACAACAGATTTTAACAGAGTCAGAAACCAATCCCAAGTCACTCTCATTTATTTTGCAACAATAGCATACGCAACAGGAAGGGTAAATGTTGTTGTTGGGGTCAATGCGTACTGCAGGATAACAACATTCCACCAAAAGGTCCTTTCAAGTGACATCCATCAACACCAACTACTCTTCTGCACCCCCCATTAAAGACAATCTGTGTCATTCCTATGTCCTCTTCATTAGACCCTTTACAGCTCTCAAACTCTTCTTCATCTCTAACAAGGTCTTCTTCACTAGATTCATTGTTATCCCTCCATCATCTTTATTTTTCTCATTTTGTTCTTTCATATTCAACTCTTCTACCTCTCTTTCTATTTTTTTTTTCTAAATCCTCTGCATCACTGTGTACTCTTCAGTTTTTTGAGGATTTGCTTCATCATTCTCAAATCAAAAATCACTATTTTCAAATGAATTAGATTCATTCAGATTTTCATCCTTTTCAGTTAACCCCCCTTCCTGATTTTGTGCACTACATTCACCAGCCTGACTACCCATTACATTGCCATCAATCTCAACATATATATCGATTTCAACATCAGGACATTACCCACACAAATGTTAAACAACATCTCTCTCACTAGTTACCCTGTGATACACCTCACCAACCTTACATAATAGGTTCTATTACCAAATAACCAACCTCCCCAGCCATCCTATTCAGTTCTGAGACATAGAAATTTCATACACATCCACATAATCGAATTTGAAGTTTACATTCCCCCAAAAATGTAATGTAATGAGTTGTCAATTCTGTATCATTACAGTCTGTAAAAATACAAAACAGACACAAAAAATCACAAAAAAACAGTTAAAAAATTGGGATCCACTCCATAAACAAAAAAAAAAAAACATCAACACCAGACACAACCAACATACAGGAAAGCTTCAGACAAAAAATAAAGTGTAGGGCTCCACTACATGGACCACATTTGCACTTTAATGAATACAAAAATGAGAGTGTTCCTCGTAATACAAACATTTTATCATATTTTATACCAAACAAAGAATCATTCCTCAAACTAAACAAAACCCATTCAAAAGTTTTAAGAAAGCATACCGTACGGAGGTGGAGGAAAATCATTAAAATCAGTGTCCCTTAGTGGCATTGTGGTGAAGCCCTGCGTTTTTTCTCCAATAAACACTCAGATCTCCCTCACTCAAAGAAGGAATGGTGCTATCGGTCGATTGGGGAAGAGGGGATTTTAGAGGGATTTGGGTCTCTTAGGGTTAAGAAATGATTTGGGAAATTTTTTTTCAGACCTTAACAACATATTAGCCTAATTTTCCCGCTCTGCCACGTCGATGTCACATAGGACGCTGACTTGTTAAATTTACCCAGTAAGCACCCGGAACCCTAATCCCCAATTTATTTTCTTGATTTCCGGCCAATTTTGGTCTGCAGGATCAAAATTGCCACAAAATTAATACATATAAGACTAAAATTGCCAGCCCCGTACTTAGAGTACTAATTTTGCTAACCCCAATACTTACGGGACTAATTTTGCAATTTTGCCTAAGCTATAACATTTTATTTTATCCAAACACTTTAAGAATTTATTTCTAAAATAAGATTCAACATTTTATAAGCTTCTAAAATATCTTATAAGATGTTTTAAAGAAGCTTACCCAAATGTTTTTGAAGGCTTATATTTTATTTATATATATATACGAGATGGAATATTAAACTAACCATAAGAAAGAAAATAAAATATTAAAGTGAAATAGAAAATTTATATATGTGCATTATTTGCAAAAAGGCACAAGCATACACATATAAACTTGCTTGAATTTATAATGATGGGCAAACATTATTCATACTATTTGTGTTATAATTTGTCTTAGTGTAACAAGGCGAAATTCTTCAAAATTTATTTCTTAAAATCATGTACTTTATTTGTGATAAAATAATATTTTTAAGTTTAATAGTAACGAGAATTATTTTTACATTATTACTATTAAAACAAATTACAATACACGTAGGGTGATAATAAGAATCTTGATTCAAATTACTTATGATAATATGTTATCACTAAATTGTAATTGTGTATATACTAATATTACTTTTTTTTTTTTGTTTTCGTTCGAAATAATATCATGTGTATTTCCTTGTCATAATGTACATATACCAAAGAATTACTCGAATTTGCATTTTTTAATTAGGTCGAGTTGGGTATCGAAAACTCAGGAATAATGACCATTAATGCTTTATACATCCAAGGACTTTTAGAAGGACACATGGCATGGCGGCTCTTTTATACTTTTATTACAAATATATATATATATATATATATATATATATAAGTATACCGCTAAATGGGGTACATCTCATATTTTCACCAGCCCTCTTTTCCTTTTTTTAATTAGGAAAGTGGACCAAGGTCGTGAGCCTGGGTCGTGACCCGTTATTTATTTATTTTTTTAAAATTTGTTAATTTTTATTTAATTATTTTATTAATTTATTAATTATAATTAATTAATTAATATTTTAAATATTTTGGTAGAATTTAATATAAAATAAAAATAATTTACTGTATTGATAATTTAAAAAAAAATTATAAAAAATTATAATTAGAATTAATAAAACTAAAAAAATTATACTTATAAAATTTATAATCAAGTATTAAGAGTAATTCTTCAAAATTTTAAAAATACTAATTAACTTAATTATTACTAATAAATTAATAAATAATTAAATGAAATATAAGATTAAATAAAATTAATAAAATTGTAAAAAAAATAAATAATGGGTAGCGACCTAGGCTTGCGACCTGGGCCTGGGTCAGTTTTCCTAATGAAAAAAAAAAGAAAAAGGATTGATCGCTAGTTAAACTAACGACCAGCGACAAAAATATAAGTATATATAGATATATATAATATATAATATATTGTAATATAAAATATAAATGGGACCGACACGTGGCTCCCTACAATTCCTGATAATTGATCCCTTTTATAAATATCAGTTGACTCATTTGACAAGGTACCCGTTTATAATTCTAAGTGAACTCTGATTTGAAGCAGTGGAGAGTTTCAATTGAAGATCATTTCAACAAGACTAACAATTTATTTTGCAAGTCAATTCAACATTTGTTTCGAAGACCAGAAATGGACAAGCCTATATCCATTGACCATCCAACATGGATATCCAACCCACCATCGAACCCAACTTACTAGGATATCACTAATTTTAATCCAAAATCAAATTTCGTCAACTAATTAAGAGTCAACTGTATGAACAATTTTATTTTTTATTTTTGGAAGTGAAACTGATAAAATAAATCGATTACAAACCATTCATATCGAATATCTATATTTAATATGTAATAACTGTAATAATTATATACTAATCAACCATATCAGATAACTATGTTTAATCAATACCTATTATTACAGTAGAACGACACCTACTATTAAAATAGAACATTTCACATGCGTTGATAGAATTCGAACCCATAATCTTAAAATTATAGAGCGTCAACTTCATCAATTGAATTATGTCTCATTAACTCTTGAACAGCTTGGTCAAACCTAAGAGCAGTAAAAAATTGAGGCCTAAATATTAAAAGGCAATTAGGGTCATTAAATCTATACCTCGTTGCAAGAAATTGTGGAGGAAAAACCCCCATGGATTTGTAAACCCCACCGAAAGACGAATTCGCTTATTGCTTGTTAAGTACATTCATGTATAATACTTCATGTCGTTTGCAATCCTTTTCAAATTTTAGGGTAAATTACAGCCACCCCTATCTAAGTTTAATATAATTACAAATATTTTCTTGTTGTTTGAAAAATTATAATACCCTTTCGAGGTTTGTAATTTTTAATCAAAATCTTGAAATTGATCATTTTGTCTTTGATTTTTTTTGTCAATTTTAGAAAAATCAGCCGAGGCAAATTACATTATTTTATTCATCCCGTATTGAAAACTTAATAAACCCCTCACTGTGAATTGTAATCCAAAAAAAATTAAAAAATTAAATAAATGCATAAGGGCATTTTGATCAGTTCACCCATAAAAATGGATGGAAATGGATTTATTTTTAGACGGTTACAGACCATAGGGGATATTTGTAATTTTTCAAATAACGATGGGATATTTATAGTTATAGCCAAACTTTAGGGGAGGTGGTTGTAATTTACTCTAAATTTTATATACAAAATAGTTATCACGGCACGTAATTCTTACCTGCATATAATTAAATTGACTCAGTAGAGATTTTAAAAAGTAAAATCAAATACATATTTCAAAATTAAAGTAAGTGATAAATATAAAGGAAAGTGGGTGATAAACATGATAGTTAAAAATTGACCTGAATTGTTTGGTGATGCGGTGTTGCAAACCGCAATTTGTGAATGAAAAGTAACTTTTTTCTTTATTTAATACTAATCTCGTGGCATGCAGAGATTAAATAATTTTTTATATTTTAAAATATAATATACACAATAATAAAATGTATAATCAACACATCATATTTCAAAAAGAAATGAATAAAGAAAGAAAAGAAAAAATTAACTTATGGGTCTTATCGCCACATACAAAAATTGGTGTTTCCGTGTCACAACTGCTGTTTATATTGGAAAAGCCCTTTTTTTTATATTAATACTAGTCGACGTGACACGTCATCTCCCGCATGTATATAATAAATAATATTTCATGTTTTAAAATACATTATAAATATATATATATATAGAGAGAACCAACACATGAATTTTAAAATAAATAAATAAATAAATAAAATCAATTTAGGGATATCATTGGTATAACAAAAAATCAAATCGCGGTGTATGTATTGTGAGTAAAAATAATTTTTTTTATATTAATATAGATAAATTCGGATATTTATATAATATAACAAAAATAAAGGATTTGTACTTTTTCAAAAAATTGAAAATATAATAACTTAGCCCATCTTTCAAAGCTTAAAATCAGGTTTAAATATCTGTACTTAGCACATATTTATTTTATTAAAACTTGTATGTTTTAAACACTTAACTAATCCTGTTTAGAAGTATAATGATAAAGTAATTTTTTGACCTTTTTTTTTTCCTTCTGTCCTTTCACCTTATCTAAACTCTCCTTCCTCTTTTTTAGGATCTCCCCACATTTAAGGTTTATTTTATATACCGTGGTCGTGACACACGTTGTTTTTTGCGTGCATATAATAAATAATTTTTATATTTTAAAATATATTATAATTAAAGAGTGAAATATATAAATTAATACATCACATTAAAAAAAAAGAAATAAAAAAAAATTAATTTATCAATTAATATAAAATTTGAAAAGTTGAATGAAAATAGATTATCATATCAAATGAGAGTTATTTTTGTATTATAAAAAAGTGGTGTGACGGTGTTACTAACACCATTTATGAGTAAAAAGGGGTTCTTTTATATAATAGTAATAGATATATAATATATATATATATATTCTTCTTTTACATTAGGTTTTTTATATAATTTTTAGATAAGCTTTCTTGCGCTCAGGCTATAATGCAATAATTATATTAAAATAGTGTAAAGAGCCTTAATTTACATAAAACATTTCAAAGAATTCTATATATTATAATAAAAATTTAAAAATACAAGCATAGAGTATTTAACTTCAATGAAAACTTTATGTTTTTTTTTTCTGTTATCATTTTTGAACAATAATTGAATTGAATACATATTTGTTTATAACCGATTCTTATTGAAAATACATTTATTCGCACTCTCGCAATTCTAATGCAAACATAAACTCATTAACTAATCCAAATATATTCTCATTTCACAGTGAAAAACCTATATAAAATTGAGGAGATATTGTATTTTTGGTCTCATATGTTAGGGGTTTTTTTTTTATTTAATCCAATTAGTTATGATTTTCTCACATTGCATCTCAATATATAGAAATGCACATAAGCTGCTAGCGGCTCCGTTAATTATATGGAACGAAAAATGCATGTGAGGATTAAAATTGAGAAAGTTTTTCAACTACGAGATGCAATATGAGAAAAATCTTAACAAATAGGACTAAGTTGCAAAAAACCCTAACATATGGACCAAAAATATGATTTTTTTCTAAAATTAAAAGCACATATTTTTCATTATAAAATTGAAAATGAGAAACAAATAAAGAGGCTATAAAGTTTCCATTTTCTTAAAATCCAATATAAGATTTTTTATTTTTTTCAAAAAATGATTTATTTACAAGAAAAAAAAAAACAATCATAAATAATTAGGGTAAATTACATCTACCTCTCCTGAGATTCGGCACAATTAAACATACTCCCTCATTGTTTGAAAAATTACAAATACTCCTCCTGAGGTTTGTAACCGTCTAACAAATAACTTATTTCCATCCATTTTTATGGGTGAACTGACCAAAATGCCCTTATGTATTTTATTTAATTTTTAAATTTTTTTTGAATTTTTTTTAAACTACAATGCGCAGGAGAAATTCTTAAAGTTTTTTTTTACACAGAAGAGTTAATAATATAATTTGTCTCGTCTGATTTTTTAATAATTTAACTAAAAAATTAAGGACAAAATGATTAATTTCAAGCTTTTGATTGAAAATTACAAACCTCATGGAGTATTTATAATTTTACAAACAACAAGGGATATTTATAATTAGGACAAACCTCATAGGAGGTAGATGTAATTTATCTTAATAATTAAAATAGTAATACAATGTCTTATGTAATAATGTAAAGTAATATTTGTTTAATATAAACCGTATACCGAGACTGCCCTTGAGACCAGAACGCGTGGTGTCACCATCCTCAACCCCACGCCCGATCGCACCAACGCTCTCCCTACTGTTGTAGTGCTCTACCCCCTACCCCCTAGCCCCCCACCCTCACCAAAATCTATTAACATATAAAGCCAAGCATTCGTCCATGGATTCCAACACTGCTAAAATGCACCTCGACAACAGTAAGCAAGCAGCAAACACAGTTCCAATTAGTTAACCCACAACAGAATAGCCTCGGGATGGGTGTTTGCAGCCACCTGGTGGCGGCCCTGCTGTTTTTCGCCGCTGCCGCCGCGGATCCCAACGACGAGCGGTGCCTGACCCACCTGAGCGAGTCTCTGATGAACTTGCAGAATTGGACGAAATCCACCTTCGGCAACCCCTGTGTCACAGGCCGCCCTTTAATTAGGAGTGTCGGCTGTGACCTGCGGAGGACGTGCGGGCGATAAGGGGACGTCGGCCCGGCACGTGGGAGCGCAATGGTTCAAGCGGTACGTGATTCGGACGTCGGACGAGGGAGTTGTGAAAAAGGTGCGCTCCTCGGCCATTTCAAGGACTTTGAATATCTACTGCTAGAATAAGGGAAATTATTTTTAAGCCTATTATAAGGGGGACAACAGTGGTGAGCTCCAGCCAGTCCCCCCCCGTGCAGTGAGGCACTAAAATGAGCGATTCCCTTGGGGCATGATGGGGGCCTCAAGGGCCGGCTTTAGGCACATCGAAGGGAGGGCTAAAGTCCCCGGTCGGTATGGGAACCGAACGGGCGGCGTGGGGCCAGGATGATACATGTTGGGCAAGCAACGCGCCGAGAGGCTCCGTGTGATTGCGAGGATGCCCCGCGGGCTGCGGGAAGGCATAGGCAATACCTCTCGGGCGGAATGAGCGATCGAGGCGAAGCATTGAAAGACCTCGTGAGCTACTCGTGTCATGAGCTATTGGGTTCTAGCCATGCACGAGAATCCGTTGGCCAAGATACGCGGTCGTGGAGCGACGCCGCGCTGTGGGCAAATTATGAGGCCACGCCGAAAGGCAAGGAGACATATTGGGCATGCCGTAGAGACTGATGCGAGATGTTGGTATAAGAGTTGGGCTACGGACAGATGATGCTGCTCTACTCGGGCGAGGCATGCGAGACGGGCATGGCGAAGACATGCGCCGGTAGTGCACCGAGTGATTGTTGTGCGTGCTAGGGGCGTTGTGGGCGTAAGTTGGCCCATAGTGCCGAGACGGGGCGAAGATGCTCCGAGCCATTGCGAGAAGTATCAGCAGGGCCCGAGATTGTGGGCGAGATACAGGATGACAAGCTAGCTAGTTGGGGCCGGACATGAAGGCGCGCAAGGCGCGAGAGCCGCGACCCTCTGTGAACATGGGCATTCCGGATAGGCGAGTGCTTGAGCGCAAGGCGCCGCACAGGGATGCGTTCGGATGTCGCGCTAGTAAGCTGCGGGTGTCGAAGACACATGGTCGGGAGACTGAGATGACTCAAATGGAGGAAGGCCGGTCGAAGGTTGTGAGCAACCCGAGAGGCATCGCGGGCGAAAAAGAAATATTCCGCTGCGACAAAAGAGTCCACCCGTAACACCCTGCCAGGGATTCACCTCCTTCCTCCAGGGCGCCACCTGCAACAATGGCCGCATCTACAAACTGTCTCTCCCAAACCTCTCTCTCAAGGGCACAATCTTTTCCCTACATCTCCAATTGCACCAATTTGCAGGCCCTTGACCTCTCCTTCAACTCCCTCGCCGGCCCGATTCCCCCTGACATACAGTACTTAGTCAATTTGGCCGTCCTCAATCTCTCCTCCAACCGCCTCTCCGGCCCGATTCCCCAGCAATTAGCCTTGTGCGCTTACTTGAACGTCATCGATCTCCACGAGAACCACCTCTCGGGCCCTATTCCACAGCAGCTCGGGCTTCTGGTAAGGCTCTCGGTTTTCGATGTGACCAACAACAAGCTTTCCGGGCCCATACCCGCTTCCTTTGAGTAACCGGAGTGGGAACTTGGCCCGATTCAATGCGAGTTCCTACGAAGGGAACAAGGATCTCTACGGCTACCCTTTGGCGCCGATGAAGAGAAGAGGGCTGTCTATTGTGGCCATTGTCGGAATCGGGCTGGGGAGCGGGCTCGTGAGCTTGGTGCTCAGCTTCACGGCGGTTTGTATTTGGTTGAGAATCAGTGAGCAGAAATTGGAGAATGAGGAAGGGAAAATCAGTCAGCTCATGCCTGATTATTGAGAGACTCTCGTTATTTTCAAAATTATATACTGAAATTCATATAGTTTTAGAGTAGTAATTCATATCCTCTGTTTTTTTCCCCCCTCGTTTGTAGTATTTTTCCTGATAATTATTATTGTTAAAATGTGTATATAATTGAATGAAGGAATTAAATTATGAGTTTTGAGTCATGTATTCAGTTTTTTTTTTTTTTTAATTAGAAGCGATGAATTTTTATTAATCGAAAAAAAATGATTACAATCAATATTGTCGAATATCCATAACGAACAAAGACAATTACAACAATCATATCAATAATATCACGTAACATAACACCTAACCGTTATAATCATCCACGCAGAGGTTCATTAATTTAAATTATTGATACATTGAATTAGTTCTTAATTTAAATAAATTGAATGATGCAATGCATCACATATTATAAGGAGCAAAAAATATGGTTTCATTTCTAAGAATTAATGAGAAGTTAATATGGAGCAAATGTAATGCCAAATTTAGGCTGATTGCTTTTTATACTTAATTAGAATTTTTAATGCCAATGATTCAGGCGGATTGCTTTTTATATTTTAGGGATAATTGATCTATACTCGTAATCTACGATTTATTTATATAAACTATTTATATTTTTAAAAAAATTACGTGTACACCACAAAAACATCAACTTCATTTACACAAATCATTTCAGCTTTTTGAAAAATTACACCACCATTCAGAAACGTCAGCATTATTATACAAATTATCCCTACTTTTCGTTGTCATGAGTGATTTTTGTAATTATAAAAAAGACATGGATGATTTGTATAAATAAATTATAAATTAATGGGTATAAATGTAATTATTTTTATTTTGTAATTAATATATACACATAATGTGTATAAGATTTTTATTTGAATAACTTAAATAAGGTTGTCTTTGTGCACATAACGTGTATATATTAAATGAAATGGAATATACAATCATGTTTGGAGTAAAAAATTCAATAAGCTTTTTTTAGTTATATCATCGTAATATTTGAAGCTCATCCTAATAAAAAAAAAATAATATAAAGGAAAGTCGGCTCCATTGTGATACATGAAAGGTTGAAAGCATTAATCTAATCCGAAAAAATTAGGTTTGCTTAAAAATAAGTTTTTTTTAGGGGAAAGAATTAAATATTGAAACAAATTCATTATAATTAGTCATGTCGAATATCAATATTTGAACAAGGACAATTACAACAACTATACCCTATCAACAATCTAAACAACATCTACATTCAAACAATATCTACTGATTACAGTAGAAAGATCTACACCAACTATACAGTAGAATAACATTCCATGCATTTGATGGGGTTCGAATCCATAATTTCTACGGTTATGAGGCCTTAGTTTTGCCAATTGAGCTAGGTGTCATTGACAGAAATGCTTAAAAATAAGTTAAATATAGCAAAATATCGTATCAAAACATACATTTTCTTTTCTCTTTCTGAATAGATAATAAATTAAAAATTATTATGGAAGTTGACAAATGCTTACATATATATGGACCTGAACCCTACCAAATCTTTTGTTAAGGATCAATTTGGATGGTTGGGTCATTTATAATTATGTCATACTTTATGGGAGGTTGTTGTAATTTACCATAAATTATGTTAATACTTTCTGAAATCAGACATAATTATATAAATACTCTTTTTATCTTTGTAAAATTGCAAATATACCATCTGATGGGGTGTTTGTGTAAAATTCCATCATCAAACAAGGAGTGTACTTGCAATTACAAGTTAACAACTACAACGTCGGTTTACAAATAATGGGGATTGCTTGTATCATTTCACTTAGTCTCGTGGACTAGGCCTGACAATGGGCCCAATTTATCCAGACTCAAACCCACTAAAACAACCCCAGATCCAAGCCCGTACCCATATATTTAACTTAGGTCCAGACCCATTAAATTAAAATTATTGGGTCTGGGTCAAGACCTGATACTACTCGATTTACCCGTACCCAAAGGTGGACCCAAATCACTCCCTCTCTTCACACTCCACAGACTTCGTTTTCTCGTTCTCTTCTCCCCCAAATCGTTGTTTGCTGCCTCGCCGTGCTCCACCGTCTCCTCTGTTCTTGTGTACTAAGAAAGGTAAGCTCTTTCTTGTTTTTCTCTGAATTTTTCTCTACGTGGGATGGGCACGAAAACCCTCTGTTCTTACAGTAACTGCCTTCTCATGTGCAGTAATCTAGAAAGCTTGGTTCCCATAATCTTGACAATTTACTCCAACGTCGACGTTCCTATCCTTGCCTTGATTCATCACCCATTCACCCTAAACCCTGCTGTTTGGAAAAGTGAACAGATTGATAGAAGAACTTCAGTAAAAGTGTTTCAAGTGGTGGGTATGATTTCTTTGTTTCATCTTGAATTTCAAGAAGTTTATACCCTTTGGGCCACTTGTTTTTTCTTTGTTTATTTGCCTTAATTTGTTTGTGGGCGAGCTTCAATATGTTGTATGATCTACTAATTGTAGTTTTATTTAGCATGATTAGATCTATATTCTGAAAGGAATTATGAATTGGGAAGATATATAGATATTGCATTCTCACCGTTACTGTTCATGGCTTCTTTGAAGTAATGAGGTACTAGTATGAAGCATAGTCTACAAGTTATGCATTCCGTGGTCTTTGGCTATGCGTGATGATGTGATGGATTATTTGTTACTTGACATGATAGTTTGCTTCGTACATTGTTAGTTAATTTTGTCCTTTTTGTTTCTGCTTGATGACCAAATTGTTCAGTTGCGGTACAGCTTGTATGAGCCGATTGTAGAGCTAATTGAATTTGCTTATATGGATATTAAGTTTGAAAGTCTTGGGTAGGCGTGTGGATCGTTTCGGGAGTAGCACAAATGCGGAAGCGCGATGTAATTTAAATTATAAAAATTTAAACATGCATAACATATATTAAAATAAACTCGTTTAAGGGGTGTGCCCTGAAACTCCCGGGTGTTCGGTGTATCTCATGAATAATAAAAGGTATACATAGCAATCATAGAGGCCATAGGATTCGAAAAATAAAGAGGACGAAAAAGATAAACCGAAAACCTACCGATTGTCGTTTTCGTCTTCTAACAGGTACTCCCATTGTTCCCCGATTTGCTCCAAGATCTCGTATAGAGACCCCGTAATTCGTGACACGCAATCCGTGCACGTATCTTGAATTTCGTGCTAGCGAAAGAACAAGTATTATTTAAGGGGAGGACGGATTGATCAAACGTTATTAATTTAACGAGATCAACCCTCCTATGTTCAATTGTTAAAAGACAAAAGAACAAAAACATAATTTTCTTGGAGAGAGAGGTGCGGCCGAGGGGAGGGAGAGAGCACACGTGAATGTGTGTGTGTGTGTGTGTTTCAAGAATCATCATCACCTTCAATGTATGTGCTAAGGAGTATTTATAGAAGAGGAATCCTTTTCCTCTTCAATCTCCTACACTTTGAAGACTCCTCTACAATTAGGATTTGACCTAGTCAAAATCAAGCTTCTTTGGTCAAACCAATATTAGCTATTGATCTCTCCCTTTTAATCTCAACCATTAATTTAATTTAATGGAATATTAAAATCCTATTTAAATATTCCAAGGGCAATAAATAAATATATTAAATATAAATATTTATTGAAAGCCCATTAAATTAATTTTCTAATAAATCTAATTTATTAGATGAATCCCTCTTATATAATAAAAGGAATTAATTCTTTCCAAGAAAATAAGGACCCGATTAAATCCAATTTAATCATTTCATTTCTCCAAATATTTAATTTGAAATTAAATACTTTTATGTGTGCGGATGTGACTCTTTAGGTTCACCTTCAGCTAGACTTGGTTGGATTCCTAGAATCCGCCCATTACCATGGGTGGCCATCTAGCAACGGTCCATGGCACTAGAGACTAGGTGAATATACGGGGATGAACATTTAGGCTCTACAGTACATCTATCCTTCCGTCTACGGTCTCACCACCTAGACCATGGAAAATGCAGGTACCCATTTTGGACCTAAGTGTCGGTCTGTCCTTTACTAAACGCCACAAGGGAAACCTTCCCTTCTGTTCAGTTACTGTGGCCACATATTTTAGGACAAGACACAAAACATTTGTGAGACACAACTGTCAACATCTTGATAGGAGACAGATCTTTTTTTGGAAACTACTATCACTCTGTATACCGGAGCTGCACTAGATATGGCTTATGACTACTCAAGTGCTTCTTGGTAATCTCTCACCATATCTAAGATATAGCCCTGATATACAAGTAAACTCAGCAGTTCCTCAAGTCAAAGGACTTGACCTGTACTGTTGGAACCGGGAACACACGTCATACCTAACCGACCCTACTCAAGGTCCTCCGTAAGACGGTTCCCGCGAGTCACCTCAGTCAGCTGCTCCCTAGCAGGCCAACTGACTAACACTGCTTAGACGACCCTCGTCACCCGTCGATGAAATACGACAGCAGATGCTTAGTGCAAGTCTCAAGGGGAATCTCGGTACCCATTTTCGAGATTCCTTGACTTGGAGATTTTCGGACTGATTCGGCGGAACTGATTTCATGGACCTACCTCCAAGCGCAGTCCTAGTCCCGAAATGTGTTCTCAGTCCATCAGCTTTGTTTGCGTAGTGAACAGATATATAAAGCAGATAAAGTGAACACAAACAAAGTAAATGCCAAATGAATTTCACTTCTTATTCATTAGTGATTTATTAAAACCTTGAAATTGTTCAGACATAGGTTACAATTCGCCTACCAAGATTTGCTATATGTCACATACTCTAACAATCTCCCACTTGACCTTAAAGCCAATCGCCCATATGCCTAATCCCCATCTTCTCAAGATGTTGCCTATGTGCGCTCTGCGACATAGGCTTTGTCAGTGGATCTGCTGTGTTGTCTGCTGAGTTGACTCGGTCCATCCGAACGTCACCTCTTCCTACCATTTCTCTTAGAAGATGGTAGCGTCTAAGAATGTGTTTGGAACGATGATGAGATCTCGGTTCCTTTGCTTGTGCTATTGCTCCGTTGTTATTACGAAAGATGACAATGGGCTCGGCGATGCTAGGCACCACACCTAACTCTTAGATGTAGTTTCTCATCCAAACCACTTCCTTGGTAGCTTCTGAAGCTGCTATGTATTCGGCCTCAGTGGTGGAATCAGTAGTAGTTGCTTGCTTGGAACTTTTTCAAGCCATTACTCCTCCATTGAGCCTGAATACATAACCCGATTGAGACTTAGCATCATCGTCATCAACCTGGAAGCTAGCATCGCTAAAGCCTTCCAAGATCAGTTTTCCATTGCCATAGACCAAGAACATTTCCTTAGTCCTCCTCAGGTACTTAAGCATGCCCTTAACAGCATTCCAATGTGCCTCTCCTGCACAAGACTGATATCTGCTTGTTACACTCAAAGCGTAAGCAATGTCAGGTCTGGTGCAGTGGACCGCATATTGGATGCTTCCTACGACAGAAGCATAGGGGATGACTTTTCATCCTTTCAAGTTCCTCATCAGTCTGCGGGGATTGTTTCTTGGATAACTTGATCCCATGCCTCATGGGAAGGAATCCTCGTTTGGAGTTGTCCATCCGAAATCTCTTCAGGACTTTTTCCATATACGAGTTTTGGTGAGCCCTAACATCCTCTTAGATCTGTCCCTGACAATCTGGATACCTAGAATGTAGGAGGCTTCACCAAAATCCTTCATGGAAAATTGAGTTGATAACCATGCTTTTGTGTCACCCAACATTCTAACGTCATTACCTATGAGTAGAATGTCATCCACATAAAGTACTAGGAACACTATTGAGCTCCCACTGACCTTCTTGTATACACAAGGGTCGGATTCATTTTTGATGAAATTATAACCCTGTATTACTTCATCAAAGCGAATGTTCCAGCTTCGGGCTGCTTGTTTGAGGCCATAGATGGACTTCTGGAGACGACAGACCTTCTGTTCTTCTCCAGTGACTGTGAAACTCTCTGGCTGATCCATGTAGATCTCTTCGTCAACGAAACCATTGAGGAAGGCCATTTTCATGTCCATCTGCCATATCTCATATTCATACCATGCTGCTATGGCAAGTAGGATCCGAATGGATTTAGCCATGGCTACTGGCGAGTAGGTGTCCTCAAAATCGACCCCGGGTCGTTGAGTGTACCCTTTACCTACTAGCCTAGCCTTAAATGTTGTGACTTCTCCATCAACGCCAAGTTTGCGCTTGTAGACCCACTTCAGCCAACTGGCTTAACACCTTTCGGTGGGTCTACAAGTCTCCAGACTTGGTTCTCGCTCATGGAGTCCATTTCGATTTTCATGGCCTCAAGCCATTTCCCGGAGTCGATGTCAGACATCGCTTCTCCGTATGTCTTAGGATCGTTATCCAGTAGACCGGTCGTATTGAGAAAGCCATATCTCACCGGAGGTCGAGACTCTCTAGTTGACCTACGGAGAATGGGAACGTCAGTGGTGACTGTGGGCACTGACTGTATGGGAGCTGGCGGTTCAGGTACCGAGGCTGGCCTTTCCTGACGCTGTCCTTCATGCCTAGCATGTTGGACTTCTCGAGGTTGGTCAGCCCTTCGGGTATCTATCCTGAATCCTTGAAGAGGAATCCGCGGCTACCTCTAATGACTGGTTTCCATCACTTGATTCTTCAAGGATCAGTTCATCAGGTTGGATATCCTTTGGAAAGCCTTGTTCCAAGAATACTGCGTCCCTTGAAACAAACACCTTTTGTTCCAAAGGGTCATAAAAGTAATAACCTGCAGTTTCTTTAGGGTATCCAACGAACCTGCATAAGCTAGACCTGGATTATAGCTTATCTCCCACTAACCTCTTGACGTATGTGGGGCTACCCCACACTTTCAAGTAGTTGTAGGACGCAGGCTTGCCGTGCCATATTTCATATGGCGTTTGGGTCAATACACTGGTTGACGCCAAATTTAATAATTTGGCCGCAGTCTCCAATGCGTAGCCCCAAAAGGACAAGGGCAATTTGGTAAAACTCATCATGGATCGAACCATGTCTAACATGGTTCAATTCCTCCTTTCAGAGACACCATTCAACTGTAGTATCCCGGGAGGTGTCCATTCAGATATTATACCATTTTCTTTAAGATAATCAAGGAACTCAGTACTAAGGTACTCTCCGCCTCGGTCTGACCGTAGGACTTTAATTTTGCAGCTGGTTTGGTTCTCAACTTCAAGTCTGAATTCTTTAACCTCTCAAGAGCTTCAGACTTGTACCTCATCAGGTATACATAACCATACCGTGAATGATCATTAGTGAAGGTTATGAAGTAGGAGAACCCAGCTCGGGCCTGCGTCCTTAGTGGTCCACATACGTTTGTATGGACCAGGTCCAACAGACCTGTGGAAAGCCTGCTTTGTCCTACAAAGGGCTTCTTGGTCATTTTCCCTCTTAGACAGGATTCACAAGTTGGTAGCTCACTCAAGTCCCCTACCTCTAGGTTCTTTGAGTCTACCAATCTTTTCATCCTGTCTTGGGATATGTGACCTAGCCTAGCGTGCCACAATCGTGCGTTCTCGTTGTTATCTATTTTACGTTTATGTTGAGCGTTTAGAACGAAGTGTCGTTTGTAGTAAGATATAGAGCCCGTTATTTAGTGTACCAAGTAGATGAACAATTCCACACCTCATCAAATAAAAGCAATTTTTATTGATCATAAACTCATATCCACTATTGTCTAACAACGGAATGAAAATGATGTTTTTAATCATAGTAGGTACATAATAAACCAGCTCTAACTCTATACTAATACGATCACTAAGTACTAGAGTGGCGGATCCTACTGCTTCTGCCGAGATGGCCTTGCTATTCCCAAGCTTCAGGATCATATCCCCGCTACCCAGTTTTCTGCTTCTTTTCAGCACCTGCAAATGATTGCAAATGTGAGCTCCACAGCCGGTATCTAATACCCAAGAGGCAGAGTTAGTAACCATATTAACCTCAATCACAAAGATACCTTGGTTGGAGAGGAGTTTGGGACACTCTCTCTTCCAATGCCCTTTCTCACGGCAATTGATACATATGTCATATGCCCTCGACTGTTGCTTGGAGACAACCTTCCCTTTTTCTTTGCCTTTTTCCTCTTTGGCAATGGGAACACTCTTAGTGTTTGTAGCTGCTTTGACGGCTTTTCCCTTTCCCTTCTTCCTTTTCCAACGTCCGGCACCCTTGCCTTTCGTCTTGGAAGTTGAAGCACCTCCAAACAATACCGACGGCGTGGACTTTTTGGTCGTTGCCTCATATTGCACCAACATATTGATTAACTCATGAATACCCTTCTCAAGTGTGTTCATGTTATAGTTAACAATAAATTGGTCGAAGGAGGGTGGGAGAGACTAAAGGATCACATCTATGTACTTCTCATTATCGAGGCCTGCCTTTAGGTCCTCGAGCTTTCCACCAGGGTAAACATTTTAACCCGTGGTCTTGTACAGATGATCCTTCGGTCATTTTAGTTCCAAAGAACGCCTTCGTCGTGACATACCTAGTATGCCGGTCTGGGACTGCATAGCAATTCTTCAGGCGAGCCATAATGAAAGGGATATCGTCTAGCCTTTCATACTGCTTCTGAATCCCATTCGTCATAGAAGCAAGTATGATGCTATGGACCTTCCGGTTATCCTTATGCCAAGTCTCGAACGTCTCACGTTCTTCTGGCGTGGATCCTTCCGGTAAGGTCCTAGGGAGAGGCTCATCCATGACGTAGCCTTAGTTCTCGTAATCTAGGACTATCCTCAGATTGCGCAACCTGTCGTTGTAATTTGTTCCATTGAACTTGTTGGTCTCAAGTATGGTTGATAATGGGTTTTTATATATTTTAAATCTACATTTAAAAAACAGAATTCGCGATCAGCAAAATTTAAAAGACGGAAGTTTTGATAAATAATTAAATGCTTGATTTTTAGTCATTTAATGCTCCCACTATTTATACGAAAACACGATACTCTCAAATGTTGTTTTCGGGAAACCTTTTCCTAGTGGGCGTGGGATCCACAGCGAATTTTCCCATACCCCGCTTTTACGATTCGCATGGAAAGAATCCTGCGGGAGGTATGCCATACCATTCTCGTTCCACGAGATTCCCAAGATAATTGCCTCACCCTTTCACATGATCCCGAGGACTCCAAGCGAATCATGCTAATCGGGCGTTAGACCTGACCCAATCAATCGAATCATAGGCCCGCTGCTACCTCCACGACTCGTGAGACAGGTAACAGTGGTCTACTTTTCATTCATGACACAGTGCAACTTTTTTTAAGTACGATAGACGTGCCACGACTCGTGAGACCACGCTATCGACCTAAATCAGATTCCTCACTATGCCATGGATTGGAAGGCATGGACAGACTCCTAGAGTCTATGTCCACTTTGTCTAGGGTCTGATATTTGGACATTGGTCCAACCAATGTGAGAGTTGTCAATGACCGAGATCTCATATATATATATATATAAACACATTCATCCATAATGCGTAAATAAATAAATTGCATCCCATAGCAGTTATACGATAAATAAAAACCATCCATTCATCATAACAGCCACATGCAAAATTAAAGCCTAGCACGCCCCTGTTAGATGATCACGGACCCGAATCTTATGCGACCCACTGAGCCCGCAGTGGATCTACGGTCAATCTAGGGTTGGTCCTACACTATTACATTAACAGTAACCCGATCATCATTCTGATGGGCCTTGGTCTCTTTTCTCTTTCAACTCTTCACGGAAACGCCTTGGATCCTCCATTCTGGGCTCTCCATGTGGACCTTCCTTCTTCTCCACCAAATACATAAAAATAAAATCCTCACTCCTATTCTACTCTCATTACATATGTAAAAAGAAACCCCAGCGAAAACCCGGAGGGAGTATATTAGGAGGGAGAAAGAATGCCTTATTATTCCAACGCAACTAGAAGGGGAGAAGGAGAAAGCAGAAAGAGGCACACAGGCCCAACATAAAATTAAACCATACATTCGGTCTAGGGCTCGCGATCATCCATTTCCATTAAACGCACATAATCACATGATCCAATCACATAAATACATGCAAATATTCCATGGTTACCAATCACATCAATTCATGATAAATAAATGTGCTACGTATGAAAAATATGGTACAACCGTTGGCAATCATTTTCCTCGTTTAGGAAGACCCTTCCTCATTATTGTAGGTAAGTTATTCCCGGGATTCCAAATCCAATAAACTCAACCTCCCAAATAATGTTCTTAAAGAAAATATGCAAAAATTAAATAAAATGAATTTTCAGAATAATCCAAAAAATTAAAATAACGAAAAAACGACTAACGTCAATCGGCCGCTGCCAACGTCAATCGGCCGCTGCCACCGGCAGCAGCCAGCCGGCACGCGCAGGCCCTGCCTGACCGGGCGCGAGCCTGGTCGGCAGCACTGCGCACGCCCGCGCGCTGGCAGGTTGCCGCGCGCGCAGGCACCTCTGCCTGCGCGCGCCAACCTGCCGACCGCCTACGTGTGCCTGCCCTGCGCAAGCCGCACGCGCATCTAGCATGCCTGCCGGGCGCGCGCGTGCAGACTCTATCGTTTGGGTGCCCGCGCGACCTATTTGCACACAAGTCGCGCGTGCGCTCTCGCAGAATCCGCTGTTTGCGTGCGCGCGCCGAGTGGCGCCGCCTCATACGCGCGCTCGCGCGCGGCTTCCCTGGCCGCGCGTCCGGACCCACAGGTTGCTCCCGACGTGTTGGCCTGGCGTGCGAGCGTGGGCTTCCCTGCCTGCATGCGCGCGCGCCTGGCCACCCGTCTGCGCCTGTCGCTCGGCCGCGCGCCCGGTGGCCCAGATCTGATGGCGAAGGCAGCCGCGCAGAGGCTCCCCTGCGTGCGCGGGCCCGCCTCGCCTGAGCGCACAGCGCGCGCGGTCAGCCACCGGCTGGCCGCGTGTTGCGGTTTCTCAGTTTCATTCAATTTTGCCCCCCGTTTCCAAAGAAAAACAGAAAATACCAACAACACAAAAATCATACGTAACTGAAAGGAAGAAAACGACATGCTTTACGATAAAAATATCTAGAAATAAATTAAAACATACCAAACGCGTTTTCATGCTTAAAACACGCACAAAACCCTAGCCTATATACCGAACCGGGCTCTGATACCACTGAAAGCCTTGGGTAGGCATGTGGATCATCTCGGGAGTAGTGCGAATGCGGAAACGCGGTATAATTTAAATTACAAAAAATTAAACATGCATAACATATATTAAAATAAACTCGTTGAAGGGGTGTGCCCTTGAGACTCCCGGGTGTTCGGTGTATCTCATGAATAATAAAAGGCATACATAGTAATCATGGAAGCCATAGGATTCAAAAATAATGAGGACGAAAAAGATAAACTAAAAACCTACCGATTGTCATTTTCGTCTTCTAACCGGTACTCGTGTTGTTCCCCGATTTGCTCCAAGATCTCGCATAGAAGACCCTCTAATTCGTGACACGCAATCCGCCCATGTATCTTGAACTTCATGCTAGCGAAAGAACAAGTATTATTTTGGGAGAGGACGGATCGATCAAACATTATTAATTTAACGAGATCAACCCTCCTATGTTCAATTGTTAAAGAACAAAAGAACAAGAAAATAATTTAGGCTCTACAATACATCTATCCTTCCGTGTACGGTCTCACCACTTAGGGTCTAGGGCACGGAAAATGCAGGTACCCATTTTGGACCTAAGTGTCGGTCTGTCCTTTACTAAACGCCGCAAGGGAAACCTTCCCTTCTGTTCAGTTACTGTGGCCACAGATTTTAGGAACAAGACACAGAGCATTTGTGAGAGACAACTGTCAACATCTTGACAGGAGACAGATCCTTTCTTGAAAACTACTGTCACTCTGTATACCGGAGTTGCACTAGATATGGCTTATGACTACTCAAGTTCTTCTTGGCAATCTCTCACCATATCTAAGATACATCCCTGATATACAGGTAAACTCAGCAGTTCCTCAAGTCAAAGGACTTGATCTGTACTGTTGGAACCGGGAACACACGTCATACCTAACCGACCCTACTCAAGATCCTCCGTAAGACGGTTCCCGCGAGTCACCTCAGTCAGCTGCTCCCTAGTAGGCCAACCCACTAACACTGCTTAGACGACCCTCATAACCCGTCGATGAAATACGACAGCAGATGCTTAGTGCAAGTCTCAAGGGGAATCTCGGTACCCACTTTCGAGATTCCTTGACTTGGAGATTTTCGGACTGATTCGGTGGAACTGATTTCATGGACCTACCTCCAAGCGCAGTCCCAGTCCCCGAAATGTGTGTTCAGTTTGTGGGCTTTGTTTGCGTAGTGAACAAATATATAAAGCAGATAAAGTGAACACAAACAAAGTAAATGCCAAATGAATTTCACTTCTTATTCTTAATGATTTATTAAAACCTCAAAATTGTTCAGACATAGGTTACAATGCATCTACCAAGATTGGCTACGTGGTCACCTATTCTAACAAAGTTGTGATAGTGCACTTTATAATGTGCAATTTAGGCAGTTCTTCCTTCCTGGAAATGGCCAATGGATGTAAGGATGACTTTTCTAATTAGAGAATGCAATATTAGAACAAAAAGGATATAAATTGAGTTAGAGGAGTTAGAGACTACAATAGTTTGGCATTTCCGGGAGGTTGGGAGTTCAGAAAGAATGTTTTGGCAAGACTGTTTGAATAAAATGATTTCTTATGATAAAGATTGCAATTCTATTAGCTGGATACTTTATCATTATAATCTGTAAGATTTTAGTGAAATGATTACTATCTGATAGCATATTCTACTTTCCAGTTTTTTATTTTGTTTTTTGTCAGTAAAATTTTTATTTATAGTAAAAGTTAGATTATTAGTTGCCCCGAAATTGAGAAATTTGTTTTGTGTGGTTGCCGGTGAAAGTTAGGTTTTTGGGTTGCTCTCGGAAGATATGTTTAGGAGCACAAAAATACTTTATGATAGTAATATTAGTCCATGATCTCAGCTTGCAGCATTGGCTTTAATTTTCAAAATGTTAATGATTGTGTGTCTCTCTTAATTGTGTTGTTAGTTTTCTTGATTAGTTTGAAATGCTTTTTAGAATTGATTAGTCGAATTATTGGTTGGTTCTGTTTACTATAGATGGTTCCCTAATTTATGGACAAGACTCATCTTTTGATGTGCCTAATAGATGGAACTCTACTTATGAGTTACTTGCTACAGCTTTACCATTAAAAGAAGCAATTTCTCGATTACAAAGAATTGACAAAAACTATCATGGTAATCCATCAGAGTCTGAATGGGAGGTAGCCAGAGTTGTGTACGAGTGTTTATAAATCTTTTATGAAGCTACCCGTCACTTTAGCGGCCACATGTATCCCACTTCAAATGTATTTTTTTCTGATGTTTGTGAGATTCATTTGAAAATGATCGAGTAGGAAAATGGTGACTATGATTATGTTAGAAGGATGGTTAGTCGAATGAAACAGAAGTTTGAAAATACTGGGATGAATGTTGTTTGGTCTTGGCCGTTGCTGTTGTTTTTTATCCTAGATTTAAAATGAATTTGGTGGAATATTTTTATTCTAGGATTTATGGTACAGATGCTCATTTGTATATTCAAAGGGTTCGTGATAAGTTAGTTAACTTGTTCATTGATTACGGAGGTAGTTGTGCCATCTCAGTGAATGAGCCGAATGTGATGAGTAGCTCGGGAGTAGAAATACATGCTTCTTTACGTGATTTTGATAGGTGGTGTTATGAATCACGAGTTTCGAACAATCAAAAGTCCGAATCGGAGAGCTATTTAGAAGAGGCGAGATTTTCGAGGGCAGAGACATTTAACATCTTGGATTGGGAACACTGCAGAGACATTTAATATCTTGGATTGGGAACAGGCAAGGGAACACTGCAGAGACATTCAACATCTTGGATTGGGAACAGGCAAGGGAACACTGCAGAGACATTTTACAAAGGATTTCACCCCTATTTATAGTAAGTGACAAGGAGTGAAAATACAATATTGCCCCTCAACCGCCTCTCATCTAGCGACCGGGATTTAATCAGTGAGGGTGCCTGGGTAAATTGGCATCACCCCACTACTTCTATAACTTCCTAATAACCGCTATGGCATAACTGTAAATTCGTTTACAACTTGAGGGTATTTTGGTAATTTCTTCTATCTTGATTTCCTAGAACTATCAGTAGCCCCCCAACTTCCAAATATTTTCGGGAAATTTGGAAGTTCTAACGGGTAATTTGATTCTGACTCTGCTTCTTCTTTTTTGATAGTAGTCTTTTTTGGCTCAAAGTCTTTTCCTTTTGGGACTCTTCTCCGGACGAGTCATTCTGCTGGGGTCTTCTTTTTTCGTATCCCTTCCTTTGCTAGGATTTTTTGCTTTCTATATAAACTTATTGAATGACTCTAAATTCCTCATCTAGTTCCATCTTTCCTTTTTATCTCTCCCATCTTCAAAAAAATGTCGAAGCGTATCGGCTCGGGTATTTAGCTCTTCGTCTCTTTTCCTGCAATATTTTCTTGTTTCTGTCTTCAAAAACACATCCATCCTTAGTTAGAATACCAACAGGAAAAAAGCTTTGTTATTCCAAAAAAAAAAAACTCTAGGATATGTCGAGCAATCAACGGGGCACCGGAAGCACGTGGAGGAGGACGTGGACGCCGGGTCAGGGAACGCCCCGACCCGATGCTGGTTGAGGTACCCCGTCTCGGCCAGATCCCGGCTGAGGCGTCGATCCTTGGTCGGACCCCGACCGAGGGGCGTCTATCTCGCCTCCTTTCGTTCCTCTTGTTCGTCCGGACATTGTGGATTTCGATCATGAGGTGATTGAAGCGATTCGGAATCTCCCTACGTGTCCCTCGCTTTCTCCAAGTCCCTCATTCGAGTCGAGCTCACAAGAAACTTCTCTATTTTTATCTCCCCTTGCAGCTGACCTAGTTGATTCTGGTTTAGACGGAACTGAGTCCTCTTCAGCCCCCCACTCCAAGTCCCGTTGCCCCATTATGGACGTTGAAAACTGTCATAGACGTGTGGTCCTGAAGAGTTTCGTCCTCTTGAGGCTAAAGTCAATGCCTCTTCCGAGTTCACCCTTCTACTGCCTAATGTTAACGATAGGATCAAGCTCCATCCATCCGGGTTCTTCACGGCTTACCTATCTTTCTTTGTTTCCGGTCTTACACTTCCTCCACATCCTCTACTACTTAAGATCATCACCTGCACTACCTTAAGCATCAACAAATTCACCCCCAACTCCCTCGTATGCTTTAGGGGGTTCCTCCAACGCTTTGAGGAACTTGATTTGTCTCCTTCCCTTGAGGCCTTCTACTCCTTATTCATGGTCAGAAAGGTTCCTAACGACTCCTACTTCTACTTCTACCCCCGGGGGGGTTGCAAAACTCTTGAGGGTGGTGTTTCTTCGAAAGGTCCCTGGAAAGAAAAATTCTTATACGTAAAGGACCTAGCCTGGGAGTTGGCGGCTCCTTGGGGGAAGTTGCCCTTTGTGCCCGACCCCGTCCCTGATCTTCGTCTGTCCTTCATTGAGGTTGGGTTGTTCGATCAACTTTTTGATGTCAAAACTAACTTTAGGGCCTGCTGGTACCTGCTTCTATCTTTTATGCATTTTACTTGCTTCGAAAAATTTTGACACCATCTCATTCCTTTGTTGATTTCTTGCAGGAAAGAAAATTTCCCTCCATGTCGTCCATCGCTTCCGCGAAAAGGAAAATGCTTCAAGGCCCCGCAACCCTCCTCCGCCCCCCTCGAGGAGAGGGGAAAGCAGTCGTCGACGCTCTCCTCCTACTCGGGCTAGGGATCCTCCTGGAAACTCAACTCGCCATGAAGGGCGCTGCTCCCCCCCTCCTGAAGGCAGTGCCTCCAAACGTCCTCAGGAAGGTGAAGCAGACCCCCCGTGCCATGGGGCAGGAAAATGCCTATATACTTATAGGATGAACAGGAAAGGGAACATCTCTTCTTTTTGGGATGCTGTTGACATTGACCTTGCCCACAAACAATCAAGGGACCTAGTGAGCCCTTATGACGTGACGCTCCTTGGTGTCCTCCCAAGTGGCACTCTCACTCGGCTTATGCAGGGCGAAGCTGCTAGGGTATTTTTTTTTTCCTTTTTTTTACATTCTGTACTTGTGCTTCATCTTCTTAACCTTTAAGTGACTAATTGAGGGGTATGTTCTTCGTTTATCAACTTAGCTGAATCTACTTAGCTGCGGCTAAGCAACTATGAGAAAGAGATTCAGCGACTGAAGGACGCTCTTGAAGATGCAAGAAAAGACTTGGAGCGTTGTCAAGGAGAGTTTAAGGTTACCTTTGCTGAGCAAATTAAGTGGAATGATAGCTTTAATCGGGGAGATTGCTTTGGGGAAGACCTTCCTAAAATCAGACGCGGGCAAGGCCTATTTGGAGTGTGTGGGGGATGACTTCAAGGAGAAGTATGTGGGTTCAGAAGAGTTCCACCAAGCTGTCCTGAGTAAGGTGAGCGAGGTATATGACCAAGTAATTAGGCAATGTCGCTCCACGCTGAGGAATAGTGGACAGGCAGAGGTAACCAACCAAATAATCCTCCAGAATTTGAAGACGAGCAAGTACTCTCGGGGGAGTTTCCCCACTATATCCATCACCCACTGATCAAATGGGCAAGGGCTTTGTAATGGCTGCATATCTGCTGCTGGAACGCGAGTGACATTAGCATGTTTTTGGCACTTTCGGCATTTCTTCACAAAGTCTCCGACGTCTGCCTACATGGTTGGCCAAAAGTATCCTTGTCGCAAAGCCTTGCGCGCCAAAGCTCTCCCTCTGGAGTGGTTACCACAACTCCCTTCGTGAATTTCTCTTAGGACATATTCCGCCTTGTCTTTGCTTATGCACTTGAAATATGGCTGGGAAAATCCTCTCTTGTACAATTCCCCGTCGATCAAGGTGAACCTGGCTGCCCTTGTGCGAATTTTCCTTGCTTCCTTAAGATCTTGGGGCACTATTCCAGATTTCAGATACGCTTCTAGCTCCTCCATCCATCCTGATGAATTTCCTTTCGCCATCAGGACTTCATTCCCATCCACGTTCACATTAGGATACTCTTGGTTCAACAAGGTTATCCTCCTACTTCTCAGGGAAGCCAATAAGCTGGCCAACTTAGCAAGTTGATCTGCCTCCTCATTCTGCGCCTCGGGATTTGTTCTAAAGTGAACGCGTCGAGATTTTTCCTCACTGCTTGAATTCTTGCCAGGTACTTGGCTATTTGCTCTCCTTTGGCCTCGAAGTCCCCGTTCACTTGCCTGACCACCAGCTGAGAATCACTATACACCATCACGTGCTTTGCCCCGACCGCAAAGGCCAACTTCCTCCCTGCAATGAGGGCTTCGTACTCTGCTTCATTATTCGAGGCAGCGAAACCAAGTCGGATGGCATAAGGCAACATGTCCCCGTGCGGGCTCTCAATTAATATTCCCGCACCGCTACCTTGAGACGTGGATGAGCCGTCCACGAACATCCTTCAACACTTCTTTTCTTGCGTGCCCTTTTCTTCCATCAACTCGGAACTAAAGTCTGCCAATATTTGCGCCTTGATTGCAGACCTACGTTGATATTCGATTCCATGTTCACTTAGCTCCACTGACCACTTTACCATCCTCCCAGATGTGTTGGGATCTGCTAGCACCCTCTTCAAGGGTTGGTTCGTCAATACTACCACGGGGTGTGATTGAAAATAGGGACGCAACTCGATTGAAAATAGGGACGCAATTTCCTTGTTGTTGTTATCAAGGCCAAGGCTACCTTCTCTATCTAGGCGTATCTTTCCTCCGGCCCCTGCAGGGCCTTGCTCGCATAGTATACTGGCCGGTGTTCGCGCCCTTATTCTCTCACGAGAACCGAACTTATTGCGCCTTCTGAAACAGATAGATACACGAACAGGATCTCCATGGGTTTTGGCTTTGTCAACAGAGGTGGTGAAGTAAGATACTTCTTCAAGTCCTCAAAAGCAGCCTGACACTGCTCCGTCCAAGAAAAACCTTCCACCTTTCTCAATATCTTAAAGAATGGAAGTCCCCTTTCTGAAGACTTCGAGATGAAACGATTGAGTGCCACTTCCGTCCCGTCAATTTCTGGACTTCTTTTATCGTTTGGGGAGGTTACATTTTCATGATAGCCTCAATTTTTTCCAGATTCGCCTCTATCCCCTTTGAGAGACCATGAACCCTAGGAACTTCCCCCTGAACTCCGAAAGTACATTTCACGGGATTCAGCTTCATCCCATATTTCCTCAAAGTGTAAAAGCATTCTGTGAGGTCTTTCACATAGTCTTTCCTCCTACGACTTTTGACCAACATACATCTATATATACTTCCATGTTCCTTCCTATCTGCTCCCGGAACATACCATTTACCAACCACTGATATGTGGCGCCCATGTTCTTCAAACCGAACGACATAACTCTGTAGCAATATGTCCCTTGCTCAGTCACGAAACTTGTCTTTTCCTGATCCTCATGTGCTAACCGAATCTGGTTATACCCTTGAAATGCGTCTAGAAAGCTTATTAACTCACACCTTGAATTTGAGTAAATAAGTGCGTCGATCCTGGGTAAGGGGTATGAATCTTTGGGGCAGGCTCGATTTAGGTCAGTGAAGTCAATACACATCCTCCACTTCCCATTGCTTTTCGGAACTAGGACCACATTGGCCAACCACTCGGGTAATATACAAGTCGAATATAGTCGACCTGAAGCAGCTTCTCGACTTCTTCGCCAATTATCCTGTTCCTCTCCACCCCGAATGCCCTCCTTTCTGCTTTACTGGTTTTGCCTTCGGGTCTACGTTAAGTTTATGGACCATGACCTCGGGGTCTATCCCTTTCATATCTGACAATTCCCATGCAAATGCCTCAACTGATTCTTGCAAAAAATCAATGATGACGCGCTCCAGTTGCGCGCTTAGCAACGAGCCAATCTTCAATGCCTTCCTGGGATCTCCCAGGAGCTCTACCATCTTGATCTCCTCGAAGGCCTCCATTCTTTCCTCAACTTTTCTCTTTTTGGCTTCTCTTCGTGACTCCTCCCTCTGCTTCTCTCGAGAACTTCTTTTTTCTGGCTCACTAAGGTACCTCTCAGGGGACTCTCTTGTTGTAACCAAACTTCCACTGCCTTCGCCTTTCCCCTCAGGGACCTCTATTGGCTTCTTTAATATACTTGCATAACATTCTCTTGCTTGCTTCCTGTCCCCTACCACTTCTCCTACGCCTTCAGGTGTTGGGAGTTTTACCTTCATGTGGTAGGTAGATATCACAGCCTGAAAGAGATTCAAATTCGGTCTCCCAAGGATTGCGTTGTAAGCAGAAGGTGCATCCACCACCAAAAACTTGATAAACCTTGTCACATGCCTGGGGTATGTCCCTATTGACATTGGCAGTGTGACCTGGTTGGCAACGTACCCCGCTGCTCTCACGGTAGCTTTCCTAGCTCGCCCTAAGTCCCTGCCTGCTGGTCCTTCTAAAATGACTCCAATCACTCCAGCGGTCGGAAGGTTATCCTTTCTCTCCTGATCTGCTTCCACTTCAACCCCCATCTCGAGACGGGGTGTCGTCTACTTACTTTTGTGGGTGACCTCCCGGGCCCTTGCTTCATCTTTCCCACAAACTCCTTCAAGTAACCTCTCCTGATGAGTTTCTCAATCTCATTTCTCAAATGGTGGCATTCCTCAGTGTTGTGGCCTCGATCCTTATGAAAGTGGCAATACTTGTCAGATTTCATCCTCTGCGGATTGTCCTTCATCGGATAGGGCCATCTCACTAGCCCTTGTTGTTCAGCTACGGCGAGAACTTGAACTCACGGAGCATTCAACGGGGTATACCGTACCAAATCCCCAGGCAGCGGTGGCTTGCGTTCCCGCCTGACCCCCTCTAACCTGGGGGGAAATCTCATTTCTTCATCATCAGCCTTCCGCTTGAGGGGATTCGCTGGACGCACTCCTACTGTCTCTTCTATCCTGATGTATTTCTCTGCTCTTAGCAGCAATTCTTCCTGAGTCGAGGGAGGCTTTCCCGCAGTTGACTCCTTAAACTGTCATCTTCTCAAATTCTGTTGCATGATGACCACCAGAAGCTCAGGATTCACGTGCGGGACTTCTAACACTGCTTCTGAGAAGCACTGCACATATTCCCTCAGACTCTCATTTTCCCGTTGGACTATTGTGAACAAGTATGAAGCGGTCTTGGGATACCGCCTGTTTATTGAGAAGTGGTGTAGGAAGCACTGAGGGAGTTGTTCAAATAACTCAATAGTCCCTGGAGGTAGCTGGTTGAACCATGCCATTGCCTTTCCTGAGAGGGCAGTATGAAATAGCTTACAATATGTTGCATCACTGATGTCCAACAAATCCGCTCTAGCCATAAAGCAGTCGAAGTGATCCTGAGGATCCCCTACTCCACTATACTCATTCAAACTCGGGATCTTGACCCCTAGGTGGATGGCCTCTGCCAATATGTGGGGGACGAAAGGACTCCGCCGCGGAGGCGCCATTGCCAAAGGTCGAGCCGGGTACCCTAGAGGCCCCAACAGATTGGGGGATACACGCGGGGGAGGGACTCCCCTCTCGTGATGTCCACCTCCTTGCACCGGCGGCACCTCCTCCTGAGGAGGTGGAAAGTAGTTGTCTTCATGTCCCCCATGCGGTGGATGCGGGAAGTAATCTTCTTCGCCCATGCCCCTATGAGGAGGCGAGGGTAAAAGTTATCCTCAGGTTGCGTGGCCTTGCTTTTGACCTCCTCCTCGTAATCTATGCCTTCGATGGCGTCCCCGGGCCTCTGCTCACCCAAGGGAGTGTCTTGACCTCTCCGAGGATTGCGAGGGGGCCGCGGGGTACTGCGCGTCCGGCTATGTACTGCGCTATGGTCCTCTCGGCGGCTTGGGCGGATGCCTCCTCCACCAACTGGCGAAGAGCCTCGTCAGTTATCTGAATGACTGGGGGTGGAGGTGGAGCCTCGACCTCCTCCTACCTCTCCTCCTCTTGGCTTCGCTCTGGCGGATTCTCCAGGGCGTGGCCTTGCTCCTCCTCTCCCCTTCCTCTCTCGGGGTTCTCTTGCCCCACGTTCGCACTCTTCGGTCTCGAACGAGTATTCATCTTCAATGCCTAGACTACTTCCCACATACGGCGCCAAGCTGATGGTGTAGGATTCGGGAGGTAATTAGTCTACGCACTGTAACTCGAAATAATGGCACGAGGCACACGAACTTCTTCCAAAAGTAGAGAAATAAGTTTCTATTAAAATGAATGTAATGCTTTTACAAAGGATTTCACCCTCTATTTATAGTAAGTGAGAAGGAGTGAAAATACAAAATTGCCCCTCAACCGCCTCTCATCTAGCGACCAGAATTTAATCAGTGAGGATGCCTTGGTAAATTGGCATCACCCCACTACTTCTATGACTTCCTAATAACCGCTATGGCACAACTGTAAATTCGTTTACAACTCGAAGGTATTTTGGTAATTTCTTCTATCTCGATTTCCTAGCACTATCACTACTCTTATTCATCTTCACACGTTAATGCATGTGACAAGATATATCTTCACCATTATAATGGTATTTTGGTCAGAAAATTTTTGTTTAACCTGTAATAAGTGAGTAATAAGTCAATGTGGGTAAATATGGATTTTTCGTTCTATTCTTTTTGTTAATATCACTAGATTTGGTGAATTTTGACTAATGGTGGGGTCTATTTGTTAGACGGAAGCAAATGTTAGGGGTATATACTAGACGTAATTTTTCAAATCATAGGAGTTTACGTATAATTATACCAAACTTTAAGTAATGACGGTGAAATTATCCCTTTTTTAAAGCAAAAAAAAAAAAAAAAAACAAAGTTTCTTGCGTGATTAAAGCATCAGCCAATCAGACTTCCACCACGCAGCAGTTGTTGGCCGTGGTTTTTACGAGTGTGGCTAATACATTTGCCATGACTCATAGTCATGACAAAAGTTATTTCCATGGTGGATAAGTTAAGCATTTGCATCGATTTTTGTTTAGTCATGGTTAATAATAATTATTTACCACGATTTTAGTCCATAGCCAATAAAATCATAGGCAATACTAATATATTTTGTAGTGCGTACAAAAGTAAGATGTGCAAAGCGGCAAAAGATAGTAAGTTCGAGGCTTATTAAAAGTGTATCTATATCAATTTTTTAACTGAAAAACTAAAACGATTTTTGGAACGATGGATTTGGATTTGAAAAAATAGTTTCAAATGACCTGTATTAAAAGAATTTGAAATCCAACAATATTCAACAAAAATATTTTTCAAAACTAAAATTAAAAGATTTGAAATCCAATTATCCAAACGATCCTTTATTTGAGATTTGAAGTTCATATATAATTTTAAATTTATTGATTCAAATGTAACGTAACAGTATTTGAAAGAAGGAATTTAGGTTCTTCTATCTATTTCTGTCTTTTTGTAAATAAATCCAATATGATTTTTGACTAATTCGATCTTCACATAACATAATTGTTAACGTATGGAGTTAAAATCGTCTTTGCCAATTAATTACTTCTTAATGTCACTTTTCTAATACATTTCCACTTGAAGTTTTTTCTACTCTTCATGATTGTTTTTAGCAAACACTACAGACTTTAAATTCTGTTATAAATTTTCTTTTTGATTTATACGCATTTCATTATCGAAACAATTTTCTCTACAAATTACTATTTATGGAAGGAGAAACTCTTAGGAGCAAACCCAAAATTGTACTGTTTGTGATTCTATTTGTTCAGAAATCTGATATATTTTAGGGGTAATTACAACTACAACCATGATTTATGATTTGTTTACACAAACAACCACTGTTTTTTTATATAATGACAGAAATTATCCCTGACAGCTAAAAATTGATTAGGGGTAGTTTGTGTAATAGTGTTGCAATTCTTGATTTGTGTGTATAATTTTTCAAAAAAAAAAAAAAAAGGAGTAGTTTGTGTAAATGATGTTGACGCTTTTATTAAGTGTAGGTGTAATTATTCAAAAGACAAATGATTTGTATAAACAGATCATAAGTCATCCACTATAAATGTAATTATTCCTATATTTTATATTATATTATATACTTTCTTGTATCTAATTCCCCTAATTGACCTTTCGAGGATCTTGAAGATTAGTAACTCTTCATACACGATGATTTTGGCTGGGTCTGTATCTTCTTATTTTCCTTCCATACAAAAACAAATTACATAAATGCACGCTATCTTGAACAAAACAAGAAAAAGTTAGAAGACAAGGATTTGGGAAAAACATCGAAAGGCATATATTCATGCACACGTACCAGAAAAAAACAATGAAGATTGGGTTTTGTTCTATTTCTATGCATGAAAAAGGC
Organism: Sesamum alatum; assembly: GCA_034509735.1. Lineage (NCBI taxonomy): Eukaryota > Viridiplantae > Streptophyta > Magnoliopsida > Lamiales > Pedaliaceae > Sesamum > Sesamum alatum. Next base: position 19,503,823 of record JACGWO010000002.1, read on the forward strand.
AGGTGTCAGTTTCTAAAAATAAGGGTCCCGAGAAACATAACGTTGGCATAGTTGAGGAATCTGGTAAGGGGCCGTTTACTTTCATGAATGAGAAATTCAATGGATTCGACTCGTTTGGATAAAAATATTGGATAAGATAAATGCACCCTTGTTATCACCTAAAGTAAACGGTGGATTTAGTGGCTGATTTGAAAATCCTTTTTTGGGGGTGTATTTACATTGTAGGATAATTATTGTGTAATTAGCTGTCAATTACCTAGAATACACTTTAAGTTATTCACTATAGAATTTGGACAATTAAAAGACAAAAATTATTTTGCACTATAATTTATTAATTTTAATAAAATTTTGTCATAAATAAAAAATAGAAGATAAATATTTTTTTAATTTTAATAATTTTAAATAATTTATACAAGTATGATAACTTTTTAATCAAAACATAATTTAGTAACTAATTTTATTAATATATTAATTAAATAATTTAATTATTTAATTATTAAAAAGTTTAATTTATAGAGAGACACAAGTCAATAAAAAGTTAATAAAATAATTTAAATTTAAATTAAAAATTATATAAATAATAAAAAAATATGAGGTGTATGTGTAAATTTTTGTTAAAAAGTAGGGTTAAAAACGTAACTAAACTGCAGCCCCCCAAAATGGGCCGCTCAAGATAAGTTATCTTGGCCCCTAGCCTGGATCATGTAGCTGGGCTAATCTCGGGTTCGTCGGGCTTGCGGGATTTTTTACGGGCCCGAATCATGCATTGTAAACACTGCTTAAATATGGATAAGCCCAAATTTCCCATCCAATCCTGGCCCATCATGCAAATATGAAGGACAAGCGGATCCGCCCGGGAGCGCGAGCGGAAGCGAGAAAGCGAGGAAATAGCGTAAATTAAATCAAATCTAATTTAAAATACGAATCCCAAGGGGTGTACCCTTGGGTGCTCAACCGGGCGTTCGATGTAGGATGTGTAAATATTAGAAACATATATTTAAACACATAGGGCATAGATGTATATTAAATCAATCAAAGCGTAGTAAAACCGTTACCTTTGATTGTTTAGCGTGTGATCCCGGCTACTAGCGTTGTTCCTTCTCCGGAATGCTCACGAAATCCAAACGTATGGATTCTCCAAAGGTGATCCACACCATACCGGAAGAAACACACGTTCTTCTTGCTAGAAAAGAACGGGTTTAAGAAGGAATCGGTTTAAGAGAAGAACACTATGAATTAGTGCTCTCTTAAACTTACTTTGTTCTTCTTCTTGATTCAAAAATCAAGTGAAGAACACAAGTGTAAAAGAGGGAGAGAGGGCCGAGAGTTGAGAGAGAGGAGAGGGATTTTTGTCTTCTCTTTTTTCTACAAAAAGATGAATAATGAATCACTTATGCTTGGTGTTGTATATTCTAATATATATATACATAATTAATGTGATTATTGGAATGTGTCTAGGTTCATCCAAGGATGTCTATATTCATTCCAATCAAGCCTATCAAAATTTATGGTATGATCAAATCATACCAAAAGGGAAGAGCTTGATTGGAGTTGATTTGTCTCTTTCCAAAAGAGATAAGTCAACATACCACCTAGCATGAAACATGGCTGATTTTGCTTCCTCCAAGGGAGCATGTCGGCCATGTTTAATTAAGAGAAGAGGTCCAACTTCTTCCTATCCTAAAATAGGAATTATTTCTCCTCTCGGGTATAATTTAAGGGACCGGGTTTTATCGTAATCCAATTATGACAAACCCAATATTAAATCCAATTTAATGTCCATTTAAATTATTCTCATTGATCTTTTAATCCAATTAAAAGATCCAACATCTCAACGTCTCAACTTTCCATATTTAATCGAAAATCCAATTTACCGATTAAATGAAAGCCCGATACAATATCGACCCGTCCATCCAATGGACTTTTCCTTAAGTAATCCAATTACTTATTTTATCCTTCGAGATCGACTCCAAGTCGATCTCTCAACCTCCTTGGTGATTTGTGTGTGACCCTTTAGGTTCACCCTTAGCTAGACTTGGGCCCGTGTCCCACAAGGGCCCGTTACCATGGGTGGCCGTCTAGCAACGGTCCATGGCACTAGAGACTAGGTGAATTAGCGTGAACATTTAGGCGCCGATTCCGTACAGGTACGATCCTTCCGTCTACTGTCTCCCGACCTTAGTCTAGGGTATGGAATTGGGCGTCGGTTCCCATCCTTGACTAGGCATCTATGCTTAATACTCGAGACCACGTATGCTTCATTGCATCGACACAGGAAACCATTCCCTGTTCGACCAACCACTGTGGCCACAGCTTCAAACAGCATGAACGTGTCTCCGAGCGCATAGGAGATACCTCTGTCACATACTGACAGGGGACGGATCCTCTTCTTGGAATCCACCGTCCTCGCTACACATTTCGACTGCACTTGACAAGGCTTATGATAATCATCTTACAGAATGATTACCTCTCGCCAGATCCAAGATACAGCCGTCATGTGCACGCGACTGCCATGATCCCTCAAGTCTGAGGATTACTCCTGTACTATCGGAACCGGGGAAAACCAATCATACCGACCAAGCCTCCAAGGCTTCCATATGATGATCCCCGCGAGTCAGTCCAGTCGGCTCGACCCCAGTCGACCAACCCATCAAGATCGTGTAGGCATCCCACGCCTTTCGCCGATGAAACACGACACTCATCCAATGAACACGACTCTTGACGCAAGTCTCAATAGGACTCTCGATGCCCTGTCTCGAGGTCATCGACTTGGAACGTTTCGGACCCAACTCTTAATCAGTTGGTTTCATGACAACCATCCAATGCGTGGCCCAACGGCACGAGTTGTTATGTATGGTCTGTGGGCTTTGTTGCGATATAAGTTAAACACCGTTTTAACAAATGTAAGATGAGCGCAACAAAGAAGGTACCATTGGTCACGTATACTCATCTTATTCATCACATAATAATATTACATTTACATCAAGTTGTCAGATAGGTTACAAATCGCCAAACCTATTGGCTTTCTGGTCACCTATTCTAACAAAATAAACGGCCCCTAAAAATGAAGTTGATTAGAAATTTCCCATTGCATTGCATATTAAAGTCGAAATGAGTGAACTGTGCGTTGTGGAAAGAATCCACCGGTCAAGCAAGTCAATGATGCTTGGACACGGATACGACGACACGGATATGATACGACACGGACACAATGACACAAAAAAATTTTAAAAAAATTAGGATACAACACGGTACTAATAAGGGCGATATATAATATTATATATATATATATATATTCTAAATTTCTCTGTCAAAATTTATGCAATATGAAAAATATCAAGTTAATACATAAAATAAGCATGTCTTATATCTAATTTTTTTAACCAAAATACATGACTTAAAAAATATACACAATTCAGTTTATATTAAAAAGTATGCAATGAAAAAAATTTCTAGTCATCCAAGTTAAATTATCGTGACCATCTTTCGATTTTTTAGTAATTTCATCCCAAAATTTTTAGTTGGAGAGATATAATTTTTTTTATTTAGTCCAAAACTCTTTTTTTTTTTTTAAAAAAAAAAGACAATCCAAAATTTTTTAAAATTATAAAAAAAACCCTAAACATGTCGGAAACTCCTCCAAAATGTGTCGGACATGCCAACCAGGCGTGTTCGATGCCGTGTCCTTTTCTTTTTCTTTTTTATTTTATATGTTCAGACATACATATGTCGTGTCTGACACATCCCCGACACTGCATTGAGTAATTTAATAGAGTGTCCGTGCATTATAGATTGAAGCTCTAACCTAATGATTAACGTTGAGGTTTCATGAAAAAGTTTGAGGTCATGGGCTTGAGTCCAACAGGATGTGTGGATAGTTGTCACACTTTATGTGAATTTATTGTAATTTATTTCATGGTTCTTTTTCTATATTGATGTATTGATTGAATCAATGTATTGCTCAATTTATCAAAATATTGATGTAATCATTTAATTGCCACTTATAAAAAAAGAGTTGGGGTTAATTACGCTTAGACTCCCCTCAAAAAATGTGAAATTACACTTTCCGCAAATAACTTTCAAAATTACACTTACACTCCCCTGAAAATTCTTCATTTACAATTGTCTTCCTTTTGTTAGGGGCCGGATGAAAAATGCTAATGTTAGCAAAAAAAAAAAAAAATGTAAATTTTTAATTTTACCCCTCTACGTTCTCCTAGTTATATTTTTTATACTTGTAGTATAAATAATTAAATAAAAATGGTGTAATTGTAATAAAGTATTATCCTCAAATTATAGTCATTCGTCAAAAAGTAGTCATTGATAAATAGAAAAACTAGTCAATTTTTGTGTTTTTTTTTTCATTGGTGTATTCCGTATAAAGTGCCATATATTACTTTGTCAATATTCTAACAATTAGACATAACACTGAAATTGCTAATATTGCTAAATTTAATAAGGTCAACATGGCTAGAAAGGCAAAATGTCCGTGAAGAACAAACTTTACCCCATATATATGAAGTAAAAAAAAAAAAAAACAAAACATGACTAATTTTTTTTTCATTCATAGACTAATTTTTATAAAATAATTATAATTCATGAATAATATTTTCTTACAATTACATCTTTTTTATTATATATATATATATATATTACATTTAACCCGTTATAAATATAAAAACATTAATCTGGAAATGCAAAATGTGGGGAAAAATTTGAAATTCATGTATTTTTTTCGTTGATGTATAAAACATCTTATTTAATGATGAAATTCATTAATTAGGTGAGCTTATAAGTTCTTTAAAATATCTTATAAGATGTTTGAGAGCTTATAAAATGCTACGAAATGTTTGGTGAATTTTTTATAAAAGGATCTTATAAGCTCTTAAAATAAAATGTTAAGATTCTATAAGCTCTTTAAAAAAGAGTAAGGATTTGTCAAATTATTTATAAAATCTTAACAAATTCCTTCAAATTAATTACAAATTTTTTATAATTACTAACATCTTATAAGCTTCACAGTATATTTTATCCAAACACTTCACGAATTTATTTTTAAAATAAGACCTAACATCTTATAAGCTATAAAAATATCTTATAAGATGATGGGCTTATAATTTTTTTTAAAATAAGCATAGTCAAACACTCTCTTAGTAACAAAATAAATACAATAATAGTATATATATATATATATATAATTACTATAGTAGTACTATACATGTATTATCAATAACTATTTACAGTGATGATTTTATACAGAGTTCTTTTTACGGATTATTTTTAGTGACAACATTTATGTAATAACTGTCACTACTAAAATTAGATAAATTATTAATTATATCTAGTGACAATAAAAAATCTTTAGGGATCATAATTACACTCTAATTATATTTTTTAAAATAAAAGATTAATATCCTATCAAATCTCTAAATATTACCACTTAAGTCAAATGGAATGAGCTGGTTAAATGTGAAGTATAATCTTAATTGAAGGGAGGTTTTTGTCACTTCAGAAAGACATGATTAATATACAACACCAAAATAAATAAAAAATCTTAGTGACAAAAACTTAGGTGACAATATTAAAATTTTCATTAATCATGTATACTAAGTGACAAATTTTTTTATTTTGGCACTACCAAGATTTTCATAATTTTAATGTAGTGACAAGATTGAAGCAGATGATGTCACTATTTATAATTAGTTAAAAAAACAGCTGTACATAAAATTGTCATTATTTATGATTTATTATTAAGGGAGATGGAATGCACAATTTTATTACTAATAATAATTGTATTTCTTTCTCTCTCAATGGGAGCAATTCCTCTCTCTAGGAGAAGCTTTTTATGCTAACTTTGACTTTCCTTATATTTATCCCTCTCTCTCGGTTTATTTCCATTCCATACACAATATTCCTTCCCCATGCACTTCTCTTACCATATTCACGTAGTTGTTGCTTTCTTTGCAGATTGACACCGATCGGTGGAACTTCGACGACGTTCATACGCCGGCCTTATCTCCGGTAGCCGTCTCTCCCGGGTTCTGCAGTTGGTCTTGTTTAATCTCATCCCCGTTTTCTTCTCCCCTTTTCTTGTTCTCTTCGTGACTCTTTTGCAGGTATTGGTACTTCAACTCTGGGTTGGTGTTTTGGGTGTCCATTTACGTGTATTGCTTCCTCCATAATTAGATCATTGACTTATGGCTGAGGATCTACATACTCTGACTGAGGGACTGAGTTTTCTGAGGTGGAACAAAGCAGTGTTTCGGTGCCCCTCGGGTCTTGGCATGGTGATACTGAATCTCAGGGTTTCTATTTGGTGGGCAGATTGTTGGGCCGCCGCATGTTCAATTTTGAAGCACTGAAAAACACTCTGTCGAATTCTTTCAATGCTATTAAAGGGTTGGACATCCGCCTCATTGAGAACGGCCGCCTCCTGTTCAAAATTTGCTCATATCATTGATCGGAAGAGAGTGATTGACGGTGGACCCTGGGCTTTTGAACAAAACCTACTTGTTTTGAAGGTTTTGGAGGATGACGATGATCCGGCGAATACCAACCTTGATTTGGCTGATTTCTCTATTCATGTCAGTGGATTGTCAATTGGCCGTATGTCTCGCAATATGGCCGAGTTTATTGGGAATTTGATTGGTCGATTTAGAGATGCTGAACTTGACAGTGGAGGTCAACTATGGGGCTCATCTCTCCGCATCCGTGTCGGCCTTGACTGAAACCTACGGGAGGCGTGTGGATTGTGCCCGGGAGTAGCGCGAATGCGGAAGCGCGGGATAATTAAAGAATTTGCAAGAATTAAACATGCATAAACGATATGTAAAACACGTTCGAAGGGTGTTCCCCCGAATCTCTCGGGCGTTCAGTGTATTTCATGAACAGTAATAGCATATAAAATAATCATGGAGGCTATAGGGTTTAAAATAAAGAGGGATGAAAATAGTAAATCGGAAACCTACCAATTGTCGTTTTCATCTTCCAACTGCTACTCGCGTTATTCCCCGTTTTGCTCCAAGATCTCGTGTAGGAGACCCTCTAATTCGTACACGCAATCCGCCCACGTATCTTGCTCCTCATGCTAGAGATAGAAAAAGTATATATATATATATTGGAGAGGACGGAATGATCAAACGCTATTAAGTTAACGAGATCAAACCTCCTTAGTTCAATTGTCAACACAAAAGAACTTTGGAAGAGAGAGAAAGAGAGATGCGGCCAAGAGAGAGAGGGAGAGGAGCCGAGTATAGTGTGTGTGTGTGTGTGTGTGTGTGTGTTTCAAATTTCATCATCCTTTTCAAAGTGGATACATAGGAGTATTTATAGAGGAGGAATCCCATTCCTCTTCAAATCCCTACACTTTGAAGACTCCTTGAGTAGGATTTGATCTAGTCAAATCCTAGTCAATATCTAGCTTTCTTGGTCAAATCAATCTAAGCCATAGATCTCTCTCTTTAATCTCAACTATCGATTAATTTAATAGAATATTTAAATCTAATTTAAATAGTCCTAAAGGTAATAAATAAATATATCAAATATGAATATTTATTTCAAGCCCATTAAATTAATTTCTAATAACTTTAATTTATTAGATAAATTCTTTTAATCAAATAAAAGGAATTAATTTCTTTCCATGAAAAAGGACCCGATTAAATCCAATTTAATCATTCCATTTTTCCTCCAAATATTTAATTCTAAATTAAATACGTTATGTGTGCGGATTGTGTGTGACTCTTTAGGTTCACCTTCAACTAGACTTGGTTGGATTCCTAGAATCCGCCCGTCACCATGGGTGGCCGTCTAGCAACGGTCTATGGCACTAGAGACTAGGTGAATATAGGGGGATGAATATTTCGGCTCTACAATACATTTATCCTTCCGTCTACGGTCTCACCACTTAGGGTCTAGGGCACGGATTATGCAGGTATCCATTTTGGACCTAAGTGTCGGTCTGTCCTTTTCACCAAACGCCACAAGGGAATCCTTCCCTTCTGTTCACTTACTGTGGTCACAGATTTTAGGGACAAGACACAGAGTATCGTGAGACACAACTGTCAACACATTTTGACAGGAGATGGATCCTTTCTTGGAAACTACTGTCACGTTGTACATTGTGGCTGCACTAGATATGGCTTATGACTACTCAAGTGCATCTTGGCAATCTCTCGCCATACCTAAGATACAGTCCTGATGTAAAGGTAAACTCAACAAATCCTCAAGTCAAAGGATTTGACCTGTACCGTTGGCACCGGGAACTCACGTCATACCTAGCTGACTCGTGAGACCATGCTATCGACCTAAATCAGCTTCCTCACTATGCCATGGATTGGAAGGCATGGACGAACTCCTAGAGTTCATGTCCATTTATCAAGGGTCTAATATTTTGAACTTTGGTCTAATCAAGTGAGAGTTGTAAATGACCGAGATCCCATACATGAACACATTCATCCAAAATGCGTAATATAAAATTTGCATCCCATAGCAGTAATATGATAAATAAAACCATTCATTCACCATAAAAGCCACATGGAAAATTAAAGCCTAGCACGCCCCTGTTGGATGATCACGAGGCCAAAATCCTAAACGATCCATTGAGCCCGCAGTGGATCTATGGTCAATTTAGGGTTGGTCCTACACTATTACATTTAAGAGTAACCCGATCAACATGCTGATGGGCCTTGGTCTCTTTTTCTCTTTCAAGTCTTCATGGAAACGCCTTGGATCCTCCATTCTGGGCTCTCCATGTGGACCTTCCTTCATCTCCACCAAGTACATAAAAATGAAATCCTCACTCCTACACTACTCTCATTACATATGTAAAAAGAAACCTCAGTGAAAATCCGGGGGGAGTAAAATAGGAGGGAGATAGAATGTCTTATTATTCCAACGCAACTAGAAGAGGAGAAGGAGAAAGCAAAAGAGGCACACAGGCCAAACATAAATTAAACCATACATTCGGTCTAGGGCTCGTGATCATCCATTCTCAATAAACGCACATAATTACATGATTTCCAATCACATAAACATATATAATCCATGATTACCAATCGCATCATCCCATGATAAATAAATGAGTCACGTATGAAAAACATGGTACAACCGTTGGTAATATCCTTTCTTGTTTAGGAATACCCTTCCTCATTATTTGAAGGTGAGTAATACCCCGAGATTTCAAATCCAATACCACATCCTTCCAAATAACGTTCTTTGAGAAAACTTGCAAAAATTAAATAAAACTAATTGTTCAGAATTATCCAAAAAATTAAAATAAGACGAAACGTAAACGATGACCGGCCGCTGCCACCGGCGTAAACAGGCCAGCAGGCCCAGCCTGCTGTCCCTGTGCGCGCAGGCCCCTGCTTGCTCGACCGCGCACCTGGCTGGCAGTGCTGCGCACGCTGCTGCGCGCTGGCGGGCTGCCGCGCGCAGGCACCTCTGCCCACGCCCGCCATCTTGCCGCGTTGCCTGCGTGCGCGTCTTGCGAATAGGCCATGCGTGCGCTTGCACATCGGGCGCACCTACCAGGCGCTCGCGCGCAGACTCCATCGTTTGTGCAGCGCCTGGCAGTGCTGCCCCATGCGCGTGCGTGCGCGCGGTCTCCCTTGCCGCGCAGCGTCTGTGTAGGCACCCCGACGTACATCCCCGCCTGCTTGCGCGCACGCCCGACCATCCGCCCGCGCCTGGCGTCCGGCTGCGCACATGCCGGCAGGATCTGCGTGCGTGGTGCGCCTGGCGAAGGCAGCCGCGCGCAGGCTCCCCTGCCTGCACGTGCGCGCCTTGTCTGAGCGCACAGCGTGCGCGGTCAGCCACCGGCTGGCCGCGTCTGCCGTTTTCTCCCGTTTTATTTGTTTTGCCCCCCGTTTCCCAAGAAAAACAAAAAACCAACAGTACCAAAATTCATACATAATTAAAAGCAAGGAAACGACATGCTTTATAATTACAACATCCAGAATTAAATAAATCATGCCATACACGTTTTCATGATTAAAATGCACACAAAACCCTAGGCCTATACACCGAACCGGGCTCTGATACCACTGAAACCTACGGGAGTCGTGTGGATCGTGCCCGGGAGTAGCGCAAATGCGGAAGTGCGGGATAATTAAAGAATTTGCAAGAATTAAACATGCATAAACAATATGTAAAACACGTTCGAGGGGTGTTCCCTCGAATCTCCCGGGCGTTCGGTGTATCTCATGAACAATAATAGCATATAAAATAATCATGGAGGCCATAGGGTTTAAAATAAAGAGGGACGAAAATAGTAAATCAGAAACCTACCGATTGTCATTTTCGTCTTCAAACCGCTACTCCCGTTGTTTTCCGTTTTGCTCCAATATCTCATGTAGGAGACCCTCTAATTCGTACACGCAATCCGCCCACGTATCTTGCTCCTCGTGCTAGCGATAGAACAAGTATATATATATTTGGAAAGGTCAGACTGACCAAACGCTATTAAATTAACGAGATCAAACCTCCTTAGTTCAATTGTCAACAGAAAAGAACTTTTGAAGAGAGGGAGAGAGAGATGCGACCGAGAGAGAGAGAGAGAGCAGCCGAGTAGTGTGTGTGTGTGTGTTTCAAATTTCATCATCCTTTTCAAAGTGGATACTTAGGAGTATTTATAGAGGAGGATCCCATTCCTCTTCAAATCCCTACACTTTGAAGACTCCTTCTTGAGTAGGATTTGACCTAGTCAAATTCTAGTCAATATCTAGCTTTCTTGGTCAAACCAATCTAAGCCATAGATCTCTCTCTTTAATCTCAACCATTGATTAACCTAATGGAATATTTAAATCTAATTTCAATAGTCCTAAAGGCAATAAATAAATATATCAAATATAAATATTTATTCCAAACCCATTAAATTAATTTCTAATAAATCTAATTTATTAGATAAATTCCTTTAATCAAATAAAAGGAATATAATTTCTTCCATAGAAAAAGGACCCGATTAAATCCAATTTAATCATCCCATTTTTCCTCCAAATATTTAATTCTAAATTAAATACGTTATGTGTGCGGATTGTGTGTGACTCTTTAGGTTCACCTTCAGCTAGACTTGGTTGGATTCTTAGAATCCGCCCGTCACCATGGGTGGCCGTCTAGCAATGGTCCATGGTACTAGAGACTAGGTTAATATACGGGGATGAACATTTAGGCTCTACAGTACATTTATCCTTCCGTCTATGGCCTCACCACTTAGGGTCTAGGGCACGGATTATGCAGGTACCCATTTTGGACCTAAGTGTCGGCCTGTCCTTTTCACCAAACGCAAGGGAATCCTTGCCTTCTGTTCAGTTACTGTGGCCACAGATTTTAGGGACAAGACACAGAGTATTGTGAGGCATAACTGTCAACACATTTTGACAGGAGACAGATCCTTTCTTGGAAACTACTATCACATTGTACATCGTGGTTGCACTAGATATGGCTTATGACTACTCAAGTGCATCTTGGCAATCTCTCGCCATACCTAAGATACAGTCCCGATGTACAGGTAAACTCAGCAATTCCTCAAGTCAAAGGATTTGACCTGTACCGTTGGAACCGGGAACTCACGTCATACCTAGCCGACCCTACTCAAGGTCCTCCGTAAGACGGTTCCCGCGAGTCACCTCAGTCAGTCGCTCCCCAGCAGGCCGACCTACTAACACTGCTTTGATGATCCTCGTCACCAGTCGATGAAAGACGACAGCAGATGCTTAGTGCAAGTCTCAAGGGGAATCTCGGTACCCATTTTCGAGATTCCTTGACTTGGAGATTTTCAGACTGATTCAACGGAACTGATTTCATGGACCTACCTCCAAGAGTAGTCCCAGTCCCTGAAATGCGATTTCAGTCTGTGGGCTTTGTTTGTGTAGCGAACAGTTATAAAGCAGATAAAGCGACCACAAACAAAGTATGCGCCATATGAATTTCACTTATTCATTAATGTTTTATCAAAACTTCGAAATTGTTCAGACATAGGTTACAATTTGTCTACCAAGATTGGCTACATGGTCACCTAATCTAACATTGACGTCACCAAACCGCTTCGAAGAATTCTGAAATTACATACTGCGATGGGATCAGAAACGACACTTACCTTTACCTATGAAAGGCTCCCTAGTTTTTGCTATTAGTGCGGCCAATTGGGCCATATCATGAAATTCTGTGAATGTCAGTATGAGCCGGGATTTGATGAGAAGCAAGACCCTCTTCCTTTTGGACCATGGCTCCGAGCTACTACTCCTGCAATGCTTCGCTCTCGAGGAGTTAACTCCATCAGTCGCCCCCCCCGTTACTAGCCGGAATCCATCCAGTGCTAGGTCTACTGCTGATTTGCGCCGAGGCCCTGCCATCTTCCAATACGCCCCACCATCCACTGGCCCTTCCCCACAACCTCCCCCACATACAAGAACGTCCTTGCCACTAACCACACACTATTCCAAACCTACGATAGTTGTCATCCCACACTCTATAACCACTATAGAAACCACACCGAACCCTACTACTCTCCCCTCACCTTCTCCCCTACTCCACTCTCCTACACAACCCACAGTCACTCAATCTCTCTCCACTGTATTCCAGCGACCCACAAAACCCCCCTCACTGAATAACACTGACCCCGAACCATCTCTTCGCCACCCTCTCAGCCAATCTCTCGTCAATGTTCCACTAGTTTTTTCAGCCGCATCACAACCCTCCTTATCACCTTCCCAGTCCTCTTCTACCCTTTCTACTCACAGCCGTAGGAAACAAGCCCCTGGTAAGAAAATCTCCATCTCGAAAAAGCGGAAACTGATCAATGAGACTCTTGACGCGTCAGAATCCCCATCTAAGTGTGTGAAACAGATTGGTGTTGAGCTTATGGACCATTCAGAAGATCACACAAGTCCGGCGGCGGCTGCCATGCAGTCCCGCCCTTCATTATGAGTCTGTTAGTTTGGAACTGCTAGGGGATGGGGGGCCTCTGGACAGTTCGAGCCCTGTTCTCTCTCATCAGGACCCATCACCCCACATTGGTTTTATATCGGAAACCAAATTTTCTTCTAATAATATTAATAACCTTCGCCGTTCTTAAGCATGTTTGGTTTTGGAGTTGATTGCAGTGGCAGAAGTGGAGGATTGGCACTGTTTTGGGATAAGACCGTAACTTGTACTCTTCGTAGTTATTCTCAGCACCACATCGATGTTACAGTTGCACTTGATGGTGTCTCTTCCCCTTGGCGACTTACGGGATTTTATGGTGAGCTGGATACTGCTAAGCGAAGGATCAGTTGGGATTTGCTGCGTAGATTAGCGGCACAGTCACCACGGGCATGGTTAGTGGTAGGCGACTTTAATGAAATTGTCGAACAGTCGGAAAAGTGTGGAGGCCTTCCTCGTCCGACTTGGCAAATCCGTGAATTTCGACAAGCTCTTGAGGACGCTGGTTTGTTTGATCTTGGATGTCTGGGTGACGCCTTTACGTGGTGTAATCATCGTGAAGCTCCGCATACAATTTCTAAACGCCTTGATAGAGCCTGTGGGAATCATAATTGGAAGACCTCTTTTCCTAACGCACAGGTATCTTCTCTGGAAACAATTCACTCAGACCATCTACCTCTCCTCATCGAATTATCACCGGTCACTGCTCTTCCACTTATTCACGAAAAACTATTCCGCTTCGAAGCTTCGTGGATTGCTTCTGCTGACTGTGAGGAGATTGTCTGAGACTCTTGGCGCCTTGCGGGTGGTACTTCAGCACAGGATCACTTTCAACAGGGAATGTAGTGGTGTCGGTCCAAGCTCAAACTTAGCAAGGAACTGGGTTGTGGGGCAGTTCGTCGAGAAATAAAAATGCTCGAAATGAGGTTACAACTTCTGCGTCGACGTACTATCACCGCTGTAAATAAGAAGGGACATATGGCTCTTAAACTGGACATAAGCAAGGCGTATGACAAAGTTTAGTGGAGCTTTCTCCGGCAGGTACTCGTTCGTTTATGCTTTCACTCTCACTTTGTTCAGCTTATCTTCCTTTGTCTTTCCACCGTTTCCTATTCTTTCATTTTGAGTGGCAGGCAGTTCGGTTACGTGTCTCCTGGACGGGGTCTCCGTCAAGGGGATCCGCTCTCACCATATCTCTTTCTTTTATGCTCAGAGGCCCTGAGTTCCTTGATTGTGAGGGCCGAATCCTTGGGTCGTCTTGAGGGGGTCCGTGTTTGTCGTAGAGCACCTAACATCTCCCACTTATTTTTTGCCGATGATACCTTCTGATGTTGTCAAGCATGTTTAGCTTCTATGGACTGTATTAAAGCTATTTTATAGATCTATGGAAAAGTTTCCGGGCAGGAGATCAATCGTTAGAAGTCGGTCATGGTGTTTATCAAAAATACCTCGGCTTAAATGAAGAATTCCATTTCCGATGGGCTGAGTATTCGTGTAGCTGATCAGCATGAAAAATACCTTGGGCTGCCCTCGGTCATTGGTCGCTCGAAAAATGCTGTGTTTAATTCGATTAGAGACAAAATCTGGAAAAAGATGAGTTTGTGGGGTGAAAAGCAACTTTCTTCGGCCGGCAAGGAAATTCTCATCAAAGCAGTGATTCAGGCTATCCCGACATACTCGATGGGAGTTTTTCGCTTGCCTGAGGGTCTTATCCGAGATATTGAATCGATGATTGCAAATTTCTGGTGGAGCTCGAACGAGAATCGTAAAATACACTGGTTGCCATGGAAGCGTCTATGTACCTCTAAATTGCATGGTGGACTTGGTCTCCGGGACTTGAGGGCTTTCAACATGGCCATGCTTGCTAAACAGTTTTAGCGTATTCTCACAACGCCTGATTCGCTTGTTAGTCGCCTATATCAAGCTCGCTATTTTCCCGACTTATCTATCTTTGACGCAGAGCTTGGACACCGGCCTTCATTTACTTGGCGTAGTATCTTATCCTCCAAAGAAGTTGTTCGTGCAGGATATCGCTGGCGTATTGGGAATTGTCGGACAGCTCGAATTTGGATTGATCCTTGGCTTCCGAAAGCCCCATCTTTTCGCCCTAGTACCTCACTTGCAGCATTGCTGCCCCCGACCACGGTTAGTCATCTGTTTAACCCTTCTTTACATGATTGGGATGACTCCCTTGTTCGATCTCTCTTTGCTCCGGTTGATAGTGAGGCCATCTTATCTATCCCGATTAGTCATGCTCTACTTGATGATGAACGTATTTGGCATTTTACCAAATCTTGTACCTTCTCGGTTAAATCTGCATACAACTTGGCCGTCAGTCTGAAGAGAAGTGGGGATGCTTATACTTCAATGAGGGACTCGCCTGATCTTTGTGCTGGGTGGCGAGGTATTTGGAATCTGAAGGTGCCTAATAAAATTCGCATTTTCTGCTGGCGGATGTGCTCCAATTCGTTGCCTCTCGATTCTAATTTGCAGCGTTGGATCCCTGGAATTGAGGCGATCTACCCACATTGCCAGTCACTTGAGGCGGATGATCGTCACACCTTCCTATTGTGTCCTTTCAGCCAAGTGGTGTGGTGTCTTTTGAACTTACGATGGGCATTGGGTTTTTTCAGATTTTTCGGCACCTTGATACACAAGATTTCCACCTGTTTGCAACCATTTGCTGGACTCTGTGGTGGAGTAGAAATAAAAAAATGGTCTGAAAATTCATCGTATACGCCGGAACAGGTTGTTTCTTTTGCTCGGAACTACCTGCATGCCTTTCGGTTTCTCTTGCCACACCACACAGTCTCCATCATGTGTCGACTCCATCTGTGTGGTCTGCTCCAGCTATAGGATTTATCAAAATAAATTCGGATGCAGCAACATTTGAATCCATTGGTGAGGTTGGTTTTGGAGTCCTTGCTCGGGATTATGCAGGACAGTGCATTGCTTGGTCATCTCATCGCATTCACCGATGTCTCCTGGCGGAAGTTGCTGAAGCTTGGGCAGCTCGTATTGCCATCCAAATGGCTTCCCATTATGGCTGGTCGGATATAATACTTGAAGGCGACTGTGCGTTATCTTCAACTTACCTCGTCGCCTCAACCATCGTCACATTTAGGACCTATTATTCATGATGTTTTGTCTCTATGTTCTTCCTTTAATTCTATTTCCATATCTCTTATTCGTCGCACTGGGAACTCAGTGGCTCACTCACTTGCTCGTCATTCGGGAAATTGGGTTGAGGGCACTAATTCTCTCCCTTCTTATGCTTGTACCTTGTTATTGGCAGATTTGTCGTCATAATCTATATGTTGGTTTTCAAAAAAAAATAAATTAAGGGAGATGACCTTTTTGGTGTCTCACTTTTTTTGGGTCTGTATATTTTATCTGTTTTTTTTTAATTAGATTTTCATGATTTATTTCATGTTTTATTTTTTTTTTCTTTTTTATATGTCTACATACTTATCATGATTCAGTCTCAATCCTATGTGGATCATGTGGTGGATAAATTGCTTTTTTTTATATTTTCATGTATGATATTTATATATATATATGTCTCACAATAATATAAATCATTAAAATTATGGAGCATGCTTTAAAACAATTTTTAAGATTGATTGAATATGTATGTTAATTATAATGATTGATTGATTGGCCTTTGTCACTTAATACACAATTTTTGACACTAATAACTATATAGTGACAAGATATAAAATGTTGTCACTTAATATATATTTTTAATAATAACTTTTTAAATTATTATTTGATATTCTGTCACTAATATTGTATTTTGTTATAGTGATTGACCACAAAAAATCTATTCTTCTGACGCATAAAATTACGCAAAAGCTTTAAATATGCGTGTGTTGCGTGTGTTTTTACTATGATTTAATTTTGGTTCCTAAATGCGGATTACGATTCAAAAACAACCAAAATCCCGAAGTAAAATAAATTCTTTGATGAAACTCATTTTTTTCATATAGTTCTATCAAATGACATTTATATATAATAGCTAACATAACAAATAATTTGTTAGCAATTTCTATTGTCAATAAAAAGTATATATACATATCATTATATTTGTGTTGTCACTATAGATATATTATTATTTGTGTTGGAATAGGTGACCAGAAAGCCAATAGGTTTGGCAATTTGTAACCTATCCGACAACTTGATGTGAATGTAATATTATTATGTGATGAATAAGATGAGTATTCGTCACCAATGGTACCTTCTTTGTTGCGCTCATCTTACATTTGTTAAAATGGTGTTTAACTTATATCGCAACAAAGCCCACAGACCATGGATAACAACTCGTGTAGTTAGGCCATGCATTGGATGGTGGTCATGAAACCAACTGATTAAGAGTTGGGTCTGAAACGTTCCAAGTCGAGGACCTCGAGACAGGGCATCGAGAGTCCTATTGAGACTTGCGTCAAGAGTCGTGTTCATTAGATGAGTGCCGTGTTTCATGGGCGACAGGCGTGGGACGCCTACACGATCTTGATGGGTTGGTCGACTGGGGTCGAGCCGACTGGACTGACTCGCGGGATCATCATATGGAAGCCTTGGAGGCTTGGTAGGTATGATTAGTTTTCCCCGGTTCCGATAGTACGGGAGTAATCCTCAGACTTGAGGGATCATGGCAGTCACGTGCACAGAACGGCTGTATCTTGGATCTGGCGAGAGGTAATCATTCTGTAAGATGATTATCATAAGCCTTGTCCAATGCAGTCAGAATGTGTAGCGAGGACGGTGGATTCCAAGAAGAGGATCCGTCCCCTGTCTGTATGTGACAGAGGTATCTCCTATGCACTCGGAGACACGTTCATGCTGTTTGAAGCTGTGGCCACAGTGGTTGGTCGAACAGGGAATGGTTTCCTGTGTCGACGCAATGAAGCATACGTGGTCTCGAGTATTAAGCATAGATGCCTAGTCAAGGATGGGAACCGACGCCCAATTCCATACCCTAGACTAAGGCCGGGAGACGGTAGACGGAAGGATCGTACCCGTACGGAATCGGCGCCTAAATGTTCACGCCAATTCACCTAGTCTCTAGTGCCATGGACCGTTGCTAGACGGCCACCCATGGTAACGGGTCCTTGTGGGACACGGGCCCAAGTCTAGCTGAGGGTGAACCTAAAGGGTCACACACAAATCACCGAGGACGTTGAGAGATCGACTTGGAGTCAATCTCGAAGGATAAAATAAGTAATTGGATTAGTTAAGGGAAAGTCCATTGGATGGACGGGCCGATATTGTATCGGGCTTTCATTTAATCGGTAAATTGGATTTTCGATTAAATATGAAAAGTTGAGATGTTGAGATGTTAGATCTTTTAATTGGATTAAAGGATCAACGGGCATAATTTAAGAGGACATTAAATTGAATTTAATATTGGGTTCGTCGTAATTGGATTACGATAAAATCCGGTCCGTTAAATTCTACCCGAGAGGAGAAATAATTCCTAATTTGGGATGGGAAGAAGTTGGACTTCTTTCCTTAATTAAACATGGCCGACACGCTCCCTTGGAGGAAGCAAAATCAGCCATGTTTCATGCTAGGTGGTATGTTGACTTATCTCTTTTGGAAAGAGACAAATCAACTCCAATCAAGCTCTTCCCTTTTGGTATGATTTGATCATACCATAAATTTTGGTAGGCTTGATTGAAGAATTGATGGTGCTTGATTGGAATGAATCTAGACATCCTTGGATGAACCTAGACACATTCCAATAATCACATTAATTATGTATATATATTAGAATATACAACACCTAGCATAAGTGATTCATTATTCATCTTTTTCTAGGAAAAAGAGAAGACAAAAATCCTCTCCTCTCTCTCAAAATTTCGTGCTCCCTCCCTCTTTTACACTTGTGTTCTACACTTGATTTTGAATCAAGAAGAAGAACAAAGTAAGTTTAAGAGAACACTAATTCATAGTGTTCTTCTCTTAAACCGATTCCTTCCTAAACCCGTTCTTTTCTAGCAAGAAGAACGTGTGTTTCTTCTGGTGTGGTGTGGATCACCTTTGGAGAATCCATACGTTTGGATTTCGTGAGCATTCCGGAGAAGGAACAACGCTAGTAGCCGGGAGCATACGCTAAACAATCGAAGGTAACGATTTATTACGCTTTGATTGATTTCATTTGTATATCTATGCCCTATGTGTTTAAATATATGTTTTAATATTTACACATCCTACATCGAACGCCCGGTTGAGCACCCAAGGGTACACCCCTTGGGATTCGCGTATTTTGAATTTTATTTAAATTTACGCAATTTCTCACTTTTCTCGCTTCCGCTCGCGCTCCCGGGCGGATCCGCTTGTCCTTCAAGTGGTATCAGAGCCCGGTTCGATGTAAGGGGCATAGATCTATGTGTTTGGCATGATCTACTTGCTTTTAAATGGCTTTATTGGCATGCTAGATTACATAAATATATGAATAATATGATGATTCAATTGTTTGGATTTAATGGACTTTTGGCATGCTTAATTTTGTTAGATTGGATCTAAAATTGCATGCTTATTTTCAGAATAATATTAGTGTTATTGTGTTGAAACAATTTTGGAAAACAAAAAAAAAAAAAAAGTTTTGGGCCGGCAGTGGCCGCGCGCAGGCGGGCGCCTGCACGCGCGCCATGCGCGTGGACGCTGCGCACAGGCGCACGCGCAGGGGCGCGCGCGCGCGCTGTGCGCAGCCGGCCGCTGCTGGCCGAGGGCCAGCGCGCGGCACAGCGCGCGCGTGCGCAGGGCGCGCAGGCTGCCCTGTGCGCGCGGCCGGCCGGCCAGCACAACGGCTGGGCCGTTTTGTGCCGTTTTTCGAATTTTTCCGGAAAATTTAATTTTTCTGTATTTTCTGCACAATATTCTGAAAATATATTAATTTTGCATTTTGATTTTGGAATAATTGGATTATTCCTTGGATTAATTTTGCTTAATTAATTTGGGATTAATACATGCATTGGATGCATTGTGTAAAATATCCATTAAATTTAAAATTTGAATTTTGCATATTATTTATATGTTTATGCTTTTGTGATGTTGGACATCACTTGGATATTTGGAATATCCATTTATTGCATGATTATTTGGAATAATTATGTTATATGTGAGTTGATGGAATCAACATGGGATGATCACAAAGCCCTAGACCTTGTGTATGGATGAATGAATGTTTATTTATTTTCTGTTGGGTGGGGCCTGCGTGCTTCTTGTTTTTGGGACTATCATCTCCCGTATTTTCAGCCTCATGATGTTAAGGCTTGTTTTCTTTATTACCGATGTATTACTTTCAGTTGTAATGAGAGTAGATAGGATTGGTGAGGTTTCAATTTTAACAAGCAATTGGAGTCGGAGACCCCAAGGAGGAGCATCAAGGCGTGAAACAAGAGCACTACAAGGCCCATTGGAATGACAATGGGTATATTACTATTGTAATAATTTAGGACCACCCTAGACAGACCATAGACTCACTGCGGGCTCAGTGGGTCGCATAGGTTGGGCTTGTGATCATCCTAACAGGGGTATGCTATGTTTTCTGCATGCGGCGTATTTATTTATCGCTTTAAATATTGGATATTTATGCATGCTAAAACACAATAACGTGATGAGGTCTCGGTCATACACAAACTCTCATTTGGTTGGACCAAATTAAATATTAGGCCCAAAACGGACTTGGATCAAAATGGTATTTTGGTCTGTCCGAGCCTTCCATCCACAGCAATGTGGTGAGGAAGCTACCACTACCCAAGTGTGGTCTCACGAGTCGTGGCACACTTGGACTAGGGGAAAGCTGCACTATTGTTGTGAACAAAAAGACTGCACTCGCTGTTTCCCTGTCTCACGAGTCGTGGGGGGCGACAGTTTGAGGCATGATTTGGTTGATGGGTCGGGCCCAACACTGAGTAACATGGTTCGCTTGGAGTCCTCGGGACCATGTGAATAGGTGAGGCAAAATATCTTGGGAATCTCATTGGATGAGAATGATATTGGATATCTCCCACAAGTTCTTCTTCATGTGAATCGTAAAAGCGGGGCATGGAGATTACCCTTGTGGATCCCAAGCCCACTAGGAAATGGTTTCCCGAAACTCCGCTTGAGAGTGGCGGACTTTCGTATAAATAGTGGGAGGGTTAAAGACTAAAAGACCAAGTCTTCAACTTGAACAATAATATTACCATCATCTGCTAATTTCTGCTTTACATTTTCATTAATGTAGATATGTCTAAGAACCCGTTAACCATGATTTTTGAGACTAACAAATTCAACGGAACGAACTACTCGGACTGGCTGAGAAACCTGAGGATTGTCCTCGGTTTCGAGAACCAAGGCTACGTCTTGGACGAGCCGCCACCGAGCGACTTACCGGAGGGGTCCACGCCTGAAGAACGTTTGACGTTCGAGAAATGGCATGAGGACAACTGGAAAGTACGCAGTATCATACTGGCTTCGATGTCTAACGACATCCAGAAGCAGTATGAGAGGCTGGACAACGTCTCCGTCATAATGCTCCGCATGAACGAGGTTTATGCGGTTCCAGATAGGCATATTAGATATGCCGCCACAAAAGCATTCTTTGGCACCAAGCTCGTTGAAGGAGCGTCTGTACAGAGTCATGGGGTCAAGATGCTCTCCCTAGTGGAGAAACTCGAGGACCTTAAAGCTGGGCTTAACAATGACACGTACATTGACGTGATCCTCCAGTCGCTTCCTCCATCCTATGACCCGTTTGTTGTAAACTACAACATGAACGGACTTGAGAAGTCTATTCATGAGTTGATCAACATGCTGGTCCAATACGAGGCAACGACCCACAAGTCGGCGCCGGCGGTATTGATAGGAGAGGCTTCGACCTCCAAGGCGAATGGCAAGAGGGCCGGACGCTGGAAGAGGAAGAAGGGCAAAGGGAAGACGGTTGTGGCCCCTGCTCACGCTCCGGGCATCCCTGTTGCTCCAGTTGGACCAAGCAAAGGGAAAGGGAAGGCCCGTGGTTCTCAGCGGTCCAAGGCAAATGATGTCTGCATGCATTGCCAAGGGAAAGGGCATTGGAAGAGGGAGTGCCCACAACTCCTCTCCAACCCAGGTGTGTTTGTGGTTGAAGTTAATATGATTACTAATCTGCTTCATGGGTATTGGATACCGGGTGTGGTGCTCACATCTGCAATGATTTGCAGGCACTGCAAAGAAGCAGAAGGCTAACCAAGGATGAGATGATCCTCAGGCTAGGCGATGGCAAGGCCGTTGCTGCGGAGGCCGTAGGATCACTAGAGTTAGCCATTAGCTGTCATGTTAGGATTGTACTGAATGACTGTTTCTATGTACCTAGCATGATTAAAAACATTGTTTCCATCCCAGTCCTTGATAAGGAGGGATATGAATTTACCATCAATAAAAACGATTTTTTCATTATCAAAGATGGTATTTCTCATTTGCTTGGTACATTGGTCAACGGTCTGTACATACTTCAATAGTCTAATTGGATTATGACTGCACTACACAAACGAAAACGTGATGATCATAATAACGCACAGATATGGCATGCGAGGTTAGGTCATATCTCTAAAGATAGGATAAGAAGGTTGGTGGACTCAAAGAGTCTAGAAATAGACGATTTGGACAACCTACCGACCTGCGAATCCTGTCTAAAGGGAAAGATGACCAAGAAACCCTTTGTTGGACAAAGTACGCTAGCTAGTGGCCTGTTGGATTTGATCCATACACATGTCTGTGGTCCACTAAATACTCAGGCTAGAGGTGGGTACTCGTACTTCATAACCTTTACCAATGATCACTCACGGTATGATTATGTTTACCTGATGAGGTACAAGTCTGAAGCCTTTGGAAGGTTTAAGGAATACAGACTTAAAGTAGAGAACCAAACCGGTCGAAAGATCAAAGCCCTTCGGTCGGACCGAGGTGGAGAGTATTTGAGTGGTGAGTTTACTGATTATCTAAAAGAGAATGGGATTCTCTCTCAGTGGACCCCTCCTGGAACACCGCAGCTTAATGGTGTGTCTGAAAGGAGGAATCGGACCTTGTTGGACATGGTCCGATCCATGATGAGTTTTACCGAACTACCCTTTTCCTTTTGGGGATACGCTCTTGAGACGGTAGCCAAAGTTTTGAACTTGGCGCCATCTAAAAGGGTATCCCAGATGCCATATGAGATATGGCATGGCAAGCCTGCCTCCTACAAATACTTAAAAGTGTGGGGTTGCCCCGCATATGTCAAGAGATTAGTGGGAGATAAACTGGACTCGAGGTCTAGTTTATGCAGACTTATCTGCTATCCGAAAGAAACTGCGGGGTATTATTTCTATGATCCCTCCGAGCAAAAGGTTTTTGTCTCGCGAAACACAGTGTTCTTAGAAAAAGGTTTTCCATCGGATAGTCGACGCGATGAGGTACTCCTTGAGGAATTAAGTGAGGTACCCCATGAGGCGGCAGTGACATTTGAGCCAGTGGTTCCCACTGATATTGTTCCAGTCCTCCGTAGGTCGGCCAGAGTATCCCATGCACCTGATAGGTATGGATTTCTGGGCCTGACCGGTCAGTTGGATAATGATCCAAAGACGTACGGAGAAGCGATGTCGGACATCGATTCGGACAAGTGGCTTGAGGCCATGAGATCCAAGATGGACTCGATGGGTACAAATAAGGTTTGGACCCTAGCAGATCCACCAAAAGGGGTTAAACCCGAAGCTGGAACATACGTTTTGATGAAGTCATACGGGGATATGATTTCATCAAAAACGAGTCCAATCCTTGTGTATACAAGAAGATCAGTGGGAGCTCAGTTGTGTTTCTGGTGCCTTACGTGGATGACATCTTGCTCATTGGGAATGACGCTAAGATGTTGGGTACCACTAAAGATTGGTTGTCAACGCAATTCTCCATGAAGGATATGGGCGAGGCATCCTACATCCTTGGCATCAAGATCTGCAGGGATAGATCTAGAAGGATGTTAGGAATGGCCCAGTCCTCGTACATTGAGAAAGTCTTGAAGAGATTCAAGATGGAGAACTCAAAACGAGGATTCCTTCCTATGAGGCATGGAATTAAGTTATCCAAGAAGCAGTCTCCTAAGACTGATGAGGAGCTTAAACGGATGTTGGACATCCCCTATGCTTCAGCCGCAGGCAGCATACAGTATGATGTTCAGTGCACTAGACTTGATGTGGCTTTCGCTTTGAGCATAACTAGCCGATATCAGTCGTGTGCCGGGGAGGTACACTGAAGTGCAGTCAAGACTATCCTGAAGTACCTGAAAAGGACTAAGGACATGTTCTTGATCTACGGCAGTGGAGAGTTGATACTGGAAGGCTATAGCGACGTTAGCTTCCAGTCGGATGACGATGATGCCAAGTCTCAGTCTGGTTATGTGTTCAGACTTAATGGTGGCGTGGTCGCTTGGAAGGGTTCCAAGTAGGCTACCACGGCGGACTCCACCATAGAGTTTTGAATACATAGCGGCTTTGGAAGCTGCTAAGGAGTGGTTTGGTTGATGAGCTACATCCAAGGGTTGGATGTAGTACCTAGCATTGCTAAGCCTGTAATTATCTTTTATGATAACAACGGGACGATAGCGCTAGCAAAGGAACCGAGATCTCATCACTATCCAAGCATATTCTTAGACACTACCATCTACGTAGAGAGATGGATAGCAGGAGTGACGTTCGGTTGGACCGAGTCAGCTCCGCAGAAAACATAGCAGATCCACTTGCTAAGCCCATGTCGCAAGTTGCCCATACTCACCATCTGAATAAGAGGTTCGAGGTCAATGGGTGATTGGCTTTAGGTCAAGTGGGAGATTGTTGGAATAGGTGACCAGAAAGCCAATAGGTTTGGCAATTTGTAACCTATCCGACAACTTGATGTGAATGTAATATTATTATGTGATGAATAAGATGAGTATTCGTCACCAATGGTACCTTCTTTGTTGCGCTCATCTTACATTTGTTAAAATGGTGTTTAACTTATATCGCAACAAAGCCCACAGACCATGGATAACAACTCGTGTAGTTGGGCCACGCATTGGATGGTGGTCATGAAACCAACTGATTAAGAGTTGGGTCTGAAACGTTCCAAGTCGAGGACCTCGAGACAGGGCATCGAGAGTCCTATTGAGACTTGCGTCAAGAGTCGTGTTCATTAGATGAGTGCCGTGTTTCATCGGCGACAGGCGTGGGACGCCTACACGATCTTGATGGGTTGGTCGACTGGGGTCGAGCCGACTGGACTGACTCGCGGGATCATCATATGGAAGCCTTGGAGGCTTGGTCGGTATGATTAGTTTTCCCCGGTTCCAATAGTACGGGAGTAATCCTCAGACTTGAGGGATCATGACAGTCACGTGCACAGGACGGTTGTATCTTGGATCTGGCGAGAGGTAATCATTCTATAAGATGATTATCATAAGCCTTGTCCAGTGCAGTCAGAATGTGTAGCGAGGACGGTGGATTCCAAGAAGAGGATCCGTCCCCTGTCTGTATGTGACAGAGGTATCTCCTATGCACTCGGAGACACGTTCATGCTGTTTGAAGCTGTGGCCACAGTGGTTGGTCGAACAGGGAATGGTTTCCTGTGTCGACGCAATGAAGCATACGTGGTCTCGAGTATTAAGCATAGATGCCTAGTCAAGGATGGGAACCGACGCCCAATTCCATACCCTAGACTAAGGCCGAGAGACGGTAGACGGAAGGATCGTACCCGTACGGAATCGGCGCCTAAATGTTCACGCCAATTCACCTAGTCTCTAGTGCCATGGACCGTTGCTAGACGGCCACCCATGGTAACGGGCCCTTGTGGGACACGAGCCCAAGTCTAGCTGAGGGTGAACCTAAAGGGTCACACACAAATCACCGAGGACGTTGAGAGATCGACTTGGAGTCAATCTCGAAGGATAAAATAAGTAATTGGATTACTTAAGGGAAAGTCCATTGGATGGACGGGCCGATATTGTATCGGGCTTTCATTTAATCGGTAAATTGAATTTTCGATTAAATATGGAAAGTTGAGATGTTGAGACGTTGGATCTTTTTAATTGGATTAAAGGATCGACGGGCATAATTTAAGTGGACATTAAATTGGATTTAATATTGGGTTCGTCGTAATTGGATTACGATAAAACCCGGTCTGTTAAATTCTACCCGAGAGGAGAAATAATTCCTAATTTGGGATGGGAAGAAGTTGGACTTCTTTCCTTAATTAAACATGGCCGACACGCTCCCTTGGAGGAAGCAAAATCAGCCATGTTTCATGCTAGGTGGTATGTTGACTTATCTCTTTTGGAAAGAGACAAATCAACTTTAATCAAGCTCTTCCCTTTTGGTATGATTTGCTCATACCATAAATTTTGGTAGGCTTGATTGAAGAATTGATGGTGATTGATTGGAATGAATCTAGACATCCTTGGATGAACATAGACACATTCCAATAATCACATTAATTATGTGTATATATTAGAATATACAACACCTAGCATAAGTGATTCATTATTCATCTTTTTCTAGGAAAAAGAGAAGACAAAAATCCTCTCCTCTCTCTCAAAATTTCGTGCTCCCTCCCTCTCTTACACTTGTGTTCTTCACTTGATTTTGAATCAAGAAGAAGAACAAAGTAAGTTTAAGAGAACACTAATTCATAGTGTTCTTTTCTTAAACCGATTCCTTCCTAAACCCGTTCTTTTCTAGCAAGAAGAACGTGTGTTTTCTTTCGGTGTGGTGTGGATCACCTTTGGAGAGTCCATACGTTTGGATTTCGTGAGCATTCCGGAGAAGGAACAACGCTAGTAGCCGGGAGCATACGCTAAACAATCAAAGGTAACGATTTATTACGCTTTGATTGATTTCATTTGTATATCTATGCCCTATGTGTTTAAATATATGTTTTAATATTTACACATCCTACATCGAACGCCCGGTTGAGCACCCAAGGGTACACCCCTTGGGATTCGCGTATTTTGAATTTTATTTAAATTTACGCAATTTTCTCGCTTTTCTCGCTTCCGCTCGCGCTCCCGAGCGGATCCGCTTGCGCTCCCGAGCGGATCCGCTTGTCCTTCAATTTGCCTATAAAAGAAACTTAATGCATAATTCTAATCACAACACTAGAAGAAAATTCACTATTGGCTACAAATTTATATGCTACGGACTAAAACCATGATAAATAATTATTACTAACCATGGTTAAACAAAAATCGTTGCGAAAACCTAGATTATCTACCATGAAAATTATTTTTGCCATGGCTTTTAGTCATGAAAAATATTTTAGCCACACTCACAAATACCACGACCAATAATTAATCGTTGTATGACCGTTGTGAATGATTATTCACTAGACTATTTAGCCATGGTTAAATATTAAATTTTTTCTAATGCAAATCCCAATCATATATATTATGATAAGATCAAAATTATTGTCACTTAGATTTATCCTTAATGAAATCTAAAAACTTACAACTTAATTAATATGTTGTTGTAAAGTTTTTATATAATTACCCCCCCCCCCTCCCATGATTCTTGGAAATTTAGTGATCTTGATACAAAATGGTAATCATTTTGATTCTGATTTCCTCAGTCTTTTTTCTTTCTTCATAAAGCCCATGCAAGAACAATAGTTACATGCACTCTACATAATTCATTAAATAAAACAAGAAAAGGAAGAAAAAAAAAGACAAAGATTCTGGTAAAACATCAAAGACGCATATGTTCTTCTACACGTACCAAAAAAGAAAAATAGCACAATGAGATTGGGTTTGTTCTATTTCTAAGTGTGAAATGTATGGCCCAAATTCACTCGGCCCAACTTTGGTCTCACTTGGATGGCAAGCCTCTCACTTAAAGTCCGCAAGTCACAGGTTGGCTCACTCTCTGACCCGACCCACTCTTGGCCCAACCCGCTTGCTAACCTGACCCGTCTCGGCCTTAATAGCTGAAAACCCTAAGTGCCTCTTCTCACTATGTGCCTCTCCATCTTTAGCCTCGTTTCTCTCTATGTGTTGGCTTCTCACCTCTTCGCCTGATAAGTCTCCTCGTTTTCTTCCGCCTCCAATAATGGCTGCCAACTATATATTTTCTCCCCCTCTTCATCTTCACACCGAGTCTGAATCATCTCCACCCCTTCTCTCTACTACTGAAAGTTCTTTGTGAACAATACCTTCGTGGTAAACCCTAAAAGCCTTTGTGGCCTAACCTCTGTGGTTCTGAGATAACAGCCTGTGTGGCTTTGAGTTGATAAGCTTTGCGACCATGAGACTGGGTTACTGGCCTCTAGCCTTTGTGGGTCATGGGCCGTGCTAGTCAGGAACAGGCTACCTGAGCCTTTGGTTCCCTGTGATCCTAATGTTTGATCTCAGGGTTTTTATGATATATATATATTGTTTTTTGTTTTGGTTAACTCTATAATTTTATTCTCTGGTTTGTATTAAGGGTTCTTGTACCCACCTACTCTCTGTAATAGTTTCTTAGATTGAAAATTTGGAGATCTGTATCCTAGTGGTGGATTCTTAACATTGTATCAAAACTAGGTTAAGCCCACGGCTCAGTCTCTTCTATGGTAACATCTCTCTAAACCTAACTTTGCTTATTATTACTCCTATCAGACCAAGACCAACCCTTGCTAATTTCCTTACCTGGCTGGGCCCTTGAGGCCGTTGGGTATCTGGCTCGAGGAGTTAGTCAAGCACCCGCTTCAAATCTGCAAATTATCTGTGCTTAATTAGTCTGGTGAACTTGTGATAAACCTGTTTTTTAATTTCTTATTTATCTACCTGAACTATCTGTTTATACATTATCTGTTGAATATGGTTGGTTATAATCTTCTACCCTTTGATGGAAAAACGAATTTTACAATATGGCAACAAAAAAATGAAAGGAATCTTGATTCAACAGAAAATGTTTAAGGCTATAGATGGAAAGTATGCTGAATTTGTTTCTGAAGAGAAAATACCGGAAAATGATGAGTAGGGATGGGCGAGTTCGGTTTGAGTCTTCATCGATCGTGCATATTCTTCTATTATTCTAAACTTGTTTGACTCTGTGATTAGTAAAGTTGGGAAGCAAAATTCTACAAAAATAGTTATGGGATAAACTTGAGGAGCTTTATATAGAAATATCTTTGCCCAGCAAACTTTTCTTGCTTGAATTTTTTTTCAGATATAAACTTGATGCTGTTAAAAACATCGATGAAAACATAGATGAGTTTACTAAATTGATTCAGGATATAAAGTTGATTGGTGACAAGAATATTGATGACTATTCTCCTATTGTGCTGTTAAATGCTATTCCTGATTCATATGGTGATGTTAAAGCTGCTATTATGTATGGGAGGGACAATGTGAATCTTGAAACTGTAATTAGTGGCCTCAAGAGTAAGAAAAAGGATTTAAAGGCTAATAAACCTAGTTAGAGTCAGAACGAAGTGAATTTTGTAAGAGGTAGGACTGAAAACAGAAACTTGGATTATAAATTCAGGAAGCACAGTAAAAGCAGAAGCAAGAGTAGGGGTAGGAGTGAGTCCAAGTAGAAATACAAGTATGACAACAAGTTTGATAATAATGACAGTGATAAACAGAAGGATAAGAGGTGTTATAACTATGGGGGTAGAGGTCACTTTATTAGAGACTGCAAAAAGTCAAAGAAGAATAACCAAAATGAGTTTGCTAATGTGACTGAAGAAAGCTGTGATGAGGTATACATGATATCTGATGTTAATTATGCAAAAATCTCTTTGAACATGAATGAATGGCTTATTGATTCTGGATGCACTTTTCACATGACTCTATTCAGAGAAATTTTGACAAATTACAAACCTGAGAAATTAGGTTCTGTTTCTATGGCAAATGAAAAATTATATGATGTGCATGGCTTTGGTGAGTGTGTTTAACCTTTGAAAATGGTTTCAAACTTACACTGAAAAATGTGAGACATGTTCCTAATCTATGCCATAATCTGATCTCTTGTGCTGCCTTAGAGGAAGAAGGGTTAGAAGGGAGATGGGGTAAGGGTATCATGGAAGTCCTGAAAGGATCCCTTACTATATTTAAGGCCAAAAGAAAGAGGAACTTATATCTCTGTTCAGTGAATTATGATATGTTTGCTACTCTTGTTCTGAAAAACAATAAGACTGAAATGTGGCACAAAAGGCTGGGACATACAAGCATGAAAGGCCTTGAGTTATTGCATAAGCATGGCATTCTAAACGAAAAAATTGATGATATGGAGTTTTGTGATGACTGCATTCTTGGAAAACATCATAAAGTGCAATTCCTTTCATCACCTTCCCCAAACCCCATTTCATCCTCATGCATTCTTGATTATATTCATGCTGATGTTTGGGGACCTGCCAATGTCCCAACTCATGGTGGTGACAGATATTTTCCCTGTGTCATAGATAATTTTTCCAGAATGTTTTTTGTTTTCTTGATGAAACACAAATCCGAAGTTTTTGATAAGTTCAAAACCTGAAAAACTTCTATTGAAAACCAAACTAGCAAGAAAATCATAACTCTTAGAACAAACAATGGTCTGGAATTTTGTAAACAAAATTTCACTGATCTATGTAAAGAGTTTGGTAAAAAGAGACACAAAACCACTCCCTATACCCCACAACAAAAGGGTGTTTCTGAACGTATGAACATGACACTTTTAAATAAAGTTAGATGTCTTTTGATTAGCTCTGGTCTTGGAAAATCTTATTGGGGTGAAGCCCTATTAACTACTGCTTATTTGATAAACCGTTCTCCCTCTGTTCCTTTATCTGGTAAGCTGCTTGAATGTGTATGGTCTGGTAATGATGTTAACCTCTCTAATCTTCGCATTTTTGGATGTTCTGCTTTTGCACTACAACACAGTGATAAACTTGATGCTCGTGCACAAAAATGTGTGTTTATTGGTTACCAGAAGGGGTTAAGGGATATAGGCTGTGGCTTAGAGGCTACCCAGGCTTTAGAGTCATAATCAGTAAGGATGTCACTTTCAATGAACTATAAATGCCTTGTCTGTTAGATTCCCCTAAGAAAGACTTAGATCTTAATATAGAGAGTACCTTCAATAAGGTGGAGGGTATTTCTGAAGAAAACCCTCACAAAGAACAAACTAGAAATGAACATCCAGATGTTGAAAATGAAATCGCCAATGACTCTAGGACTAATGGTTATCAATTATCTTGAGATAGAGAAAGACGAGAACATAGGATTCCATCGAAATACAAAGACTTTCACTTGGCTCTCAACACTGAAAGTATTGAACCAGTCTCTTATGAAGAAGCACAAGAATCTGGTAATTCTAAATTGGTAAAAGCTATGAATGAAGAAATAGAGTCCTTAATCAAAAAACAAAACTTGGACTCTGGTCCCTAAACCTAAAGGTGTCTTTGTTATAAACTGCAAGTGGATTTTCAAAGTAAAACAAGAGAGTGAATCAATTCGCTACAAGGCTAGACTAGTTGCTAAAGGTTTCACTAAAAAAAAAAGAATTGATTACACTGAAAATTTTGCTCCAGTAGTAAAATATAATACAGTCAGAATTTTGCTTGCTCTTACTGCACACTTCAATTGGGAACTCAAACAGATGGATGTTAAGACTGCATTCTTGCATGGAGAACTTGATGAGAAAATCTACATGAATCAACCTGCAGGTTATATTGATAAGAAATTCTCTGATCACGTTTGCTTGCTTAATAAATCCTTATATGGCCTGAAGCAATCACCTAGACATGAATTAACCTGCAGGTTATATTGATAAGAAATTCTCTGATCACGTTTGCTTGCTCGATAAATCCTTATATGGCCTGAAGCAGTCACCTAGACAATGGAACAAGAAATTTGATATGTTTATGAAGTCTTTAAAATTTCTTAAAAGTGCTTATGATCCATGCTTGTATTTTAAATATGAATCCCATGATCCAGTTTTTCTAGTTCTTTATGCCGATGATATGCTAATTTTCAGTCCCAACATGTCTTTGATTAAAGAACTGTAGAACAACCTGTGCAAGAGTTTTGAAATGAAAGATCTTAGTGATGCAAAAAGAATCCGTGGTATGACTATTGAAAGATCTTAGTGATGCAAAAAGAATCCGTGGTATGACTATTGAACATGCCTACCATACTCCTAAACCAAAAATCTTATGTGAAATCTGTGTTAGAAAAGTTTTCTATGCTAGATGCTAAATCTACCAATGTTCCTTTGGCTGGTCATTTTCAACTTAGTAAGGAACAAAGCCCAAAAACTGAATCTGAAAAAGAAAGCATGAAAAATGTTCCTTATTCAAATGCTATCGGAAATGTTATGTACCTAATGGAAAGTACTCGACCTGATATTGCTTATCCTGTTAGCTGTTTGAGTAGATATATGTCAAATGTTGGTTCTGTGCATTGGGAAGCCCTTAAATGGTTACTTAGATACTTGAAAAATTACATTAATGCTAGCATAAAATTTTCAAAGTTCCCTAATGGTGTGAATCTCGTTGGCTGTGTTGATTCAAACTATGCAAATGATAGGGACAGTAGGAGATCTACTAGTTCTTACATCTTTACACTATGTGGTGCATGTATTAGCTAGAAGTCTCAACTTCAAAAAAATTGTTGCATTACCTACTACTGAGGCAGAATACATTGCTACCACTGAAGCCTTTAAGGAAGCCATTTGGCTCAAAGGACTATTAACTGAAATCGGTTTTTTAAAGAAAAAGATGTCTGTGTTTTCAGATAGTCAGTCTAGTATTCAATTATGCAAAAATCCAATTTTTCATGATCGAACTAAGCATATTGATGTAAGGTATCATTTCATTAGAGATATTGTCGGAAAAGAGATTATTAACCTTGAAAAAAATTCCTCTGACAACAATCCTGCAGATATGGGAACAAAATATCTTTACTTAGAAAAATTTTAAAACTGCCTCAACATTCTGAACTTGTCCTAATTCCTGCATTTACTTCTGTGTGTCTTGTTCTTCTATTTCTTTACAGGTACTCTCAAGGGCCCTGGAGTTTAAGGCGATGATGACATCCTGTTCCGGCCTCTTGGTTTTGGTCTCAGGTGGAAAATGTGAAATGTATGGCCCAAATCCACTCGGCCCAACTTTGGTCTCACCTGTATGGCAGGCCTCTCACTTAAATCCCACAACTTTGGTCTCCTCGTTTTCTTCCGCCTCCAATCATGGCAATAAGAATAAAATACTAAAACCAAGTTGATCCAAAGCAATCATGAACTTAGAATCCTTAAGAATTTTCCACTTAGTAAGAATTGGGGTTAATCACCATGCTAGATGTCCAAGCTCAGTAGATAACTTTGCAGACTCTCTATCAAATGTCTTTCATGTATAGGGCCAATGTGGATAGCCAACTTTTCTTTGTTCTTATTGTTTAACTTTCAAATCACTATCCCACTACAAGAAAACACCTTGACAGCAACGATGTGAAATCTTTGCAAAATAGTTCAATTCGTTGTTAATTTCAAGAAAAATATTGACTTGCTAATTAGCTGGACGTTGATTTTAATATTAAATATTTTCTTTACTGATTTTACTACAAAATTTACTAAGAAAAATATCCCTTGCTAATCAGCAAGGAATTTTTTCATTCCTTCTCATAGCAAGGAATAAATTCTATGCTGATTTTGTTACTTCAATATAAAAATTATTAAAAATATGTAATTATTAGCAACACATATATTGATTGCTAATTTACCTATAAAGTTGAATTTCAATTAATCATCAACATATTTTGTGTTGCTAATTTTGTTACCGAAAAGTAATTTTAATTTTTCAAAATTCTCAAATTAAATTATTTTAAATTTGCAGTGTAACTAACAAGGAGCAACAACTAGCTTCCTGAATTTATTTTCCTTGTTGATATTGAATGGGAAATATAGCTATTTGGGACTAAGCCAAACATGTCAACACAGAAACAAAACAAAACGGCCACCATAGTGCATATGAACATAGTATCCCAATGATAGAAAACCAAAAAGTACCATAATGCATCTGAACATGGCCAAGGAAATATATCATCATGATAATCTGGCACACTTCAAATAGAAATATGTTAAAATTCCAACTAGAATTCCAAATAGAAAACAACTATCTTATCAGATGCGTTGCCACTTTTCCCATGGTACGTTTCAGGTACAAACATCTAACTTGTTAACAAGAACACCAATAACTTCTTGAAAACATTTGAAGCTAGGAGGCAAAATAAACCAGTAAGACGAGAGTCTGGAAAATTATCCCTAACATTACAGAAAACCTCAAAAACTCATCTTTTGGAACTAGTAACTGAGCCAGCGAAGAGGTGCTACACTAGATAATTTTTTCAAAAGTAGAATATCAAAGATGAAAGTATAAGAAAGATAACTTTCAACAACCACATCAGATTAAACACCGAGATGCAAGAACAAGGGCTTAACCACAAGACATGAAACGAATAAACAGACTCCTAGTAAACTGCCTCTTAGTGAACTAGCACTAGCAGATTGAAAGGCACAACTATTGCAGCAAAGTATCTCCATAAATCACAATAATCAGTTACCAATTAATGATAATACATAAGATTGATGTCAAAGAACGATGAGATATAAGCAAGTTGTATATTATTACCAAACGTATGCGAGTATGATTCAGGCCCAAAATACTCTTGGTAAGCTCCAAACATGATGAACCACCACATATGAACACTAAAGAGGAAATGTAATTGGCTACTGAAGACACAGGAAGAAAGGCTCACATTTTGCTAGTTTTCTAGTTAATAAATAATTTCTCAGCCAAGGGGTTGAGATAAATTTGATGATCTATGATCTTCAGCATAGTAGAACATGTCTAAAAATATATTTTCTGTTTCAAACAACAAAAACCTTTCATAACACTAAAACAAAACATAACATTAGGTCTAGATCCAAAAATCAAGCATAACATCATGTTGCCCTTGAATTCATAAGATATTTAAGTTCCTTGATTTGTTTCATGTAGGTTGCTATTAAGTTGAAACGGTACAAAATATGAAAAAATAAGATCTTTGGGAAAACCAGCAATAAGAAAATATAAAGTCACTCTAAATACAAGCATTACGGACCTTATTAGAGCATTAAGTAAGTAGGAACACTTGAAGCTGGAGGTGGGAAATAACTAAGAGGAACTAGAGGTTGGAAGTAGATAGGTGGTGCATCAGAAAAATGACTGAACACGCCAGGATTAATGCATTCTCCTGGAGAACACATGTTGGCCTGGAAAAAGTACCATAGGCCGCAAGTACACTAGAAACAACATTTTGAACTTTTTGATCAAAATTACTATCATTTCTTGTAGCTCTCGCTGTTGTTGTTCTAACTCTTGAATTTGTTCTTTATATTGCTTCATTTTTGCTTGTGAAGAGAGACTACCTAAACTATGATTATAGTACGAGATGTTACCACTGTACGAATTCCCAAATCCATAATAACGTCCATTGCATGGGCTAACTGATATCCCAAACTGCTGAATCATACACATATGAACCTTTTGAAGAGGTAGCTCCATCACTCTTAGATTGTTTTTCTTTGAGCTTGGTACTATAGACCTTCTAAAAAACAGTTGCTAAATATAATTAATAACATTACTCTATATGCAAAAGATCTTTCCTTTTTGAAATAAAAAGAAATGATTTGTTGATATCTTCTTTGAATTTTGAACCACAAAAGGTCCCTTCATTTTATTCCTCCTATGAGTTCGACCAAAAACCTCTTCGAAAGACACCGATATTCTTCCATTTTTGAGAGCCTGTAATGGAAACACACCCACCAACCAAGTAAAAATCAACACTAGGAAAAGTACCAGACAAAACAGAGTATCAAAAGTACCTGACGTCGCTTACGCTTTGAGTATAACCAGTAGATATCAATTTTGTGCAGGCGAGGCACATTAGAATGCAGTCAAGAGTATCCTCAAGTACCTAAGAAGGACTAAGGATATATTCTTGGTTTATGGTGGTTGAGAGTTGATTCTGGAAGGCTTCAGCGATGCTAGCTTCTAGACGGATGACGATGATGCCAAGTCTCAGTTGGGGTATATGTTCAGACTTAATGGTGGAGTGGTGACTTGGAAAAGTTCCGAGCAAGAAACCACAACCGATTCCACCACTGAGGCTGAATACATAGCAGCTTCGGAAGCTGCAAAGGAAGCAGTTTCAATGAGAAACTACTCCAAGAGTTTGTTGTGGTGCCTAGCATTGCCGAGCCCGTGGTTATCTTCTGTGATAATAACGGAACTATATCGCAAGCAAAGGAACCGAGATCTCATCACCAATCCAAGCACATACTTAGATGCTACCACCTTCTGAGAGAAATGGTAGGAAGAGGTGACATTCGGATGGACCGAGTCAGCTCAGCAGGCAACACAACAGATCCTTTGACAAAGCCTATGTCACAAATTGCTCATACACAACATCTTGAGAAGATGGAGTTAAGACATATGGGTGATTGGCTTTAGGTGAAGTGGGAGATTGTTAGAATAGGTGACCGTGAAGCCAATCTTGTTAGACTTATGTAACCTATTTCTAACAATTTGGTGTTTAAATAAAGTTTATGAAATAAAAGTGATATTCATACTTGGCGTTTATTCTTTGTTTGTGTTCGCTTAACCGCTTTATGTTACAAACTGTTCAACGTGCAAAGAAAACCCCTAGACCGAAACCTTATCCAAGAAACTGGACTGCGCATAGGATGACAGGTCATAAAATCAGTTTCTGTGGATCAATCTGATATACACCAAGTCGAAGGACCTCGAGATAGGGTATCCAGAGTCCATTTGAGACTTGCACTAAGCAATTGCAGTCGCGTTTCATCGACAAGTAACGAAGGTCGTTCATGCAATGTTAGTGGGTTAGCTAGCTGGGTGTCGGCTGACTGAGGTGACTCGTGGCAATCGTCATATGGAAAACCTTGAGTGGGTTGGTCGGTATGACTTGAATTCTCGATTCTGATAGTACAGGTTTGGTCCTCGGACTTGAGGGACTGTTGTGGTCACATACACACCGTGGATGCATCTTAGATTTGGCAAGAGGCTACCAAGTCGAGAGATTGGGTTGTCATAAGCTCTACCTAGTGTAGTCAAGGTTTGTAGTGTGAACAGTAGGTCCTAATATAGAATCCGTCTCCTGTCAATAGGATTGACAGTGATATCTCATTTACACTCTGAGACTTGTCCTCCAGTAAGTCTGGGGCCACAGTAGCCGGACTGTGGGATAGGATCCCTGTGACGTTGGTATGGACGAGCCAAGGCTGTGATGGAGTATGGGTACCGATGCCAATTATCCACACCCTAGACTATAGCCGTGAGATGGAAGACGGAAGGACAAACATACTAAAGAGCCTAAACGTTCACGCCATAAATATTCACATAGTCTCTAGTGCCATGGATCATTGCTAGACGGCCACCCATGGTGACGGAGGATTTTCCAGCATAGGATAATTCGAAATTCGGCCAAGTCTAGGTGAGGATGAACCTAAAGAGTCACA
The DNA here is from genome assembly GCA_034509735.1 of Sesamum alatum. NCBI lineage: Eukaryota > Viridiplantae > Streptophyta > Magnoliopsida > Lamiales > Pedaliaceae > Sesamum > Sesamum alatum. The sequence goes on from JACGWO010000002.1 coordinate 19,541,238, forward strand.
CAAAATCCACCGGTAGCAGAGGAATTAATTTGGATTTAATTACGGAAGGTAGAACAATTTAATTAGATTAAATTGGTTCACTTTTCTTGGATTGTTAATTCTTTGATAGGATTAAATAGAATTAACTAATAAAATTAGATCTATTAATTTCAGGGGATAGGCTTAAAATAATTATTTAATAATTTAAAGCCTTAGGGATTATTTTAAATTAGATTTAAAATATTCCATCCAAGAGATGGACGGACGAAATTGAATGGAGAGATCAATGGTCAAGACCAAGTTTGACTTGGTCTTTTACCTAAGTTGACTAGGATTCGACTATGTCAAAATCCTAGTCAACCTAGGGTTCTCTATGAGAGTTTGAAGAGGACTAGGAGAAGTTCCCTTCTATAAATACTCATAGAAACACACACCTCAAGGTGTTGAAACTCTAGCACACACACACACACACACACACTCGGCCACCTCTCTCCCTCTCTCTCACCCGCCCCTTCCCCTTCTCCTCCCCAAGAATTGTTTCTAGTTCCTTGTTTTGATACTAGAGAGCCACAAGCAAATCGATCACGTTAATTAATAACGCTAGGTCGATTTGTCCTCCTATATAAATTCCTCTTGATTTCTTGCTAGCCCGGGGGATCAAGATCCAGTGGATTGGATGGATAATTTAGAGGATTCCTATTTTGGAATCTTGGTGGCAAAACGTGGAACAACGCAGGTAGCAGTTTGAAGAAAACGACAACGTGTAGGTTCTACGCTCCCTTTGTTACAACCCTATGGCCACCATGATATTGCATGTTTTATTTGATCATGAGATACACCAAACACCCGGGAGGTTCAAGGGAATACCCCTTGAATGGTATTTACTTTCCGTTTAAGCATGTTTTATTTTTCATGTTTTTAATTTCTCGCGCTTCTGCATTCGCGCTCCCTCCCAGGACGATCCACACATGCTTTCATTGGTACCAGAGCCCGATTCGGTGTATTAGGTTTTATGTGCTATACGTGTTGAAGCATGTTTTATGTGGCTTTATTTACGTTTTATGGCATGCCGTATTAACTAAGGTTTAATGCGTTAATTTTGCATATTAATTTTGGATCTTGGATTTCTTCTTTTTTTTGAAATATTTTCTTGATTTCTTGAAGAAAAAATGGGGCAGAAATACCATTGAAAACAAAAACGGGATCAGCAGCCACAGTCGCCCGACAGCGCACGCGAGCGCGGTCTGCCGGCCGCGCCTATAGACGTGCAGCAAAGCAGTGCACGCAGGCAGGGAGCTTACACGCTGCCACCCTGCTGGTGCAGCCTGCACGCATATGCGGCAGATCTGGCCAGCCTGCACGCGCAGGCGGCGCGGCCAGGCACGCGCGCGCCTGTAGCAGGCTGCTGCGGGGCCACTGCCCGTTTTCCATTTTCATCATCATTTTTCAGAATTTTAATATTTGGACTTGTTTTGGATTATTTTTGCATCTCTATTCTTGAAACACATTATTTAAAATATTTTATTTTGGGTTGGTTTGGAACCACCGAAAATTTAATATTATTTAAATAATGAGAAAAGAATTTCCCATAAAGTAAAATGCAATGGTTGCACCAACGATCAAAATTTTTGGTGTAGTAATTATGCGCTTGTTTTATGCGTTTTATGATATTTGTTATCATGGATTTATGTGAATAGCATGTTTACTTGTTTATGTGAAATGCTATTTGTGTTGATGAGATACAAATGATCACAAAGCCCCAGACCACATGTATGGTTTATTTTATGTTGGGCCTGTGTGCCTCGTTTTATTGTTTTCCCCTCTCTATCCTGGTTGCCTTGGAATAATAAGGCTTTCTAACTCCATCCAAATGTACTCCCCTTGGGTGTTCGTCGGAGTTTCTATTTTAAGTTGTAATGAGAGTAAACAGTTGTGAGGTTTTATTTTGAATTATATGAAGAAGATGAATGATAGGTCAGAAGGAGGATTCCGAGGAGATCCATGGAGGCCCGGAGGACAAACAAGGTAAGGCCCATCAATGTGTTGATGGGTTACTATTATTTGATGTAATAGTGTAGGACCAACCCTAGATTGACCATAGATCCACCGTGGACTCAGCGGGTCACATAGGATTTGGGCTTGTGATCATCTGATAGGGACGTGCTAGGCTTTATTTTTGCATGTGGCATATCTAATGAATGAATGGTTTATTTATCGTTTTATTGCTAGAACATGCAAGTATATATTATGCATAGTTATATGTATGTGGTGTGATGAGGTCTCAGTCTTTAAACTCTCACTTGGTTGGACCAAGCTGAAATATTCGATCTTTAATAAATGGAGGACCTTAGTTATTCGTCCAAGCCTTCCATCCATAGCAAAGTGAGGAAGCTAGTTTCATTCAATTGCGTGGTCTCACGAGTCATAGCACGTCTCTTGTTCTGAAACCAAGCTCCACGTTTGTTGTGAACGAAGTGAATACACTCCTGTTACCTGTCTCACAAGTCATTGGTGTAGCAGTCAGTGCTATGATTCGGTTGATCGGGTCGGGTCTAACACCTGAATAACGTGATTCGCTTGGAGTCCTGGGGATCACGTAAAAGGGTGAGACAAAATCTCTTGGGAATCTCGTTGGACGAGAATGGTACGGAATACCTCCCACAAAGTTCTTTTCCATGCGAATCGTAAAAGTGGGGTATGGAAAATTTCATGTGGATCCGTCACTCGAAAAAGGTTTCCCGAAACCAACGTTTGAGAGTGGTGTGTTTTCGTATAAATAGTGTGAACATTAAATTACTGACGTCCAAGTCTTTAATTAGTATTTAGACACCACTTTCATTCTACTGATTGTATGCTTTATTTTTAAATGTTGATTTAAACCATGCCTAATAATCCATTATCCTCCATACTTGAGACAACAAATTCAATGGAACGAATTACAACGACTAGTTGTGCAATCTGAGGATAGTCCTCGATTATGAGAACCAAGCCTATGTCATGGACAATGTGACGCCCACAAATTTTTAATCATAATTATGGGGTTAATTGGTAATTATTTAAGAAAATTTAGTTAATTAGTAGATATATTATAGATTTAATTGTGATCATATTAAGACTTGAACGGAGTGAATTGGAGCTTTATATAATATTTGGGAGCAAATTATATTAATTAAGAAATTAGAAAGGACGTAATGGGTATTTTGAAAATGTTAATTAAAATTTTAAAAAAAAAATAAAATAAAAAAAATAAAAAGGGTAGATAAAGATGGGTGCTGACGCACCCATCTGATTGTTTTACAAACACACACACACACACACTATAAATTAAACACACACAACACATACTAAACACACACACACTTTCGCGATAAACAGGTACGAATTTTTTTTTATTTTAATTAGTTTTAATTTATATAATTATATTATTTAATAAGTGTATTTATTAAATGTTATTTATACTCCTCGATTTAGTGTTTAACCGGAGAATTTTATGAATTTGAGTATTTATAATTAGTGTCTGGTTAAATGTCTCAATTGAATTAGGGGTGTTATAATTAATGGCTTAAACTGCTTAATTTACTAGATTTAATAATTTCTACAATTGATTGGCTTAGTTTAATTGGGTTGAAAATTTTATTTGAGAAATATTATAGAATATATTTTAAAATATTATATTTAGTAAAGATAAGTATATTTTGAGATAAATATAATCCAAGAATTGTTATTATGAGTGGTAGTTATAATAGGATGAGGGGTTTAATGAAATATTGAGATATTGATGAAAAAATATATATAATTACTATTTAATATTTTATTTAGAAATTACGATACTTTTGATGTGTTGATTATATGCATTATAACTTATTATAGGATAAGGGGGATAAGGTGAATGATTGAGCAACTCCCTACGTACAAGTAGATCGTTGTAAGTCGAGGTAAGTAAATAATTAGTGCTACTTATATATGTTCCTTTTTCCTATTAGTGTTGTGTACGTAAATAATTAGTATTATCTATATATGTTTTATTTCTTGGTAATATTACTTTTATGTGAGCCTATGATTCGTGTTTGACTAATCTATTTTGAACTGTACGAGTGGTTGATGATTACTTTGAAATGATTATGTCGTGAAAGTGAAATGAGGAAGATATGCCATTGGTTGTTTGATACCAATGTTATGTGCTTGTACATGAAAAATGTTGCTATGTGGTTTTATGTGGCTAGTTGGCTTACAAGAACGGTGATATGTGGAATCGAGGGAGTGATGGAAATTAAATGTAATTATGATATGAATACCCCTTGATGTTGTTGAATAGCCTATGTGGCAAATGAAATGAAAAGAGCTATGAATGCGATATGAAAGAGCTATGATGCGATGTGAAAAGAGCTATGATGCGATGTGAAAACAGCTATGATGCGAAATAAAAAGAGCTATGATGCGAAATGAAAGAGCTTTGATGCGAAATGAGATTGATAAGCCTGTGTGGCATGCCAAGGGGATTCATGTATATATATGAATGAATAGTGAGGTTGAGTTGGTGGAGAAAAAACACTATATCACCTTTCTGGTAAGCCAACTAGGAAAATACAAGTTTGATTGGTTATCGTGTTATTGGATGACTACATGGAGAAATAAAATGAAATGTGCTTGATTAAGTTGATTATATTATATACGTTGCTTGTTTTTGTCTTGTTGATATAATTGAGGTGCGTGTATAGTGGTACCGGTTATTTACTTATTGAGTTGTAGGCTCATCCCTCTGCTAATATTTTCAGGTGTAGATTTTGGTATGCCTAATCACGACAACTAGGTCCACGGTTTGCATTCCAGTCAGGTCGAGCCAGTATGCAGTTTTTTCCTTATCATAAATGGAAATAGAATTCACATTTTGGATTAAAAGCGAGAATAGCATGTGAACAAATTATAATAGTTCCATTTTGACGTACTAGATATATATATATCTGTGATTTTGTGGATGAGATAATAGATATGCTTGTTGTAATGATGAGGCTACGTGTAATTATACTCAGTAGGGACTAGATCATGTGCATAATTACATATATAATTAGGGTTTACATTAAGTGTGACATTTAGGAAAGATATAGTCGTAGTGCCGTTAGTGGGTGCTACATTTGGTGGTATCAGAGCAGGGATTAGATTCTCTGGGGTTATTTGATAATATGCGGTATTATACTTAACATATATATTATGAGTGTAATTATACATATGCATTTCATATAGGATGGAAGCGTCAGGTGAAAACGCTGCTGGCCCAACTGAGTCATTAGAGTCTGTACAGGGTCATGATCATGCATCTGAACATTAGGGGTTAGAAGCCCCGAATAGAAATGTTCCCCAACCAGAAGTGAATCCTTTTATGCAACAATTCCTAGAGTTTATGCAGAGGATGGCTCCACCACCACAACCCCAACCCCAACCACAGGATGTAGTCATTGATAAAAACTATGAGATAGTTAGAAGACAGGGTGCGAAGGTATTTGCTGGTACAACTGATCCTGCAGAAGCAGAAGAATGGTTGAGGAATACGGAAAGAGTTCTCGACAGAATTGAATGCACTTCTGAACAAAAGTTGAGGTATGCAGTGTCTTTATTGGAGAAAGATGCGTTGGATTGGTGGGAAACTGTTCCAGGGAGTAGGAATCGACCAATCACTTTAACATGGAATGACTTCTTGAGAGAATTTGCTGAGAAATACACTCCACCGGTCTACAGAAACCGTAAGAAAGTTGAATTTCTTGAGTTAAACCAAAATGATTTGTCTGTCGCTGAATATGAGCTACAATTTGTGAGGCTGTCAAAAATATGCTCCAGAAGAGGTAAGTAATGATGAATTGAGGCGAGACCGATTTGAAAGAGGCCTGAGGCTTGAGATACGAGAGAAGATAGCAATCAAACCTCCGAGTTACAGTGCACTTTTGGAAGCAGCATTAAGAGCTGAAGAGACATCCATAGAAAGGAATTCCGCTGAATCTAAACGGAAGAAGTGGACAGGTAATCCTAACTTTACAGGCGAACTAAGTGGTGCAGTTTCTTTTAGGAGTTCTGGTTTTCAGGGAGGTGGGTACAGAGGCCGAGGAATGAGTCAAACTAATAGGTCTCCATCAGTGTCGTCAAGTAGAGGCGGGTCTACCTCAGTCGGATTTAGGGGAAGACAGGGTCCAACCGGATCGTTTAGTGGAAGGTCTATTCCCTCGTGCACGAATTGCGGTAGGAAACACACCGGTGAATGTTGGGGAGTCCAGCCAATCATATGTTATCATTGCCACCAACCGGGGCATATCGTCAGGGATTGTCCTACGTGGAGAGTTGACGCCAGTAGATCCCAGATTTCAGGACCAAGTAGTGTGGGGGAAAATGTGCAACGAGCTAGTACAAATAGGGGTCGAGGAAGAGGTGGTCGAGGTAGCGGGACTATTTCTACAACATCGACTGGACAAAGTAGTCAATCTCAGCCACAAGCAAGGGTGTACGCCATTACCAGGGAACAAGCTCCTACTGCACCTGAGGTTATCACTGGTTCCTTTTCTATTTGCAATTCTGATGCGCATGTGTTAATTGATCCAGGATCTACTTGTTCATTTATATCGCATGATTTTGCATCACGTGTGCATGCTAGTATTGAACAGTTGGGGCATGACTTATGTGTATCTATGCCTGCGGGTGGGGTTATATTTGTTAATACCGTTGTGAGAACTTGTCCAATAGTAGTGGATAGTGTCACACTATATGCAGATTTGGTTGTGATAAACCTTAGGGAGTTTGATGTTATTCTAGGGATGGATTGGTTATCTAGTAATCATGCTTTAGTGGACTGTCAAACAAAAGAGGTGGCTGTAGAAATCAATGGGCAAATGAAGACGGTTATAGTGGGAGAAAGAAAAGTTATACCTAACTGCTTAATTTCTGCTGTGACTGCTTTTAATTTAATTAAAGAAGGGTGTGAAGCATATCTAGCTAGTATACGTGATACTACGAAGATCAGTCCGGGTGTGTCAGATATTCCAGTAGTTAGGGAATTTCCTGATGTTTTTCCAGAAGAATTACCTGGGTTACCACCTCATCGAGAAGTGGATTTTGAAATAGAAACTATTCCTGGGGCAGCACCTATTTCGATTGCACCATATAGAATGGCTCCACTTGAACTGAAAGAATTAAAGAAGCAATTAGAAGAATTACTCGATAAGGGATTTATACGACCAAGTATTTCGCCCTGGGGAGCACCAGTGTTATTTGTAAAGAAGAAGGATGGGAGTATGAGATTATGTGTTGATTATAGGCAATTGAATCGGATCACAATTAGGAACAAGTATCCTTTGCCACGGATAGATGATCTGCTTGACCAGTTAAAGGGTGCAACTGTATTTTCAAAAATTGACTTGAGATCAGGGTATTGGCAATTGCGGATTGAAGAAGGGTCTATTCCAAAGACAGCTTTTCGAACCAGGTATGGCCATTATGAATTTGTTGTTATGCCGTTTGGGTTAACAAATGCCCATGCCGCTTTCATGTCGTTGATGAACAAAACCTTACAGCCATTTCTTGATCAATTTGTGATTGTGTTTATTGATGACATCCTGATATACTCTAGTAGTCACGAGCAACATGAACAACATTTAAGGATAGTTTTACAAATTTTGAGAGAAAAAACAACTGTATGCTAAATTTAGCAAATGTGAATTTTGGATGGAGGAGATTGCTTTCTTAGGGCATGTTGTTTCGAAGCAAGGAGTACAACCTGATCCGGCAAAAGTTAAGGCTATTTTGGAGTGGGAGCCACCTAAAAAATGCATCGGAAGTTCGCAGTTTTCTAGGATTGGCTGGGTATTATAGAAGATTTGTGAAAGATTTCTCTGTGATTGCGAGACCCCTGACGAATCTATTAAAGAAAAATGCACCATTCAATTGGAACAACATGTGTGGTCAGAGTTTTGAAGAGTTAAAGAAAAGACTTACCTCAGCACCTATTCTTGCATTGCCATCTGGAAATGGAGGATATGTGGTATATACTGATGCTTCACGGCAAGGACTCGGATGTGTTTTGATGCAACATGGAAGGGTTATAGCTTATGCTTCGAGGCAGTTAAGGCCGCATGAATTGAACTATCCGACCCATGATCTAGAATTGGCAGCGATTGTACATGCATTGAAAATCTGGAGGCATTATCTGTATGGAGAGACGTTTCAGATATTTATAGATCATAAAAGTTTAAAGTATATTCCAACGCAGAAAGAGTTGAATTTGAGGCAAAGAAAATGGATCGAGTTATTGAAGGACTATGATTGTACTATTGATTATCACCCCGGAAAGGCAAATGTAGTTGCAGATGCTTTGAGTAGAAAGACGGTGGACCAATTAGCAGGTATGATTTGCTATAATGTGGAGTATTTAGCTGCCCTCAGAACAATGAATGTGAGTTTTAGCGTTGGTGATGATCTTTTACTTGCCACTCTTCAAGTGAAGCCCTCCCTTAGGGACAAAGTTAAGAATGCACAGAATAATGATCCGTACTTGCAGAAAATGAAAGCCAAGCTGCAAAAAGGAAAGAACGATCAATTTATAATACAAGAAGATGGTATGTTATTAAATGGGAAGCGTATGTGTGTGCCGAATGTAGAGGAATTGAGAACGGAGATTATGCACGAGGCGCACTATGCACCATATGCGATGCATCCTGGCAGTACCAAGATGTATCGAGATTTGAGACCCTACTATTGGTGGTCAACCATGAAGAAAGATGTTGCAGAGTTTTGTGGCCAAATGTTTAACTTGTCAACAAGTTAAAGCAGAACACCAAGCACCAGTCGGTAAGCTTCATCCTTTATCTATACCTGAATGGAAATGGGAAAAGATTACTATGGATTTTGTCATTGGGTTACCACGTACATTCAGGAAACATGATGCTATTTGGGTAATCGTGGATAGATTGACTAAATCGGCTCACTTTTTGCCAGTAAGACAAAATGATTCTTTGGATAAGTTGGTTGAGTTGTACCTTTCAGAAATTGTGATATTACATGGGGTTCCTACTTCTATAGTCTCCGACAGAGATCCTCGATTTACGTCTCATTTTTGGGGAAGCTTGCAAAGGGCATTAGGTACAAGCTTGCACTTCAGTACGGCATTTCATCCTCAGACAGATGGACAATCAGAAAGGACCATTCAGACGTTAGAAGATATGATGAGAGCTTGCGTTATTGAGTTCAGAGGGAACTAGGACGATCATTTACCACTGATAGAATTTGCATATAATAATAGTTTTCATTCTAGTATTGGCATGGCTCCGTATGTTAGAATAGGTGATCAGAAAGCCAATAGGTTTGGCGATTTGTAACCTATCTGACAACTTGATGTAAATGTAATATTATTATGTGATGAATAAGATGAGTATTCGTCACCAATGGTACCTTCTTTGTTGCGCTCATCTTACATTTGCTAAAATGGTGTTTAACTTATATCGCAACAAAGCCCACAGACCATGGATAACAACTCGTGCAGTTGGGCCACGCATTGGATGGTGGTCATGAAAACCAACTGATTAAGAGTTAGGTCTGAAACGTTCCAAGTCGAGGACCTCGAGACAGGCCACCGAGAGTCCTATTGAGACTTGCGTCAAGAGTCGTGTTCATTGGATGAGTGCCGTGTTTCATCAGCGACAGGCGTGGGACGCCTACACGATCATGATGGGTTGGTCGACTGGGGTCGAGCTGACTGGACTGACTCGCGGGGATCATCATATGGAAGCCTTGGAGGCTTGGTCGGTATGATTGGATTTCCCCGGTTCCGATAGTACGGGAGTAATCCTCAGACTTGAGGGATCACGGCAATCGCGTGCACAGGACGGCTGTATCTTGGATCTGGCGAGAGGTGATCATTCTGTAAGATGATCATTATAAGCCTTGTCCAGTGCAGTCGGAATGTGTAGCGAGGACGGTGGATTCCAAGAAGAGGATCCGTCCCCTGTCAGTATGTGACAGAGGTATCTCCTATGCACTCGAAGACACGTTCATGCTGTTTGAAGCTGTGGCCACAGTGGTTGGTCGAACAGGGAATGGTTTCCTGTGTCGACGCAATGAAGCATACGTGGTCTCGAGTATTAAGCATAGATGCCTAGTCAAGTATGGAAACCGACGCCCAATTCCATACCCTAGACTAAGGCCGGGAGACGGTAGACGGAAGGATCGTACCCGTACGAAATCGGCGCCTAAATGTTCATGCCAATTCACCTAGTCTCTAGTGCCATAGACCGTTGGTAGACGGCCACCCATGGTAACGGGCCCTTGTGGGACACGGGCCCAAGTCTAGCTGAGGGTGAACCTAAAGGGTCACACACAAATCACCGAGGAGGTTGAGAGATCGACTTGGAGTCAATCTCGAAGGATAAAATAAAGTAATTGGATTACTTAAGGGAAAGTCCATTGGATGGACGGGCCGATATTGTATCGGGCTTTCATTTAATCGGTAAATTGGATTTTCGATTAAATATGGAAAGTTGAGATGTTGAGACGTTGGATCTTTTAATTAGATTAAAAGATCAAGGGGAATAATTTAAATGGACATTAAATTGGATTTAATATTGGGTTCGTCGCAATTGGATTACGATAAAACCCGGTCCGTTAAATTATACCCGAGAGGAGAAATAATTCCTAATTTGGAATGGGAAGAAGTTGGACTTCTTTCCTTAATTAAACATGGCCGACACGCTCCCTTGGAGGAAGCAAAATCAGCCATGTTTCATGCTAGGTGGTTTGTTGACTTATCTCTTTTGGAAAGAGACAAATCAACTCCAATCAAGCTCTTCCCTTTTGGTATGATTTGATCATACCATAAATTTTGGTAGGCTTGATTGAAGAATTGATGGTGATTGATTGGAATGAATCTAGACATCCTTGGATGAACCTAGACACATTCCAATAATTACATTAATTATGTATATATATTAGAATATACAACACCTAGCATAAGTGATTCATTATTCATCTTTTTCTAGGAAAAAGAGAAGACAAAAATCCTCTCCTCTCTCTCAAAATTTCGTGCTCCTCCCTCTCTTACACTTGTGTTCTTCACTTGATTTTGAATCAAGAAGAAGAACAAAGTAAGTTTAAGAGAACACTAATTCATAGTGTTCTTCTCTTAAACCGATTCCTTCCTAAACCCGTTCTTTTCTAGCAAGAAGAACGTGTGTTTCTTCCGGTGTGGTGTGGATCACCTTTGGAGAATCCATACGTTTGGATTTCGTGAGCATTCCGGAGAAGGAACAACGTTAGTAGCCGGGAGCATACGCTAAACAATCAAAGGTAACGGTTTATTACGCTTTGATTGATTTCATTTGTATATCTATGCCCTATGTGTTTTAAATATATGTTTTAATATTTACACATCCTACATCGAACGCCCGGTTGAGCACCCAAGGGTACACCCTTCGGATTCGCGTATTTTGAATTTGATTTAAATTTACCCAATTTCTCTCTTTTCTCGCTTCCGCTCGCGCTCCCGGGCGGATCCGCTTGTCCTTCACCGTATGAAGTTTTGTATGGAAGAAAATGTCGAAGTCCAATATGTTGGGATGTTGAGGGATTGAGACAACTTGAAGGGCCCGAATTAGTCCAGGAAACAGTGGATAAGATACAAACAGTCAAAAAGTATTTGAAGGCAGCTCAAGATCGACAGAAAAGTTATGTTGACAAACATCGCAGGGAGATGGAATATGAGGTGGGAGAAAAAGTTTTTCTGAAAGTATCACCATGGAGGGGAATCTTAAGATTCGGTCAGCAAAGAAAGTTAAGTCCGAGATATATTGGGCCGTATGAAATTATCAAGAGAGTTGGACCACTAGCTTATCGATTAGCATTACCAGCAGAGTTGTCTCAGATACATGATGTGTTCCATGTGCCCATGTTACGTCGATATCGATCTGATCCTAGTCACATCTTGCGTGAACCAGAGATAGAAATATCAGATGGGTTAATGTACATAGAAGAACCGATAGAAATTTTGGATCGGAGTATAAAGAAGTTGAGGAATAAAGAAATACCTATGGTGAAGGTAAAATGGAGTCATCACTCTCCCAGAGAAGCCACTTGGGAGGTTGAGGAAAGTATGAGAGAGAAGTATCCATACTTATTCTCTGAGCCGGTACGTTAATTAAATTTCGGGGACGAAATTTTTATTAGGAGGGGAGAATTGTGACGCCCACAAATTTTTAATCATAATTATGGGGTTAATTGGTAATTATTTAAGAAAATTTAGTTAATTAGTAGATATATTATAGATTAAATTGTGATCATATTAAGGCTTGAACGGAGTGAATTGGAGCTTTATATAATATTTGGGAGCAAATTATATTAATTAAGAAATTAGAAAGGACGTAATGGGTATTTTGAAAATATTTATTAAAATTTAAAAAAAATAAAATAAAAAAATAAAAAGGGTAGATAAAGATGGGTGCTGACACACCCATCTGATTGCTTTACAAACACACACACACACACACACTATAAATTAAACACACACAACACATACTAAACACACACACATTCGCGATAAACAGATACGAATTTTTTTTTTTATTTTAATTAGTTTTAATTTATATAATTATATTATTTAAAAAGTGTATTTATTAAATGTTATTTATACTCCTCGATTTAGTGTTTAACCGGAGAATTTTATGAATTTGAGTATTTATAATTAGTGTCTGGTTAAATGTCTCAATTGAATTAGGGGTGTTATAATTAATGGCTTAAACTGCTTAATTTACTAGATTTAATAATTTCTACAACTGATTGGCTTAGTTTAATCGGGTTGAAAATTTTATTTGAGAAATATTATAGAATATATTTGAAAATATTATATTTAGTAAAGATAAGTATATTTTGAGATAAATATAATCCAAGAATTGTTATTATGAGTGGTAGTTATAATAGGATGAGGGGTTTAATGAAATATTTGAGATATTGATGAAAAATATATATAATTACTATTTAATATTTTATTTAGAAATTACGATACTTTTGATGTGTTGATTATATGCATTATAACTTATTATAGGATAAGGGGGATAAGGTGAATGATTGAGCAACTCCCTACGTACAAGTAGATCGTTGTAAGTCGAGGTAAGTAAATAATTAGTGCTGCTTATATATGTTCCTTTTTCCTATTAGTGTTGTGTACGTAAATAATTAGTATTATCTATATATGTTTTATTTCTTGGTAATATTACTTTTATGTGAGCCTATGATTCGTGTTTGACTAATCTATTTTGAACTGTACGAGTGGTTGATGATTACTTTGAAATGATTATGTCGTGAAAGTGAAATGAGGAAGATATGCCATTGGCTGTTTGATACCAATGTTATGTGCTTGTACATGAAAAATGTTGCTATGTGGTTTTATGTGGCTAGTTGGCTTACAAGAACGGTGATATGTGGAATCGAGGGAGTGATGGAAATTAAATGTAATTATGATATGAATACCCCTTGATGTTGTTGAATAGCCTATGTGACAAATGAAATGAAAAGAGCTATGATGCGATGTGAAAAGAGCTATGATGCGATGTGAAAAGAGCTATGATGCGAAATAAAAAGAGCTATGATGCGAAATGAGATTGATAAGCCTGTGTGGCATGCCAAGGGGATTCATGTATATATATGAATGAATAGTGAGGTTGAGTTGGTGGAGAAAAACACTATATCACCTTTCTTGTAAGCCAATTAGGAAAATACAAGTTTGATTGGTTATCGTGTTATTGGATGACTACGTGGAGAAATAAAATGAAATGTGCTTGATTAAGTTGATTATATTATATACGTTGCTTGTTTTTGTCTTGTTGATATAATTGAGGTGCGTGTATAGTGGTACCGGTTATTTACTTATTGAGTTGCAGGCTCATCCCTCTGCTAATATTTTCAGGTCTAGATTTTGCAGTGCCTATTCACGACAACTAGGTCCACGATTTGCATTCCAGTCAGGTCGGGCCAGTATGCAGTTTTTTCCTTATCATAAATGGAAATAGAAATCACATTTTGGATTAAAAGCGAGAATAGCATGTGAACAAATTATAATAGTTCCATTTTGACGTACTAGATATATATATATCTGTGATTTTGTGGATGAGATAATAGATATGCTTGTTGTAATGATGAGGCTACGTGTAATTATACTCAGTAGGGACTAGATCATGTGCATAATTACATATATAATTAGGGTTTACATTAAGTGTGACATTTAGGAAAGATATAGTCGTAGTGCCGTTAGTGGGTGCTACAGACAAGCCGTTCCCACGTACTTTGCGGAAGAATCCATGCTAGAAGAACGTGAGACGATTGAACTATGGCACCAGGATAATCAGAAAGTTCATATCAGTATACTAGCATCTATGCCTAATGAGATGCAGAAACAATATGAAAGGCTAGATGGCGTTCTTTCCATAATAGCTCGCCTGATGGATTACTATGCAGTCCCGGACCGGCATACTAGGTATGTCCCTACAAAGGCGTTCTTCAAAACTAAGATGACTGAAGGATCCTCTGTACATGAGCATGAGGTCAAGATGCTTACCTTGGTGGAAAAGCTCGAAGACCTCAAAGCAGGGCTCGATAACAAGACGTACATAGATGAGATCCTTCAATCACTCCCACCCTCCTTCGACCAATTTATTATTAACTACAACATGAATGCACTTGAGAAGAACATACATGAGTTAATTAATATGTTGGTCCAATACGAGGTCACGATTAAGAAGTCTGCGCCATCGGTATTGATTGAAAAGGCTTCAACTTCCAAAACGAAAGGCAAAGGGTGTCAGACGTTGGAAAAGGAATAAGACAAAAGGAAAGGCCGTCACAGCTACTGCTAACGCTAAGAGCGTTCCCATTGCCAATATGGGGAAAGGCAAAGGAAAGAGGACAGTTGACTCAGAGCAACAGTCAAGGGAAAATGACATTTGTGTTCATTTCCGTGAGAAAGGGCATTGGAATAAGGATTGCCCCAAATTCCTTTTCGAGCAAGGTACATATGTGGTTAAGGCTAATATGATCACTAACTCTGCCTCTTTGGTATTGGATACTGGCTATGGAGCTCACATTTTCAATGACTTTCAGGTATAGAAAAGAAGTAGAAAACTAAGTAAAGGCGAAATAGTCCTGAAGCTTGGCGATGGCAAGGTCGTTACTGCAGAAGCAGTAGGGAACGCCAGCTTAGTAGTTAGTGATCATGTTAGGATAGAATTAGAGGATTGTTATTATGTACCTAGCATGATAAAAAAATATCATTTTCATTCCATTGTTAGACAATAGTGGTTATGAGTTTTCGATCAATAAAAATTGCTTTTATTTGATGAAAGGTGGAATTACTCATCTGCTTGGTACACTTAATAACGGTCTCTACATTTCACAAAAGTCTAATTTTATTATGACTGCTCAACATAAATGCAAAATAGATAAACACGAGAACACACAATTGTGGCATGCAAGGTTATGTCACATCTCTCAAGAAAGGATGAAGAAATTAGTAGATTCAAAAAACCTAGAGGTAGGGAACTTGAATGACCTACCAACTTGTGAATCCTGCCTTAAAGGAAACACACACACCTCAAGGTGTTGAAACTCTAGCACACACACACACACACACACACACTCAGCCACCTCTCTCCCTCTCTCTCAGCCGCCCCTTCCCCCTCTCCTCTCCAAGAATTATTTTTAGTTTCTTGTTTTGATACTAAAGAGTTATGGGCAAATCGATCACATTAATTAATAACGCTAGGTCGATTTTTGCCCTCCTATGTAAATTCCTCTTGATTTCTTGCTAGTGCGGGGGATCAAGATCCGGTGGATTGGGCGGACAATTTAGAGGGTTCCTGTTTTGAAATCTTGGTGGCAAAACGTGGAACTACGCACGTAGCAGTTTGAAGAAAACGACCACAGGTAGGTTCTACGCTCCCTTTGTTGCAACCCTAGGCCACCATTATATTGCATGTTTTATTTGATCATGAGATACACCGAACACCCGGGAGGTTCAAGGGAACACCCCTTGAACGTGTATTTACTTTCCGTTTAAGCATGTTTATTTTTCATGTTTTTAATTTACCGCGCTTCCGCATTCACGCTCCTTCCCGGGATGATCCACACATGCTTTCACCACGCAGGTGGAGGTACTGACCTTGAATGCACCTCATCTCTCCACTCATCGTTATGCTAAAATAACTTTTTCATATCTTAAAGACTTGTTCCTCTGTCTATGTAGTGCACCAAGTGAATTTTTCCTACATTTCTCATAATTTTAAAGATTGTGTATGTCGCATGAATTATCAAAATTAAGAAGTAAATAGACTATCTTTTATTACATTAAATCCAAAAAATATGTCTTTCTGTATAATTTTTTGTATTAAAGGTAGGGCAAAATCGACCTCTCAAATCCTCTAAAAAAAATTGAATGAGGATGAGTTTTGGGGATAGTAGCAAGTGCTGTCATCCCCCTCTAAAGCGACTAAGACCCTCCTTCACCGCCTCAACATGCGCAAGATAATTTTTTTGTCAATTTCGATTATCCGTTTTCATTCTCAGCATAACACGCAAAAAACCCTTTCAGAACTTACCTCCCTATTTTCAAACAAGTAAGTAAATGATGTTTTAAATTATCACAATGACTAGGTGAATTGGATCATAAGTTGTGCTGCTAGTCTTATTAGGTGAGTTAGCAGTAACATCTTGAGTTTGGAGTTCTAGCTATACACCTACATAGATATTAGATTTTGATCAAATTTGTATTTCACGATTAATTAGTTTTAATATAAATTTCTTGTAAAACGGATTTAATTATGGAGGATGTATTACAATTAATCGTATTAAAGTTATGTGATGTAGGGAGTGCTACACAACAACACTGACAAAACTGCAAATAACAATATATACATAATAGCCATAAATGATCATTATTTTTTTTTCATAAAAGAAATACATTTTGAAAAGAACAATATTACTATTTCCCATTTATGACGAGTATGTCTCGACATTTTTCACCATGCTCAGTAGCATCCTTATTATTTGAATTGTCTTGGATTTGTTGCTCACACATACACGGTAAATTATCTTCTCATATGTGCACCTCATCCTCTTCATCTACTGCATTCACGTGATTCTAATCTATCTGAATCTGAGTCCAAGAGATGATTAGTATATTCAATCAGAAGATTCATATAAGAGTCCAGTTTATCTCCATCAAATAATATCCCACAGCCCCTTCTCCAAGTTCGCATGATAATTGCAAAAAATAAATAGATATATGACATAAACTTCAACCTCGAGCTCATCACTAGCTAGACGGACAAGAGGTGCGTCTCTTTCAATTCTTTCCTTGTTGAAGTTGTCTTTTTTATTTCTATATGGATATGATCTCATGGAAAAAATTAGCAGTGACAATCAAAGAAGCATGGTTTTCGACCATTTTTAAGTCTAAAGGACTTGATTTGAACCTTGTAGTAAGGACACACCAACTTACCATATTTACTCCAACCTGATATAATTCCATAGGTAGGAAAGTCACTGATGGCCACGTTAGAGCTGCCTTCATTTGGAAGTTTTGTTTTTTTGACACATCATAAGTCTCAACTCCCACATTCCATAACATCTTCAACTCATCAATGAAATGTTGCAAATACACATCCAAGCTTCTACCAGGATTCTTTGGACCAAGCACGAGTACACTTAAGAACATATAAGGTCGATCCATAGACATCCAAGGAGGTAAGCGATATGGCGTGATTATAATAGGCCAACAAAAGTATGGTCCACCACATTGATTATGTTGATTAAATCAATTATTTTATAGTGAAAGGCTAACATTCCATGGCTCAGTTGCAAAAAAAGGATAGGTCTGGTCAAAGTGCTTCCAAGCTTCACCATCACGCAGATGGCAAAGTTTTCCATCTTCACTGAGGGTTTTTCTTATGCCAACTCATGTGTTCTACAGTGGTTTTAAATGTGTATAACCTTTGCAACCTCGGCTCGAGTAGCAAATAAGGCAATTGCTTAAAAGCCATGTCTTTATATTTTTGCCTTTCTCCACGTCTCCTAGGCTTAAACCTAAGATGGTGGCATGTCTTCCATTCTTTAATTTCTTTGTCTTCTTTCCAGTACAACATATAGTAATTTTCACATGCATCAATCTTCTGAACCCCAAGGCCTAGAGGAGCAACTACTTTCTTACTTGAATAGAAGTTTTTTGGTAACCTATGTCCTTTCGACAACATTTAGTCAAAGGCCATTAAAAATCTATCAAAATGCCTCCCACTCAAATTTGATTCAGACTTGATATTTAAAAGCTCTGATAATGCCGATAATTTTGAGTGACTCTCACAACCAGGCCATAGATGACTATCTGTTGCATCTTTCAATTTAAAGAATTTTTTAGCTGTTGGGTTAGGGCCTTTGGGCTCATCCCTAGTATTCCAATTGAATTCAGGACCAACTACATTAGTAACTATGTATACTTTCAAGAATTATATTGTTCATAAGTAATTTTTGGTTCAAATACCATTGGTTTGTGCTCATCCCTAGACTGGTATAAGTCGAAGTCCCACCCTACTATGGCTCGCCTTGTCTCAACCTATTAACACATCCATGTTCAAATCCTCCAGGGATAAGATATTAACTGACGCTATTTGGTGGAAGGAACTTTAAACTCTTACAATCACAACCTGGACATCGAATATTTTCTTGATCCATATATTGTGGGTATTGTGGACATAATTCTATTTATCCCTTAGTAGCCATCTGAAACTCATTAGTAATACCATATCCACTTGGACCAACATGATTCATAATCCAACTTCTATCTGGGGTATGATTTTTATTCTGTTACTCATGATTTCACCATTTCAAAGAAGAGGAAAAACATTTGTAATGCAATCTATAAGACTATTTATTTAACACCTTCTCTTCGTTGCTTACCTATTCATATGTTTCTGTACTTGGATGAAGAACAAAATATACTCTACATTTTACTAAAAACTATTTTGTTGTAGTTATACCAATGATAAAGTTTACTAATACATGGACTTTTATAATAACTAAGCTACAGATAAATCAATTACAGTAGCTTCGCTAATGAGAAACCCTTTATCTGAAGAATAGAAAGTAGAAAGATAAGGCAATGAAAATAAATGAACTGATGTGTCTGAAAATTAGAAAATAGATTTCTCATCATAACAACTTTTTCATAGATAAATATTAGAATAAAACATATGAATCCTCAACACTACTCAACAAGAAAGGCCAATAACAAAAAGAAAGGTCTGCTCTCCAATCAAAATGGCCCATACATGAAAAATAAAGAAAATGCATGATTGAAATATAAGAAAGCATAATTTGAAAATATATATTCTCTTGATTCATATATAGTTCAATTAAGAAGGCTTTTCCTTAAATCACTATTGATGAAAATTTGTTACTTCACTAATGAGAGAAACTTCTAATCTAGAACTTCACTCTCTAACCACTTCTGATTCAGATCATTCAAGAACTAATCAGATATAATGGAAGAAAATCCCACATTAAGCTAAACATTTATGTTCATTTTCAGATAGGTAGATCACAATATTACTCTAACTATCAAATATTACCAAAATTTCAACATATATAATTTTGAAAAGGGAAGACATAGCAAACACTCTATCTACTGTCGTGATCTTATGTTGTCTTTGAGACTAAAAATAAAGATAATGTATAAGCTACTAAATCTAGCTAAAAGGAATCAGACATAGCAATATACCTGCCAAATTCAACCAAAGCAGGAAGGAACTGTGTAAAACTAGAAAGAGGTTAATCGGCTCATTACGAAGTAAACAAATATTTGTAACAAGAGAATTGTATTGCAATTTTCATAATTATCAAATTGTATAAACACATAAAGATATCTAAAGTTTGCCATTTATATATGTTATAGTTAAAGAACACAAAAGGATACATCATAAACTCTTGCAGTTCATTTCATATCCTTTTAGGTGAAGTAAAAGCAAAATGCTAAGATATTTTCTGGAATTACTCTTTAGCAAATAGCAATATGGACAGAGGTAGGCAGAGCTGAGAGCTTTTATAAAAAACTCATGCATGAGTTGTACCTCAGGTGGCAACTCATGCATGATTTTGAGTATTTTTATATTTTTTCAAAATATTGTATTGGGGTCGTTAGCTGCACTAACGTTTGTAATTTTTTATATTATTATATTATTTAATTAAATTAATTAATTTACCAATTTTAATATTTAATCAATAATTTAATTTACTAAATACAATTATAAAATTAACTATTATTTTAAATTATAATATTTTAAATTTTTCTTTAATATTTTATTATATACAAATTATTAATAAATAAAAAATTCTTAAATTTATAATTAATTCATAACAACTAATAAATGTAAAAATTTACATCCAAAGCATGTAAGAACAAATATATAACAAAAATGTGTGGTAATGATAAACTTTAATAATGTCCGCCAGTCCACAATAGGTTGTGGTGATAATTACAAACTTTAATAATGTCCGCCACTCCAACAAGTAAGTTGTTGGCATTGTTGCCTAGGTCTTCTTCTTTCCTGAATTGTTAGTTCTGTTTGTTCATTTTGTTCTTGATCATCATAATCGGCTTGAATTTAAAACCGAGTTGATGATGTTATAGAGCTCGACTCTATTAGATCATGATATGCGCTAAACCATAAAAATTGGATAGGTGAAATATTATGTACTAGTACTTATGTTTAACTGATGTCAATACCAACATCAAGTTCTAAAAGCGAGTGTGGATCGTCCCGAGAGGGA
The DNA here is from genome assembly GCA_034509735.1 of Sesamum alatum. Classification (NCBI taxonomy): domain Eukaryota; kingdom Viridiplantae; phylum Streptophyta; class Magnoliopsida; order Lamiales; family Pedaliaceae; genus Sesamum; species Sesamum alatum. The sequence goes on from JACGWO010000002.1 coordinate 19,562,049, forward strand.
GCGCGAATGCGGAAGCGTGGTAAAGTAAAAGCATGAAAATAAAACATGCTTAAACGAAAAAGTAAATACACGTTCAAGTGGTGTTCCCTTGAACCTCCCCGATATTCGGTGTATCTCATGATTAAAGTAAAACATGCGATATCATGGTGGTTATAGGGTTACAATAAAAGGGAGTGTGAAACCTACCCATTGTCTGTTTCTTCAAACTGCTACGTGCATTGTTCCATGTTTTTGCTACCAAGATTCCAAAATAGGAACTCTCTAAATTGTCCACTCAATCCACCGGATCTTAATCCCCCGTGCTAGCAAGAAATCAAGAGGAATTTATATAGGAGGACAAATCGACCAAGCGTTATTAATAACGTGATCAATTTGCCTATAGCTCTCTTGTATCAAAACAAGAAACCAGACACAATTCTTGGAGATGAGAGGGGGAAGGGTCGACCGAGAAAGAGGGAGGGAGTGGTGGCCAAGTGGTGTGTGTGTGTGTGTGTGCTAGAGTTTCAACACCTAGAGATGTGTGGTTTCTATGAGTAATTATAGAAGGGGACTTCTCGTAGTCCTCTTCAAACTCTCATAGAGAACCTTATAGGTTGACTAGGATTTTGACCTAGTCAAATCCTAGTCAACTTAGGTGAAAAACCAAGTCAAACTTGATCTTGGTGATTGATCTCTCTATTTAATCTCTTAGATGGATTCCTTGAAATATTTTAAATCTAATTTCAAATAATCCCTAAGGCTTTAAATTATTAAATAATTATTTTAAGCCTATTTTTTCAATTTAATACATCCAATTTATTAGTTACGTCCATTTAATCCAATTAAAGAATTAACAATCCAAGAAAAGTGAACCAATTTAATCTAATTAAATTGTTCTAGCTCTCGGAATCAATTTCAAATTAATTCCTTCGCTACCGATGGATTGTGTGTGACTCTTTAGGTTCACCCTTAGCTAGACTTGGTCGAATTTGCAATGATCCTATAATGGAAAAATCGTCCGTTACCATGGGTGGCCGTCTAGCAACGCTCCATGGCACTAGAGACTAGGTGAATATTTATGGCATGAACATTTAGGCTCTTTAGTACGTTTGTTCTTTTGTATTCCATCTCAAGGCTATAGTCTAGGGTGTGGACAATAGGTGTCGGTACCCATTCTTGACTACAACCTTGACTTGTCCATACCAAACGTCACACGGATCCTATCCCATTGTTTATGAAACTGATTTCATGACTTGTCATCCTATGCGCAGTCCAATTTCTTAGATTAAGGTTTTGGTCTGTGGGTTTGTTTGCGGGTTGAACGGTTTGTAATATAAATAGTTAAGTGAATACAAACAAAGAATAAATGCCAAGTATAAATATCACTTTTATTCATAAACTTTATTTAAAACACCAAATTATCATAAATAGGTTACAAAAGCCTAACAGGATTGGCTTCACGGTCACCAATTCTAACAATCTCCCACTTGACCTAAAGCCAATCATCCATATGTCTTAACCCCATCTTCTCATGATGTTATGTATGAGAAATTTGTGACATGGGCTTTGTCAAAGGATCTGCTGTGTTGTCTACTGAGTTGACTCGGTCCATCCGAACATCACCTCTTCCTTCCATTTCTCTCATAAAGTGGTAGCATCTAAGTGTGTGCTTTGATCGGTGATGAGAACTTGGTTCCTTTGCTTGCGATATAGCTCCGTTGTTATCACAGAAGATAACCACAGGCTCGGCAATACTAGGCACCACACCCAACTCTTGGATGTAGTTGAAGGACAAGCGGATACGCCCGGGAGCGCGAGCGGAAGCGAGAAAAGTGAGGAAGTGCGTATATTTAAATCAAATTCAAAATACGCGAATCCCAAGGGGTGTACCCTTGGGTGCTCAACCGGGCGTTCGATGTAGGATGTGTAAATATTAAAACATATATTTAAACACATAGGGCATAGATATATAAATGAAATCAATCAAAGCGTAATAAACCGTTACCTTTGATTGTTTAGCGTATGCTCCCGGCTACTAGCGTTGTTCCTTCTCCGGAATGCTCACGAAATCCACACGTATGGATTCTCCAAAGGTGATCCACACCACACCGGAAGAAACACACGTTCTTCTTGCTAGAAAAGAACGGGTTTAGGAAGGAATCGGTTTAAGAGAAGAACACTATGAATTAGTGTTCTCTTAAACTTACTTTGTTCTTCTTCTTGATTCAAAATCAAGTGATGAACACAAGTGTAAGAGAGGGAGGGAGCACGAAAATTGAGAGAGAGGAGAGGATTTTTGTCTTCTCTTTTTCCTAGAAAAAGATGAATAATGAATCACTTATTCTTGGTGTTGTACATTCTCATATATATACATAATTAATGTGATTATTGGAATGTGTCTAGGTTCATCCAAGGATGTCTAGATTCATTCCAATCAATCACCATCAATTCTTCAATCAAGCCTACCAAAATTTATGGTATGATCAAATCATACCAAAAGGGAAGAGCTTGATTGGAGTTGATTTGTCTCTTTCCAAAAGAGACAAGTCAACAGACCACCTATCATGCAACATGGCTGATTTTGCTTCCTCCAAGGGAGCATGTCGGCTAAGTTTAATTAAGGGAAGAAGTCCAACTTCTTCCTATTCCAAATTAGGAATTATTTCTCCTCTCGGGTATAATTTAACAGATCGGGTTTTATCGTAATCCAATTACGACGAACCCAATATTAAATCCAATTTAATGTCCACTTAAATTATTCCCGTTGATCTTTTAATCCAATTAAAAGATCCAACGTCTCAACATCTCAACTTTCCATATTTAATCGAAAATCCAATTTATCGATTAAATGAAAGCCCGATACAATATCGGCCCGTCCATCCAATGGACTTTCCCTTTAGTAATCCAATTACTTATTTTATCCTTCGAGATTGACTCCAAGTCGATCTCTCAACCTCCTCGGTGATTTGTGTGTGACCCTTTAGGTTCACCCTCAGCTAGACTTGGGCCCGTGTCCCACAAGGGCCCGTTACCATGGGTGGCCGTCTAGCAACGGTCCATGGCACTAGAGAATAGGTGAATTGGCGTGAACATTTAGGCACCGATTCCGTACGGGTACGATCCTTCCATCTACCGTCTCCCGGCCTTAGTCTAGGGTATGGAATTGGGCGTCGGTTCCCATCCTTGACTAGGCATCTATGCTTAATACTCGAGACCACGTATGCTTCATTGCGTCGACACAGGAAACCATTCCCTGTTCGACCAACCACTGTGGCCACAGCTTCAAACAGCATGAACGTGTCTCCGAGTGCATAGGAGATACCTCTGTCACATACTGACAGGGGACGGATCCTCTTCTTGGAATCCACCGTCCTCGCTACACATTCTGACTGCACTGGACAAGGCTTATAATGATCATCTTGCAGAATAATCACCTCTCGCCAGATCCAAGATACTGCCGTCCTGTGCACGTGATTGCCATGATTCCTCAAGTCTGAGGATTACTCCCGTACTATCGGAACCGGGGAATCCAATCATACCGACCAAGCCTTCAAGGCTTCCATATGATGATCGCCGCGAGTCAGTCCAGTCGGCTCGACCTCAGTCGACCAACCCATCAAGATCGTGTAGGCGTCCCACGCCTGTCGCCGATGAAACACGGCACTCATTCAATGAACACGACTCTTGACGCAAGTCTCAATAGGACTCTCGATGCCCTGTCTCGAGGTCCTCGACTTGGAACGTTTCAGACCCAACTCTTAATCAGTTGGTTTCATGACCACCATCCAATGCGTGGCCCAACTGCATGAGTTGTTATCCATGGTCTGTGGGCTTTGTTGCGATATAAGTTAAACACCATTTTAACAAATGTAAGATGAGCGCAACAAAGAAGGTACCATTGGTGACGAACACTCATCTTATTCATCACATAATAATATTACATTTACATCAAGTTGTCAGATAGGTTACAAATCGCCAAATCTATTGGCTTTCTGGTCACCTATTCTATCAGTAGTTTCTCATCCAAACCGCTTCCTTGGCAGCTTCCGAAGCTACTATCTATTCAGCCTCAGTGGTGGAATCGAATGTGGTTTCTTGCGTGGAACTTTTCCAAGCCACCACTCCACCATTAAGTCTGAATACATACCCCCCGACTGAGACTCGGCATCATCGTCATCCGTCTGGAAGCTAGCGTTACTAAAGCCTTCCAGGATCAACTCTCCACCATCATAGACCAAGAATATATCCTTAGTCCTTCTTAGGTACTTGAGGATACTCTTGATTTCATTCCAATGTGCCTCGCCTACACAGGACTGATATCTGCTGGTTACACTTAAAGTGTAAGCGATGTCAGGCCTTGTGCAATGGACGACATACTGGATGCTGCCTACGGCAGAGGCATAGTAAATGGACTTCATGCTCTCAAGCTCATCATCAATCTTGGGAAACTACTTCTTGGATAACTTGATCCCATGCCTCATGGGAAGGAAACCTCGTTTTGAGTTATCCATGTTAAATCTTTTCAGAATTTTCTCAATGTATTTGGTCCATTCCTAGCATTTAGAGACTAGGTGAATATGTGGCGTGAACATTTAGGCTCCGAGTTACATACAGGCATGGCCCTATTGTCGCCTATCTCCCGACCATATTCTAGGGCATGGAATAGGATGTCGGTTCCCATCCTTGACTTAGGCACCTATGCTTCAAACTTGAGATAGATTTAACTCTATGATTGATGTAGGATATCCTTTTCCCACTGAATAAAATGCTATGGCCATAGACTTTGAGAATCTAAACCATCTCAGAGCACATAGGAGATCTCGTTGTCATAATCTTTGACAGGGGACAGATCCTATATTGAAATCCACCATCCTCTCTACGTACTTCGACTGCATTGAACAAGGCTTATGATGGCCATATCATATGACACGATCACCTCTCGCTAGATCCAAGATACAACCTTCGTATGTGAGTGACTGTCGTGATTCCTCAAGTCCAAGGACTAATTCTGTACTATTAGAAAATGCGAGTCATACCGACCAAGCCCGTGTGGCTTCCATATGACGATTCCCTCGGGTCACCGCAGTCAGTCGACACCTTTATTAACTAACCCGCTAATACTGTATAGACGTCCAACTTCTGTCACCGATGAAATATGATACTCATCTAATGAATGCAATCCTTAGTGCAAGTCTCTGTAAGACCCTCGATGCCCAATCTCGAGGTCCTCTACTTATAGTGTTTCAGACCTATCTACAGATGTTGGTTCCATGATCGCCATCCTATGCGTGGTCCAACTTTCGGATTCATGCGTTAGGTCTGTGTGCGTTTGTTGTGAAATCGAAACGACGTTCAATGCGAGCAGTAAGCACAAAAAACTAATCGTTGTCAATGATGAATCCTAACTACATTCATCAACATAACATTACTTGTTCAAAGATTGACAAATGGTTCTTAGAACAGCCAACCACATTGACTTTCTGGTCACCTATTCTAACATACACAAGGGTCATATTCATTTTTGATGAAATCATAGCCTTGTATGACTTCATCAAAGTTAATGTTCCAACTACGGGATGCTTGTTTGAGGCAATTGATGGACTTTTGGAGATGGCAGACTTTCTGCTCTTCTCCAATGACTGTGAATCTTTCTGATTGATCCATATAGATCTCTTCATCAATGAATCCGTTTAGGAATGTCGTTTTCACATCCATCTGCCATGTTTCATAGTCATACCATACAGCTATGGCAAGCATTATCCGAATGGACTTAGTTATTGCTACTGGCTAGTAGGTGTCCTCAAAGTCGACCCTGAGTCATTGAGTGTAACCTTTCGCCACTAGCCTAGCCTTGAGGTAGTTACTTCTCTATCAACGCCAAGTTTACGCTTATAGATCCATTTACACCCAACTGGTTTAACACCTTTGGGTGGGTCTACAGGTGTCCATACTTGGTTTGTGCTCATGGAGTCCATTTCGGCTTTCATGGCCTCAAGTCATTTTCCCGAGTCGATATCCAACATCGCATCCCCGTATGTCTTAGGATCCTTATATAATTGACCGGTCACGCCTAAGAAACGATACCTCATGGGAGGGCGCGACATTCTAGCTGACCGACAAAGGACTGGAACGTTATTGGTAACAGAGGCCATAGACACGATAGGAGCCGGATGTTCAAGTACCGTGGTTGGCTGCTCGTACAGTGGCTCGACATGCTGGGCCTGTAGAGGCTGTCCAACATGTTGTTGCTCGCGAGGTTGATCAAACCATTGGGTACTTAACCTAGAACCTCTTAGTGAGGTATCCGAAGCTTCTAATGTTGATGATTGATTTGTCTCACTTGATTCCTCAAGGAGCAATTCATCACGTTGGATATTCGTTGGAAAACCTTTTTTCAAGAACACTGCATTCCTCGAAACAAAAACCTTCTGTTCCGAGGGGTCATAAAAGTAATAACCTCCAGTTTCCTTTGGATACGTAACGAACCTGCACAAGCCAGATCTCGGTTCTAACTTGTCTCCCACTAACCTCTTGACGTATGCAGGGCTACCCACACACTCAAGTATTTGTAGGAAGTAGGCTTGTCGTGCCATATCTCATATGGTATTTGGGCCACGGCTCTGGATGGTGCTAAGTTAAATAAATTGGTTGTCGTTTCCAGTGCCTAGCCCAAAAAAGACAAGGGCAGTTCGATAAAACTCATCATGGATCGGACCATGTCCAACAGGGTTCGATTCCTCCTTTCAGAGACGCAGTTTAGCTGCGGTGTCTCGAGAGGTGTCCATTCAAAGAATATACCATTTTCTTTAGATAATCAAGAAATTTTCCACTAAGGTACTTGTCGCCTCGGTCCGACCGTAGGACTTTTTGCACCCGATCTGGTTATCGATTACAAGTCTAAAGGTTTTAAACCTCTCAAGAGCTTCAGACTTGTACCTCATTAGGTAAACATAACCATAGCGTGAATGATCATTGGTGAAGGTTATGAAGTAAGAGAAACCACCTTTGGCTTGTGTTCTTAGTAGTCTACACACGTCTGCATGGACCAAGTCCAATAGACCTGTGGCAAGCCTACTTTGTCCTACAAAGGGCTTCTTGGTCATTTTCCCTTTAAGGCAGGATTCAGAAGTTGGTAGGTCATTCAAGTCCCCTACCTCTATCTATCAACTTCTTCATCCTTTCTTGAGAGATGTGACCTAGCCTTGCATGCCACAATTGTGCGTTCTCGTGTTTATCTATTTTGAGTTTATGTTGAGCAGTCATAATAAAATTAGACTTTTGTAGAATGTAGTGACCATTATTAAGTGTACCAAGCGGATGAGTAATACCACCTTTCATAAAATAAAAGCAATTTTTATTGCTCAAAAACTCATAACCACTATTGTCTAACAACGGAACGAAAATGATATTTTTTATCATGCTAGGTACATAATAACAATCCTCTAATTCTGGTTCTTGACTTCAAATGTACCTTACTCGGAAAGGAATTTGGGGCAATCCCTTTTCCAATGCCCTTTCTCACGGAAATGAACACAAATATCATTTGCCCTTGACTGTTGCTTTGAGTCAACCTTCCTTTTCCCTTTGCCTTTCCCCACTTTGGCAACGGGAACGCTCTTTGCGTTTTAGTGGTTGTGACGGCCTTTCCTTTTCCCTTCTTCCTTTTCCATTTTCTGGCACCCTTGTCTTTCGTTTTGGAAGTGGAAGCCTCTCCAATCAATACCGATGGCGCAGACTTCTTAGTTGTGACCTCGTATTAAACCAACATATTAGGTAACTCATGTATGCTCTTCTCAAGTGCATTCATGTTGTAGTTAACAATAAATTGGTCGAAGGAGGGTGGGAGTGACTGAAGTATCACATCTATGTATGTCTCGTTATCGAGCCCTGCTTTGAGGTGTTCGAGCTTTTCCACCAAGGTAAGCATCTTGGCCCCATGCTCATGTACAGAGGATCCTTCGATCATCTTAGTTCCAAAGAACGCCTTCGTAGCGACATACCTAGTATGCCAGTCCGGGACTGCATAGCAATCCTTAAGGCGAGCCATTATGGAAGGAACGTTGTCTAGCCTTTCATACTATTTCTGCATCTCATTAGTCATGGATGCTAGTATGACGATACGAACTTTCCAGTTATCCTGGTGCCCAAGTTCGAACGTCTCACGTTCTTCTGGCGTGGATTCTTCCGCCAAAGTGCATGGGAATGGCTTGCCCATGATATAGCCTTAGTTCTCATAATTGAGGACTATCATCAGATTGCACAACCAGTCGTTGTAATTCGTTCCATTGAATTTGTTTGTCTCAAGTATGGAGGATAATGGATTCCTAGACATGCTTTAAATCTACATTCGAAATTAAAGCATACAATCAACATAATGAAAGTAGGGTCTAAATAATAATTAAAGACTTGGACTTCAGTCATTTAATGCCCCCACTATTTATACGAAAACACGCCACTCTCAAACGTTGTTTTCGGGAAACCTTTTCCTAGTGGACTTGGGATCACAATGAAATTTTCCATACCCCGCTTTTACAATTCGCATGGAAAAGAACTTTGTGGGTATTATTTCATACCATTCTCGTCCAACAAGATTCTCAATATATTTTGCCTCACCCTTTTATGTGATCCCGAGGACTCCAACCGAATCACGATATTCAGGCGTTAGACCCAACCCAAATCATAGTAGTAACTGCTACCTCAACGACTCGTGAGACAGGTAACATGAGTGTATTCACTTTGTTCACAACAAACGTGGAGCTTGATTTCAGAACAAGAGACGTACCACGACTCGTGAGAACATGCAATTGACTGAAGCTAGCTTCCTCACTTTGTCATGGATGGAAGGCTTGGACGAACAACTAAGGTTCTCCATTTATTAAGCGTCTAATATTTTTAGCTTGGTCCCAACAAGTGAGAGTTTAAAGACCGTGACCTCATCACATCACATACATATTACTATGCATAATATATATACTAGCATGCTGTAGCAATAAAATGATAAATAAACCATTCATTCATCGGATATGTCACATGCAAAAATAAAGCCTAGCACGCCCCTCTCGGATAATCACAAGACCAAATCCTATGCGACCCATTGAGCCCGTAGTGGATCTATGGTCAATCTAGGGTTGGTCTTACACTGTTACATCAAATAATAGTAACCCATCAACATAGTGATGGGCCTTGCCTCTCTTGTTCACCGGACCTCCATGGATCTCCTTGGAATCGTCCTTCTGGGCCATCCTTCATCTCCTTCATTTAATTAAAATTAAAACTTCACAACTATACTACTCTCATTACAACTTAAAATAGAAACCCCGACAAACACCCGGAGGGAGAACATTTGGAGGGAGATAGAAAGCCTTATTACTCCAAGGCAACAAGAAAAGAGGGAGGAATAATAAATGAGGCACACAAGTCCAACATAAAATAAAGCATACACACGGTTTGGGGCTTTGGGATCATCCGTATCTCATCAACGAAAAATAGCATTTCACGTAACCAGGTAAACATGCAATTCACATAAATCCATGTTAACCAATATCATAAAATATATAAAACAAGTGCATAATTACTACACCAAAAATATGTATCGTTGGTGCAACCATTGCAGTTTTCTTGCTAGGAAATTCTTTCCTCATTATTTAAAAAATATTAATTTTAGGTTGTTCGAAACCAACCCAAAATAAGATATTTTTAATAATGTCTTTCAAGAAAAAGGAGTTGCAGAAATAATCCAAAACAAGCCTAGAAGTTTTAAAAATTTTGAAAAACGATAACGAAAATAGTAAACGGGCAATGGCCGCTCTGCAGCCGGCAGCAACCTGCCACAGGCACGCGGGCACAGGCCCCCTGCAGGCGTGCAAGCTAGCTGGATCTGCCGCCCGCATGCGCAGGCTACGGCAGCAAGGCGGCCGCGCGCAGGCTCCCTGCCTGCGCGCTACCTAGCTGCACGTCTGCGCATGCGGCCAACAGACCGCACTCGCGCGCGCTGGCCGCGCGTTGCCCGCATGCGGCCGGCAGGTCGCGCAACCATCCGCGGTGCGCACTTGGTGCGCTGGCTGGGCGCACGCATAGGCGCCTCGACTTGCATGCCCGTGCGCCTGGAAGCACTGCCCGCTGCCCCGAGCGCAGTGGGCGTGGGTCGGCCGACTACCACTGCTGATCCCCTTTATTGTTTTCAATGGTATTTTTGCCCCGTTTTCCCTTCAAGAAATCAAGAAAATATTTTAGAAAAGGTAGAAATCCAAGATAAAAAATTAATGTGCAAAATTAACGCATAAATTCCTAATGAATATGACATGCCAAAAAACGTAAATAAAGCCATGTAAAACATGCTTTAACACATATAGCACATAAAACTCTAGGCCAATACACTGAAACCGGGCATTGATACCACTGAAAGCGAGCGTGGATCGTTCCGGGAGGCAGCACGAACGCGGAAGCAAAATAAATTAAAAACATGAAAATAAAATATGGTTAAACGAAAAAGTAAATACACGTTCAAGGGGTGTTCCGTTGAACCTCCCCAGTGTTAGGTGTATCTCATGATCAAAGTAAAATATGCAATATCATGGTGGCCATAAGGTTGCAACAAAAGGGAGAGTGAAACATACCCGTAAAAGGGAGCGTGAAACATACCCATTGTCGTTTTCTTCAAACTGCTACGTGCATTGTTCCATGTTTTGCCACCACGATTCCAAATCAGGAACCCTCTAAATTGTCCATCCAATCCACCAGATCTTGATCCCCCGTGCTAGCAAGAAATCAAGAGGAATTTATATAAGAGGACAAATCGACCTAGCGTTGTTAATTAACGTGATCGATTTGCCTATAGTACTCTTGTATCAAGATAAGAAATTAGAAACAATTCTTGGAGAGGAGAAGGGGCAGGGTCGGCCGAGAGAGAGGGAGAGAGTGGTGTCCAAGTTGTTAGAATAGATGACCATGAAGCCAATCTTGTTAGGCGAATTGTAACCTATGTCTGAACAATTTCAAAGTTTTAATAAACCTTGATGAATAAGAAAGTTGAAAGAGATTGTGGATCGTCCCGGAAAATTGCGCGAATGCGGAAGCGCGGTATAGTATTAAAATTGCGGAATTAAAACATGCTTTAATTAAATAAAGAACACGTTCAAAGGGTGTGCCTTTTAAATTCCCGGGTGTTTGGTGTATCTCATGAATTACGTACAACAATCATGGAGGCCATAGGGTTAAAAATAAAGAGGGACGAAAAACTAAACCGAGACCTGCCCGTTGTCGTTTTCGTCTTCAACGGCTACTCGCGTTGTTCCCCGTTTTGCACCAAGACCTCGTTCTTGAGATCCTCCAAATCGTGACACACGATCCACCCACGTATTCTTGCACGTCGTGCTAGCAACGAACAAGTATTTTTGGAGAGGATAGATCAACCACGCGTTATGAATTAATGTGATTGATCTTCCTTAGTTCTAATGTTCCAAGAACAAGAGAACAAGAGAACAAGAAAAATAATTTTCTTGGAGAGTGGGAGAGAGAGAGGAGAGGATAGTGTGTGTTGTGTGTGTTTTCAAGAATCATCATCCTTCAAATTGTAGGAGGCTAGGGGTTTATATAGAGGAGGAGTTTAATCCTCTTTAAACTCCAACTCTAAGAACTCTATGTTGACTAGGATTTTGACCTAGTCAAAGTCCTAGTCAAACTAGTGTTTGACCTAGTCAAACCAATCCTAGCCATCCATCTTTCCTTTCCATCTCAACCGTTGATTTAATTTAATGGAATATTTAAAATCTATTTAAATATTCCAAAAGGCCTAAATAAATATAACTATTTATTTTAAACCTATTAAATAAGTTTCTTTAATAAATCTAATTTATTAATTTAATTCCTTTTATCAAATAGAAGGAATTAATTCTCCAAGAAAATAAAGGACCCAATTAAATCCAATTTAATCATTCCTATTCTCCAACATTTAATTCTAAATTAAATACTAAATGTGTGTGTGGATAGTGTGTGACTCTTTAGGTTCACCTTTCAGCTAGACTTGGTCGGATTCCAAGAATCCGTCCGTTACCATGGGTGGCCATCTAGCAACGGTCCATGGCACTAGAGACTAGGTGAAATATTCGGGGATGAACATTTAGGCTCTAACAGTACACTTGTCCTTCTGTCTACGGTCTCACCACTTAGGGTCTAGGGCACGGAAAATGCAGGTACCCATTTTGGACCTAAGTGTCGGTCTGTCCTTACTAAACGCCGCAAGGGAATCCTTCCCTTATGTTCAGTTACTGTGGCCACAGATTTTAGGGACAAGACACAGAGCATATGTGAGACTCAACTGTCAATGCCTTTTGACAGGAGACAGATCCTTTCTTGGAAACTACTGTCACTCAGTATACCAGAGCTGCACTAGACATGGCTTATGACTACTCAAGTGCTTCTTGGCAATCTCTCACCATATCTAAGATACAGACCTGATATACAGGTAAACTCAGAAGTTCCTCAAGTCAAAGGACTTGACCTGTACCGTTGGAACCGGGAATACACGTCATACCTTGCTGACCATACTCAAGGTCCTCCGTAAGACGGTTCCCGCGAGTCACCTCAGTCAGCTACTCCCTAGCAGGCTAACCCACTAACACTGCTTAAACGACCTTCGTCACCCGTCGATGAAACACGACAGCAGATGCTTAGTGCAAGTCTCAAGGGGAATCTCGGTACCCATTTTCGAGATTCCTTGACTTGGAGATTTCCGGACTGATTCGGCAAGACTGATTTCATGGACCTACCTCCAAGCTTAGTCCCAGCCCCCGAAATAGATTCTCAGCCCGTGGGCTTTGTTTGCGTAGCGAACAAATATGTAATAGCAATGTATAAGTGAACGCAAACAAAGTAACGCCATATGAATCTCACTTCTTTATTCATAATTGTTTTATCAAACACATACTGAAATTGTCTAGACATAGGTTACATTTTCCTGCCAAGATTGGCTTATATGGTCACCATTCTAACAATCTCCCACTTGACCTTTAAAGCCAATCACCCATATGCCTAATCCCCATCTTCTCAAGATGTAGCGTATGAGCGCTTTGCGACATAGGCTTTGTCAGCAGATCTGCTGTGTTGTCTGCTGAGTTGACTCGGTCCACCCGAACGTCACCTCTTCCTACCATTTCTCTAAGAAGATGGTAGCGTCTAAGAATGTGTTTGGAACGGTGATGAGATCTCGGTTCCTTTACTTGCGCTATTGCACTGTTGTTATCACAGATGATGACAACAGGCTCGGCGATGCTAGGCACCACACCCAACTCTTAGATGTAGTTTCTCATCCAAACCGCTTCCTTAGCAGCTTCTGAAGCTGCTATGTTTTCTGCCTCTGTAGTGGAGTCAGTAGTGGTTTCTTGCTTGGAACTTTTCCAAGCCACTACCTCTCCATTGAGCTTGAATACGTAACCCGATTGAGACTTGGCATCATCGTCATCAGACTAGAAGCTAGCGTCGCTAAAGCCTTCCAGGATCAGCTCTCCAGTGCCATAGACTAAGAACATTTCCTTAGTCCTCCTTAGGTACTTAAGGATGCCCTTAACAGCATTCTAATGTGCCTCTCCTGCACAAGACTGATATCTGCTTGTCACGCTCAAAGCGTACGCAATGTCAGGTCTAGTGCAGTGGACCGCATATTAGATGCTACCTACGGCAGAAGCATAGAGGATGACTTTCATCCTTTCAAGTTCCTCATTAGTCTGTGGGGACTGTTTCTTGGACAACTTGATCCCCTGCCTCATGGGAAGGAATCCTCATTTAGAGTTGTCCATTCGATATCTCTTTAGGACTTTCTCCATATACGAGTTTTGGGTGAGCCCTAACATCCTTTTAGATCTGTCCCTGACAATCTGGATGGCTAGGATGTAGGAGGCTTCACCCAAGTCCTTCATGGAAAACTGGGTTGACAACCATGCTTTTGTGTCTCCTAACATTCTAACTTCATTACCAATGAATAGAATGTCATCCACATAAAGCACTAGGAACACTATTGAGCTCCCACTGACCTTCTTGTATACACAAGGGTCGGATTCATTCTTGATGAAGTCATATCCCTGTATTACTTCATCAAAGTGAATGTTCCAACTTCGGGAGGCTTGTTTGAGGCTATAGATGGACTTCTGGAGACGACAGACCTTCTGTTCTTCTTCAGTGACCGTGAAACCCTCCGACTGATCCATATAGATCTCTTCTTCAACGAAACCATTGAGGAAGGCCGTTTTCACGTCCATCTGCCATATCTCATAGTCATACCATGCTGCTATGGCGAGCAGGATCCGAATGGACTTAGCCATGGCTACTGGCGAGTAGGTATCCTCAAAATCAACCCCGGGTCGTTGAGTGTATCCCTTAGCTACAAGCCTAGCCTTAAAAGTAGTGACTTCTCCATCAACGCCAAGTTTGCGCTTGTAGACCCACTTACAACCCACTGGCTTAACATCTTTCGGTGGATCTACAAGTCTCCAGACTTGGTTCTCGTTCATGGAGTCCATTTCGGTTTTCATGGCCTCAAGCCATTTCCCGGAGTCGATGTCAGACATCGCTTCTCCATATGTCTTAGGATCGTTATCCAAAAGTCCAGTCGTACTTAGAAAGCCATATCTCACTGGAGGTCTGGACTCTCTAGTACACCTACGGGAAGCCTTGCTCCAAGAATACTGCATTCCTTGAAACATACACCTTTTGTTCCAAGGGGTCATGAAAGTAATAACCCGCAGTTTCTTTAGGGTATCCAACGAACCTGCATAAGCTAGACCTAGATTCCAGCTTATCTCCCACTAACCTCTTGACGTATGTAGGGCTACCCCACACTTTCAAGTAGTTGTAGGATGCAGGCTTGCCATGTCATATCTCATATGGCGATTGGGTTAATGCACTGGTAGGCGCCAAATTCAGCAACTTGGCCGCCGTTTCTAGTGCATAGCTCCAAAAGGATAAGGGCAATTTGGTAAAACTCATCATGGACCGAACCATGTCCAACAGGGTTCGATTCCTCCTTTCAGAGACACCATTTAATTGTGGTGTTTCGGGAGGTGTCCATTATCATATTATACCATGTTCTTTTAGATAATCTAGGAACGCGGTACTAAGGTATTCACCGCCTCGGTCTGACCGTAGGACTTTAATTTTGCAGTTGGTCTGGTTCTCTACTTCAAGTCTGAATTCTTTAAACCTTTCAAGAGCTTTAGACTTGTACCTCATTAGGTAAACATAACCATACCGTGAATGATCATCGGTAAAGATTATGAAGTAGGAGAATCCACCTCGGGCCTGCGTCCTTAGTGGTCCACATACGTCTGTATGGACCAAGTCCAACAGACCTGTGGCAAGCCTACTTTGTCCTACAAAGGGCTTCTTGGTCATTTTCCCTCTTAGACATGATTCACAAGTTGGTAGCTCACTCAAGTCCCCTACCTCTAGGTTCTTTGAGTTTGCCAACTTTTCCATCGTATCTTGGGATATGTGACCTAGCCTAGCGTGCCACAGTCGTGCGTTCCCGTTATTATCTAAACTACGTTTGTGTTGAGCGTTAAGAACGAAGTTCGTTTGTTGCAAGATATAGAGCCCGTTATTTAATGTACCAAGCAGATGAGCAATTCCACACCTCATCAAATAAAAGCAGTTTTTATTGATTCTACACTCATAACCACTATTGTCCAACAATAGAATGGAAATGATGTTTTTAATCATACTAGGTACAAAATAAACTTGCTCTAATTCTATGCTAATGCTATCACTAATCACTAGAGTGGCGGATCCTACTGCTTCTGCCGAGATGGCATTGCCATTCCCAAGCTTTAGGATCATTTCCCCGCTACCCAGTTTTCTGCTTCTTTTCAGCACCTGCAAGTCATTGCAAATGTGAGCTCCACAGTCGATATCTAATACCCAAGAGGCAGAATTAGTGACCATGTTAACCTCAATCATAAAAATACCTTGGTTCGAGAAGAGTTTGGGGCACTCTCTCTTCCAATGCCCTTTCTTACGGCAGTTGATACATATGTCATATGCCTTTGACTGTTGCTTGGAGACAACCTTTCCTTTTCCTTTGCCTTTCCCCTCTTTGGCAATGGGAACACTCTTAGCGTTCGTAACTGCTTTGACGGCCTTTCCCTTCCCTTTCTTCTTTTTCCAACGTCCAGCACCCTTGCCTTTCGTCTTGGAAGTCGAAGCACCTCCAAACAATACCGAAGGCGTGGATTTCTTAGTCGTTGTCTCGTATTGCACCAACATATTAATCAACTCATGAATGCCCTTCTCAAGTGCGTTCATGTTATAGTTGACGATAAATTGGTCGAAGGAGGGTGGGAGTGACTGAAGGATCACATCTATGTACGTTTCATTGTCGAGACCTGCCTTTAGGTCCTCGAGCTTTTCCATCAGGGTAAGCATTTTAACCCCGTGCTCTTGTACAGAGGATCCTTCTGTCATTTTAGTTCCAAAGAACGCCTTGGTCACGACATACCTGGTATGCCGGTCCGGGACTGCATAGCAATCCTTAAGGCGAGCCATAATGGAAGGGACATCGTCTAGCCTTTCATACTGCTTCTGAATTTCATTCGTCATTGAAGCAAGTATGACGCTACGGACCTTCCGGTTATCCTTATGCCAAGTCTCGGATGTCTCACGTTCTTCTGGCGTGGATCCTTCCGGTAAGGTCCTAGGGAGAGGCTCGTCCATGACTTAGCCTTGGTTCTCATAATCCAGGACTATCCTGAGATTGTGCAACCAGTCGTTGTAATTGGTACCATTGAATTTGTTTGTCTCATGAATGGTTGAAAGTGGGTTCTTAGACATTTTAAAATCTACATTTTAAAAAACAGTACGCGATCAGCAGAAAATAAAGACGGTGGTTTGAAAAAAATAATTAAATGCTTGGACTTTAGTAATTTAATCCTCCCATACCCCGCTTTTACGATTCGCATGGAAAAGATCCTGTGGGAGGTATACCATACCATTCTCGTTCCACGAGATTCCCAAGATTATTGGCTCACCCTTTCACATGATCCCGAGGACTCCAAGCGAATCATCCTAATCGGGCGTTAGACCCAACCCAATCGACCGAGCCACAGACCCACTACTACCCCCATGACTCGTGAGACAGGTAACAGTAGCCTGTTTTTCGTTCATGACATAGTGCAGCTTCTTTTAAGTACAATAACGTGCCACGACTCGTGAGACCACGCTATTGACCTAAAACAGCTTCCTCACTATGCCATGGATTGGAAGGCATGAACAAACTCCTAGAGTTCATGTTCATTTTGTCTAGGGTCTAATATTTAAACAAACCAATGTGAGAGTAGTAAATGACCGAGATCTCATAATATATAATATCCATACATTCATCCATAATGCATAAGTAAATCCATTCACAGCAGTTATATGATAAATAAAGCACCATTCATCCACCATAATAACCACATGCAAAATTAAAGTCTAGCACGCCCCTATTGGATGATCACGAGCCCGAATCCTATGCGATCCACTAACCTCGCAGTGAATCTATGGTCAATCTAGGGTTGGTCCTATACTATTACATTATAGTAACCCAATCATCATTCTGATGGGCCTTGGTCTCTTTTATCTTTCTTCACTTCATGGAAACGCCTTGGAACCTCCAGTCTGGGCTCTCCATGTGGACCTTCCTTCTTCTCCATCAATTACATAAAATAAAACCTCACTCATATTCTACTCTCATTACATATTAAAAAATAGAAACCCCAGCGAAAATCCGGGGGGAGTACATAAGGAGGGAGATAGAATGCCTTATTATTCCAAGACAACTAGAAAGAGAAGAGGAGAAAATAATAAAAGAGGCACACAGGCCCAACAGAAAATTAAGCCATACATTCGGTCTAGGGCTCGTGATCATCCTTTTTCCATCCAACACACATAATCATATGATCTAATCACATAATTACAACATACCAATAATTCATGATATCCAATAATAATTATCCAAGATAAAAAATAAATAAACAAGTGCGTAACGTGTGAAAATATAACATAATTGTTGGTAATAATATTTTTCTCGTTTGAGGAAATCCCTTCCTCATTATTTCTATGTAAAATATCCCAGGGATTCCAAATCCAATATATTTTACTCCCAAAAATAATGTCTTGGAAATTTAAGCAAAATTGAACCAAAAAATGAATTTTCAGAATTTAATTAAAATTAAAAAACTGAAAATTAAAATAAAAATAAAAAATAATGCTAGGGTTTAAAACCCTAGCAGCACCGTGAAGGACAAGCGGATCCGCCCGGGAGCTCGAGCGGAAGCGAGAAAGCGAGAAATTGTGCACAAATTTAAATCTAATTTAAATATGCGAATCCCAAGGGGTGTACCCTTGGGTGCTCAACCGGGCGTTCGATGTAGAATGTGTAAATATTAGAAACATATATTTAAACACATAGGGCATAGATGTATATTAAATCAATCAAAGCGTAATAAACCGTTACCTTTGATTATTTAGCGTATGCTCCCGGCTACTTGCGTTGTTCCTTCTCCGGAATGCTCACGAAATCCAAACGTATGGATTCTCCAAAGGTGATCCACACCACACCGGAAGAAACACACGTTCTTCTTGCTAGAAAAGAACGGGTTTAAGAAGGAATCGGTTTAAGAGAAGAACACTATGAATTAGTGATCTTTTAAACTTACTTTGTTCTTCTTCTTGATTCAAAATCAAGTGAAAAACACAAGTGTAAGAGAGGGAGAGAGGCCGAGAGTTTGAGAGAGAGGAGAGGATTTTTTTGGTCTTCACTTTTTCCTAGAAAAAGATGAATAATGAATCACACATGCTTGGTGTTGTATATTCTAATATATATACATAATTAATGTGATTATTGGAATGTGTCTAGGTTCATCCAAGGATGTCTAGATTCATTCCAATCAATCACCATCAATTCTTCAATCAAGCCTACCAAAATTTATGGTATGATCAAATCATACCAAAAGGGAAGAGCTTGATTGGAGTTGATTTGTCTCTTTCCAAAAGAGATAAGTCAACATACCACCTAGCATGAAACATGGCTGATTTTGCTTCCTCCAAGGGAGCATGTCGGCCATGTTTAATTAAGGGAACAAGTCCAACTTCTTCCTATTCCAAAATAGGAATTATTTCTCATCTCGGGTATAATTTAACGGACCGAGTTTTATCGTAATCCAATTACGACGAATCCAACATTAAATCCAATTTAATCTCCATTTAAATTATTCCCGTTGATCTTATAATCCAATTAAAAGATCCAACGTCTCAACGTCTCAACTTTTCATATTTAATCGAAAATCCAATTTACCGATTAAATGAAAGTCCGATACAATATCGGCCCGTCCATCCAATGGACTTTCCCTTAAGTAATCCAATTACTTATTTATCCTTCGAGATTGACTCCAAGTCGATCTCTCATCCTCCTCGGTGATTTGTGTGTGACCCTTTAGGTTCATCCTCAGCTAGACTTGGGCCCGTGTCCCACAAGGGCCCGTTACTATGGATAGCCGTCTAGCAACGGTCCATGGCACTAGAGACTAGGTGAATTGGCGTCAACATTTAGGCGCCGATTCCGTACGGGTACGATCCTTCCGTCTACCGTCTCCCGGCCTTAGTCTAGGGTTTGGAATTGGGCGTCGGTTCCTATCCTTGACTAGGCATCTATGCTTAATACTCGAGACCACGTATGCTTCATTGCGTCGACACAGGAAACCATTTCCTGTTCGACCAACCATTGTGGCCACAGCTTTAAACAGCATGAATGTGTCTCCGAGTGCATACGAGATACCTCTGTCACATACTGACAGGGGATGGATCCTCTTCTTGGAATCCACCGTCCTCGCTACACATTCCGACTGCACTGGACAAGGCTTATGATAATCATCTTACAGAATGATTACCTCTCGCCAGATCCAAGATACAGCCGTCCTGTGCACGCGACTGCCATGATTCCTCAAGTTTGAGGATTACTCCCGTACTATCAGAACCGGGGAAAACCAATCATACCGACCAAGCCTCCAAGGCTTCCACATGATGATCCCCGCGAGTCAGTCCAGTCGGCTCGATCCAGTCGACCAACCCATCAAGGTCGTGTAGGCGTTCCACGCCTGTCGCCAATGAAACACGACACCCATCCAATGAACACGACTCTTGACGCAAGTCTTAATAGGACTCTCGATGCCCTGTCTCGAGGTCCTCGACTTGGAACGTTTCAGACCCAACTCTTAATCAGTTGGTTTCATGACCACCATCCAATGCGTGGCCCAACTGCACGAGTTGTTATCCATGGTCTGTGGGCTTTGTTGCGATATAAGTTAAACACCGTTTTAACAAATGTAAGATGAGCACGACAAAGAAGGTACCATTGGTGACGAACACTCATCTTATTCATCACGTAATAATATTACATCTACATCAAGTTGTCGAATAGGTTACAAATTGCCAAACCTATTGGCTTTCTGGTCACCTATTCCAACAATCTCCCACTTGACCTAAAGCCAATCACCCATTGACCTCAAACCTCTTATTCAGATGGTGAGTGTGGGTAACTTGCGACGTGGGCTTAGCAAGTGGATCTGCTATGTTTTCTGCGGAGCTGACTCGGTCCAACCGAACTTCACTCCTGCTATCCATCTCTCCAAGTAGATGGTAGCGTCTAAGAATATGCTTGGATCGTGATGAGATCTCGGTTCCTTTGCTAGCGTTATCGCCCTGTTGTTATCATAAAAGATAATTACAGGCTTAGCAATGCTAGGTACTACATCCAACCCTTGGATGTAGCTCATCAACCAAACCACTCCTTAGCAGCTTCCAAAGCCGCTATGTATTCAAAACTCTATGATGGAGTCCGTCGTGGTAGCCTACTTGGAACCCTTCCAAGTAACCACGCTACCATTTAGTCTAAATACAAAACCAGACTGAGACTTGGCATCATCGTCATCCGACTGGAAGCTAGCGTCGCTATAGCCTTCCAGTATCAACTCTCCACCGCCGTAGATCAAGAACATGTCCTTAGTCCTTTCAGGTACTTTAGGATAGTCTTGACTGCACTCCAGTGTGCCTCCCCGGCACACGACTGATATCGGCTAGTTACGCTCAAAGCGAAAGCCACATCAGGTCTAGTGCACTGAACAACATACTGTATGTTGCCTACGGTTGAAGCATAGGGGATGTCCAACATACGTTTAAGCTCCTCATCAGTCTTAGGAGACTGCTTCTTGGATAAATTAATTCCATGCCTCATAGGAAGGAATCCTCATTTTGAGTTCTCCATCTTGAATCTCTTCAAGACTTTCATAATGTACGAGGACTGGGCCATTCCTAACATCCTTCTAGATCTATCCATGTAGATCTTGATGCCAAGGATGTAGGATGCCTTGCCCATATCCTTCATCGAGAATTGCGTTGATAACCAAGCTTTAGTGGTACCCAACATCTTAGCATCATTCCCAATTAGCAGGATGTCATCCACGTAAAGCACCAGAAACGCAACTGAGCTCCCACTGATCTTCTTGTATACACAAGGATCTGTCTCCTGTCATGAGCATTGAAAGTAGGCGTCTCACTATACTTTGTGTCTGGTCCCTAAAATCTGTGGCCACAGTAACTGAACAGAAGGGAAGGATTCCCTGCGGCGTTTGGTATAGGACAGACTGACACATAGGTCTAAAATGGGTACCTACGTATCCGTGCCCTAGACCCTAAGTGGTGAGACCGTAGACGGAAGGATAGATATAATGTAGAGTCTAAATGTTCATCCCCACACATATTCACCTAGTCTCTAGTGCCATGGACCGTTGTTAGACAGCCACCCATGATGACGGGCGGATTCTAGGAATCCAACCAAGTCTAGCTGAAGGTGAACCTAAGGAGTCACACATAAGCCGCACACATAACGTATTTAATTTGGAATTAAATATCTGGAGAGAAATGGAACGATTAAATCAGATTTAATCAGGTCATTCTTATCTTGGGAACTTAATTCCTTTTATTAGATGAAAGGAATTTATCTAATAAATTAAATTTATTGGAAATTAATTTAATGGGCTTAAAATAAATATTTATATTTATTATATTTATTTATTGCCCTTTGGATTATTTAATTGGATTTAAATACTCCATAAATTAATGAATGGTTGAGATTGAAGAGGGAAATCAGTGGCTAGGATTGGTTTGACCAAGAAGCTAGAAATTGACTAGGATTTGATTAGGTCAAATCCTATTCCAAGAGGAGTCTTCCAAAGAGTTGGAATTAGAAGAGTAATAGTATTCCTCCTCTATAAATATTCCTAATTCTTCACTTTGGAAGAGATGATGAAACTCAAAACACACACACACACACACACACCATCACCGCCGTTCTCTCCCTCTTCTCTTTCCGTAGATGCTCTCTTGTGTTCTTTTGTGTTATACAATTGAACTTAAAGGAGGGTTGATCTCGTTAAACGATAGCGTTTGATCAATCCGTCCTCTCCAAATATATTATACACTTGTTCTTTCACTAGCACGAGGATCAAGATACGTGGGCGAATTGCGTGTACAAATTAGCGGGTCTCAAACTCGAGATATTGGAGCAAAATGGGGAACAACGCAATTAGCGGTTTGAAGATAAAATGACAACCGAGTAGGCTTTCGGTTTAACGTTTTCTTCTCTTTTTCAACCCTATGGCCTCCATGAATTCTTTATATGTTTTACTCATGAGATACACCAAATGCCCGGGAGATTCAAGGGAACACCCCTTGAACGTCTTTATTTTATTATTGTTTATGGCATGTTTAAATTATTGTAATTTAAATTTTATACCGCGCTTCCGCATTTGCGCTACTCCCGGGTCGATCCACGTGCCTTTGCTAGGCTTTCACAAGTGGGGGGTGTGTGTGTGTGTGTGCTAGAGTTTCAACACCTTGAGGTGTGTGTTTTGTATGAGTATTTATAGAAGGGGACTTCTCCTAGTCCTCTTCAAACTCATAGAGAACCCTAGGTTCACTAGGATTTTTACCTAGTTAAATCCTTGTCAACTTAAGTGAAAGACCAAGTCAAGCTTGATCTTGGCCATTGATCTCTCCATTTCATCTGGTCTGTTCATCTCTTA
This sequence comes from Sesamum alatum, assembly GCA_034509735.1. Taxonomy (NCBI): domain Eukaryota; kingdom Viridiplantae; phylum Streptophyta; class Magnoliopsida; order Lamiales; family Pedaliaceae; genus Sesamum; species Sesamum alatum. The sequence goes on from JACGWO010000002.1 coordinate 19,585,133, forward strand.
GATGGATTCCATGGAATATTTTAAATCTAATTTAAAATAATCCCTAAGGCTTTAAATAATTAAATAATTATTTTAAGCATGTTTTCTCATTTTAATAAATCCAATTTATTAGTTAATTCCATTTAATCCAATTAAAGAATTAACAATCCAAGGAAAGTGAACCAATTTAATCCAATTAAATTATTCTACCTCCTGGAATTAATTCCAAATTAATTCCTCTGCTACAGATGGATTGTGTGTGACTCTTTAGGTTCACCCTCAGCTAGACTTGGCCGAATTTTCAATCATCCTATGATGGAAAAACCGTTTGTCACCATAGGTAGCCGTCTAGCAACGGTTCATGGCACTAAAGAATAGATGAATACTTATGGCGTGAACGTTTAGGCTCTTTAGTACGTTTGTCCTTCCATCTTCCGTCTCACTACTATAGTCTAGGGTGTGGACAATAGGTGTCAGTACCCATTCTTAATTACAACCTTGGCTCGTCCATACCAAACGTCATAGGGATCCTATCCCACTATTCAGTTATTGTGGCCACAGATTTACTGGAGGACAAGTCTCAGAGTGAAAGTGAGACATCACTATCAATCCTATTGATAGGAGACGGATTCTATATTAGGTTCTACTATTCACACTACACACGTTAATTGCACTAGATAGGGCTTATGGAAACCCAGTCTTTTGACTTGGTAGCCTCTTGCCAAATCTAAGATACAGCCACGGTGTGCATGTGACCATAATAGTCCCTCAAGTCCGAGGACCAAATCCGGACTATCGGAACTAGGAATTCAAGTCATATCGACCAACCCACTCAAGGTTTCCATATGATGATTCCCACAAGTCACCTCAGTCAGCCGGCACCCAGCTGGCTAACCCACTAGCATTGCATAGATGACCTTCGTCACCTACCGATGAAACGTGACTGCAATCGCTTAGTGCAAGTCTCAAATGGACTCTGGATACCCTATCTCGAGGTCCTTCGACTTGGAGAATATTAGACTGATCCACAAAAATTGATTTCATGACCCGCCATCCTATGTGCAGTCTAGTTTCTTGGATTAAGGTTTCGGTCTGTGGGCTTTGTTTGCTTGTTGAACAGTTTGTAATATAAACCAGTTAAGTGAACACAAACAAAGAGTAAACGCCACGTATGAATATCACTTTTATTCATAAACTTTATTTAAAACACCAAATTATCAAAAATAGATTAAAAAAGTCTAACAGGATTGGCTTCACGGTCACCTATAACCAAGTTCAACAATTGTCTTATGACCTTCTGTATGTACTGGCATATATGCAGTCGATTAGAACCAATCATTTGTTCTGGCAGTTGAGGCACATAGTAGTCTTGAGGTAAAATCTAAGATGTATGCATAGTAGATGGGCCAGCTATGTCAACCTCAATTGTATCTCTTTCTACTAAGCTAGTAAATCTCCTTCTACGACTTCGCGTCTGTTTGTGGGATGTGGCGGAACATCCTGCTGTAGCAATTGATTTTCAAGGGTTATATCTCGTTCTAACTCATTGACGTGGGGCAATTTGGAAAATATTTTGAGATATGTCCCAATGCATGGCTAATGTTTGGCGATATGCTTCGAGTTGATCGGGTGTACTTTCACAGCTGATTTGAAAGGATTCCATCTGGTCAACCTAAACTGAATAGAAAATAGTATAATGGGTGTAATTTTTAAACGAGTCGAAAGAAAAAAATATGTTTAGAATAAAGTACGTTTATTAGATAACGTACCACCATTTTCCACAATGTTGTATCTCCAGGTTGGTACCCGCTTTCCACAGGCCTTACAGCAGATGTGATACGAAGCGAGTGTAATGTTGTTGTACCATTCCTCATATCTATCTTTTGTAGCTATTCCATTAAACATGGTTGGTTGACGCACAATCAAATCATATGGTGTATGCCATCATATTGTATGTGTCACTGGTACCAATCTGCTCTCGTACGTAATTTATGGTAGATACGATGTAGTTGCATTTGACACTTCTAGAATTTACATTTTTTTGATGTATATTTTTTAGTTTATTAGTTGTTACAAATTAACTATAAATTTAAGAATTTTTTATTTATTAATAATTTATAATTAATAAAATACTAAAAGAATACTTTATAAGATTATACTTCAAAATAATAATTAATTTTTACAAAGTCAATTATAAATTAAGTAACATATTATTAGAAATGAAGTAATTTAATTATGTAACATATTATAAAAAATTTACAAATGTTAGCCCAACTAACGACCATGGCTAACGATCTGCGGTCGCTGACTTGGCTAACAACCCCTATATAATATTTTTTAAAAAAATATAAAAAAAATTTTAAATCATGCATGAGTCGCTACCTAAAAGAGGAGAAACGTGTGGGAGGAGCATCTTTACTTCTTTTTGGAATCGGAATTGTTCTCAAGAATCCATCGACTTCTTCTAACCTTTCCTTGTTTTTCACTTCTTTTCTTTCTCTTTATTTTCTTTCTAGTGCATGTTTATATAACAACATCTGTATATATTCATTTTCATATTTGGAGTACATAGGTTTTCTTTCTTGTTGCGGTTTCTCATGTGTTGAGTAAAGCAAGATCACTATTATTCTTCGGTTTGCAATGATGAATCTAATAAAATTTGATATGTCTGCAAAGGTTTTGGACTTAATTCTTATTTCGAAGATTTATATGTCCAGTGACTCAAGGGGAAGGTTGCAATTTTGAAACTTGTGTCAATTAAGAGTTAATTTAGGTTATAAATCAGTGAGTTTGTCCAATGGATTCTGGATCAGCGGAAGCTGCGGGGCAGCTCCGCCGCTCGCCATGAGGCTATTATTGTGGAACTGTCGAGGTCTTGGGACTGCCTCGACAGTTCGAAAGCTTGGAGAACTGATCCGAGAACACAATCCTGGTGTGGTCTTCTTGTCGGAACTAAAAGTGGTGGGCATAGGTTTGAAGGGTTAAAACAGAGACTCAACTGGTTTGGTGTATGCGTTCCAGCAGAGGGACAATCTGGCGGACTTGGCTTGTTGTGGTCTAAGGATGTCGTAGTCAATCTGAGGTCATTTTCCGTTATCATATTGATGCCCAGATTATGCCGGAGGATGTGGTCAGGGTGGAGATTTACCGGGTTTTACGAGGATCCTGAGACAATGCAGCGTAGACATTCGTGGGCAGATTGCGGACTCTTAGTGTACAATCGGATATGGCTTGGTTGTGTGCCGGGGACTTTAACGAGGTACTGTTTCAGCATGAGAAAACAGGAGCCCCTCGGCCGCTATGGCAACTGAATGCATTTAGACAGACTCTCCAAGACTGTGATCTATCTGATGTTGGCTTTCGAGGGTCGCCGTTCACTTGGTGCAACCAGAGGGAGGCTCCAGGGACAGTCAGGGCTCGCCTGGATAGAGCCTGCACGAACCCAGCGTGGCAGAGAAAGTATCCAGGTACATCGGTATCACATCTGGTTGTGTCCAATTTTGATCATAAGGTATTAATTGTTGATATGGGAGATGGGGTCGAAAGTAGACCGGAGAGTAAGAAGCCACACTTTCGCTTCGAGGCATGCTGGTTGCACTCAGGTAGCTGCCGCAGAGTGGTGGAGACAGCGTGAGGAAGTGTTGTTCGAGGTGAAGCACACTCAGTGTTATGGCGGAAAATAAAGAATTGCAGGCTTGGGCTACTGAAGTGGGACAGAGAGGAGTTCCGAAAGCCGGTGAGGGAGCGACGGCGGTTAGAGCAACGATACAGTCAGTTAGAGCAAGGGCCGCTAGAGGGAATTGGGTATCAGGAGTTGATGGACATTCGGGCGCAACTGTTGGAACTGGAAGCCCAAGAGACGACTCGGTGGCAACAGAGAGGGAAGGAACATTGGTTAGCTAACGGGGATGAAAACACTCGGTTCTTTCACTCTCGGGCGTCGGGAAACAATCGGTTCTTTCACTCTCAGGCGTCGTCTCGTAAGCAACAGAATAGCATCCGACGAATTAAGGATAGTCACGGGGTGTGGAGGGATAAGGCTGAGGAGGTCCGGGGGGTGCTGCTACAGCATTTTAAATCTGTTTTTACGTCCAGTCGGCCGTCGGAGTCGAGTATCGATGGGGTTGTATCCTCTATCCAAAGCCGTGTGACCCATGAGATGAATTCAGCCCTTGCTGCTCCGTTCGCCGTATCTGAGGTCAAGCAGGCCATATTCGATATATTTCCGTTTAAATCTCCAGGCCCTGATGGTATGTCCCCCGTGTTTTTTCAAAAAATTCTGGAATACTGTTGGCGCTGATGTTACCAATTCTGTGTTACGAATTCTGAATGACCAACTGCTGCTTCATAAGATGAACTTTACGCATGTGGTTCTTATTCCTAAAGTTAGTAACCCTGAGTGTGTCTCCCAGTTTCGGCCTATTAGTTTATGCAACGTGGTTATGAAAATAGCGTCTAAGTGCATTCCTAATCGGTTGAAAATTATTATGGATTCTGTTGTATCTTCTTCTCAATCAGCTTTTATCCCCGGTAGACTTATAACTGATAATGTCCTCCTCGTGTTCGAGCTTAATCACTTTTTGAAAGTATCCTCCTGGTCGAAAGAGGGCCACGTCACACTTAAACTAGATGTGAGTAAGGCGTATGATCGAGTGGAATAGCCTTTTCTTATAGGTGTTCTTTCTAAATTAGGTTTTGAGCGTAGATTTATTGATTTGGTCATGTTGTTAGTTACTACTGTGTCTTATTCATTAACTTTGAATGGTGATTCTTTTGGCTATTTCAGACCGGAGAGGGGGATCCGACAAGGAGACCCCCTTTCACCATATTTGTTTATATTCTGTGCTGAGGCCTTCTCGAGTTTATTGCAGGAGGCGGAAAGTAGAGGGACAGTGAGGGGGGTGATGGTGAGTCCCATAGCGCCGCGTATCTCTCATTTACTATTTGCGGACGACACGTTACTATTTTGCGCAGCGACGGGGGAGCAGGTAGGTGAAATTGGGAGGATCTTGAATGTATATGAACGAGCGTCGGGACAGCAAGTCAACTTTACCAAATCCAGTATGGTAGTGAGTGGGGGAATGCAAGCTGATGTCAAGCGGAGGCTAGCGGCGAGTCTGAATGTCCGCTTGGTGGATTCCCATGACCGCTACCTTGGTTTTCTGGCTGTAGCGGGCAAATCAAGAAGTGCACTATTTCACAATATCCGGGATCAGTTTTGGGGACGCTTAACTTGGTGGAGTAGTAAAACGCTCTCACAGGCAGGGAAAGGAGTGTTGATCAAGGCTGTGCTCCAATCTCTTCTGACTTATGCCATGTCCTGTTTTCGATTCCCGGACATCTTGGTGAGGGAGTTGGAATCCGCTATGGCAAATTTTTTATGGCACTCTAGGGGGGAACGACGGGTTCATTGGGTGGCTTGGCAAAAGCTGTGTCGTCCAAAGGGGGTGGGTGGGCTTGGTTTCCGAAACTTGAAAGCGTTCAACCTTGCTCTCTTGGCTAAACAGGGGTGGTGCATCTTATCTAGACCAGATTCTCTTCTCAGTCGGGTCCTTAAAGCACGGTATTTCGCGAACACTTCCTTTTGGGAGGCTCCTACTGGATACCGACCGTCATTAACTTGGAGGAGTGTCGTGGCAGCTAGAGAGGTATTACGAGTTGGGTGCAGGGAGCGGGAGGATTATGATTCCGAGATGGATAGACGGCTGACTTGGACACCGGGAAAGGGTGGATTGTTTTCTGTACGTAGTGCATATTCGGTCATGACAGATCTGGAGTCGAGAAGGGCGACATCCTCTTCTCGGTCAGTTCCGCTCGTGGCCGAAGACAGCCGTGATTTCTGGGCTAAACTGTGGGTTGTTCGTGCTCCACCGAGGGTACGGGTACAAGCGTGGCGGATCTGTTTCAAGGCTGTCCCGACCCTAGAAAACTTAGCTCGTCGATGGCCCTCGATCAGTCTACAGTGTGGTCTTTGCAGCGCAGAAGTGGAGTCGTTACGACATGTATTGGTGGACTATTCTTTTGCTCGGGTTGTTTGGGCTTTATCTGACTTGTTGTGGCGATGGGTGGTTGATTGGAGCGGTGGTCCTGCAGCATGGATGTCCACAGCGCTACAAAATTTCTATCGAGAGGAGTCTGCCCGTTTCTCACCCTGTGTTGGGCGCTCTGGCATAATCAGAATAAGAGGTTAATGGAAGGAAAAACATAGGATCCACAAAGGGTGGTGAAGGAGGCTATGCTGTTTCTGAAGCAGTATCAGGACGCTCAAACAAAGCTGAAACTAGGCTTGGTTGGTCCTTGAATTGCTGCCTGTTATATTCTATTCATAGGGTTATGAGGCTGGTTCTTTTGATTTGCTGCCTATTATACTTCTGTTCATAGGTAAGTTGCTTGTGTGGAGGCATTCTGCTGGCCTCTTTTTTCTCCTGTTATTGGTGTCTTGGCTGCTGCTGGTTTACTTTGGAGGGTTTCTTAGTAGTGGTTGTTTTAGTGAGGTGTTTCTTAGATAGGAGTTTAGGTAGGTGCTGGTTACCTTGTTGTGTTTGAGTCTGTTTTGTATTTTTTCTTTTGTCCTCTGATATATAAAACTCATCGCTTATTTGTCAAAAATTTGGAGCTCACGTGTGGGTACATGCCAATTTCAAGCTAAATTTTTAATTTTTAGGAATTTATTCTTACCCTGCTAATGTTTTTAAATTGTAGGATTTAATTGCTATATTAAATTTCAACAAGACTAAAATTGACATCTATTGTATTTGTTCTCATTATTTTCTTAGTAACTCAATCGAAAATTTTCATTTTTCCATTCTAAAAAAAATATTTTATTTCATACGTATAGGTATCTTGATATCATTTACATGTAAAATTGCAATGTTGGTCCTATAACTATAGGGATTGGCAATTTTAATCCTGTTGAAATTCAATTTGGTAATTAAGCCTGTAATCAAAAAAAATTGACACATTCGGAACAAAGTCTACCAGAGTTGAATCTAGTCTGAATGTGGGGCTCACATGAAATGTATTTCCCAAATTCCAACTAAATTTGCAATTTTTGCCAGGTTTACTCCTTAATGCGCCATTTTTTTTTTTTTTAATATTACAAGGTTTAGCAGTCAAATTAAAATGAAAATTGCCACCCTATAATTATGGGATCAAAATTAAAAAGAAATCCTTAATTCATGTTAGAGTTTATTTAGTTCAACAAAAACTAGGAGTTGTCATGTTCAATCGACGACACTAGAAAAATATGATTTTTTATTATGATTAATTACTATAGTCAAAAGAAAAAACTTATGGTGAATACAAATTACCTACCATTTTGCAACGGTCATCAGTCGTTGTTTCTGTAAGTGTGGCCAAAACATTAGCCATGAAAAATATTGACTTTAACTAAACCATGACAAATATTGATTCACAGTGGCAAAAAAAAAAATGATTTTGCAATGATTTTTGTTTAACCATGGCTAATAGTGCTGATTTAAAATATGGTTTTTGTTGTGGTCATTTATTGTGTAGCGAAAAGTCAAAAAAAAGTTTGTTGTGAGGCACTATCAATCCCCTTATTATTTTCCCACAAACCATTGCCTTGTTCTCATACTTTTCAATTGTGTATTCCACACAATTACACCCTAACTAAACACCTACATCTCAAAGCTCTTTGTAGCATGCATGATTTCTCCATTACAAACACTTTCTAGGTCGTTGATGACCCTAGCAAATTCTGGTTTCCGAGAGTGGTGACCTCCTCAAATCAAGTACTTTCCTTTGTCGCAGGTGGTGCTTCTATTAATGTGTTAGAATAGGTGATCCATAAGTCAATTAGATTGGACTTTTATAATTTATTGTCTTTATGTAATATTCATTTAATGAATAATAGTAAGTATTCATTTTGGTATTAATTCTTTGTTGCACTTACTCTATGATGTTTACGTTAACATATGCAACAGAGCCCTCAGACCAACTTGGTTAAACCCTTGGAGTTGAACTGTGTATGGGTTGATAGTATTGAAACCAACTCCATAGGTAGGTCTGAAATGCTCCAAGTGAAGGACCTCGAGACAGGCCGTCGAGCGTCCCGTAAAGACCTGCATCAAGTATTGCATTCAGTAGGTGAATGTCGTGTTTCATTGATATTAGACGAGGTCTGTCTGTGTAATTTTGATGGGTTTGTTGGCAAGATGGTCAACTAACTGAACTAACTTGCGGGAATCATCATATGAAAGCCTTGGATGCTTGGTCGTTATGACTAGAATTTTCGGCACCGATAGTACGAGGTTAGTCCTCGAACTTGAGGATGTTAGAATAGGTGACCAGAAAGCCAATTGGATTGGCGGTTTCGGGAACTATTCGTGAATCTTTATTACAATAATATTATCCTGATGAATAGAGTAAGTATTCATCACTGGCACTGTGTTTTTTGTGCTTACTACTAACGTTGAACGGCGTTTCAACATCACAACAAATTCTCACGACCAATTGAATAACCCATGTAGTTGGGCTACGCATTGGATGACGGCTATGAAACCAACTTCTTAGGGTTGGTATGAAACATACCAAGTCTAGGACCTCGAGACTGGGCATCGAGTATCCGATTGAGACTTGTAGGAAGTATAACATTCACTGGGTGAGTGCCGAGTTTCATCCGTGACAGATGAAGGTCGTTTATGCAATTTTAGTGGGTTAGTTGACAAGGTGGTCAACTAACTGAACTGACTCGCGGAAATCGTCATATAGAAGTATTGGAGGCTTGGTCGGTATCCCTGGGATTCCCGGTTCCGATAGTACGGGATTAGTCCTCGGACTTGATGAACCATGGTAGTCACGTGCATACGAACATTGTATCTTGGATCTGGCAAGAGGTGATCATTCTGTAAGATGGTCATTATAAGCCTTGTCCAGTGACGTTGGAATATGTAGCGAGGATGGTGGATTCTAAGATATGATCTGCCCCCGTTAGTATATGACAGTAATGTCTCCTATGCGCTCTGAGATGGTTTAAACTCTAAAAGTCTATGGCCATAGCAATTGATTGAGTAGGAAAGGGTTTCCTACGTCGATATATAGAGTAAACGTATCTCGAGTATTAAGCATAGACGCCTAGTCAAGGATGGGAACCGACGCCCAATTCCATACCCTAGACTAAGGCCGGGAGACGGTCGATAGTAAGACTGTACCCGTACAGAATCAGTGCCTAAATGTTCACGCAAACATTCACCTAGTCTCTAGTGTCATGGACTATTGCTAGATAGCCACCCATGGTGACGGGCTCCTGTTGGACAGGAGCCCAAGTCTAGCTGAGGGTGAACGTAAAGGGTCACACACAAATTATCGATGAGGTGAAGGAATTGACTTGGAGTCAATTTCAGAGGATGATAAATGATTGAATTACTTATGGGATTGTTCATTGGATGGACGGGCCGATATTGTATTGGACCTTGTTTTATCGGTAAATGGAATTTATGGATTAAGTAGAGAATCGAAGATTGGATCTTTTAATTGGATTGAAAGTTTAATGAAAATTATTTAATTGGAGCATGAATTAAATAGGATTTAATTCCTGGGGTTATTATAATTGGATTACAATAAAATTCGGTCCATTAAATCTTGGCCCAAGAGAGGTGTTAATTTCCACTTTTGGAATTATAAGAAGTTGGACTTCTTCTAAAAGGGGATGGCCGAAAACTACTTCTTTTGAAAGCACTAAAATCGGCCATGAAGGCCTTGGATGAAAAGTTGACTTGTCTCTTTTTGAAAGAGACAAATCAATTCCAATCAAGCCTCTTTCACTTGGTATGATTAAATTATACCTTATGAAATGGTAGGCTTGATTGATGATTATTGGGGATTGATTGAAATGTATCTAGACATCCTTGATGAACCTAGACACATTCCAATAATTACATTAATAAAGTATATATATATGTGTGTGTGTATATATTATCATCAAATACAAGAGTTTTATTATTCATCTTTTTTTAGGAAAAATAAGAACACTCTCTACACACACTCTCAAGCCATTTTCAGTCCCTCTCTCTCTACTCCCTAAATCCTCTTTGTTGCTTCATTGATCTAGGATCAATTGAAAAACAAAGTAAGATCAAAAAGGAACACTAATTTGATATTGTAATCCCTTCCTCGATTTCATCCTCTAGATCCATTTTTCTCAAGCAAGAAAAATGAGAAATCTCCCGATGTGGTGTGGACTACGTTAGAGGGTCTCTACGTTGAGGCCTCACATGGATGAATGTCGGGAGGAGGTCAATGCGTATAGCCAATCGGAGTAGAAAATTGAGAAAGGTATTTTACGTTTATATTCTTGTTTTTCCTCTTTTATTCCATAGCTATGAACGCTTACCTGTTATATACATATTTGTATTACGCGTTTATGCACCAATGGCCCGAGAACCTTCAAGGGAACATCCCTTGAACGCGATCTATCTCCACTGTGCTTACGCCGTGTTCTCGGGCCGATCCGCTTTCCTTCAAGTGGTATAAAAGCCCGGATCGGTGTATATGGCTATGGATTACATGTTTCACGTTTGTAATCATGTTCAACGTGTTTCGATCGGCTTTAAAAGCATGTGTTTATTGCTTTTAATTTTCATAGTTATTTGTTGAAATTTGCAAGTTTAATTATGTAGATTAATCATGGATATTTTGGTAATTTTAGAAAATTGAATTTCCTGGAATCTGAGTATTTGTTTTAGTTTTTTATGTGTAGAACAATAAAAAAAATACAGCAGCAGCCACCTGCTGCTGCGCGGAGGTAGGGTGTGTGTGCGGGCACTAGAAATCCGCGCGCGCGGGCGCTGCCGGTATGGCCGAACGACTGGGCCATTTTTCTTGCCGTTTTTCTAGAAAATTGAATTTTCTGGTATTCTGCACATCTTTCTAAAATATTTAATTTATGACTGGTTTAATTTTAGTTGAGAATGATTTTTCCTAAAATTAAATTGCCTAAGATTATTTTAGAAATAATTTCAAAACAAACAAAAAAATAAAATAAAATTGTACACGGGTTGTACGAGATTTCTAATATCCACACAGAAAAGGCCTACAAAGTTTATGACATTGAAACTAAATTCTTGTTTACCTCTAGGGATGTAGTATTTCATGAGAAAGTTTTTCCTTTCCATGATATGCCTCCATACTCAAATTCCCTTGCCTATTCCTATTGTGGATGATGATCCAGCCCCCCCTACTTATTAGTCCCCATTTCTCCCTTTGAGTGTGCCACGTATATTGTAGTGATAATTAACTTTGTGTATGATAATTAATTTTTTCAATTTAAAATAAGTTATGTACACCCATTTGAGAATGCCACATATACTAGTGATACAGTAAAAAAATAAAATTGTGCTTTTCCCTATTCGAGTTAGAAAGAGGTCCAGAAATTAGAAAAAGAAGATGAAGTTTTCTATTGAAATTGTTCTCTGTCATTTCATCCATTTTTCCCACTAGATGTAGAGCATATTAGCTAGTACAAGCATCTTTCCACTTGACTTCATTCTAAATATTAAAAGATAATATATCCTAACGACTTGGTGAATATAATTCTTTTATCATCTATATATCTATAACACCACCACCACCACCGTCGTCGTCATAATAATAATAATAATAATAATAATAATAATAATAATAATAATAAAAACAACAACAGATTGGGCCTCTTTCTAATGGGCCTATCAACTAGTTATAACAAAAGAATAATTACATTTACACCCCTTCACCTATTGTCTATTTATACAAACCACCCTGCCTTTTAAAATATTATAGAAACCATCCCTGACAGCTTTTAAAACCCAAAAATACCCCTATTGACTTGGTCAAACTTTAATATAAATTTAAAGGACAAAAATACCCTTAAGGGTGTTTCTGTAATTACCTAAAGGTAGAGGAAGTGTCAATGTAATCCTTATGAGGATGAGTAATATGACCCCATATATATTTTTATTATTTATATCAAATTTAAATTTGAATTTAAATTATTTTATTAATTTTTTTTAATTGAATCTCTATATAAAATCACAGTTTTTAATAATTAAAATATTAAATTAATCAACTAATATATATTTATAAAGATAATTACTAAGCTATACATTTAAATTACAATTATCACACTCGTATAAATTATTTTAGATTTTTAAAACTAAAAGATTATTTATCCTCTATTTTTATTTATAACTAAAATTAATAAATTATATCAAACTTAAATTTAAGTTTAAATCATTTTATTAACTATTTTTCTTGAATCTTTACACAAATTACACATTTTAATAATTAAAAATTAAATTATTCAATTAATATATAACAAAAAGTTAGTTACTAGGCTATATATTTAAATTATAACTAGCTGTTGTGGCACGCCATCTCTACGTGTATATAATAAATATTCTACGCACTTTAAAGTGTATTATTATAAATAAAAGTAAAATATAAAATAATACATCACGTTAAAATAGAAAAAAATAAATAAATTTACTATTTTATCAGTTAATGTAAAATTTGGAAATTAAATAAGCTAGTTATATTATCGGTTGAAGGGCATTTTTGACTTTACAAAAAAATGGTGCAGTGGTGTTATTAACCACCATTTGTGAGTGTGGAGGGAGTTCTCTTTTTATATTAGTATAGATTATCACACTTGTATAAATTATTTTAGATTCTTAAAATTAAAAGATTATTTATCCATTATGTTTATTTGTATCTAAATTTTACTATAATTAATAAATTATACATATATATATATATATATGTATAAATATATATATACATATATAATAAATACATATTTATAATTTTGTACATACATATTTAGATAGAAGACGGAGTTAGAGGAGGGCGATAACGAAGGCGGGCGAAAGTAGAAGAGGGGTCGGGCGCAGGCGCGGAGGCGACGAGGAGGGCAAGTGGGGCGACGAGGGTGAGGAATAATTTTTAAAAAAATTAATAATTTAAATTTTTTTCAAAGAAATAAATTATTTATTTTACTAATTCTGATATGATTTATATAAAATTCAAAAATTATTTTAAATTATAATATGCTAATTTTAATAAAATTTAGTTACAAATAAAAATAGAGGATACATAAGTTTTTAATATTAATAATTTCAAATAATCTATTCAAGTATGATAATTTTTTTTAATTTAAACTTATAATCTAGTAACTAATTTTATAAATATATATTAATTGAATAATTTAATATTTCAATTATGAGAAACTGTAATTTCATATGGAGATTCAATTAAAAAAATTTAATAATATAGTTTAAATTTAAATTTAAGTTTGATATAAACAATAAAAGAATATATATGGTCATATTACTCATCCTCATAAACATTACATTAACACCCCCTCTACCTCTTGACAATTACATAAATACCCCTAAGAGCATTTTTGTCGTTCAAAATTTATATTAATGTTTGACCAAGTCAATAGGAGTATTTTTGGGTTTTAAAGACCGTCAGGGTGGTTTCTGTAATTTTTTAAAAATAGGAGTGATTTCTGTAATGAAGAATAAATGAGGTGGTGTAAATGTAATTATCCCTATAATAAAAGGAGATCCAAAAGCACAAAAAGTAAAAAGACTTAAAAGAATAAACCAAGAGTGCCTAGTCATTGTTGACCGAAACTTGCAATTCATCAAATACTCATAGATCCTATGCCAGGAGCCGAAGACGATGGTTGGTTGCAGAGTGTTGGGGGAGAACAGAACGCACGAAACCCAGTCGGAATGTGCGTCTAGATCTTGAATAGTGTATTTTACACTCTCTAAAAGTATCCAGAGTTTGTCTTGTCTTGTGACACCAACACGATCTGGCAGCTGTTGATGGGAAAACGACTGAGAGGATGTCTTTAGTGTGGTCGACAAAGCGACGGGCCGTGACTCCTGTAGTTTGCAAGCCCTATAGGCGGAGCTCCCAGTCTCATGATCCAGGTAGAGCGAACTGGCCATAAGAAGACAGGACGACGATCTCGAAGTTATCGATTGGGGTGGCAAACTGGCAATGGTCGTATTCTACTATATGTTCGCAACAAAGCAATATTTTGAAAATGGACCGGAGATCGAATGGGGCAAGTTATCGGGTCACTGGATCATTGATTTGGTCGATTGGATCGGATTGAAAAAAATCAGTAGATCGAGAATATATTATATATATGTATATAGGGTTAATTATACTTAGAACCCCCTCTGAAAATAAAAAATTACACTTTCCCCCAAAGAAATTGTGAAATTATATTTACACCTCCTTTGAAATTCTTCGTTTATGCCTTACCCTTTTCGTTAGAGTTTGGACGGAAAATATTTACGTTAGCCGAAAAAATTACATAAGTTTTTAATTTACCCCTATTCTCATGTATATTTTTGTACATATAAGGGGAAAATGTAATACATATATATATATAGTGAGTTTAACATTAATATATTTTTTTCTTTATAAGTACGAAATTATTACTTGAGAATGTTAGATGAGGGGTAAAATTGGAAATTTGTGTAATTTTTTTTGCTAACGTTGTCATTTTTCATCTAAAATCTTGAAAGAATCGGGTACGGCCGGGGAACGCAATGGAAGCGTAAAAACGTGTATTTAAATCATAATTAAAACGGGTTCAAAGGGGTGTTCCCTTCAAAGTTCCTGGGCGTTTGGTGTTTGTTAAATAATAAATAAAAGAGGAGAAGATGTTGGACATGTGGCTAAAGGAAGTAAACAAAAGATACATATAATATAAATGGAAACCAACCTTTTTGTTTACTACATGTGAAAATGGTACAATCTTTTGTTTTCTTTCCGTTTCTCCTTTCGTTCACTTGAGGATCCAAATTAGAATCCTTCTAATTTGTCCAAACCACACTATGGAATGTATATCCTCTAATCTATTACTAGATAGAAGTAGAGAAAAGAAGAAAAAACACTTCCAAAACAACACTATTGTTTAGTGCCTTTTGGAATGTTTTTAAGTTCAAACTTTTCCAAAAGGTATGAACACAAAAAGGAGAGTTTTTTCAGATATTTTTGGAGAGTTTTTTGCTGGGAAATTCGTGCAAGACATGCCATGCAAGTTATGTGAATAGTTTTGTGTATGTAGAGTTGTTGAATTCAAAATTCAACTTCTATAGTTAACTTCCAAAGCAACCTACATACACACACCACTATCGACATAACCATGCACCATTATAGCAAATAAAACCACTCACCAAACTATATAGAGGCTGGTCACATGTGCCTCACATGTGGAGGATTTTAATTCCTCCTTCACTTGCTATAAATTGTATTTTTCCATGGACTAGGACTACTAGTCTTGAACTTTTATTTAATCTAATTAAATTAAGCCCAAACAAACTCCATTGGGCATTAATTAATCCAATTTATCTCAATCCAATTGAAGCCCATAAGTTTATTTAATCCAATTAAATAAACATAAGTCCGAACTCTAATTAATTGATCCAATCAATTAATTAATCCAAACTCGATAAATTAATCCAATTAATTTAAAGGTTCCAAGTCCAAAAATTAACTAGTCCCATTAATTAATTCTTGGACCATCCATAAAATGAATTTTCCAATAAATGATCCAATCATTTATTTTTCTCCCTGAATTATTAATCTAATTAAATTAATTTGCTTCTTCTAGAATTAATTCCAAATTAATTCTACCAATTCCATAGTGATTTGTGTGTGACTCTTTAGGTTCACCCTCAGCTAGACTTGGGTTTGTGTCCAACACAATTGGTCAATTATTCCAATTTAATTAACTGTTTTTCAATTAACCATTAATCGGAAAATGCCCGTCACCATGGGTGGCCGTCTAGCAACGGTCCATGGCAATAGAGACTAGGTTAATGTTGGCGTGAACCTTTTAGGATCCCGAGTTCCATATGAGTACGATCCTTCCATCATCCGTCAACCGGTCTAAGTCGAGGGTATGGAATTTGGCGTCGGTTCCCATCTTGGACTAGACGACTATGCTCAATAACTCGAGACACGTTTGCTCTATTGATCGACGTAGGAAACCATTCCCTACTCGACCAATCATTGTGGCCACAGACTTAAAGAGCTTAGACCGTCTCAGAGCGCATAAGAGACTCGACTGTCATATTCTGACAGGTGACGGATCCTATCTTGGAATCCACCGTCCTCAATACATATTCCGACTATACTGGATAAGGCTTATGATGAACGTATCCCAGATACAGACATCTCTTACCAGATCCTAGATACAGCCATCATATGCATGCGACTGCCATGATTCCTCACGTCACCTCTTTATACCATTACTCCAAGCAGATGGTACTGTTTAAGAATTTTCCTGGATCCGTGATGAGATCTCGGTTCTTTAGCTTGCGCTACAGCCATGTTGTTATCCTCCAAGGTAACTACTGGCTAGCCCGTGCTAGGCACCATGCCCAACCATTGGATGTGGTTTTTCCATCTAAACCACTCTTCGGAACAACATCTAAAGTTGTCATACATTCAACTTTCATGGTCCGTCGTGGTGTCCCGCTTGAAACCTTTCCAAGCCACCACCTTACCATTAAGCTTGAATATATGTTCATACTGAGACTAGATATTATTCACATGCTCCTGGAAGCTAGTATCTTTATAGCCTTCCAAATCAACTCTCCATAGAACGTGTATCAAGAACACTTCTTTAATCCTTATTCAGGTATTAAGACTGTTCTCAACATCAGTCTACTACCTCCTTGGTACAAACCCGATTTCCATCGTTATACCAAAAGCATACACAACATTAGGTCTAATGCACCTAACAACATACCCATGCTGCCTATCTAAGCTTCCTCATCAGTCAATCCTGACTGAATCTTTGACAGCTTAACCCTTATATATAGGAATCCAATTCCTTTCATGGAGAATTGCGTGAACAACATTCGTGTTTCAATGTTTCCTAACATCTTAAATTCATTCCAAATGAATAAGGTGTTACACACTTTAAACACTAGGAACACAACCAAACTCCAACAAACCCTCAAGCTCGTTACTGATCGAGTCATACCCCGCATGAACTCATCAAAATGAATATTCCAGTTACATGGAGTTTCAAACCTAGCTTGAATTCCCTGTCGAATCACACAGCTCCAAGCCATTGATTCGATCCAATGTCCAACATTGCTTCTCCTTCTGTCTTTTAGATTATAATCCAATTGACCGGACTGACCCAGAAACCTGTACCTCTCAGGTATGTAAGGTATTCTGGTCGTCCCTAGGAGAACTGGAATATGAGGCAAACTCGATTACAAATGATGTTTGCTATATCGTACTGAGGTGTCGCTCTACTTGATTTCTCAAGGAGCTACTCCTCACACCGGTTATCCTCTAAAATCCAATTTTCCTTAGGACAACACATGAACCTGTGCAAACCTAGTTTGCCTCCCACTAGTCCCTTGATGTATGCAAGACCATCCCACAAACTCAAGTATTTTGTAGGATACAGGCTTGTTATGCCATATCCAATATGGCGTCTGGGCCACGATCTTTAGAAAGTGTCATGTTTAACAAACTTGCCTACTATCTTAAGAACATGCCCAGATGGGCCAAGATAGTTCAGTGAAACGCCGATCGAACCATGCCCAACAAGGTTCAATTCCTCCTTTATCAGAGACGTCGTTCAATTGTGGCGTTCCAGGAAGAATTCCACTGAGTGAGAATTCCATTCCCATTTAGATACATCACAAGCTCCCACTAAATACACATCATGCGATCCAATCGAATGTTAATTTTTCAACCAGTTTGGTTCCCACTTCAAATCTAATTCTCTGTGCCTTCCGAAGGCCCTTAGACTTTGTGAACCTTCTACTGGTTTTGTGTATTCAGTGACCCACAGATGTCTGACTAGATCCAGTCCAACAGACCACTAGCAAGCATACTTTGTCCTAGAAAGAGCTTCTTGGCCATCTTCGTGCTCAAGAAGGACTTGCAAGCTAGCAGGCTCAAAATGTCTATTTCCAGACTCCTTGAATCTGCTAACCTCCTTAATCCTATCGAGAGGAATGTGACCTAGCTTTGCATGCCAAATCTGTGAGTTTATCTTGATTATCCATTTCATCATTTGTTTTGAGCATTCATAATCTAATTATAGGATAGTATTGAAATAATTATGCAAACAACCTAGCAGACAAGAATAACCATTCTTTGTCAAATAAAAGAAACTTTCATTGATCAAAAACATGTAATCCTTATTGTCCAACAATAGAAAAATCTAATTTTATCATCCTAGGTTACATAATTGTGACCTATCACCTCTATCCTAACACGATCAGTAATAGCTAAACCTTACTAGTCCTATAGCTTCTATGGCAATAGCCTAGCCATTGCCTAGCTTTAGAACCATATCCGTCTTTGCCTTCTACTCCTTTCCATCACCTACAAATCATTTACAGGTATCAGCTCTACAACTGGTATCCAATACCCAAGAAGCAGAATAGTAATCATGTTAAAGCTCAAATCAAATGTACCTTGGTTGGAGAGGAGTTGAGGACACTCCCTCTTCCAATGCCCATTTTCGCTGCAATATATGCAAACATCTTTTGCAATCCTTGACTGTCTAACAACTTTTCTCTTTCCATTGCCCATGCCCAGCATGGCAACAGGAGAGCTCTGAGCGCTTGCAGCGGCTGATTATGTCTTACTCTTCTTCCTCATCTAGTATCCAACCCCTTTGCCTTTCGCGTTTGAGGTCGAAGCCTCCCCCACCAATACAGATGGCTCAGACTTTTCAATCGTTACCTCGTATTGGACCAACATATTTATCAACTCACAAAGGTCTTTTTCAAGCCCATTCATGTTATAGTTAACGATAAACAAGTCAAAAGGAGGGATGAAGAGACTGAAGGATCACGTTGATGTACGTCTCTTTTACAAGATCAGCTCGGAGGTCTTTGAGCTTCTCCACTAGGGATAGCATCATCACTCCATGTTGGTGTACGGACGACCCTTCTGTCATCTTAGCTTCGAAAAATGCCTTCGTCGCAGCATATCTAATATGCCGATCTGGTACCGCATAAACGTCTTTCATGCGGAGCATTATCGAGCTGACATCATCCAGTCGATCATACTGCTTCTGGATCTCATTAATCATGGATGCCAGTATGATGCTGCGGACCTTGCGGTTATCCTCCTGCCATTCATTGAACGTCGAATGCTCTTCTGATGAGAACCCCTTCGGCAAGACCCGAGGAAGAGGCTTATCCAGAACATAAGTCTGGTTTTTGAAATCTAGGACAA
This sequence comes from Sesamum alatum, assembly GCA_034509735.1. NCBI lineage: Eukaryota > Viridiplantae > Streptophyta > Magnoliopsida > Lamiales > Pedaliaceae > Sesamum > Sesamum alatum. Next base: position 19,604,357 of record JACGWO010000002.1, read on the forward strand.
TCCTCAAATTTCGCAGCCAATCGTTATAGTTTGTTCCATCAAATTTGTTAGTCTCATGAATTACAATAAGTGGATTCTTAGACATCTACATTCCAAATGTAAAGCAGAAATTTAGTAGATTATAATAATATTGAATTCAAGTTAAGACTTGGTCTTTAGTCATTAACCCCTCCCACTATTTCTTCAAAAAACCCATCACTCTCAAGTGGGGTTTTCGGGAAACCATTTCCTAGTGGGCTTGGAGTCCGAAAACGCAATTCTCCATGCCCCGCTTTTACAATTCACATGGGAAAGGCTTTATGGGAGGTATCCAATACCATTCTCATCCAATGAGATCCCCAAGATATTTTGCCTCGGCTCTTCACATGATCCCAAGGTCTCCAAGCGAATCATGTTACTTAGCGTCAGGCCCGACCCATCAACCAAATGAATATATCATCTATCACCCCCACGACTCATGAGATAGGGAAATATGAGTATATTCCATTCGTTCACAACAACAGTGCGACTTTCTTCCATTCCAAACATGCCACGACTCGTGAGACCACGAATGGGTGAAAGTAGCTTCCTCACTACATTGCTATGGATGGAAGGCTTGGAATAATCAAACCATTTGATTTTAATTTCATTTTGGACCTAATATTTAGTTGGACCATCCAAGTGAGAGTTTATTTTTATTAAGACCGAGACCTCATCATTATTAGTATTTTGCATGCTCAAGTTTAATACATTCAATGTAAATAGATGCATACCAAACACATCATACATTAAACATTAAAACATTAAACACATGCAAAAAAAGTCTAGCACGCCCCTGTAGGATGATCACAAGCCCGTTCCTAAGTGATCCACTGAGCCCGCAGTGGGTCAATGGTCAAACTAGGTAGGCCTACACTATTACAATTTTTACATCCCATTATCATTCTAATGGGGCGTTGTAAATCCTTCTTTGTTCTTCTTGGGCCTCCCGTCGTGGGCTCCGTCCAACGGACCTCTTTTGGGCCTTTATCTCATGGAAGCTTGCATTTATTTTTAAAAAATAAATAAAACCCCACATCCTAATCTACACTCACTACAACTGAAATGAAACCCCAATCAGAGTCGGGGGAAGAACATTATAAGAGATGAAGAAAGCCTTATTATTCCAAGGCTAAAAACGATAGAAGGAAGAAAAACAAAGAGGCACGCAGGCCTCACCAAATAATAAATAAACCATACATAGGCAAGAAAAGGGCTAGTGATCATCCTTATTGTTAATCAAATAAACAACAACAAAACACATTTATATCAAATATAAACATGCCAGGCATATAAATACATCCCATGCATTTATAAATAGATATCCAATATCTAAAACAATAAACATAATAAAATGCAAAAAATAACATATTAATAATGCAATTAAAAATATGGATATCAACTATACAACCAATGTAGAAATAATTTTTTTTTGTTTGGAAACCATTTTCAAAATAATCTAAGGCATAAAAACTAATTTTAGAAAAATCCGATTTAATTTTAGAAAATTAGCAGAAATACAGAAAATCAAAATTTTCATGAAAAAAGGTGCAAAACAGCCCAGCCATTCAGACCGGCAGACAGCCGGCCGCACGCGCGCGTGCACAGGCACCCATGCCTGCACAGCGTGCGTGCGCGCAACCCGTCCGCGCACAGGCTGTGCACGATCAGCGCACGTCCGTGCGCGCGCATGTGCTCGCGCCCGCGCACAGGTCGCCTGCCTGAGCGCCCTGCCAGCACGCACGCCAGTGAGCACGCGCGCCAGGCAGCGCGCAGGCTATAGCCCGCGTGCGCCTGCTGGCCAGTGACCGGCCGGCAGGGCAGCATGCAGATGGCTATGCCGTCTTTCATTTTTTTTTTAATATTTCTACTATAAAAACTGAACCAAAATCATGCATTCACAGAAAATCCACTTCTAAAAATGCAGGGATATCCATAATTTCAAAAGCAAAATTAACACATATTTTCTACACATATTATCATGCTTGAAAGCGATAAATCATGCTTTCAAAAGCAATTTAAACATGTTCTTCATGCTTAACACATAAAAATGTGTAAATCCTATAGCCACAACACCGAACCGAGCTCTGATACTACTGAAAGAATCGGGTATGGCCCGGGAACGCAACGGAAGCGTAAAAATGTGTATTTAAAACAGAATTAAAACAGGTTCAAAAGGGTGTTCCCTTTGAAGTTCCCGGGCGTTTGGTGTTTGTCAAAGCATAAATAAAAGAGGAGAAGATGCTGGACATGTGGCTAAAGGAAGTAAACAAAAGATACATATAATATAAATGGAAACCAACCTTTTTGTTTACTACATGTGAAATCGATACAATCTTTTGTTTCCTTTCCGTTTCTCCTCCTTCACTTGCTATAAATTGTATTTTTCCATGGACTAGGACTAATAGTATTGGACTTTTATTTAATGTAATTAAATTAAGTCCAAACAAAGTCCATTGGGGATTAATTAATTCAATTAATCTCAATCCAATTGAAGCCCATAAGTTTATTTAATCCAATTAAATAAACATAAGTCCAAACTCTAATTAATTGATCCAATCAATTAGCTAATCGAAACCCGATAAATTAATCCAATTAATTTAAAGGTTCTAAGTCCAAAAATTAACTAATCCAATTAATTAATTCTTGGACCATCCATAAAATGGATTTCCCAATAAATGATCTAATCATTTATTTTTCTCCTTGAATTAATTTAATCCAATTAAATTAATTCGCTTCTTCTAGAATTAATTCCAAATTAATTCCACCAATTCCATAGTGATTTGTGTGTGACTCTTTAGGTTCACCTTCAGCTAGACTTAGGCTTGTGTTCGACACAATTGGTTAATTAAATCTAATTTAATTAATTGTTTTCCAATTAACCATTAATCGGAAAATGCCCGTCATCATGGGTGGCCGTCTAGAAAGGGTCCATGGCACTAGAGACTAGGTGAATGTTGGTGTGAAAGTTTTAGGCTCCCGAGTTCCATACGAGTACGGTCCTTTCATCATCCGTCTCCTGGTCTAAGTCTAGCGTATAGGAGACTTGACTGTCATATTCCGACAGGTGACAGATCCTATCTTGGAATCCACCGTCATCAATACATATTCCGACTATACTAGATAAGGCTTACGATCAATGTATCCCAAATATGGACATCTCTTACCAGATTCTAGATACAACCATCATATGCATGTGACTGCCATGATTCCTCAAGTCCGAGGACTAATCTCGTACTATCGGAAGCGGGAATTCCAGTCATACCGA